>JAZGTL010000052.1:0-1200000 GCA_037349345.1 Oemleria cerasiformis | reverse complement strand
GGAACCAAGGCCCGGGCCCCATCAAATCGGGTTTGTATCCAAATCAAGTATATATTTTGTTTATCATTTATCACAAATACGGTTTCAACTCATAACCATGTACCCAAATAATTACCACGTCCAAACAATATCAAAACCGAATCCAACAACCATATCATTTCTCACAATACACTTCCACTGAAATATTGGAACAACAATTATCCAGCAATCATTGCACCCATACACAACAGTATTTAAATCGAGGATATTAATACATGCATTACAATTTATAAATACAACCATACACAACAGTAATTAAATCAAAGATATTTATACATGCATTACAATTTATAAATCAAAGTCCGCTTACCATCACCATCCAACCCAAAATTCATGTACGCTCTAGCATCAGAACACCTACACCATAATGACCCAACTACCTTGACTTTCCAAGCTCAAAACCCTCTCCACGGTCAATCCTTACCGCTGGGATTGCCCAACCGAGCTCTAAATGAACTCCTATGGCCTCGAAACCAACAAAATCTGATCCATAACGTCCCAAAACCTTAGTCACGCGCCGCCGTGACTTCGGGAACAGTCCCACGTGCCGCCACGCGCCACCGGAAGGTCAGATCACGCGCCCACGCACTGCGACGCGCCGGTCCCGCGCCTGCTACAGTGTTCACGCGCCTGGAACGGTCCAACCCGGCCCGGCTCGACCTGACCCGTTCCAACTCGACCGGTTCACTCGACCCGACCGATTACCGGCGACTCGCCAGAGAAGACGACCGGACGGCCGTCGCCGTCGCTGGAGGCTAGCCGGAGAAGATGACCGGACCGCCACCTCCGCCGCCGTCTGGTTCGCCGGAAACTGTCATTTCCGGCCGATTTTCAAGGTTTTCTAACTTCTTCATTTCTTGACCGTTTTTCACGATCTACACATGGAAATTCATCTACTTTTCACCAGGATTCCAAATATGAGGTCAAAGTTCCGAGATCGTACCTGGTTTGGCCGGAAAACGGCCGAGAATGTTCGGTTCACCTCCCTCCTCCGTCTGTCGCCTACGGCGGTGCTCCCGCTCCAATAACTACCCCAAAATGCTCGTGGGGTCCCGGGGAAGATCCTCCCGACCTTGGTTTTGTTCGAATCGGATCGAAATCCCTCCGATGAATATGGACCTTCGGTGTTCGCACGGAGAGGACTCGGGTAGGACCGAGACTGCATCGACCAATCTCCCGAGGAGAGAGAAAAATATATGTTATATAATTTCAACTTTTCCAAAATTACCAAGCTGCCCCTACAACTTCTAGACCCGTAACGAACTCATCGATCTCCGTTTTCCGCGTGCCGCCTGTCTACGAACTCGTGAGTTCGAGACCTACGCAACAACCCAAGAAAAATTCCCAAAAGTATTACCAGTCAAAATGGGACTCCCGAACCCATCCAAAATTGAGGGTAAAATTGTCCAATTCTCAAAATAATTTAATTTCTGGTCCGGGTCGTTACAATCTACCCCCCTTACAGAAATTTCATCCCCGAAATTTTCCTAACACAGGTTAAAGAACCAACCTCATATTCAGTTCAAGGTCGCTAAAGAGGTAAACTCATCGTATGCATCTTGTTAACATAATTCCTTAAATAATTTGCACACAAGTGTGCGGTCTGCAGGAAGTTAACCTAAAGCTCTGATACCACTTGTAAGGACCCTTCCCGAATTTTCCCTCGAAACCCGGAAAGAACCCTTATCCCGTCTGACAACTCTTTTACCTCAAAATTTGATTACCAGAAATACCCTTTGATCTTAAATAATTTTTATTAAACCTTACAGGGTTCCCAACAGAATCTCTGTACTTACTGATCACTCCTACTGTCAGACGCAGGATAAAATACCAGTCAAAACCAAGACCTCGGAATAGTGGTGGTTCAAATAGAAATACTCTCTGATACCAAATGTCAGTAGTCAGACATTGCTGACATCTCTACTGGAAAACCACAAGACAAAAGACTAGTCAGATACTAGTGAACCAATAATAATTCGTCCCTCTGGGTCACCGCCCACACCAACCCACTGACCCGGATGACGACGTATTTTCATATGTTGATTAGGCCCATAACAATTGTCGTCTGGTTCATATTAGAGCCGAACATATCCTCGGCTATCATATCGTATCATAACTCTCTGTACCATGATATCTCATCAGTCGGCATATCTCTCGACTATCATATCCCTAGCCACCAGGGTATCCCTTGGGGTGTGCTAGAATATGTACTACTTGGACTCGACCACAATCTCTGCAAAATCACCTTTTATACTGGAGGTTCACCGGGAGTCCGCCAAGACGGAACCAAGGCCCGGCTTCTAGGCCCCATCAAATTGGTTTTGTTTATATTAGGGGTTCACCTGGAGTCCGCCAACACGGAACCAAGGCCCGTCTCCTAGGCCCCTTCAAATCAGTTTTATTTATATTAGGGGTTCACCGGGAGTCCGCTAACACGGAACCAAGGCCCGGGCCCCATCAAATCGGGTTTGTATCCAAATCAAGTATATATTTTGTTTATCATTTATCACAAATACGGTTTCAACTCATAACCATGTACCCAAATAATTACCACGTCCAAACAATATCAAAACCGAATCCAACAACCATATCATTTCTCACAATACACTTCCACTGAAATATTGGAACAACAATTATCCAGCAATCATTGCACCCATACACAACAGTATTTAAATCGAGGATATTAATACATGCATTACAATTTATAAATACAACCATACACAACAGTAATTAAATCAAAGATATTTATACATGCATTACAATTTATAAATCAAAGTCCGCTTACCATCACCATCCAACCCAAAATTCATGTACGCTCTAGCCTCAGAACACCTACACCATAATGACCCAACTACCTTGACTTTCCAAGCTCAAAACCCTCTCCACGGTCAATCCTTACCGCTGGGATTGCCCAACCGAGCTCTAAATGAACTCCTATGGCCTCGAAACCAACAAAATCTGATCCAGAACGTCCCAAAACCTTAGTCACGCGCCGCCGTGACTTCGGGAACAGTCCCACTCGCCGCCACGCTCCACTGGAAGGTCAGATCACGCGCCCACGCACTGCGACGCGCCGGTCCCGCGCCTGCTACAGTGTTCACGCGCCTGGAACGATCCAACCCGGCTCGGCTCGACCTGACCCGGTCCAACTCGACCGATTCACTCGACCCGACCGATTACCGGCGACTCGCCGGAGAAGACGACCGGACGGCCGTCGCCGTCGCCGGAGGCTGGCCGGAGAAGATGACCGGACCGCCACCTCCGCCGCCGTCTGGTTCGCCGGAAACTGTCATTTCCGGCCGATTTTCAAGGTTTTCTAACTTCTTCATTTCTTGACCGTTTTTCACGATCTACACATGGAAATTCATCTACTTTTCACCAGGAATCCAAATATGAGGTCAAAGTTCCGAGATCGTACCTGGTTTGGCCGGAAAACGGCCGAGAATGTTCGGTTCACCTCCCTCCTCCGTCCTTCGCCTACGGCGGTGCTCCCGCTCCAATAACTACCCCTAAATGCTCGTGGGGTCCCGGGGAAGATCCTCCCGACCTTGGTTTTGTTCGAATCGGATCGAAATCCCTCCGATGAATATGGACCTTCGGTGTTCGCACGGGGAGGACTCGGGTAGGACCGAGACTGCATCGACCAATCTCCCGAGGAGAGAGAAAAATATATGTTATATAATTTCAACTTTTCCAAAATTACCAAATTGCCCCTACAGCTTCTAGACCCGTAACGAACTCATCGATCTCCGTTTTCCGCGTGCCGCCTGTCTACGAACTCGTGAGTTCGAGACCTACGCAACAACCCAAGAAAAATTCCCAAAAGTATTACCAGTCAAAATGTGACTCCCGAACCCATCCAAAATTGAGGGTAAAATTGTCCAATTCTCAAAATAATTTAATTTCTGGTCCGGGTCGTTACAATCTACCCCCCTTACAGAAATTTCGTCCCCGAAATTTTCCTAACACAGGTTAAAGAACCAACCTCATATTCAGTTCAAGGTCGCTAAAGAGGTAAACTCCTCGGATGCATCTTGTTAACATAATTCCTTAAATAATTTGCACACAAGTGTGCGGTCTGCAGGAAGTTAACCTAAAACTCTGATACCACTTGTAAGGACCCTTCCCGAATTTTCCCTCGAAACCCGGAAAGAACCCTTATCCCGTCTGACAGCTCCTTTACCTCAAAATTTGATTACCAGAAATACCCTTTGATCTTAAATAATTTTTATTAAACCTTACAGGGTTCCCAACAGAATCTCTGTACTTACTGATCACTCCTACTGTCAGACGCAGGATAAAATACCAGTCAAAACCAAGACCTCGGAATAGTGGTGGTTCAAATAGAAATACTCTCTGATACCAAATGTCAGTAGTCAGACATTGCTGACATCTCTACTGGAAAACCACAAGACAAAAGACTAGTCAGATACTAGTGAACCAATAATAATCCGTCCCTCTAGGTCACCGCCCACACCAACCCACTGACCCGGATGACGACGTATTTTCATATGTTGATTAGGCCCATAACAATTGTCGTCTGGTTCATATTAGAGCCGAACATATCCTCGGCTATCATATCGTATCATAACTCTCTGTACCATGATATCTCATCAGTCGGCATATCTCTCGACTATCATATCCCTAGCCACCAGGGTATCCCTTGGGGTGTGCTAGAATATGTACTACTTAGACTCGACCACAATCTCTGCAAAATCACCTTTTATATTGGAGGTTCACCGGGAGTCCGCCAAGACGGAACCAAGGCCCGGCTTCTAGGCCCTATCAAATCGGTTTTGTTTATATTAGGGGTTCACCGGGAGTCCGCCAACACGGAACCAAGGCCCGGCTCCTAGGCCCCTTCAAATCGGTTTTATTTATATTAGGGGTTCACCGGGAGTCCGCCAACACGGAACCAAGGCCCGGGCTCCATCAAATCGGGTTTGTATCCAAATCAAGTATATATTTTGTTTATCATTTATCACAAATACGGTTTCAACTCATAACCATGTACCTAAATAATTACCACGTCGAAACAATATCAAAACCGAATCCAACAACCTTATCATTTCTCACAATACACTTCCACTGAAATATTGGAACAACAATTATCCAGCAATCATTGCACCCATACACAACAGTATTTAAATCGAGGATATTAATACATGCATTACAATTTATAAATGCAACCATACACAACAGTAATTAAATCAAAGATATTTATACATGCATTACAATTTATAAATCAAAGTCCACTTACCATCACCATCCAACCCAAAATTCATGTACGCTCTAGCCTCAGAACACCTACACCATAATGACCCAACTACCTTGACTTTCCAAGCTCAAAACCCTCTCCACGGTCAATCCTTACCGCTGGGATTGCCCAACCGAGCTCTAAATGAACTCTTATGGCCTCGAAACCAACAAAATCTGATCCAGAACGTCCCAAAACCTTAGTCATGCGCCGCCGTGACTTCGGGAACAGTCCCACGCGCCGCCTGTCTACGAACTCGTGAGTTCGAGACCTACGCAACAACCCAAGAAAAATTCCCAAAAGTATTACTAGTCAAAAAGTGACTCCCGAACTCCTGGCGTGTGTGTGTGTATTTTTCTAGAAGTTAACAAATCTGAACTTAATTAGGCTCATCGTTGAACAAGTCCTCGAGGGATCGACATTTGCTTGTCATTATACTATCTCCATCGATTTTGTGCACTTGCAAAGTTATACTTAGTAGAAATAAAGTTCATAATTATTGTATTCAGTATTTCCTCTATCAAGTTTTTGGTGCTGCTGCCGGGGACTTGTCCCTGAACGGTGCCATTTAAGTTTGGATTTTTAACTTAGTTTGTTTTTCTTTTTTTAGGTACCCGTGTATGTTATTCCAATCTCGGTGCGCGGCTTGTCAAGTGGTCCGTCTTCGAGAGAATCTTCAGTAAACGGCTCACCACCACCAAGTCCCGGAAGGATGGCGAATCAAAGAGAAGAGCAAGGACGAGAACGTGACTTAGTACCACAAGCCCCACGGCTCCTTAAAGACTTTGTCATTCCCCATGTCTTAGACGATCAATTTCCTATTGTTTTCCCTGAGTCAACAGTGGCAAATTTTGAAGTGAAGTCTGGGACGATTCACATGCTGCCCACATTTCACGGACTTTTCGGCGAGGACCCGCACTTTCATATCAAGGAATTTGTTGAAGTCTGCTCAATGCTGCGCATTAATGGCATGACATAATTGAAATCCGCCTCCATCATTTTCACTTCAGTCTCAAGGATCGCGCAAAGGTATGGTTTCATTCACTGGTGCCGGCTTCCATTCACTCATGGAGGGAATTGACGTCCAAATTCTTAACGCAATATTTTCCCGTGGAAATGACGAACGAATTAAAGTCCAAAATAATGAACCCACGAAAAGACATGGAGGAGCCTTTGAGAACATCGCTCAAAGGGAAAAACAATTTAGCTACATAGGTCCTTCCTCTAGGGCTACTGGTGATAGGTACACAAATCACAATGATGACGTCATTGCTCAACTCACGGCAATGGTGAAACCTCACGAAAATGGTGAAACAACTGTGTAACGAGAAGGCAAAAGGAGCTCAAACCTGCGAAGTACGTTCAATTCAGGGCCATACGTCCCAAGACTGCCCAATGGTGGAAGACGCCAATTTTGCTACAGGTTTCAATAACAATTCACGACCCCCGGAATGACCCATATTCAAACACTTACAATCTGGGGTGGAAAAATCATCCAAACTTCCGCTGGAGCAACAATTAGACTGCTGCCAATCCTTTGCCGTCCCCTGGATTTCAGCATCAAGCCGCAGCCCCTCAAGGGAACTCTCACGGCCCTTCCTCAAGCCGATTCCCAACCCTCAAATAACTCTTACTCTAAACCTCAAAAGTCCAATCATAAAGCAAGTAAAACAGTACCCTTTGAGTTAGCTAATGGTGTTGAAATTCGATTTCCTCGCAGGTTCCAAAACAGGCATAAGCAAAAGGAGGATTTTGAGGAGGAAATCATCAGCATGTTACAGAAGCTTCAAATCACACTTCCTTTCCATAAAATCGTCAACCACATGCTTATATTCGCAAAACTCATCAAGGACTTAGTCGTAGGAAAGCGTAGTTTTAGCTCCACTGACCTCATTGAAATCCCTAAGGCGTACTCTGCTGCCCTTTTGCGCATGCCCCTTAAAGCCAACGATCTTGGGCCTCCATCACTTTTGTGTATCATTCAATCGAAAAGATTGGAGCATTGCCTCTGCGACACGGTAGCATCGGTAAACATCATGCCGTTCCACATTTACAGGTCACTCAACCTAGGGGCACTCAAACCTATGCACCTATGTGTTCGATTAGCTAACGCCTCTATTACTAATCTAATGGGAGTTCTAGAGGACGTACTTGTGAAAATTGGAGACACATGCATCCCTGCAGACTTTACGTACTCAAGATGGACATAATTGACAAGAATGAGGCACCTCCACTCCTCTTTGGAAGACCTTTGCTAGCCACGGCTGAGTGCCTTATCGAAGTCAAAAATGGCCACGTCTCCATCTTGGTCTTGGACAAACTTCAGACATTCTCCATCCATGATGCCATCCAATATCCTACGGAGCCAATTGTGGACTTCCCGTTAAACACCATGGACTTACTGCTACAGAAGGCACTCGCCAGTTCATGCATAACAGATGCTCTTGAAACGGCCTTCAATTCACCAACTACTGAGCCACTTGACGATAAGGTGATAGAGGAAGTTAGAATACTTGATGTCGTTCCTGTTCATTCATGGAACATACAACCAGCATTTGAGGTGCTACCTCTCATGGACCACAAGACTTTGCCGTTCACCATCCAGCCGCCAGAACTAGTACTAAAACCACTGCCTGAACATTTAAAGTATGCTTACTTAGGAAAAGCTCAGACCCTCCCGGTCATCATTGCCTTTAACTTAAGTGTGGCAGAGGAGGAGCAATTGGTGCAAGTGCTGAAGGCTCATCGTACGACGATAGGATGGACAATTGCCGATATACAAGGGATCAGTCCCACAAAATGCATGCATCGAATGCTTCTTGAAGACGTTGACAAACCATCAAGAGAAGCTCAAAGAAGATTAAATTCACCTATGAAGGAGGCCGTGAAGAAGGAAGTCCTTAAACTCCTAGACATGGGCATTATCTATCCTATAAGTGACTCAAAGTGGGTAAGCCCGGTCCAAGTTGTTCCAAAGAAAAGTGGGATTACTATGGTAAAGAATGAGCATGATGAGCTCGTACCCCAAAGAGTTCAAACCGGATGGAGGGTTTGTATTGACTACCGGAAGCTCAATACCACCACCCGCAAGGATCATTTTCCCTTGCCATTCATCGATCAAATGCTTGAGCGGTTGGCTGGCCATTCACATTATTGCTTCTTGGATGGTTGCACAGGGTATAATCAGATTGCTATCGCCCTGGAAGACCAGGAAAATACTACATTCACGTGCCCCTATGGCACATTTGCCTACAGAAGGATGCCTTTTGGCCTTTGTGACGCCCCAACCACCTTTCAACGCTGCATGATGAGCATATTCTTTGACATGCTGGAGGATATAATTGAGGTATTCATGGATGACTTCTCTGTATTTGGCCATTCATTCGAACTGTGCTTAGTAAACTTATCTAGAGTACTAGAATGCTGCCAAGACAGTAACTTAGTGTTGAATTGGGAAAAGTGCCACTTCATGGTGCATCAAGGAATGGTCTTGGGCCATGTGATCTCTCGCCATGATATTGAGGTGGACAGGGCTAAGTTAGACATAGTGGAAAGACTTCCGTACGCTACAACAGTCAAGGAGGTTCGATCTTTCTTAGGGCACACCGGCTTTTATCGACGCTTCATTCAAGACTTCTCAAAAATCACAAGGCCATTGTGCAGTCTCCTAGCTAAAGAGGGTGCATTTGACTTGAACAAGGACTGCCGTGAGGCAGTCAATACACTCAAAGCAAAGCTCACAGCATCCACCATCATTATGCCACTGAATTGGGACTTACCTTTCAATCTTATGTGTGATGCTTCGGACTTCGCTGTAGGAGCTGTTCTAGAACAGCGTGTCAACAAGCTTCCTCACGTCATCTACTTTGCAAGTCGAACCCTGAATGACACCCAGCTGAACTACTCCACCATTGAGAAAGTGCTCCTTGCTTTTTTCTTCGCTCTTGAGAAGTTCATATCGTGCGGCCTTGAAGTACTTACTCACTAAGAAGGACGAAAAGCCAAGGTTTCTACAATGAATGCTACTTCTCCAAGAGTTTGACCTCGAAATTCGAGATAAAAGGGAAGTGAAAATGTAGTGGCTGATCATATGAGCAACTTGATACATGGATCCAACGAAGAGGCTGACCAATTACCGCTCCTGGAGACATTCTCAGATGAACAAATCTTCACACTCCAAGCAATCGATCCATGGTATGCTGATCTCATTAATTACCTTGTCACTAAACAATTTCCTTCCTCTTTAAGCAGGTACCAAAATGACAAGCTAGCTAAACAGGCTAAGTAATACATTTGGCATGAGCCCTACTTATGGAAGAATTGTCCTGATCAAATCATTCGACGATGCATTTTCGAAGCTGAGATGGAATCTGTCCTGACATTTTGCAATAGCTTGGCGTGTGGAGGCCATTTCGGAGCTAAGAAAATGGTGATTAGCATTATTTATGCATCATTTTCATGTCTTTATATGCCTCTCTTACATGTCTTTTGAATGATTTCATGCCATCAATAGTAGAAAATGATCAATCTCTTGAGACTTGTTCAGATTTGGAAAGATAGGTAAATTCTAAGAAAAACGCAAAAAGAATTACTCAAATCCGAGTTCTGATGAAGGAGATGTCCTCATTTCAATATCAGGTCCTGAACTGGGTCCTGAGTGTGCCAGTGCGCCAGTGCCCCTATTTTGAGTCCTTGAACAAGTACCTCAGATCATGCCATCCGGGTCCCAAACCTATGTCTCATATCATCAAGTTCGTGTCCTAGAAGTGCAAAGGTCGTGCTAGGACATGTCGAGGACATGTCCCAAGAATTTCCCATCCGAGCTCCGCCTCTGCGCCTAAACCCTGGTTCCTATTCCGCTAGCGATGGATCGAAGTTCCTCCTCTGTGCCTAGCTTGAACGAAGATACGCTTCTACTATGCTCATGGTGTGCATCAATAGCGCAGTCCCATACCCCTACGACGAAGACATTCGAAGGGCCAAGCTCTAAGTTCTAGCGTCTGACCGCGGGCTGCCCACAACCAGCTTGTGTTCCCACTTTCCAGCTTGCATTCACACTCCCAACCATGTTCTGATTGGTTCTACTAGATTTTAGGGACATTTTAATTAATTAGAAGTACAATAACTATGCTAGAACACTCTAGGCTAAGGTTTTTAATTCCAATCCTTATAGGACAAGGTTTTCCCATTGTCTATAAAAGGGAGCCTTTGTTCAGTGTTTTAGGAGACCATATTTTTAGACAGATATTTTACACGCCATTCTAGAGATCTAGACACCCTAGCCTCAATTTACATTGTAATTCTTTTCAAAGAAAACAGTTTTTATTTTCTGTTTTTTTTTTGGGCGTGGAGCTTGTAGAGGAAGGCCTTGCCGAGTCTCTGTTGTGCACCATTGTTCATCAGCATTCTTCACTCTAAACTTTTATTTCATTGCAATTTACTGATGAATTCAATTATGTTTGTTTCAATTTCAGTTATGTGTGGGTAGTTCTTTTTAGAATTAGGGATGCTTGAAGCCTTAGCCATGTTAGCTCGTTAAGTAGATTTTTACTCTTGATTTCGATTGCTTTGCATGCTGAATAACTCTAATTACTGCTTTAACTACCATTCTTTTAAGTTTATGAGATTTGTACCTTATTTGCATAAATTATTGATGGAATTGCTTGAGTGACCGCCATATCATCCTGTCATTCATTAGCATCAAGAGGTTGAGGTTAAGAAACAATCTTGTAATCGGAATTCATGACAACCTAGGAATGCATCTCACTTTTCTAGGCTAGTGTGGTGTCATTAAATTCTCTTAGTACTTCATGCGTCATCTTAACTGGTAGGTGATAGACGTTCTAGGCATAAGCTTTGTTTAGGACATGCTAAGTAAGAGAGAATGATATATGTTTAGTGTACCAACGCCAGGACCTAGGCATGGGCACCTAATTCAGAATTGCATAGTAATTTGGTCAAGATAATCTGGTTAAGAGCTATAATTGGTTAGTTAACTCAATTTTGTATATTAACTATTTAGATTGTTTACTAATTTAGTTTGTCATATTTCTCATGTACAGTTGAACAACTCATACATGGATATGGAACCATGGAATTATCCATACATGTAGACGGGAGCTTGGAACGATCCGTACCCAACTTCATTCAATCAGGGGCCGAGCAATCACGAAAACCCAAAACCATACAACCCAGGAAGGTGCCAGCAACCTAATTTCACATGGAACTCCCCTCAAATATTTCCTCACTACAAACCAAGTCCTGACCTCCAACCTTCACTGAGGGCCTTGGTGTAATGCATGGAGGCTCATAATCAATGCATGGAAGCTGCTTGTGAAGAAATCCAAGAGCTAAGCCAGCGCTTGGAGGAGATACTGGAAAACATCAAGAAGGAGTTTGAGTTCAACGTACGCCAAACCGAAGAAAGGGCACGTTCCCCACCAAGCGAGACCGTGAATGATGATCATGATGAAGCTATCATCGAGCCAACACTTTGACAAGTGCTTGCCATAGAGGCCACGAAGTAAACCCAACCTTCGCTGTGGACCAGGATACAAAGCAAGGAGGCTTGTAATCAGAACCATCACACAGATGAAGAGCATAATAAGGACAACATCAAGCTAACACTTCAAAAAGTGCTTTCCATGGATGTCGTGGATGCCATGAATTCCACCCAAGGCCATGCCGTGACATTGTCTCCCGATTCTTCAGATTGAGAAGTGGGACGCACCCAATTCATACCCTCCAGTATACTCTCCCTTTTATAATGTTTCTGATTCTGATTTCATGTCTAACTATACCTCTTTGCCTTGCACTCATAGATTGGGAAGCGAAATGAAAACAAACTGGGAGGAAGAGAATAGGAGGGATGTTGGTGACAAGGACATCTAGGTCAAACCCATGCCCCTGCCCTATGTGCTGCCCAGCAGCAACGCACTGCCCCAAGTTCTGCCTACTGCCCTGTTGCAAACCCAGGTTCCTGCTGACCACATTCTGCCTACTGCCCTACTGTAAACCCAGGTTCCTGCTGAGTTCTAGGACTCACCAAATGCCCTGCTGCAGCCACAGCCCAGTGCCACAGAACTTGGACATGTCCAGGGCACGCCTTAAACGCGCCAAGCGGCGCCAACTGATTCACTGCAGGTCAAGTTCTTAGCCGCATCACAAGAACCTTCCCTACGCGCATATGAAACGCGCAGCGCTGTGGCCAAGCTTCAAGACACATCCACGGCAGAACCCAAGGACAAGCCTGTGCCTCCCAATCTGCTGCCAGCCGTGTCTCAGCCCATGCCCACGAACAAGGACCCGGTTTTGAAATTCAATGCGCCTTCTCAACTCAATCTTGAAACACTTAACTTTCTTTTTACTAAGGAAAACTTGGATTTGAATTCTTATTTAGCTCCTAATGCTGTTGAAATTTTCCCGTGCAGGTGCCACCATAAAAACACCAAGAATATGCTAAAGGCCCTCAACTTGGTCCCCCTCTTCTAGTTCCGAAGGAAAAATCAACGGAAGGGACCAAGGATGAAGTCTAGAACGTATAAGGCACAACCAAAGCTGTTCCCCCCTGAGCATTGTCCAAGGAGGACATTCCAGAATGGATAGAAACTGCTCTCATTCAAATCATTCCTCAATCTCTTTCCCGATAAGTTACGTTCTCGTTACTGGATTCCTTTAAGTGTTTCTAACGTTTTTCTCCATGATGCAACGTATATTCTACAGCAAGAGGCTCATAATCGGTTCCATGTTGATGCTGAAATCCTGGGAAAACCATCAAATGCCTAGCATGCCAGCCCCGTCTTGCATAGACGTTAAATAAAGCGCTCCTAGGAGGCAGCCTAGCCCTGATTTGTGTTTCTCTCTTCCTTTGCTGTTTCTACCCGTTATATTTCTCAAACCTTTCTACTGTTGTCATGCTTGCTGCTTATCACATTGAGGAAAATGTTCAGTTTAGGTTTGGGGGTGATACACGACCAGGACTTTTGAATTTTCGACTTAGTTTTTTTTGTGTTTAGTTAGTTCATAATTCTTTGCTTTTGAATAGTATGATAACTTGTTAATAGGGATGTATATGCTAAGTTAACTGTCTTAGCCTTACTAAGAGTCATGCCATGCTCAAGTAATTCATAATCTGCACTTCACAATGCCATATTTTAAGTGATTAAGTGAACGAAATAACTGAATTTGAGTGAACCTTAGAAAATTAGTGGAGACTACCCTGTGAGATCTTTGAGCCTAATTGCCATTCTTTCTGAGGGATATACTTATTTCTACTCTTAAACACTCTTTGCTTTTGTTCTTAATTGCTGATCTCATTACATCGTATTTGCATTGAATTTTAAACAACTAATATCATTTATATACCCTTGATCAAATGTGTGGTTTGCCATAAGAAGTGATGTAGGCTATGTGTGCTTTAACCTCTAAAGGCTTTATCCTACCCTATTGTATGCTCCCTAAGCTAACTTTGAAGCCAAACACTCAGCCTTTTCTTTCATCACCCAAAGTATAAGCTAACCGAAATACTTAGCCATTCATCACATCCATGCCCTATAACCTCAGTTGTGCTAAGGTTGCCCTAAATGAGATTCATGGTAAGAATGAGAGGTGGAAGAAGATGCTGCACAATTCCAAGGACATTAGCGTCAATTCAATGTTCAAAAATAAAGAAAAGCTTTACAAGTTGCAAGCTGCACGAAAGTTTGATGAAATCATTGAATGATCTTGGTTCAACTCAATTCAAAGAAAAGAAAAAAATAAAGAAATGAAAAGAAAGAAAAAAAAACGTCGAAAAGAAAAAGAAAGAAGAAAAAGTGAAAAACAAAGTAGATTAATCCAAGTGAGCCAAGAGCCTCAAAATAAGCCATCAAGAAAGCACAATGCCATGGGCCTTAAGAAAGGATTCAGTTCAGAAATTCCAAGTTCAAGTCATGACTTCTCATGCCTTGGCACATCTCAGGTTCTTTGAATCCCATCCTTCCTTGCTAAACCCCTAAGCTTAGCCCCGTTACAACCGAAAAAAGAAGACCTAACTGATCTTATCGACAATCATGTCACCTAAGTAAAACGTTTGTGGGTATCGTGCTACTATAACCCTCGGGAGACAAAACTCCTCCTACTAGGTGAACCTAGGGGTTTAAATGTTCTATCTTAACTAAGATCGAGTCTTTGCATTTTGTTAAAGTTCATTTTGCTCAGGGACTAGCAAAAGATAGGGTTGGGGGTATTTGATCAGTCATTATTTATGCATCATTTTGATGTCTTTATATGCCTCTCTTACATGTCTTTTGAATGATTTCGTGCCATCAATAGTAGAAAATGATCAATCTTGTGACACTTGTTAAAATTTTAAAAGATAGGTAAATTATGAGAAGAATGCAAAAAGAATGAATCAAATTGGAGTTCAAATGAAGGAGATGTCCTCATTTCAATATAAGGTCCTGAACTGTGTCCTGAGTGCGCTAGTGCGACTATTTTGTGTCCTTGACGAAGTACCTAAGATCTTGCCATCCGAGTCCCAAACCTGTGTCTCATGACATCAAGTTCTTGTCCTAGAAGTGCCAAGGTCGTGCCAGGACATGTCGTGTAACGACCCGGACCAGAAATTAAACTATTTTGAGGATTGGACAATTTTACCCTCAGTTTTGGACGGATTCGGGAGTCACTTTTTGACTGGCAAGACTTTTGGGAATTTTTCTAGGGTCGTTGCGTAGGTCTCAAACTCACGAGTTCGTAGACAGGCGGCACGCAGAAAACGGAGACCCGGTGAGTTCGTTACGGGTCTAGAAGCTTCAGGGGCAGTTTTGTAATTTTGGAGAACTTGGAACTATATAGTAGATATTTTCTCTCTCCTCGGCAGATTGGTCAATATGGTCTCTCTCTCTCCTACCCGAAAACCCCCCCGTGTGAACAAAGAAACTTGATTTTCATCGGATGGATTTCAATCCGATTTGAGCGAAACCAAGGTCGGGAGGATCTTCCCCGGGACCCCACGAGCATTTTGGGGTAGCTATTGGAGCGGGAGTACCGCCGTAGGCGACGGACGGAGGAGGGAGGTGAACCGAACCTTCTCGGCCGTTTTCCGGCCGTTTTCCTGGTGAAACGTAGATAAATTTCCATGTGTAGATCGTGAAAAACGGTTAAGAAATGAAGAAGTTAGAAAACCTTGAAGTTTCGGCCAGAAATGGGGGATTCCGGCGAACCAGACGGCGGCGGAGGTGGCGGTCCGGTCAGCTTCTCCGGCCAGCCTCCGGCGACGGTGACGGCAGTCCGGTCGTCTTCTCCGATGAGTCACCGGTGACCGGTCGGGTCGAGTGAACCGGTCGGGTTGAGTGAACCGGTCGGGTCGAGTTGGACCGGGTCAGGTTGAGCTGGATCGGGTTGGACTGGTCCAGGCGCGTGAACACTGTACTAGCACGTGACTGGCGCGTGAGCGCGCGTGGGCGCGTATGCCGACCTTCCGGCGGCGCGTGGCGGCGCGTGGGGCCGAGACTGAGGTCACGGCGGCGCGTGGTAACTAGTTTTCGACGTTCCGAATCTGTTGGTACAGGTTTGAGGTTGATCAGACGTCGTTTAGAGGTTGTTTTGGGCAATCCCAGCGGTAATAGTTGACCGTATTAGCGGGTTTTGAGCTCGGGAAGTCAAGTTAGTTGGGACATTATTGTGCATGTGTTGGGCTAGAGAGTCCTTGAATTAAGGGTCGGTTGATGTTTGTGAGTGGACTTTGTTTTATAAACTGAAATACATGCATCCAAATATCCTTGTTTAAATACTGTTATGTATTGTGGCATTGAATTTCTGTATTTTGAGAAATGATTATTGTATACATGTTTCCCACTATTACTGTGAAAGTGTGATTTGAGAAACATCATGGTTTTAGACTCGATTTTGATATCGTTTTGACGAGGGAATTATAGAGTCAATGATTTGGGTTTTGACCCTGTTACATGAGTTTATCGGATTTGGTCAAGTTGAGGGAGGCTAGGACTCGGGACGAGGATCCGTTATTAACGGTGAACCCGGTGAACCTCCAATATAATGATTGATATGATACTGATATGATATGATATGATGGTCGAGGATACTTACCGACTGATATGATATGATACGATGGTCGAGGATACTTACCGACTGATATGATACTGATACGATACTGATATGATATGATATGATGGTCGAGGATACTTACCGACTGATATGATATGATACGATGGTCGAGGATACTTACCGACTGATATGATACTGATACGATACTGATATGATATGATATGATGGTCGAGGATACTTACCGACTGATATGATATGATATGATAGTCGAGAGATGCCGACTGATATGTTATGATAGTCGAGAGATATGCCGACTGATATGATATGATACATGACTAGCACACCCCAAGGGATACCCTGGTGGCTAGGGATATGATAGTCGAGAGATGCCGACTGATATGTTATGATAGTCGAGAGATGCCGACTGATATGATATGATAGTCGAGATATATGCCGACTGATATGATATGATACATGACTAGCACACCCCAAGGGATACCCTGGTGGCTAGGGATATGATAGTCGAGAGATATGCCGACTGATATGTAATGATAGCTGAAGGTTATACCGGTTGATGATACGATATGATAGCCGAGGATATATCCGACTCTAATATGAACCAGACGACAATTGTCATGGGCTTAATCAACTTATGAAAATACTTCGTCAGCCGGGTCTGTGGGTTGGTGTGGGCGGTGACCTAGAGGGACGAATTATGGTTGGTTCACAAGTATTTGACTAGTCTGATGTCTTGTGGTATTCCAGTAGAGATGTCAGCAGTGTCTGACCTACTGACGTTTGGTGACATAGGGTATTCCTATTTGGACCACCACTATTCCGAGGTTTTGGTTTTGACCAGTATACTATCCTGCGTCTGACAGGTATGAGTAGTCAGTAAGTACAGAGGTTCTGTCGGGAACCCTGTAAGGTTTAATAAAAATTATTCCAGAACAAAGGGTATTTCTGGTGTTTAAATTTTGAAGTAAAGAGCTGTCAGACGGGATAAGGGTTCTTTCCGGGTTTCGAGGGAAAATTCGGGAAGGGTCCTTACAAGTGGTATCAAAGCTCTAGGTTAACTTCCTGCAGACTGCACACTTGTGTGCAAATTATTTATGGATTTTGGTTAACAAGATGCCTCCGAGACGTGAGTTTCGTCAACGGTCAGGGAATGGTGGAGATGACCATGAACCTGCAGTGGAGCCTGATTTGAGGCAGACACTGGAACAGCTGGGTCAGACTTTAGCTTCTGTACTCCAGGATAGAGCTTCTCATGAAGTCTCTGATGTCGAGAGAGCCCAGAGACTAGGGGCGACGATATTCATGGGTGACTCTAGCCCAGATGAGGCTGAGGAGTGGATTACTTGCATGGAGCGGGTGTTCTTGATTATGAGATGTCCTCTAGAAGAGAGAGTTCTGTTGGTTACATTTTTACTAGGTGGTTCTGCTTACCACTGGTGGCACTCATTGGAGGTGTCAGGCTGGAATGTCCATGCGCTTACTTAGCAGACTTTCTGGGAACGCTTCTTGGAGCAGTTTTACCCTCGCTCACACCGAAACGTTAAGGAGGCCGAGTTCTTGCATTTACAGCAAGGAGACATGACGGTGGCCCAGTATGAACAGAGATTCATAGCGCTGAGTCGCTTTGCACCGACGTTGGTAGCGACCGAGTCAGACAAGTGCCACAGATTTGAGAGTGGACTGCAGAGTGAGATTCGGTCAGCAGTTACGTCTATGGACCACACTTCCTTGAGGACTTTGGCTGATGCTGCAGCTCGAGTAGAGTTGAGTTTGGGTTTCCCAATGCCACAGCAGTACAGTGGGTACAGGAGACGTCGAGATCACTGGACTGCCGGAACCTCTAGTCAGGGACCATCAAAAAGAGGCAGTCATAGTTCTGGATCTTCTGGGAGATCTAGTACAGGCAGTGGCGGAGATGGTCAGACACGACAATCTTTTGCACAGCCTAGGGGTGCCTCAGTGCAGTTCAACAGGAGACAGGGTGGCAGATCTAGTGGCTTCAGTGATTCCGTTTGTTATTTCTGTGGGGAGACTGGTCACATCAAGAGATTCTGTCCACAACGACGTCCGGGCAGTAGTTCCTTTAGTCGTGGTGCGACTGATCCTAGCCCGAGTACAGGACAGATGTTTGATACTGCAGCTGGGAGGCAGACCTATTTCGGTGGGACTGGTAGAGCTAGTGGCACCAACAGGCCCAGAGGCAGGTATGGGGATCGTGGTCGATCTTCTGGTATACCAGCTCGAGTTTTTGCCATGACGCAACAGGAAGCTCGAGTAGCACCGGATGTGGTCACGGGTACGTTATCTATTTTTAACCGCAATGCTTGTGTTTTATTAGATCCGGGAGCAACTCATTCTTTTATTTCTCGGGGTTTTGCACTGTTTGCGGATAGAGAATTGTCTCCAATTGGTTGGGACATGGGTATTAGTACTCCTACCGGAGATATGTTAGTGGCGAACCTAGTGATTCGCAGTTGTCCGGTGATGGTTGAAGGCCATGGTTTGGAGGTAGATTTAATCCCCTTAGATATCTTTGAGTTTGATGTGATTTTGGGGATGGATTGGTTGTCCATGCACCATGCCTCCATAGACTGTTATAATAAGACAATAGTTTTCCGAAGTCCAGGATTCCCTGAACTTACATTTCGGGGAGATCGTAGGGTATTACCCTATGGAGTGATATCAGCGTTGACCGCTGAGAAATTGTTGAGAAAAGGTTGTGAGGGTTACTTGGCTCATGTGTTTGATGCTCGTGATACGTCGATGAGAGTGGAGGATATTCCTGTGGTGAGTGAGTTCTCTGATGTGTTCCAGATGATCTTCCAGAATTACCACCTCACCGTGAGATTTAGTTCACCATTGAGCTTTTTCCAGGTATTCAACCTATCTCACAGGCACCGTATAAGATGGCACCGGCAGAATTGCGAGAGTTAAAGACTCAGTTGCAGGACTTGGTGAATATGGGATTTATTCGCCTAAGTGTTTCACCATGGGGTGCGCCGGTATTAATTGTGAGCAAAAAGGATGGTGGTCTGATATTGTATATCGACTACCGGCAGTTAAATAAAGTGACGGTGCAAATTCTGTATTTGAAGGAAAAGGTACTTCGCAGAAAGACTTTTCCTCTAGTTAAAGTGTTGTGGAGGAATTATAACGTGGAGCAGGCCACGTGGGAAATCGCGGAACTAATGCGGGCACAATATCCTCATTGTTTCATGGTTAGGAATGAATTTCGGGGACGAAATTTCTTAAGGAGGGTAGATTGTAACGACCCGGACTAGAAATTAAACTATTTTGAGGATTGGACAATTTTACCCTCAGTTTTGGACGGATTCGGGAGTCACTTTTTGACTGGCAAGACTTTTGGGAATTTTTCTAGGGTCGTTGCGTAGGTCTCGAACTCACGAGTTCGTAGACAGGCGGCACGCGGAAAACGGAGACCCGGTGAGTTCGTTACGGGTCTAGAAGCTTCAGGGGCAGTTTGGTAATTTTGGAGAAGTTGGAACTATATAGTAGATATTTTCTCTCTCCTCAGTAGATTGGTCAATATGGTCTCTCTCTCTCCTACCCGAAAACCCCCCCGTGTGAAGAAAGAAACTTGATTTTCATCGGATGGATTTCGATCCGTTTTGAGCGAAACCAAGGTCGGGAGGATCTTCCCCGGGACCCCACGAGCATTTGGGGGTAGCTATTGGAGCGGGAGTACCGCCGTAGGCGACGGACGGAGGAGGGAGGTGAACCGAACCTTCTCGGCCGTTTTCCGGCCAAACCAGGTACGATCTCGGAACTTTGACCTCATATTTGGATTCCTGGTGAAACGTAGATAAATTTCCATGTGTAGATCGTGAAAAACGGTTAAGAAATGAAGAAGTTAGAAAACCTTGAAGTTTCGGTCGGAAATGGGGGATTCCGGCGAACCTGACGGCGGCGGAGGTGGCGGTCCGGTCATCTTCTCAGGCCAGCCTCCGGCGACGGTGACGGCAGTCCGGTCGTCTTCTCCGGTGAGTCACCGGTGACCGATCGGGTCGAGTAAACCGGTCGGGTTGAGTGAACCGGTCGGGTTGAGTGAACCGGTCGGGTTGAGTTGGACCGGGTCAGGTTGAGCCGGACCGGGTTGGACCGGTCCAGGCACGTGAACACTGTAGTAGCGCGTGACCGGCGCGTGAGCGCGCGTGGGCGCGTATGCCGACCTTCCGGCGGCGCGTGGGGCCGAGACTGAGGTCACGACGGCGCGTGGTAACTAGTTTTCGACGTTCCGAATTTGTTGGTACAGGTTTGAGGTTGATCAGACGTCGTTTAGAGGTTGTTTTGGGCAATCCCAGCCGTAATAGTTGACCGTATTAGCGGGTTTGGAGCTCGGGAAGTCAAGGTAGTTGGGACATTATTGTACATGTGTTGCTTGGGCTAGAGAGTCCTTGAATTAAGGGTCGGTTGATGTTTGTGAGTGGACTTTGTTTTATAAACTGAAATACATGCATCTAAATATCCTTGTTTAAATACTGTTATGTATTGTGGCATTGAATTTTTGTATTTTGAGAAATGATTATTGTATACATGTTCCCACTATTACCGTGAAAGTGTGATTTGAGAAACATAATGGTTTTAGACTCGATTTTGATATCGTTTTGACGAGGGAATTATAGAGTCAATGATTTGGGTTTTGACCCTGTTACATGAGTTTATCGGATTTGGTCAAGTTGAGGGAGGCTAGGACTCGGGACGAGGATCCGTTATTAACGGTGAAAACGGTGAACCTCCAATATAATGATTGATATGATACTGATATGATATGATATGATGGTCGAGGATACTTACCGACTGATATGATATGATACGATGGTCGAGGATACTTACCGACTGATATGATACTGATACGATACTGATATGATATGATATGATGGTCGAGGATACTTACCGACTGATATGATATGATACGATGGTCGAGGATACTTACCGACTGATATGATACTGATACGATACTGATATGATATGATATGATGGTCGAGGATACTTATCGACTGATATGATATGATATGATAGTCGAGAGATATGCCGACTGATATGATATGATACATGACTAGCACACCCCAAGGGATACCCTGGTGGCTAGGGATATGATAGTCGAGAGATGCCGACTGATATGTTATGATAGTCGAGAGATGCCGACTGATATGATATGATAGTCGAGATATATGCTGACTGATATGATATGATACATGACTAGCACACCCCAAGGGATACCTTGGTGGCTAGGGATATGATAGTCGAGAGATATGCCGACTGATATGTAATGATAGCCGAAGGTTATACCGGCTGATGATACGATATGATAGCCGAGGATATATCCGACTCTAATATGAACCAGACGACAATTGTCATGGGCTTAATCAACTTATGAAAATACTTCGTCAGCCGGGTCTGTGGGTTGGTATGGGCGGTGAACCAGAGGGACGAATTATGGTTGGTTCACAAGTATTTGACTAGTCTGTTGTCTTGTGGTATTCCAGTAGAGATGTCAGCAGTGTCTGACCTACTGACGTTTGGTGACATAGGGTATTCCTATTTGGACCACCACTATTCCGAGGTTTTGGTTTTGACCAGTATACTATCCTGCGTCTGACAGGTATGAGTGGTCAGTAAGTACAGAGGTTCTGTCGGGAACCCTGTAAGGTTTAATAAAAATTATTCCAGAACAAAGGGTATTTCTGGTGTTTAAATTTTGAAGTAAAGAGCTGGCAGACGGGATAAGGGTTCTTTCCGGGTTTCGAGGGAAAATTCGGGATTGGTCCTTACATGTCGAGTACATGTCCCAAGAATTTCCCATCCGAGCTCAGCCTCTACGCCTAAACCCTGGTTCTTATTCCACCAGCGGTGGATCGAAGTTCCTCCTCGGTACCTAGCCTGAACGAATATACGCTTCTACTATGCTCATGGTGTGCCTCAAAAGCGCAATCTCATACCCCAACGACGAAGATATTCGATGGGTGTGCATTTTTGGGTGCGGAGCTTGGAGAGGAAGTCTCTACTGTGCACCATTGTTCATCAGCGGTCTTTACTCTAAAATTTTTTCATTGAAATTTACTTATGAATTCAATTATATTTGTTTCAATTTTAGTTATGTGTGAGTAGTTCTTTTTAGAATTAGGGCTGCTAGAAGCCCTAGCCATGTTAGCTCATTAAGTAGATTTTTACTCTTGATTTTGATTGCTTTGCATGCTGAATAACTCTGATTATTGCTTTAACTACCATTCTTTTATGTTTATGAGACTTGCTACCTTGTTTGCATAAATTATTGATGGAATTGCTTGAGTGATCGCCATATCATCTTGTGGTTAATTAGCATCAAGAGGTTGAGGTTAAGAAACAATCTTGTGATCAGAATTCATGACAACCTAGGAATGCATCTCACTTTTCTAGGCTAGTGTGGTGTCATTAAATTTTCTTAGTACTTCATGCGTCATCTTAACTGGTAGGTGATAGACATTCTAGGCATATGCCCTGTTTAGGACATGCTAAGTAAGAGAGAATGATATATGTTTAGTGTACCAACGACAGGACCTGGGCATGGGTACCTAATTCAGAATTGCATAGTTACCCCCCCCCCCCCCCCCCCCCCCTCTGAACTTAATTGGGTTAATCGTTGAACAAGTTCTCGAGGGATCGACCTTTGCTTGTCATTATACTATCTCCGTCGATTTTGTGCACTTGCAAAGTTATACTTAGTAGAAATAAAGTTCTTAATTATTGTGTTCAGTATTTTGTGCACTTGCAAAGTTGTGCACTTGCAAAGAACTCCTAATCGAGTCCCAAGAGCCACGTCCGGCGCATCCTAGCCATGTCTTAGCAAGCTGCCAGCGAGAACCTCAGTTCATGTCCCTTGAGAAGGATCAGTGCCAATCCTAGAAAGTCATGCGCCAAGGCAGGCCACAATGCGCTTGCGACAATCAAATAGTGCGCCTCAGATGCGCTGTAGTAGATTGTCCAAAGGCACCTCTTCACGGTTCCGCCAGCGGTGCACCAGAATTAAGACCTACGCGCCTACGACGTGCCATCCCTACCAACCTAGAACCTTACGCGCCTGTTACAAATTAGGGGAGTACTTCAGAAGCACACTACCAGGACAAGGATTGGGGAGTGTCCATATCGTGTCCAGAATCGGGTCCCAAGACGTGTCTGCGCCCTAATTAGGGCGCAGTTTTGTGATCAGATGTCTAAGTGAGCCCTGGGCCATAAACCATCAAGTTATATTGGAAATGGGTTCAAGACGTGGTTTGGGCCAGGTGCTTAGTGATCAGTCGTTATTTATGCATCATTTTGATGTCTTTATATGCCTCTCTTACATGTCTTTTCAATGATTTCGTGCCATCAATAGAAAAAAATGATCAATCTTGTGAGACTTGTGTAGAGTTAGAAATCTAGGTAAAATCTGGAAAGAATGAAAAAAGAATGACTCCAATCGGAGTCCAGATGAAGGAGATATCCTCATTTCAATATCAGGTCCTAAACGGAGTCCTGAGTGCGCCAGTGCGCCTATTTTGGGCCACTGGCCAAGTACCTCATATCAGGCCCTCCGGGTCTCAAACCTGTGTTTCATGACATCAAGGTCAAGTCCTAGAAGTGCCAAGGTCGCACCAAGGCAGGTCGAGGACATGTCCCAAGAACTCCCATCCGAGCCCATATGTGCGCCTAAGCCCGGGGTCCCTGTTCCGCCAGCGGTGGATCAGAGGTTCTCCGTCTGCGCTAAGCCTGACAACATTTGCGCCAAGTCTGAACGAAGATGCGCTTCTAATGTACTCATGATTTGCTTCAAAAGCGCAGTCCCAGATCCTGATTACGAAGACAGTCCCAAATCCAAGTTTGGCCAGCTTGCATTCACACTCCCAGCCGTGTTCTGATTGGTTCTAATAGATTTAAGGACTTTGTAATTAATTAAAAGTACAATAACTTTCCCTATCCTTATAGGACATGGTTTTACCAATCCTTATAGAATAAGGTTTTACCCATCCTTATAGGACATGGTTTTACCAATCCTTATAGAACAAGGTTTTCCCTTTGTCTATAAAAGGGAGCCTTTGTTCAGTGTTAAAAAAAAGAGATAATTAGCTAGAGGCATTTTTGGGAGATACAGAGACACCTGAGCCGCAAATAGTATTTTGGTTTTTTAGAGTTTTACGTTAAAGCTTGGTTCTTCCCGAAGTTGAGTGTGTTGGACATGGGGCTTGGAGAAGAAGGCTCTACCGTGTCTTCTGCTGCACCTATTCTTCACAATATCTTCTGTACCCTTATTTTCATTATTGCAATTTACTTATGAATTCAATTATATTTGTTTCAATTTCAGTTATGTGTGAGTAGTCATTAGGATTAGGGCTGCTTGAAGCCCTAGCCATGTTAGCTTGTTGATTGGATTTCTGGCTCTTGATTATGATTTCTATGCATGCTGAATAAGTGGGATTACTATGCTTAATGACCTTAATTTATGCCTATAAGAGTAGCTACCTTGTTTGCATATACTTATAGATGTAATTGCTTGAGTGACCATTGATCAGTCGTTATTTATGCATCATTTTGAGGTCTTTATATGCCTCTCTTACATGTCTTTTGAATGATTTCGTGCCATCAATAGTAGAAAATGATCAATATTGTGAGACTTGTGCAGAGTTAGAAAGATAGGTAAAATCTGGAAAGAACGCAAAAAGAATGACTCAAATCGGAGTCCAGATGAAGGAGATGTCCTCATTTCAATATCAGGTCCTCAACGGCGTCCTGGGTGCGCCAGTGCGCCAGTGCGCCTATTTTGGGCCACTAGCGAAGTACCTCATATCAGGCCCTCCGGGTCTCAAACCTGTGTTTCATGACATCAAGGTCAAGTCCTAGAAGTGACAAGGTCGCGCCTAGGCAGGTCGAGGACATGTCCCAAGAACTCCCATCCGAGCCCAGATGTGCGCCTAAGCCGGGGTCCCTGTTCTGCCAGCGGTGGATCAGAGGTTCTCCCTCTGCGCTAAGCCTGACAACATTTGCACCAAGCCTGAACGACGATGCGCTTCTATTATACTCCTAACGTACTTCAAAAGCGCGGTCCCAGATCCTGTTTACGAAGACAGTCAAAAATCCAAGTTTGGCCAGCTTGCGTTCCCACTTGCCAGCTTGCATTCACACTCCCAGCCGTGTTCTGATTGGTTCTAATAGATTTTAAAGACTTTGTAATTAATTAAAAGTAAAATAACTTACCCTATTCCTATAGGACAAGGTTTTACCAATCTGTATAGAACAAGGTTATACCAATCCTTATAGAACAAGGTTATACCAATCCTTATAGAACAAGGTTTTCCCTTGTCTATAAAAAGGAGAATCAGATAGAGGATTAGGCATTTTGGTTTCTGGGAAAACAGAGACCTGAGCCACAGAGAGTTCCATTTTGGTTTTCTAGAGAATTAGGGACCATATTTTGGGAGATAATCTTTCACATAGATTATTGGACGTGGAGCTTGGAGAAGAAGGCCCTGCCGTGTCTTCTGCTGCATCTGTTCTTAACAATCTCCTCTGTACCCTTATTTTCATTATTACAATTTACTTATGGATTCAATTATACTTGTGTTTATTTCAGTTATGTGTGAGTAGTCATTAGGATTAGGGCTGCTTGAAGCCCTAGCCATGTTAGCTTATTGATTGGATTTCTGGCTCTTGATTATGATTGCTATGCATGCTGAATAAGTTGGATTACTATGCTTAATGAACTTAATTTATGCCTATAAGATTAGCTACCTTGTTTGCATATAATTATAGATGTAATTGCTTGAGTGACCGTCATATCATCTTGTGATTTGGAGCATCGAAAGTATTCGTACTTGTAATCTTAACTCATGACGACCTAGGATTGCATGCCACTTTGCTAGGCTAATGTGGTGTCATTAAATTCTCTTTAAACTTCATGCATCATCTTAAAAGGTAGGTGATAGACGTTCTAGGCATATGCCCTGTTTAGAACATGCTAAGTAAGAGGGAATAAGATGTGTCTAGTGAACCAACGCCAGGTCCTAGGAACGGGCACCTAATTCAGAAAATGCATAGTAATTAGGTCAAGGAAATTTGGTTAAGAGCTATAATTGGTTAGAGTGGATAGTAAGCCTTAATTCGCCTTAGTTAACAACTTTTCATTCTTGCATTGTAAATTTCTGTACTTTGATTTACTTGTCTTTAAATTTCAGTTATTACATCATAAACCCCCCCCCCCCCCCCCCCCCCCCCCCCCCCCCCCCTGTGTGTGTATGTGTGTGTTTTTATAAGTTAATAAATCTGAACTAAATTGGTCATAACGTTGATACAAGTCCTCGAGGGATCGACTCTTGCTGTGCTACTATACTATACTTATCGATTTGTGCACTTGCAAGGATTTTATAACTGTTAGAATTGAATTGCATATTTCTTGCTCTTTAAATCTACCAACAACCATCATATCATCTTGTGATTTGGATCATCGAAAGTATTCTTACTTGTAATCTTAACTCATAACGACCTAGGATTGCATTTCTCTTTTCTAGGCTAATGTGGTGTCATTAAATTCTCTTTGAACTTCATGCATCATCTTAAAAGGTAGGTGATAGACGTTCTAGGCATATGCCCTGTTTAGAACATGATAAGTAAGAGGGAATAAGATGTGTCTAGTGAACCAACGCCAAGTCCTAGGCACGGGCACCTAATTCAAAAAATGCCTAGTAATTAGGTCAAGGAAATCTGGTTAAGAGCTATAATTGGTTAGAGTGGATAGTAAGCCTTAATTCTCCTTAGTTAATAATCAATCAACCATTAATTCTTGCATTATTATTTTCGGCATTTTATTTTACTTGTCTTTAAATTTCAGTTCTCACATCATAAACCCCCTGCGTGTGTGTGTGTGTGTGTGTGTTTTCACTAAGTTAATAAATTTGAACTAATGTGGTCATAACGTTGATACAAGTCCTCGAGGGATCGACTCTTGCTGTGCTACTATACTATTCTTATAGATTTGTGCACTTGCAAGGATTTTATAACTGTTAGAATTGAATTGCATATTTCTTCCTTTTTAATTCAACCAACAAGTTTTTGGCTCCGTTGCTGGGGACTTGTCCCGCAACGGTTGTAACAACCCGGAATTTTAATTATTGGGTTTACGTAATTATTTTTGTAAAATGACGATTTTACCCTTGGTTGTTAAAGGGCATGGAAATCAAGTTTTGGTTTCGAAACCTTTTCGGTGGTGTTTTGTATACCATTGTGTAGGTCTCGAACTCACGAGTTCGTAGACAGGCGGCACGCAGAAAACAGAGTTCGGGGACGAAAGTTATGGGTCTAGATGTGCAAGGGCATTTTGGTAATTTTTCATGGAGGGGAGATATTTTTGTTAACAAATCAGATAAGTCTGATTTGTTTCATCCTCATCTTCATTTGATCTTCATCTCCTTCTTCCTCTCTGTGACAAACATACACAAACCACACCCGAAACCTCTTCGAAAAACCAAGAGAAAACCATAAAGTCAACGTCGGATTCAAGGCTTCAACTTCCAGTTTGGATCAACTAATCGTGTTCTACTCCTTCCCACGATCACAACCGTACCAACCATTGAAGGAGAGGACCGCGGAGGAAGCCGAACCGAGGATAGGAAGTTTCGGACCTTTCGATCGATTTTCCGGCTAGCACAGGCGATACTGCTCCAGGAACTTCAGGGGAGCGTACAGTTCGGGATTGAGCGTGCTTGAACAGGTTTGTGAGTGGACTTTGATTTATAAACTGTAATGCATGCATAAATGTATCTTTGCTTTAAATACTGTTGAGTATGAGTGCAATGAATTTCTGGATTTTAGAAATGATGCTGGACACATATTTTACAATATTTCTGTGAAAGTATGTTTTGAGAAATGGCCTGATTTTGTACTCGATTTTGATATCGTTTTGACGTGGTGACTATTTGAGTATGTGATTTGGGTTTTGACTCATAATTGTGATTTTACCGATTTTGGCCATAAAATGATATTTGCAAAGAATTTGGCTAAGGCCGCGAAACAAAGATTTCGAAGTATGGATTTGATTCACTGATTCCCGTCCCGATGATTGTTGTTGCTCTGACTGGTGTTGAGGAGCATGACTCTACCAGTTGTTGAGGGTTCGGACCTTAGGTGTTGAGGAGTATGTCTCCGCCGGGTCGCGAAACTGTCTATGCATAGTACAGATATTACAGACAGTACATATGGTACACAGAGTTGTACAGATTTGACCACATCTCAAGGGATACCCTGATGTGTTATGAATATGTCGGGAACAGTGAATTCTTGATTTTGAGATATTTGCCAAATGGAACCAAATGATTTGATTTTGAGATATTATGTGGCAGATTGAACCAAATGATTTGATTTTGAGATATTATGTGGCAGATTGAACCAAATGATTTGGATTTGAGATAATTTGTGTCCAGATTGAATTAAATGATTTTAAACTCATTTGAAGAGAGTTTTCAAATCAAATTGTGGATCACGAGGTATTTTCATTATACAGATTTTATGTGAGTCCAATTAAATGGTTTTAAAGATAAATGTGAATTTTGGATGATTTACATATGATGCTTTTATATGATAAATTGTTTTATGTTATGCACGCATGATTTTATAAATGGAGGGGAAGAAAGGTAATTCTTCGAAAAGGAATTTATAAATGATTATTTTTGTCCACTCACAACTTTTGTGTTTAAATCCCCCTTCAGGCAGTTGAGTAGAGTTGACGCGAACATTGATCTCGAGGCTGAGGCATTAGGATTCCGACTGCGCTGTGTTGTATATTTGAGTAGGATATCTAAATTTTATTCTTGATCCTACTTAGACGCTCTGATATTATGTTGCATTTGATTTGTCGTTAATTACGGGAATTATTGAGTGCTTAAGTCCCTTGTCTGACAAGAGGAAGTATTTATTATGGTTATTATAATTTGTATGGATTGAAGGGTATTTTGGGAACCTTTTCTTAGGTTGTCAGACGGGATCAGGGTTCTTCCCGGGTTTCGAGGGGAAATTCGGGACGGGTCCTGACAATTGGTATCAGAGCACTAGGTTAAATTCCTGTAGACTGTACACTACGTGTACAATTATCTTGGTATTGATGAGTTATAGTCCCTAACAGCGTAATGCCTCTGAGACGAGAGTTCCGTCAACAGTCGGAAAATATTGGGGACACACCTGAACCTACAGTGGAGCCTGATATGAGGCAGACACTGGAACAATTAGGTCATGCGTTGACTTCTATACTTCAGAGTAGGACTGCTACTGAAGGTTCAGACATTGAGAGAGCCCAGAGATTAGGGGCTACAGTTTTTATGGGCGACTCTAGCCCAGATGATGCAAGAGAGTGGATTACTCGTTTAGAGCGAGTGTTCTCGGTTATGAGATGTCCTCAGGGGGACATGGGTATTAGTACTCCTACTGGGAATATGTTAGTGGCGAATCTCGTGATTCGTAAGTTGTCCAGTGGTAGTGGAAGGTCATGCATTAGAGGCAGATTTAATCCCCTTAGATATTTTTGATTTTGATGTGATTCTGGGGATGGATTGGTTGACTATGCACCATGCCTCTATTGATTGTTATGACAAGAGAGTGGATTTCCGGAGTCCAGGTTTACCGGAACTTACATTCAGAGGAGATCGTAGGGTACTACCCTGTGGAGTGATATCAGCTTTGACTGCTGAGAAATTGCTGAGGAAAGGTTGTGAGGGTTACTTGGCTCATGTGTTTGATTCTCGGGATACTCCGATGAGAGTGGAGGATATTCCAGTGGTGAGTGAATTCTCTGATGTGTTTCCAGATGATCTTCCGGGATTGCCACCTCACCGGGAGATTGAGTTCACCATCGACCTTTTGCCAGGTACTCAACCTATCTCACAGGCACCGTATAGGATGGCACCGGCAGAATTGCGAGAGTTAAAGACTCAGTTGCAGGACTTGGTGAATATGGGATTTATTCGCCCAAGTGTTTCACCTTGGGGTGCACCAGTGTTATTTGTGAGGAAAAAGGATGGTGGTCTGAGATTGTGTATTGACTACCGGAAGATAAACAGGGCTACGGTACGGAATAAGTATCCTTTGCCAAGGATAGATGATTTGTTTGATCAACTTAAGGGGGCAAGATATTTTTCGAAAATTGACCTTCGATCCGGATACCATCAGTTGAGGATCAGAGGAGGGGATGTTGAGAAAACAGCTTTCAGGACTCGTTATGGTCATTATGAGTTCCTGGTGATGCCTTCCGGGTTGACTAATGCCCCAGCAGCATTTATGGATTTGATGAACAAGGTGTTCCAAAAGTATTTGGATCGGTTTGTGATTGTATTCATTGATGACATCTTGGTGTATTCGATTATATTTGTTTCAATTTCAGTTATGTGTGAGTAGTCATTAGGATTAGGGCTGCTTGAAGCCCTAGCCATGTTAGCTTGTTGATTGGATTTCTGGCTCTTGATTATGATTTCTATGCATGCTGAATAAGTGGGATTACTATGCTTAATGACCTTAATTTATGCCTATAAGAGTAGCTACCTTGTTTGCATATACTTATAGATGTAATTGCTTGAGTGACCATTGATCAGTCGTTATTTATGCATCATTTTGAGGTCTTTATATGCCTCTCTTACATGTCTTTTGAATGATTTCGTGCCATCAATAGTAGAAAATGATCAATATTGTGAGACTTGTGCAGAGTTAGAAAGATAGGTAAAATCTGGAAAGAACGCAAAAAGAATGACTCAAATCGGAGTCCAGATGAAGGAGATGTCCTCATTTCAATATCAGGTCCTCAACGGCGTCCTGGGTGCGCCAGTGCGCCAGTGCGCCTATTTTGGGCCACTAGCGAAGTACCTCATATCAGGCCCTCCGGGTCTCAAACCTGTGTTTCATGACATCAAGGTCAAGTCCTAGAAGTGACAAGGTCGCGCCTAGGCAGGTCGAGGACATGTCCCAAGAACTCCCATCCGAGCCCAGATGTGCGCCTAAGCCGGGGTCCCTGTTCTGCCAGCGGTGGATCAGAGGTTCTCCCTCTGCGCTAAGCCTGACAACATTTGCACCAAGCCTGAACGACGATGCGCTTCTATTATACTCCTAACGTACTTCAAAAGCGCGGTCCCAGATCCTGTTTACGAAGACAGTCAAAAATCCAAGTTTGGCCAGCTTGCGTTCCCACTTGCCAGCTTGCATTCACACTCCCAGCCGTGTTCTGATTGGTTCTAATAGATTTTAAAGACTTTGTAATTAATTAAAAGTAAAATAACTTACCCTATTCCTATAGGACAAGGTTTTACCAATCTGTATAGAACAAGGTTATACCAATCCTTATAGAACAAGGTTATACCAATCCTTATAGAACAAGGTTTTCCCTTGTCTATAAAAAGGAGAATCAGATAGAGGATTAGGCATTTTGGTTTCTGGGAAAACAGAGACCTGAGCCACAGAGAGTTCCATTTTGGTTTTCTAGAGAATTAGGGACCATATTTTGGGAGATAATCTTTCACATAGATTATTGGACGTGGAGCTTGGAGAAGAAGGCCCTGCCGTGTCTTCTGCTGCATCTGTTCTTAACAATCTCCTCTGTACCCTTATTTTCATTATTACAATTTACTTATGGATTCAATTATACTTGTGTTTATTTCAGTTATGTGTGAGTAGTCATTAGGATTAGGGCTGCTTGAAGCCCTAGCCATGTTAGCTTATTGATTGGATTTCTGGCTCTTGATTATGATTGCTATGCATGCTGAATAAGTTGGATTACTATGCTTAATGAACTTAATTTATGCCTATAAGATTAGCTACCTTGTTTGCATATAATTATAGATGTAATTGCTTGAGTGACCGTCATATCATCTTGTGATTTGGAGCATCGAAAGTATTCGTACTTGTAATCTTAACTCATGACGACCTAGGATTGCATGCCACTTTGCTAGGCTAATGTGGTGTCATTAAATTCTCTTTAAACTTCATGCATCATCTTAAAAGGTAGGTGATAGACGTTCTAGGCATATGCCCTGTTTAGAACATGCTAAGTAAGAGGGAATAAGATGTGTCTAGTGAACCAACGCCAGGTCCTAGGAACGGGCACCTAATTCAGAAAATGCATAGTAATTAGGTCAAGGAAATTTGGTTAAGAGCTATAATTGGTTAGAGTGGATAGTAAGCCTTAATTCGCCTTAGTTAACAACTTTTCATTCTTGCATTGTAAATTTCTGTACTTTGATTTACTTGTCTTTAAATTTCAGTTATTACATCATAAACCCCCCCCCCCCCCCCCCCCCCCCCCCTGTGTGTGTATGTGTGTGTTTTTATAAGTTAATAAATCTGAACTAAATTGGTCATAACGTTGATACAAGTCCTCGAGGGATCGACTCTTGCTGTGCTACTATACTATACTTATCGATTTGTGCACTTGCAAGGATTTTATAACTGTTAGAATTGAATTGCATATTTCTTGCTCTTTAAATCTACCAACAACCATCATATCATCTTGTGATTTGGATCATCGAAAGTATTCTTACTTGTAATCTTAACTCATAACGACCTAGGATTGCATTTCTCTTTTCTAGGCTAATGTGGTGTCATTAAATTCTCTTTGAACTTCATGCATCATCTTAAAAGGTAGGTGATAGACGTTCTAGGCATATGCCCTGTTTAGAACATGATAAGTAAGAGGGAATAAGATGTGTCTAGTGAACCAACGCCAAGTCCTAGGCACGGGCACCTAATTCAAAAAATGCCTAGTAATTAGGTCAAGGAAATCTGGTTAAGAGCTATAATTGGTTAGAGTGGATAGTAAGCCTTAATTCTCCTTAGTTAATAATCAATCAACCATTAATTCTTGCATTATTATTTTCGGCATTTTATTTTACTTGTCTTTAAATTTCAGTTCTCACATCATAAACCCCCTGCGTGTGTGTGTGTGTGTGTGTGTTTTCACTAAGTTAATAAATTTGAACTAATGTGGTCATAACGTTGATACAAGTCCTCGAGGGATCGACTCTTGCTGTGCTACTATACTATTCTTATAGATTTGTGCACTTGCAAGGATTTTATAACTGTTAGAATTGAATTGCATATTTCTTCCTTTTTAATTCAACCAACAAGTTTTTGGCTCCGTTGCTGGGGACTTGTCCCGCAACGGTTGTAACAACCCGGAATTTTAATTATTGGGTTTACGTAATTATTTTTGTAAAATGACGATTTTACCCTTGGTTGTTAAAGGGCATGGAAATCAAGTTTTGGTTTCGAAACCTTTTCGGTGGTGTTTTGTATACCGTTGTGTAGGTCTCGAACTCACGAGTTCGTAGACAGGCGGCACGCAGAAAACAGAGTTCGGGGACGAAAGTTATGGGTCTAGATGTGCAAGGGCATTTTGGTAATTTTTCATGGAGGGGAGATATTTTTGTTAACAAATCAGATAAGTCTGATTTGTTTCATCCTCATCTTCATTTGATCTTCATCTCCTTCTTCCTCTCTGTGACAAACATACACAAACCACACCCGAAACCTCTTCGAAAAACCAAGAGAAAACCATAAAGTCAACGTCGGATTCAAGGCTTCAACTTCCAGTTTGGATCAACTAATCGTGTTCTACTCCTTCCCACGATCACAACCGTACCAACCATCGAAGGAGAGGACCGCGGAGGAAGCCGAACCGAGGATAGGAAGTTTCGGACCTTTCGATCGATTTTCCGGCTAGCACAGGCGATACTGCTCCAGGAACTTCAGGGGAGCGTACAGTTCGGGATTGAGCGTGCTTGAACAGGTTTGTGAGTGGACTTTGATTTATAAACTGTAATGCATGCATAAATGTATCTTTGCTTTAAATACTGTTGAGTATGAGTGCAATGAATTTCTGGATTTTAGAAATGATGCTGGACACATATTTTACAATATTTCTGTGAAAGTATGTTTTGAGAAATGGCCTGATTTTGTACTCGATTTTGATATCGTTTTGACGTGGTGACTATTTGAGTATGTGATTTGGGTTTTGACTCATAATTGTGATTTTACCGATTTTGGCCATAAAATGATATTTGCAAAGAATTTGGCTAAGGCCGCGAAACAAAGATTTCGAAGTATGGATTTGATTCACTGATTCCCGTCCCGATGATTGTTGTTGCTCTGACTGGTGTTGAGGAGCATGACTCTACCAGTTGTTGAGGGTTCGGACCTTAGGTGTTGAGGAGTATGTCTCCGCCGGGTCGCGAAACTGTCTATGCATAGTACAGATATTACAGACAGTACATATGGTACACAGAGTTGTACAGATTTGACCACATCTCAAGGGATACCCTGATGTGTTATGAATATGTCGGGAACAGTGAATTCTTGATTTTGAGATATTTGCCAAATGGAACCAAATGATTTGATTTTGAGATATTATGTGGCAGATTGAACCAAATGATTTGATTTTGAGATATTATGTGGCAGATTGAACCAAATGATTTGGATTTGAGATAATTTGTGTCCAGATTGAATTAAATGATTTTAAACTCATTTGAAGAGAGTTTTCAAATCAAATTGTGGATCACGAGGTATTTTCATTATACAGATTTTATGTGAGTCCAATTAAATGGTTTTAAAGATAAATGTGAATTTTGGATGATTTACATATGATGCTTTTATATGATAAATTGTTTTATGTTATGCACGCATGATTTTATAAATGGAGGGGAAGAAAGGTAATTCTTCGAAAAGGAATTTATAAATGATTATTTTTGTCCACTCACAACTTTTGTGTTTAAATCCCCCTTCAGGCAGTTGAGTAGAGTTGACGCGAACATTGATCTCGAGGCTGAGGCATTAGGATTCCGACTGCGCTGTGTTGTATATTTGAGTAGGATATCTAAATTTTATTCTTGATCCTACTTAGACGCTCTGATATTATGTTGCATTTGATTTGTCGTTAATTACGGGAATTATTGAGTGCTTAAGTCCCTTGTCTGACAAGAGGAAGTATTTATTATGGTTATTATAATTTGTATGGATTGAAGGGTATTTTGGGAACCTTTTCTTAGGTTGTCAGACGGGATCAGGGTTCTTCCCGGGTTTCGAGGGGAAATTCGGGACGGGTCCTGACAACGGTGCCCATTCAAGTTTCGATTTGTAACTTAGTTTTTCTTTTTGTTAGGTACCTGTGTATGTCATTCCAAGGTTTAGTGCAAGGGTCATCAAGTGGACCATCATCGGAAGCATCTTCAGTCCACGGCTCCCCGCCACCAAGCCCAAGGAGGATGGTGGACCATAGAGAAGAGCAGGGCCTGGAACGTGGCCTAGTACGGCAAGCCCCATGGCGCCTTAAGGATTTTGCCATACCCCATGTCTCGGAGGATCAAAATCCAAATTTGTTGAGGTTTGTTCAACACTGCGCATCAATGGTATGACATAATCTGAAATCCGCCTGCGGCTCTTTCACTTCAGTCTCAAGGATCGCACTAATACATGGTTTCATTCACTGGCACCGGCTTCCATTCACTCAGGGGAGCGTACAGTTCGGGATTGAGCTTGCTTGAACAGGTTTGTGAGTGGACTTTGATTTATAAACTATAATGCATGCATAAATGTATCTTTGATTTAAATACTGTTGAGTATGAGTGAAATGAATTTCTGGATTTTAGAAGAGATACTGGACACATATTTTACAATATTTCAGTGAAAGTATGTTTTGAGAAATGACCTGATTTTGTACTCGATTTTGATATCGTTTTGACGTGGTAACTATTTGAGTATGTGATTTGGGTTGAGACCCATAATTGTGATTTTACCGATTTTGGCCATAAAATAATATTTGCAAAGAATTTGGCTAAGGCCGCGAAACAAAGATTTCGAAGTATGGATTTGATTCACTGATTCCCGTCCCGATGATTGTTGTTGCTCTGACTGGTGTTGAGGGGCCTTGATCTACCAGTTGTTGAGGGTTCGGACCTTAGGTGTTGAGGGGCATGGCTCCGCCGGGTCGCGAAACTGTCTATGCATAGTACAGATATTACAGACAGTACATATGGTACACAGAGTTGTACAGATTTGAACACATCTCAAGGGATACCCTGGTGTGTTATGAATATGTCGGGAACAGTGAATTTGAGATATTATGTGGCCGATTGAACCAAATGATTTGAATTTGAGATATTATGTGGCCGATTGAACCAAATGATTTGAATTTGAGATATTATGTGGCAGATTGAACCAAATGATTTGATTTTGAGATATTATGTGGCCGATTGAACCAAATGATTTGAATTTGAGATATTATGTGGCCGATTGAACCAAATGATTTGAATTTGAGATATTATGTGGCAGATTGAACCAAATGATTTGATTTTGAGATATTATGTGTCCGATTGAACCAAATGATTTGAATTTGAGATAATTTGTGTCCAGATTGAACCAAATGATTTTAAACTCCTTTGAAGAGATTTTCCAACAAAATTGTGGATTACGAGGTATTTTTATTATACAGATTTATGTGAGTCCAATTAAATGGTTTTAAAGATAAATGTGAATTTTGGATGATTTACATATGATGCTTTTATATGATAAATTGTTTTATGTTATGCATGCATGATTTTATAAATGGAGGGGAAGAAAGGTAATTCTTCGAAAAGGAATTTATAAATGATTATTTTTGTGCACTCACAACTTTTGTGTTTAAACCCCCTTCAGGCAGTTGAGTAGAGTTGACGCGAACATTGATCTCGAGGCTGAGGCATTAGGATTTCGACTGCGCTGTGTTATATATTTGAGTAGGATATCTAAATTTTACTCTTGATCCTACTTAGACGCTCTGATATTATGTTGTATTTGATTTGTCGTTAATTACGGGAATTATTGAGTGCTTAAGTCCCTTGTCTGACAAGAGGAAGTATTTATTATGGTTATTATAATTTGTATAGATTGAAGGGTATTTTGGGAACCTTTTCTTAGGTTGTCAGACGGGATCAGGGTTCTTCCCGGGTTTCGAGGGGAAATTCGGGACGGGTCCTGACAAAGAAAAAACAACATTCACATGCCCATATGGCACCTTTGCATACAGAAGAATGCCGTTTGGATTGTGCAATGCCCCAGCTACCTTTCAGCGTTGCATGATGAGCATCTTCTCCGATATGGTGGAAGATATAATTGAAGTATTCATGGACGACTTCTCAGTGTTTGGACATTCATTCGAACTGTGCTTAGTTAACCTAACCCGAGTACTGGAACGGTGCAGAGAAAGCAACTTAGTGCTGAACTGGGAAAAGTGCCATTTCATGGTACAACAGGGAATTGTCTTGGGTCATGTGATCTCGAGCCGAGGCATTGAAGTGGACAATGCAAAGTTAGACATAGTAGAGAGGCTGCCGTACCCCACTACAGTCAAAGAGGTTCGATCGTTCTTAGGGCATGCTGGCTTTTACCGCAGATTCATCAAAGATTTCTCGAAAATCACAAGACCATTGTGTGATCTTCTAGCCAAGGACGCCACATTCGAGTTCACTAAGGGATGCCGTGAGGCATTCAACACACTCAAGGCAAAGCTCACGGCATCACCCATCATCATGCCACCGAATTGGGACTTACCATTCGAACTAATGTGTGATGCCTCAGACTTCGCCATAGGAGCGGTTTTGGGACAGCGTGTTGACAAGCTCCCTCATGTCATTTACTACGCAAGCCGAACCCTGAATGATGCCCAACTGAACTACTCCACCACCGAGAAGGAGCTCCTTTCTGTTATCTTTGCCCTTGAGAAGTTCCGCTCATATCTAATTCAAACCAAGACCATAGTATACACGGATCATGCTGCCTTGAAGTATTTTCTCACTAAAAAGGACGCCAAGCCAAGGTTGCTACGTTGGATGCTACTGCTCCAGGAATTCGACCTTGAAATCAGAGACAAGAAGGGCAGCGAAAACGTGGTTGCTGACCATATGAGCCGATTGCTTCACAGTTTCAATGAAGAGGCCGATCAGTTGCCCCTCCTCGAGACCTTTCCTGACGAACAGCTCTTCGCAATCCAAGCTATTGATCCTTGGTATGCCGATCTTATTAATTACCTTGTCACTAAGCAAATTCCTTCATCTTTAAACAGGTACCAAAAGGACAAGCTGGCTAAACAAGCCTAACCGCAAAGACGGTAAATCCTAACCGCAAAGATTGGTCCAGCAAATTGAATGATGCGATGTGGGCCTATCGGACCGCATACAAGACCCCGATTGGCATGTCTCCCTTCCGGCTTGTTTTTGGAAAAGGCTGCCACCTACCAGTGGAATTGGAGCATAAAGCATTCTGGGCTATTAAGCAGATGAACCTGAACTTCGATGATGCTGGAATACATAGGAAGCTTCAGCTAAGTGAATTAGAGGAGTTGCGAAACGAGGCCTTTGACAGTGCTCGTATCTACAAGGAAAAGACCAAAGCTTTCCACGACAAGCGCATTCAGCCCAAGGACTTTCACATCGGACTGGAAGTCCTCCTCTTTGACTCCCGGCTCAGACTAATGCCAGGTAAGTTGCGTTCAAGATGGACTAGACCATTTATTATTACTAACATTTTCCCTCATGGTGCAGTTGAAATCCAGCACCTGGAACGGCAGGATCCGTTAAAGGTAAATGGCCACCGCCTCAAACAATACTTCAAGGACCTCTCTAATCCAAGCGCAGTCAACCCTTGCAACTCCACATGCGCCCAACTCCTAGAATGACGACCCCGTCTTGCCTAGACGTTAAATAAAGCGCTCCTAGGAGGCAGCCCCCCTGGTTTGTATTTCTCACTTCCTTTTCTGTTTCTGCCCGTTATATCTCTCAAACCCTTCTACTATTGTCATGCTTACTGCTTATCACATTGAGGCAATGTTCAGTTTAGGTTTGGGGGTGTGGATTTAAAATTTTTCATATAGAAACAAGTAGGTTTGGGGGTGATACACAACCAGGACATTTAAATTTCTGCTTGTGATTAGTATAATAACTTGTTAATAGGAATGTATATGCTAAGTTAACTATCTTTGCTTTACTAAGAGTCATGCCATGGTCAAGTAGTTCATAATTTGCACTTCACAATGCCATGTTTTAAGTGATTAAATAAACGAAATAACTGAATTTGAGTGAACCTTAGAAAATTAGTGGAGACTTCTCTGTGAGATCTTTGAGCCTAATTGCCATTCTTTATGAGGGATATACTTGTTTCTACTCTTAAACACTCATCACTTTAGTTCTTAATTGTTGATCTCATTACATCATATTTGCATTGAATTTTAAAGAACTAACATCATTTAGATACTCTTGATTTAATGTGTGGTTTGCCATAAGAAGTGATGTAGGCTATGTATACTTTAACCTCTAAAGGCTTTATCCTACCCTATTGCATGCTCCCTAAGCCAATTTTGAAGCCAAACACTCAGCCTTTTCTTTCATCACCCAAAGTATAACCTAACCAAAAATACTTACCCCTTCATCACAGCCATACCCTACAACCTCAGTTTGTGCTAAGGTTGCCATAAATGAGATTCATGGTGAGAATGAGAGGTGAAAGAAGATGATGCCCAATTCAAAGGACATTGGCGTCAATTGAAAGTTCAAAAGTAAAGAAAAGCTTTACAAGTTGCAAGCTGCACGAAAATTTGAGGAAATCATTGCATGATCTTGGTGCAATTCAATTCAAAAGAAAGAACAGAAAAAAATACAGAAATAAAGAAAGAAAGAAACGTTGAGAAGAAAAGAAAAAAAAAGATAAAAAGTGAAAAACAAAGTGAATTGAGCCAAGTGAGCCAAGAGCCTCAAAATAAGCCACAAGAGCCTCAAAATAAGTCATCAAGAAAGCACAATGACGTGGGCCTTAAGAAAGGATTCAGTTCAGAAATTCCAAGTTCAATTCATGACTTCTCATGCCTTGGCACAACTCAGGTTCTTTGAATCCCATCCTTCCTTGCTAAACCCCAAAGCTTAGCCCCATTACAACCTAAAAAGGAAGACCTAACTGATCTTATGGACAATCATGTTGAGGATTAAGGTACGTATCTATGTTCTTAAAGTTCAATTCCTTTCATGAGATCTTTATTTCCATAAAGTGCTATTCTTCATTGTTACTCATATGTGATCAAATTTGAATTTCATAACATAAACTCATCACATTTGCTTGAAAAGAGGGTAAGCCTAGGATTCTTGTGCGAATTGAGAGTTGCCTAGTGAGGATTAGAGTCGAGGCGAAATCTTTCTAGGGCACTTAGATGAAGTTGTTTTCAAACTTGATCACCTGAAAATATTGGCATTTATACACGTACACCTTCACATGACATTCACGGCTATGGCATTCCTTTTAGTTCTGCAAAGCATGTCTACTTACTTTGATTCTTTTTAGCTTGTTAAGAGTACTATATCTAGCATCTTTTTGTTTAAGTAAAACATTTGTGGGTATCGTGCTGTTATAACCCTCAGGAGACAAAACTCCTCCTACTAGGTAAACCTAGGGGTTTAAATGTTCTATCTTAACTAAAATCGAGTCTTTTCATTTTGTTAGTGTTTGTTTTGCTCAGGGACTAGTAAAAGATAGGTTTGGGGGTATTTGATCAGTCGTTATTTATGCATCATTTTGATGTCTTTATATGCCTCCCTTACATGTCTTTTGAATGATTTCGTGCCATCAATAGTAGAAAATGATCAATGTTGTGAGACTTGTGCAGAGTTAGAAAGATAGGTAAAATCTGGAAAGAACGCAAAAATAATGACTGAAATCGGAGTCCAGATGAAGGAGATATCCTCATTTCAATATCAGGTCCTGAACGGAGTCCTGAGTGCGCCGGTGCGCCAGTGCGCCTATTTTGGGCCACTGGCCAAGTACCTCATATCCGGCCCTCCGGGTCTCAAACCTGTGTTTTATGACATCAAGGTCAGGTCCTAGAAGTGCTAAGGTCGCGCCAAGGCAGGTCGAGGACATGTCCCAAGAACTCCCATCCGAGCCCAGATGTGCGCCTAAGCCCGGGGTCCCTGTTCCGCCAGCGGTGGATAAGAGGTTCTCCGTCTGCGCTAAGCCTGAAAAAATTTACGCCAAGCCTGAATGAAGATGCGCTTATAATGTACTCATGATTTGCTTCAAAAGCGCAGTCCCAGATCCTGATTACGAAGACAGTCCAAAATCCAAGTTTAGCCAGCTTGCGTTCCCACTTGCCAGCTTGCATTCACACTCCCAGCCGTGTTCTGATTGGTTCTAATAGATTTAAGGACTTTGTAATTAATTAAAAGTACAATAACTTTCCCTATCCTTATAGGACATGGTTTTACCAATCCTTATAGAATAAGGTTTTACCCATCCTTATAGGACATGGTTTTACCAATCCTTATAGAACAAGGTTTTCCCTTTGTCTATAAAAGGGAGCCTTTGTTCAGTATTAAAAAAAAAAGATAATTAGCTAGAGGCGTTTTTGGGAGATACAGAGACACCTGAGCCGCAAATAGTATTTTGGTTTTTTAGAGTATTACGTTAAAGCTTGGTTCTTCCCGAAGTTGAGTGTGTTGGAAGTGGAGCTTGGAGAAGAAGGCTCTGCCGTGTCTTCTGCTGCACCTGTTCTCCACAATATCTTCTGTACCCTTATTTTCATTATTGCAATTTACTTAAGAATTCAATTATATTTGTTTCAGTTTCAGTTATGTGTGAGTAGTCATTAGGATTAGGGCTGCTTGAAGCCCTAGCCATGTTAGCTTGTTGATTGGATTTCTGGCTCTTGATTATGATTGCTATGCATGCTGAATAAGTTGGATTACTATGCTTAATGACCTTAATTTATGCCTATAAGATTAGCTACCTTGTTTACATATAATTATAGATGTAATTGCTTGAGTGGCCCTCATATCATCTTGTGATTTGGAGCATCGAAAGTATTCTTACTTGTAATCTTAACTCATAACGACCTAGGATTGCATGTCACTTTTCTAGGCTAATGTGGTGTCATTAAATTCTCTTTGAACTTCATGCATCATCTTAAAAGGTAGGTGATAGACGTTCTAGGCATATGCCCTGTTTAGAACATGCTAAGTAAGAGGGAATAAGATGTGTCTAGTGAACCAACGCCATGTCCTAGGCACGGGCACCTAATTCAGAAAATGCATAGTAATTAGGTCAAGGAAATATGGTTAAGAGCTATAATTGGTTAGAGTGGATAGTAAGCCTTAATTCGCCTTAGTTAATAATCAATCAACCGTTAATTCTTGCATTATTATTTTCTGCATTTTATTTCACTTGTCTTTAAATTTCAGTTCTCACATCATAAACCCCCCCTGCGTGTGTGTGTGTGTGTGTGTGTGTTTTCACTAAGTTAATAAATCTGAACTACAGTGGTCATGACGTTGATACAAGTCCTCGAGGGATCGACTCTTGCTGTGCTACTATACTATTCTTATCGATTTGTGCACTTTCAAGGATTTTATAACTGTTCGAATTGAATTACATATTTCTTGCTCTTTAATTCCACCAACACTTAGGTTCAGGACATGCTCAGTTTTCAAGAAGTCTTTAAAAAAGCCCAAAAGTGCTTAATTGAGGTCCAGATGTGCTTTGAACGTCCAAGGCTTGGCCCAGCCCATTACTTGACGTCCAAGCAACCCTAGAAGACTCCCAGAAGCAGTCTTAGCATGGAAGAAAGTCCAAAAGATCTTATCACATTCCTTTCCGCATGGAATTCCTAAACCAAATCTAAAAAGGATTGTTTTTTATCCTTCTTCTTTCCTAACTAGGATAGTACTTCTAAGTAAGTTTGTAATCAGGTTTCCAAGCTAATTAGTCTTCTAAACTATAGGGGACTAGGCTCCCTATAAACAGGACCCTAAAGCTCACGGCTCAAGGACCATAGACCCTAACCGCAATTTACATTGTATTTCAGTTTTATAATTTAAACACTTTTATTTTTCGAATTAAGTTCTACAAGTTTGGCGTGGAGCTTGGAGAGGAGCAGGCCCTGCTGTGTTCTTCTGCCGTGCCTCATTGTTTAACAATCCTATTTTACGTTACGTTTTTATTTCGTTGTAATTATAAATGAGAATTTACATTATGTCTTTAATTTCAGTTATGCGTGAGTAGTCGTTTTAGGATTAGGGCTGCTTGAAGCCTTATCCATGTTAGTTGTTTGATTAGATTTCTGGCTCTTGATTATGATTGATATGCATGCTGAATAAGTTGGATTACTTTGCTTAATGACCTTAATTTAGGCCAACAAGATCAGCTACCTTGTTTGCATATAATTATTGATGTAATTGCTTGAATGATCGTCATATCATCCTGTGATTTGTAGCATCGAGGGTAGGTGGGACACCTTTCTGTAATCTTAACTCATGATGACCTAGGATTGCAAGCCACTTTTCTAGGCTAGTGTGGTGTCATTAAATTCTCTTCGTACTTCATGCATTATCTTAAACGGGTTATAATAGACGTTCTAGGCATATGCCCTATTTAGAACATGCTAAGTAAGAGAGAATAAGATGTGTCTAGTGAACCAACGCCAGAACCAAGGCACGGGCACCTAATTCAGAGAATGCATAGTAATTAGGTCAAGGAAATCTGGTTAATAACTATAATTGGTTAGAGTGGATAGTAAGCCATAATTCGCCTTAGTTAACTTTAATCAATCAATTCCTAATCTCTGCTTCATTTTAATTTATTGCATATTTACTTAATCCTTTGCCGCGTTTTATTTATTTGCCTCTTTACTTAACTTTTACTTAATTGCATCTTTACTTGCTTTAATTTAAGAGTCTTTGCCGTTGTTGCTGAGTCTTTTGAGTCTTTGGCGTTTTCATTGTCTTGTGTCTTATTTAAGTCTTGTTTTCCTCCTTGCCATGTCGTACTTGTTAGGTTGTTTGTCTTTGTTTATTTCATTGTTTTTGTGTTTTTATCTAACTTAATAAAAATCTGAACTTAATTGGAATTTCATCGTTGAACAAATCCTCGGGGGATCGACCTTTGCTTGTCGTAATACTATCTAAATCGATTTTGTGCACTTGCAAAGTTATAACTAGTGGAAATAAAGTTCATCTTAATTGTGTTCGATATTTTGTCTATCGCCTAGCCTCTGACAAAGCATGAAGTAGCATGACTTGGAACTTGATCTTCTTCTTGAACTTTTCCTTGGCCCACGACTAGACTTGGCATTTTTCTTTTACTGAATTCCTCAAGTTGAGGCCTGATTTCCTTTAATAATGAGTTGTGACTTCTATTCCCATTGGCTCACTTGGCTTAGCTCATTGTTTTCTTTTCTTTTTTACTTTTCACTCTTTTACTTTTTTTTTTCTTTTTTTTCAAGCATTTTTTTTTTCAAACTAAGCTAAGATCATTTAATGGTTTACATTATGTTTTCTATCCAAGTTGGGATGTTTGGTCACTTGGGATGTCTAATACATTCCCCTGTTATCAACTTCACATTTGGGCCTCGATGAGCTCCACAACTTGTTTCTGATTTTTTTTTCTTTCACAATTCGAGGCTTGTCTTCCTTTCCATGTCATTAATCACATTTGGCGCGGCCTTGTCAAAACCTATGCTATAGGGAATGGCCAAGATTGAGGGCTTCCTGTCTAGGGCTCAGTTTCGATGTGGGTGATGAAAGAAAAGGTTAAGTGGTTGGCTTCAAATTGGGTTAAGGGAACATGCAAAAGGGACATATATGGCTTTTAGAGGCTTACACATGCATAGCCTACATCACTTCTTATGGTACATCCAACTAAGAATCAAGAGCCTCTACCTAAGATGTTAGTTCTTAAAAATTCAATACAAAGTGAGAATAATGAGATCAATCAATATAGAAAGAATTAAATAGTGTTTAAGAGTAGAACAAAGTAAATCTCTCAAAAACAAAGGCATTAGGCTCAAAATCTCACATGGGGTAGTCTCCACTAATTTTCTATGGTTCACTTAAACAAAGTTATCTTTTAGCTCAATTTCTTGAAGTTAGGCATTAAGTGTAAAGATAAGGTACAAACTTAAGCATGACATGACTCTAGTAAGACACTAATGATTAATTCACAATGTAGCTTATTAACAAGCAAAGTACTCAAGTTCCTAGCCATGTACCCCCAAACCTAAATGTTGCAAAATTTTGATCCACACCCCCAAACTTAAACTAAACTTTGTCCTCAATGTTAACAAGTTAAATACTAAGATCAAAATAAGTAGGGATTGAAAAGAAGCATGCAAAACAGAAAACATAAAGAAAAGGGAGGAAACACAAACTAGGGCTAGGTTGCCTCCCAGGAGTGTTGGATTTAACGTCTAGGCAAGACATGCCTTGCAAGTCAAGCAAGGGGAGGCACGGCCATGTCTACTTCTTGAAAAGCTGGCTCTGTAAAGGATTCTAAGTATGGTATAAGGTGATGGCCATTGACCTTCAATTCGAAATCATTCCTACCTGGCTTGATTTCCACGACAAAATGAGGTAGGACCTTGGGGACAGTTTAGGGTCCTGAGCATCTTGATTGAAGCTTGCCTGGGAAGAACTTGAGACGAGAATTGAACAAGAGGACTTTCTGTCCTATCTCAAAGGACTTCCGGACCAGGTGCTTGTCATGATAAACCTTGGACTTTTCTTTGTAGATTCTGGAGCTTTCATAAACTTCATTCCTTAGCTCCTTAAGCTCTTGCAATTGAAGCTTCCTATGGTGTACTACCTCATCCATGTCCATGTTAACACGCTTAATGGCCTAGAACGCCTTGTGTTCCAACTCCACAAGTAAGTGGCAGCTGATCAGTCATTATTTATGCATCATTTCGATGTCTTTATATGCCTTTCTTACATGTCTTTTGAATGATTTCGTGCCATCAATAGTAGAAAATGATCAATCTTGTGAGACTTGTGCAGATTTGGAAAGATAGGTAAATTCTGAGAAGAACGCAAAAAGAATGACTCAAATCGGAGTTCAGATGAAGGAGATGTCCTCAATATCAGGTCCTGAACTGGGTCCTGAGTGCGCCAATGCGCATATTTTGAGTCCTTGACTAAGTACCTCAGATCATGCCATACGGGTCCCAAATCTGTGTCTCATGACTTCAAGTTCATGTCCTAGAAGTGCCAAGGTCGTGCCAGGACATGTCGAGTACATGTCCCAAGAACTTCCCATCTGAGCCCAGCCTCTGCACCTAAACCCTAGTTCCTGTTTCGCCAGCGGTGGATCTAAGTTCCTCCTCTGCGCTAAGCCTAAAACCCTATGTGCCTAGTCTACACGAAGGTGCGCTTCTACTATGCTCGTGGTGTGCCTCAAAAGCGCAGTCCCAGACCCCTATAACGAAGACATTCGAATGGCCAAGTTCTAAGTTCCAGCGTCTGACAGCGGGCAGCCCGCGGCCAACTTGTGTTCCCACTGGCCAGCTTGCATTCACATTCCCAGCCGTGCTTTGATTGGTTCTAATACATTTTAAGGATTTTGTAATTAATTAGAAGTACAATAACTTTCCCAATCCTTATAGGACAAGGTTTTACCAATCCTTATAGGACAAGGTTTTACCAATCGTTATAGGACAAGGTTTTACCAATCCTTATAGGACAAGGTTTTACCATTCCTTATAGGACAAGGTTTTACCATTCCTTATAGGACAAGGTTTTCCCTTTGTCTATAAAAGGGAGCCTTTGTTCAGTGTTTTGGGAGACCAGAGTTTTAGAGATAATATTTTACACACAGAATATTAGGTGTGGAGCTTGGGGAAGAAGGCTCTGCCGTGGCTCTGTTGTGCTTGTTCTTCAACAATCTCTTATGTACCCTTATTTTCATTATTGCAATTTACTTATGAATTCAATTATATTTGTTTCAATTTCAGTTATGAGTGAGTAGTTCCTTTCAGAATTAGGGTTGTTTGAAGCTCTAGCCATGTTAGCTCATTAAGTAGATTTTATTCTTGTTCTTAATTGCTATGCATGCTGAATAACTCTGATTATTGCTTTAACTACCATTCTTTTATGTTTATAAGATTAGCTTCCTTGTTTGCATAAATTATTGATGGAATTGCTTGAGTGACCGCCATATCATCCTGTGATTCATTAGCTTCGAGAGGTTGAGGTTAAGAAACAATCTTGTAGTCGGAATTCATGACAACCTAGGAATGCATCCCACTCTTCTTGGCTAGTGTAGCATCATTAAATTCACTTAGTACTTCATGCGTCATCTTAACTGGTAGGTGATAGACGTTCTAGGCATATGCCCTGTCCTAAACATGCTAAGTAAGAGAGAATGATATATGTTTAGTGTACCAATGCCAGGACCTAGGCATGGGCACCTAATTCAGAACTGCATAGTAATTAGGTCAAGATAATCTGGTTAAGAGCTATAATTGGTTAGAGTGGATAATAAGCCTTAATTCGTCTTAGTAAACAAACAATCAACCTTTCATTCTTGCATTGTTATTTTCTGCACTTTGATTTACTTGTCTTTAATTTTCAACTCTCAATCATAAACCAACCCCCCCCCCCCCCCCCCCCCCCCCCCCCCCCTTGGTGTGTGTGTGTTTTTCTATAAGTTAACAAATCTGAACTTGATTGGGTTAATCGTTGAACAAGTCCTTGAGGGATCGACCTTTCCTTGTCATTATACTATCTCCAATGATTTTGTGCACTTGCAAAGTTATACTTAGTAGAAATAAAGTTCATAAATATTGTGTTCAATATTTCTTCTATCAAGTTTTTGGTGCCGTTGCGGGGGACGTGTCCCTTAACGGTGCCCATTTATGTTTGAATTTATAACTTAGTTTTTCTTTCTTTTTAGGTACCCGTGTATGCCATTCAAAGGCTCAGTGCACGGCTCGTCAAGTGGGCCGTCTTCGAGAGAATCTTCAGTAAAAGGCTCACCACCACCAAGTCCCAGGAGGATGGCGGAGCACAGAGAAGTGCAAGGCCGAGACCGTGACCTAGTACCACAAGCCCGACAACTCCTTAAAGACTTTGCCATTCCCCATGTCTCAGATGATCAATTTCCCATTGTTTTTCCTAAGTCAACAGTGGCAAATTTCGAATTAAAGTCTAGGACGATTCACATGCTACCCACATTTCATGGACTTTCAGGCGAGGACCCGCACTTTCATATCAAGGAATTTGTTGAAGTCTGCTCAATGCTATGCATTAATAGCTTGACGGAATTTGAAATCCGCCTACGTCTTTTTCACGTCTGTCTCAAGGATCGCGCCAAGGTATGGTTTCATTCGCTAGCACCGGCTTCCATTCACTCATGGAGGGACTTGACGTCCAAATTCTTAACACAATATTTCCCTGTGGAAAAGACGAACGAATTAAAGTCCAGAATAATGAACCCACAACAAGACATGGAGGAGGCCTTTTATGAGTTCTAGGGACGTTTCAACCAGATGCTACGGGCGTGCCCCCACCACCATATCGAAGACCATCACCTTATGTTATACTTCTACAGAGGCTTGAAGACTAGTGATCGGACAATGGTAGACTCTCAATCCCAAGGGATTCTAGAAGGCACGGCCGAGGAAGCAAGGACCGCCTTTGAGAACATCGCTCAAAGGGAAAAACAATTCAGCTACAGAGGTCCTTCCTCTAGGGCTACTGGTGATACGTACACAAATCACAATGATGACGCCATTGCTCAACTCACGACAATGGTGAAACAACTGTGTAACGAGAAGACAAAAGGAGTTCAAACCTGTGAAGTATATTCAATACAGGGCCACACATCGCAAGGCTGCCAAATGGTGGAAGACGTCAATTTTGCTGGCAGTTTCAATAACAATTCACGACCCCAAAATGACTCATATTCAAACACTTACAATCCGGGGTGGAAAAATCATCCAAACTTCCGCTGGAGCAATAATCAGACTGCCGCCAATCCTTTGCCGCCCCCTGGATTTCAGCAGCAAGCTGCTGCCCCTCAAGGGAACTCTCACGGGCCTTCCTCAAATCAGAGTGGAGGCAGCAAGTCTGTGGAGGATACCGTCAATAACTTGGCTCAACAGCAGGTCCAATTCATGCAATTCACGCAAGATAGCCAGAGTAAGACGGCAAACACAAATAATGCAATTGGCCACTTGGATCGGCAATTGGGAAAAATTGCAAATCAACTAAATCAGCGGGAGCAGGGAAAGCTTCCAAGTCAAGTCCTGGTCAATCCTAAAGGATTTCACAATCCTATGGCCAATACCATCACTCTACGGACTGGAACACAACTTCATAGTCTTACATCTGCTGCCCTCGAAAGGAATAACGAAAGACTGGACATATGTCGCCGTGACATCCTTGAGGCACAGCACTGCGCCGCCAACCATGTTCCAGGCTCTACCGGGAGCCCTACCACAAGAAGGACCAGACCCTTCACCTCAATCGGCTCTGCCAAGAACCGCTAACCAGGGCGTGCCACTAAACTCGCCACAGTCACAACGGTAGGCACAGAGCTTGCCCAGCGACTCAATAAGCACCTCAACAAAAGAAGCCTCTGAACATGCACCTACTTCGGCTTCGCCCAGAGCCATGCCCCAGCTACTATCACAAGACGCGCAAAGGATAATGTCCAAGGCACTGCAGCAGGCCCCGACTGACAAGCAACTTGATCCTACGGCCCATTCGTAGCATCCAAATACTTCTAACTCTAAAACTTAAATTTCCAATCTGAAACAAACTAAAAAAGTAATGTTTGAGTTAGCTAATAATGTTATCCCATTTCCTCGCAGGTTCCAAAACAGGAATATGTAAAAGGAGGACTTTGAGGAGGAAATCATCAGCATGTTGCAGAAGCTTCAAATCACACTACCTTTCCATAAGATCGTCAATCATATGCCTATCTTTGCAAAGCTCATCAAAGAATTAGTCGGAGGAAAGCGTGGTTTCAGCTCCACTGACATCATTGAAATCCCTAAGGCATGCTCTGCTGCCCTCTTGTGCATGCCCCATAAAAGCAACGACCCGGACCTCCCTCACTTCCATGTGTCATTCAATCAAAAAGATTAGAGCATTGCCTCTGCGACACAGGAGCATCAATAAAAATCATGCCATTCCACATTTACAGGTCACTCAACCTAGGCGCACTCAAACCTACGCACCTATGTGTTAGATTTGCTAACGCCTATGTTACTAATCTAATGGGAATTCTAGAAGACGTACTTGTGCAAATTGGAGACACATGCATCCCAGCGGACTTTTACTTACTCCAAATAAACATAATTGACAAGAATGAGGAATCCCCACTCATCTTGGGAAGACCTTTGCTAGCTACGGATGAGTGCCTTATCGATGTCAAAAATGGCCAAGTCTCCATAAAGGTCTTGGACAAACTTCGGACATTCTCCATCCATGATGCCATCCAATACCCTGCATAACCAATTGAGGACTTCCTGTTAAACACCGTGGACTTACTACTGCAGAAGACACTCGCCAATTCCTTCATAACGGATGCTCTTAACACAGCCATCACTTCACCAACATATGAGACACTTGACGAGAAGGTGATGGAGGAAGTCAGAATTCTTGATATCGTTCCTGTTTATTCATGGAACAAACAGCCAGCTTTTGAGGGGCTACCTCTCATGGACCACAAGACTCTGCCGTCCACCATCCATCCCCCATAATTAGAATTAAAACCACTGCCTTCTCATTTAAAGTATGCCTACTTAGGCAAGAATCAGACCCTCCCGGTCATCAGTGCCTCTCATTTAAGTATGGCCAAGGAGGAGCAGTTGGTGCTAGTCTTGAAGGTTCATCATACGGAAATTGGATGGACCACAGCCGATATAAAAGGAATCAGTCCTGCCAAATGCATGCATTGAATACTTCATGAGGACGATACCAAACCATCAAGAGAGGCGCAACGAAGATTAAATCCACCTATGAAGGAGGTTGTAAAGAAGGAAGTCCTTAAACTCCTAGACGTGGGCATTATCTATCCTATAAGTGACTCCAAGCGGGTAAGCTCGGTCCAAGTAGTTCCAAAGAAAAGTGGGCTTACTGTGGTAAAGAATGAGCATGATGAGCTCGTACCCCAAAGAGTTCAAACCGGAAGGAGGGTTTGCATTGACTACTAGAAGCTCAATACCACCACCCGCAAAGATCATTTCCCCTTGCCATTCATCGATCAAATGCTTGAGCGGTTGGCTGGCTATTCACATTTGCTTCTTGGATGGCTACTCAGGGTATAATCAGATTGCTATAGCCCCGGAAGACCAGGAAAAGACTACATTTACGTGCCCCTATGTCACATTTGCCTACCGAAGGATGCCATTTGGTCTTTGTAACGCCCCAGCCACCTTTCAACGCTGCATGTTGAGCTTCTTCTCTGACATGGTGGAGGACATAATTGAGGTATTTATGGACGACTTCTCTGTATTTTTCCATTCATTCAAACTGTGCTTAGCAAACTTATCCCGAGTACTAGAACGCTGCCAAGAAAGTAACTTGGTGCTTAATTGGGAAAAATGCCACTTCATGGTCCAACAAGGAATTTTCTTGGGCCATGTGATCTCTACGCACGGAATTAAGGTCGACAAGGCTAAGTTGGACATAGTGGAAAGACTTCCATACCCTACAACAGTCTAGGAGGTTCAATCTTTCTTAGGGCACGCCGGTTTTTATCGACGCTTCATTCAAGACTTCTCAAAAATCACAAGGCTGTTATGCAGTCTCCTAGCTAAAGAGGCCGCATTTGACTTCAACAAGGACTGCCATGAGGCATTCAATACACTAAAAGCAAAGCTCACAACATCCCCCATCATTATGCGACTAAATTGGGACTTACCTTTCGAACTTATGTGTGATGCTTCGGACTTCACTGTAGGAGTTGTTCTAGGACAACGTGTCAACAAGCTTCGTCACGTCATCTACTACGCCAGTCAAACCCTGAATGACGCCCATCTGAACTACTCCACCACTGAGAAAGAGCTCCTTGCTGTTATCTTCGCTCTTGAGAAGTTAAGATCATACTTGATTCAGACCAAGGTCATCATCTGCACCGATCATGCGGCCTTGAAGTACCTACTCACTAAGAAGGACGCCAAGCCAAGGTTGCTGCGATGGATGCTGTTGGTAAAATTAAAGAGCAAGAAATATGCAATTCAATTCTAACAGTTATAAAATCCTTGCAAGTGCACAAATCGATAAGAATAGTATAGTAGCACAGCAAGAGTCGATCCCTCGAGGACTTGTATCAACGTTATGACCACCTTAGTTCAGATTTATTAACTTAGTGAAAACACACACACACACACACACACACACAGACGCAGGGGGGTTTATGATGTGAGAACTGAAATTTAAAGACAAGTAAAATAAAATGCAGAAAATAACAATGCAAGAATTAACGGTTGATTGATTATTAACTAAGGCGAATTAAGGCTTACTATCCACTCCAACCAATTATAGCTCTTAACCAGATTTCCTTGACCAAATTACTATGCATTTTCTGAATTAGGTGCCCGTGCCTAGGACCTGGCGTTGGTTCACTAGGCACATCTTATTCCCTCTTACTTAGCATGTTCTAAACAGGGCATATGCCTAGAACGTCTATCACCTACCTTTTAAGATGATGCATGAAGTTTAAAGAGAATTTAATGACACCACATTAGCCTAGCAAAGTGACATGCAATCCTAGGTGGTTATGAGTTAAGATTACAAGTAAGAATACTTTCGATGCTCCAAATCACAATATGATATGACGGTCACTCAAGCAATTACATCTATAATTATATGCAAACAAGGTAGCTAATATGATAGGCATAAATTAAGGTCATTAAGCATAGTAATCCAACTTATTCAGCATGCATAACAATCATAATCAAGAGCCAGAAATCCAATCAACAAGCTAACATGGCTATGGCTTCAAGCAGCCCTAATCCTAATGACTACTCACACATAACTGAAATTAAAACAAATATAATTGAATTCATAAGTAAATTGCAATAATGAAAATAAGGGTACAGAAGATATTGTGAAGAAGAGGTGCAGCAGAAGACACGGCAGACCCTTCTTCTCCAAGCTCCACGTCCAACACACTCTACTTCGGGAAGAACCAAGCTTTAACGTAAAACTCTAAAAAAACCAAAATACTATCTACGGCTAAGGTGTCTCTGTATCTGCCAAAAACGCCTCTAGCTAATTATCTCCCCCCTAAAACACTAAACAAAGGCTCCCTTTTATAGACCAAGGGAAAACCTTGTTCTATAAGGATTGGTAAAACCTATGTCCTATAAGGATTGGTAAAACCTATGTCCTATAAGGATTGGTAAAACCATGTCCTATAAGGATAGGGAAAGTTATTGTACTTTTAATTAATTAAAAAGTCCTTAAATCTATTAGAACCAATCAGAACACGGCTGGGAGTGTGAATGCAAGCTGGCAAGTGGGAACGCAAGCTGGCAAGTGGATTTTGGACTGTCTTCGTAATCAGGATCTGGGACTGCGCTTTTGAAGTACATCATGAGTATAGTAGAAGCGCATCTTCGTTCAGGCTTGCCTCAAATGTTGTCAGGCTTAGCGCAGACAGAGAACCTCTGATCCACCGCTGGCGGAACAGGGGCCCCGGCTTAGGCGCACATCTTGGCTCGGATGGGAGTTCTTGGGACATGTACTCGACCTGCCTTGACGCGACCTTGGCACTTCTAGGACTTGACCTTGATGTCATGAAACACAGGTTTGAGACCCGGAGGGCCTGATATGAGGTACTTGGCCAGTGGGCCAAAATAGGCGCACTGGCGCACTCAGGACTCCGTTCAGGACCTGATATTGAAATGAGGTTATCTCCTTCATCTGGACTCCGATTTGAGTCATTCTTTTTGCGTTCTTTCCAGATTTTACCTAAATTTCTAACTCTGCACAAGTCTCACAAGATTGATTATTTTCTACTATTGATGGCACGAAATCATTCAAAAGACATGTAAGAGAGGCATATAAAGACATCAAAATGATGCATAAATAACGACTGATCAAATACCCCCAAACCTATCTTTTGCTAGTCCCTGAGCAAAACAAACGCTAACAAAATGAAAAAACTCGATTTTAGTTAAGATAGAACATTTAAACCCCTAGGTTCACCCAGTAGGAGGAGTTTTGTCTCCTGAGGGTTATAACAGCACGATACCCACAAACATTTTACTTAAACAAAAAAATGCTAGAGATAGTACTCTTAACACTCTAATAAGAATCAAAGTAAGTAGATATGCTTTGCAGAACTAAAAGGAATGATAAAGCCGTGAGTGTCATGTGAAGGTGTACGTGTATAAAGACCAATATTTGTAGGTGATCAAGTTTGAAAAAAACTTCATCTAAGTGCCCTAGAAAGATTTCGCCTCGACTCTAATCCTCACTAGGCAACTCTCAATTCGCACAAGATCCTAGGCTTACACTCTTTTCAAGCATATGTGATGAGTTTATGTTATGAAATTCAAATTTAATCACATATGAGTAACAATGAAGAATAGCACTTTATGGAAATAAAGATCTCATGAAAGGAATTGAACTTTAAGAACATAGATACGTACCGTAATCCTCAGCATGATTGTCCATAAGATGAGTTAGGTCTTCCTTTTTAGGTTTTAATGGGGCTAAGCTTTGGGGTTTAGCAAGGAAGGATGGGATTCAAAGAACCTGAGTTGTGCCAAGGCATGAGAAGTCATGACTTGAACTTGGAATTTCTAAACTGAATCCTTTCTTAAGGCCCACGGCATTGTGCTTTCTTGATGACTTATTTTGAGGCTCTTGTGGCTTATTTTGAGGCTCTTGGCTCACTTGGCTGAATTTACTTTGTTTTTTCACCTATTTATTCCTTCTTTTTCTCAACGTTTCTTTCTTTCTTCTGATTTGAATGTTTTTTTTTTTCTGTTCTTTGAATTGAGTTGAACCAAGATTATGCAATGATTTCCTCAAATTTTCATGCAGCTTGCTACTTGTAAAAAGTTTCTTTACTTTTGAACTTTCAATTGACGCCAATGTCCTTTGAATTGGGCATCATCTTCTTTCACCTCTCATTCTCACAATGAATCTCATTTATGGCAACCTTAGCACAACCTGAGGTTATAGGGTATGGCTGTGATGAATGGCTAAGTATTGTGGGTTAGGTTATACTTTGGGTGATGAAAGAAAAGGTTGAGTGTTTGGCTTCAAAATTGGCTTAGGGAGCATGCAATAGGGTAGGATCAAGCCTTTAGAGGTTAAAGCATACATAGCCTACATCACTTCTTATGGCAAACCACACATTAAATCAAGAGTATCTAAATGATGTTAGTTCTTTAAAATTCAATGCAAATATGATGTAATGAGATCAACAATTAAGAACAAAAGTGATGATTGTTTAACAGTAGAAACAAGTATATCCCTCAGAAAGAATGGCAATTAGGCTCAAAGATCTCACAGGGTAGTCTCCACTAATTTTCTAAGGTTCACTCAAATTCAGTTATTTCGTTCACTTAATCACTTAAAACATGGCATTGTGAAGTGCAAATTATGAACTACTTGACCATGGCATGACTCTTAGTAAAGCAAAGATAGTTAACTTAGCATATACATTCCTATTAACAAGTTATCATACTAATCACAAGCAGAAATTTAAATGTCCTGGCCGTGTATCACCCCCAAACCTACTTCTTTCTATATGCAAAATTTTAAATCCACACCCCCAAACCTAAACTGAACATTGTCCTCAATGTGATAAGCAGTAAGCATGACAACAGTAGAAAGGTTTGAGAGATATAACGGGCAGAAATAGAAAAGGAAGTGAAAAATACAAACCAGGGCTAGGCTGCCTCCTAGGAACGCTTTATTTAACGTCTAGGCAAGACGGGGTTGTCATGCTAGGAGCTGGGCGCATGCGGAGTTGCAGGGTTGATTGCGCTTGGATTAGAGAGGTCCTTGAAGTAGTGTTTGAGGCGGTGGCCATTTACTTTGAACGGATCCTGCCGTTCCGGGTGCTGGATTTCAACTGCATCATGAGGAAAAATGTTAGTAATAATAAATGGTCCAGTCCATCTTGAACGCAACTTACCTGGCTTTAGTCTGAGCCGGGAGTCAAAGAGGAGGACTTCCTGTCTGATGTGAAAGTCCTTGGGCTGAATGCGCTTGTCGTGGAAATCTTTGGTCTTTTCCTTGTAGATACGAGCACTGTCAAAGGCCTCGTTTCGCAACTCCTCTAATTCACTTAGCTGAAGCTTCCTATGTATTCCAGCATCATCGAAGTTCAGGTTCATCTGCTTAATAGCCCAGAATGCTTTATGCTCCAATTCCACTGGTAGGTGGCAGCCTTTTCCAAAAACAAGCCGAAAGGGAGACATGCCAATCGGGGTCTTGTATGCGGTCCGATAGGCCCACAGCGCATCATTCAATTTGCTGGACCAATCTTTGCGGTTAGGATTTACCGTTTTTTCCAATATGGCCTTTACTTCCCGATTGGACACTTCCGGTTGGCCACTCGTTTGAGGGTGGTACGGTGTTAGGACCTTGTGGGTGACGCCATACTTCTTCATTAGGGCTGCAAACGAATGATTGCAGAAGTGTGCCCTCCTATCACTGATGATTGCCCTAGGTGCGCCGAATCTGGCTAAGATGTGACTCTGCAAAAAACGCACCACTACTTTGGCGTCGTTAGTTTTGGTGGGAATTGCTTCCACCCATTTGGAGACATAATCAACTGCAAGCAGCATATAAAGATTGCTAAAGGAATTCAGAAAAGGCCCCATAAAATCAATGCCCCATACGTCGAAGATTTCAAGGGCCGATGTTACCTAGGCGTTGGTAGCGGTCACAGGTGAGTACAAATTCGTGTGCATCCTTGAAAAGTGTGGGCCAGTAGAGTCCACTTTGTAGTACCTTGAGGGTTGTCTTCATAGCTCCAAAATGGCCCCCACATGCCAAGCTATGGCAAAATGTCAAGACGGATTCCATCTCGTCTTCGGGGATGCAGCGTCGAATGATTTGGTCTGGACAATGCTTCCATAGGTACGGCTCATCCCATATGAAGTACTTAGCTTGTTTAGCCAGCTTGTCCTTTTGGTACCTGTTTAAAGATGAAGGAATTTGCTTAGTGACAAGGAAATTGATGAGATCGGCGTACCATGGATCAATAGCTTGGATTGCGAAGAGCTGTTCGTCAGGAAAGGTCTCGAGGAGGGGCAACTGATCGGCCTCTTCATTGGAACTGTGAAGCAATCGGCTCATATGGTCAGCGACCACGTTTTCGCTGCCCTTCTTGTCTCTGATTTCAAGGTCAAATTCCTGGAGCAGTAGCATCCAACGTAGCAACCTTGGCTTGGCGTCCTTTTCAGTGAGCAGATACTTCAAGGCAGCATGATCCGTGTATACTATGACCTTAGTTTGAATTAGATATGAGCGGAACTTTTCAAGGGCAAAGATAACAGAAAGGAGCTCCTTCTCGGTGGTGGAGTAGTTCAGCTGGGCATCATTCAGGGTTCGACTTGCGTCGTAAATGACATGAGGGTGCTTGTCAACACGCTGTCCCAAAACCGCTCCTATGGCGAAGTCTGAGGCATCACACATTAGTTCGAATGATAAGTCCCAATTCGGTGGCATGATGATGGGTGATGCCGTGAGCTTTGCCTTGAGTGTGTTGAATGCCTCACGGCATCCCTTAGTGAACTCAAATGTGGCGTCTTTGGCTAGAAGATCACACAAAGGTCTTGTGATTTTGGAGAAATCTTTGATGAATCTGTGGTAAAAGCCAGCATGCCCTAAGAACGATCGAACCTCTTTGACTATAGTGGGGTACGGCAGCCTCTCTACTATGTCTAATTTTGCTTTGTCCCCTTCTATGCCTCGGCTAGAGATCACATGACCCAGGACAATTCCCTGTTGTACCATGAAATGGAACTTTTCCCAGTTCAGCACTAAGTTGCTTTCTCTGCACCGTTCCAGTACTCGGGTTAGGTTAACTAAGCACAGTTCGAATGAATGTCCAAACACTGAGAAGTCGTCCATGAATACTTCAATTATATCTTCCACCATATCGGAGAAGATGCTCATCATGGAACGCTGAAAGGTAGCTGGGGCATTGCACAATCCAAACGGCATTCTTCTGTATGCAAAGGTGCCATATGGGCATGTGAATGTTTTTTTTTCTTGATCTTCGGGTGCAATAGCAATCTGATTGTATCCTGAGTAGCCGTCCAAGAAGCAATAGTGGGAGTGTCCAGCCAGGCGCTCAAGCATTTGATTAATGAAGGGCAAAGGAAAGTGGTCCTTGCGTGTGGTTATATTTAGTTTTCGATAGTCAATGCACACTCTCCATCCTATTTGAATCCGTTGAGTTACAAGCTCATCCTGCTCGTTTTTAACCACTGTGATCCCACTTTTCTTTGGCACGACCTGGACTGGGCTCACCCACTTGGAGTCACTAATTGGATAGATGATTCCAACGTCCAAAAGCTTTAGGACTTCTTTCTTCACGACCTCCTTCATAGGTGGATGCAATCGCCTCTGCGCCTCCCGTGATGGTTTGGAGTCTACCTCCAGCAGTATCCGATGCATGCATTTTGTGGGACTTATGCCTTTGATGTCAGCTATTGTCCATCCAATTGCCGTTTGATTGACCTTAAGGACGTGAACCAATGCCTTTTCCTCTTTCGTACTTAGGGTAGATGCAATGATGACTGGAAGGGTTTTATTGTCGCCCAAATATGCATACTTTAAGTGCTCGGGCAAGGCTTCAGCTCGAGTTCAGGAGCCTTTATGATGGACGGCAGGGTTTTCTGACTTGTGAATGGTAACGCTTCGAAGGGAGGCCTGTGGAATGGGAGGGCTGGCATGATGTCAAGGGCTCGTACCTCTTCGATCACGCTATCTGTAAGTGAATCCACAGTGTGTGGGTTACTAGTAACGGCCTTCTCAAGGTCATCCGGCATGCAAGACAGGGTACTGGATGGTGTCATGGATGGAGAATGTCCGAAGCTGGTCTAGGACCTTGATGGAGACCTGGCCCTTTCTGACATCGATGAGGCACTCGGCTGTGGCTAGTAAGGGCCTTCCGAAGATGAGGGGAGGTTCCTCACTTTTGTCAATTCTGTCCATTCTTAGTACGTAGAAGTCTGCAGGGATGCATGTATCTCCGATTTGTACCAGTACGTCCTCAAGAACCCCCATTTGGTTGGTTACAGAAGCGTTAGCCAACCTGACACATAGGTGCATGGGTTTGAGTGCGCCTAGGTTGAGTGACCTGTAAATGTGGAATGGCATGATGTTCACTGATGCTCCCGTGTCGCAAAGGCAATGTTCGAATCTTTTTGACTGAATGACACATGGAAGGGATGGCGGCCCAGGATCATTGGCCTTTAGGGGCATGCGCAAAAGGGCAGCCGAGCAGGCCTTAGGGATGTCAATGGTGTCCATGGAGCTAAAACCACGCTTTCCTGCAACTAAGTCCTTGATCAGCTTTGCAAAGATAGGCATGTGCTTGACAATTTTATGGAAAGGCAGTGTGATCTGAAGCTTCTGCAACATGCTGATGATCTCTTCCTCAAAGTCCTCCCTTTGCTTATTCCTGTTTTGGAACCTGCGAGGAAATGGATAATCAACATTATTAGTTAACTCAAACGTGACTTTTTTAGAATTGGAATTCTGAGGTTTAGAGTTAGAAGTATTCGAGTGCTGCGACTTGGGCTTAGGAGCAGGTTGCATGCCAGCCGTGGCCGAAGTAGGCGCAGTGTCAGGTCCTCCTTGCGGTAGGGCACTTGGTGACTCATTGGACTGGTTCTGCGCCAGAGGTGTTGGCCGTGGCATGTTTTGCGGCGCGCCCTGGTCGGTGATCCTTGGCAGAGTAGGTTGAGGCTCGGTTTCAGGTCCTGTGAGGGTGGCATATGTGGGGTATTGAAGTGGTATTTCCCTCTCCAGCGTGATGGCATTAGCCGTAGGATTGTGAAATCCTTTCGGATTTACCAGGACTTGACTCGGTAGCTTGCCCTGCTCTTGCTGATTTAGTTGGTTCGCCACCTGTCCCATTTGACGCTCCAAGTTTGCAATTGCATTTTTTATGTCTCCTGTCTGACTTTGGCTATCTTGCATGAATTTTATGAATTGAGCATGCTGTTGAGTCAGGATATGAAGGGAGTCCTCAAGAGACTTGCTTCCACCATTCTGATTTGAGGAAGGACCGTGATAGTTCCCCTGAGGGCCTGCGGCTTGCTGCTCAAATCCAGGAGGTGACAAGGGATTTGCGGCTGCTTGATTGTTGCTCCAACGGAAATTTGGATGATTTTTCCACCCCAGATTGTAAGTGTTGGAATATGGGTCATTCCGGGGTCGAGAATTGCTGTTGAACCCTCCAGCAAAGTTGGCATCTTCCACAACCGGGCAGTCCTGGGATTTGTGGCCCTGAATTGAACATACCTTGCAGATGTGAACTTCTTTGGCTTTCTCGCTACACAACTGCTTCACCATTGCCGTGAGCTGAGCAATAGCGTCATCTTTGTATTTGGCGGATGCATCACCCGTAGCTCTAGAGGAGGGACCCCTGTAGCTGAACTATTTTTCCCTTTGAGCAATGTTCTCAAAGGCGGTCCTTGCTTCCTCGGCTGTGCCTTCTAAAATCCCTTGGGATTGAGAGTCCACCATTGTCCGATCGCTAGTCTTCAAGCCTCCATAGAAGTATAGCATAAGATGATGGGCATCAATATGGTGGTGGGGGCACGCCCGTAGCATCTGATTGAACCGCTCCCAAAACTCGTAGAAAGACTCCTCCATGTCTTGCCGTGGGTTCATGATCTTGGACTTTAACTCATTTGTCTTTTCCACGGGAAAGTACTGTGTTAAGAATTTGGACGTCAAGTCCCTCCAAGAGTGAATGGAAGCCGGCGCCAGTGAATGAAACCATGTCTTGGCGCGATCCTTGAGACTGAAGTGAAAGAGCCGCAGGCGGATTTCAGATTCTGTCATACAATTGATGCGCAGTGTTGAACAAACCTCAACAAATTCCTTGATATGAAAGTGCGGGTCCTCGCCAGCAAGGCCGTGAAATGTAGGCAGCATGTGAATTGTCCCCGACTTTAATTCGAAGTTTGCCACTGTTGACTCGGGAAAAACAATTGGAAATTGATCCTCCGAGACATGGGGCATGGCAAAATCCTTAAGGCGCCGTGGGGCTTGCGGTACTAGGCCACGTTCCAGGCCCTGCTCTTCTCTGTGGTCCGCCATCCTCCTTGGGCTTGGTGGCGGGGAGCCGTGGACTGAAGATGCTTGCGATGATGGTCCACTTGATGACCCATGCACTGAACCTTGGAATGACATACGCGGGTACCTAACAAAAAGAAAAACTAAGTTAAAAATCTAAACTTGAATGGGCACCGATGAGGGACAAGTCCCCGGCAACGGCGCAAAAAAATTGTTGGTAAAATTAAAGAGCAAGAAATATGCAATTCAATTCTAACAGTTATAAAATCCTTGCAAGTGCACAAATCGATAAGAATAGTATAGTAGCACAGCAAGAGTCGATCCCTCGAGGACTTGTATCAACGTTATGACCACTTTAGTTCAGATTTATTAACTTAGTGAAAACACATACACACACACACACACACAGGGGGGCTTATGATGTGAGAACTGAAATTTAAAGACAAGTAAAATAAAATGCAGAAAATAACAATGCAAGAATTAACGGTTGATTGATTATTAACTAAGGCGAATTAAGGCTTACTATCCATTCCACCCAATTATAGCTCTTAACCAGATTTCCTTGACCAAATTACTATGCATTTTCTGAATTAGGTGCCCGTGCCTAGGACCTGGCGTTGGTTCACTAGACACATCTTATTCCCTCTTACTTAGCATGTTCTAAACAGGGCATATGCCTAGAACGTCTATCACCTACCTTTTAAGATGATGCATGAAGTTTAAAGAGAATTTAATGACACCACATTAGCCTAGCAAAGTGACATGCAACCCTAGGTCGTTATGTGTTAAGATTACAAGTAAGAATACTTTCGATGCTCCAAATCACAAGATGATATGACGGTCGCTCAAGCAATTACATCTATAATTATATGCAAACAAGGTAGCTAATCTTATAGGCATAAATTAAGGTCATTAAGCATAGTAATCCAACTTATTTAGCATGCATAGCAATCATAATCAAGAGCCAGAAATCCAATCAACAAGCTAACATGGCTAGGGCTTCAAGCAGCCCTAATCCTAATGACTACTAACACATAACTGAAATTAAAACAAATATAATTGAATTCATAAGTAAATTTCAATAATGAAAATAAGGGTACAGAAGATATTTTGAAGAACAGGTGCAGTAGAAGACACAACAGAGCCTTCTTCTCCAAGCTCCACGTCCAACACACTCTACTTCGGGAAGAACCAAGCTTTAACGTAAAACTCTAAAAAACCAAAATACTATCTATGGCTAAGGTGTCTCTGTATCTACCAAAAACGCCTCTAGCTAATTATCTCCCCACTAAAACACTGAACAAAGGCTCCCTTTTATAGACAAAGGGAAAACCTTGTTCTATAAGGATTGGTAAAACCTATGTCTTATAAGGATTGGTAAAACCTATGTCTTATAAGGATTGGTAAAACCATGTCCTATAAGGATAGGGAAAGTTATTGTACTTTTAATTAATTACAAAGTCCTTAAATCTATTAGAACCAATCAGAACACGGCTGGGAGTGTGAATGCAAGCTGGCAAGTGGGAACGCAAGCTGGCAAGTGGATTTTGGACTGTCTTCGTAATCAGGATCTGGGACTGCGCTTTTGAAGTACATCATGAGTATAGTAGAAGCGCATCTTCGTTCAGGCTTGGCGCAAATGTTGTCAGGCTTAGCGCAGACGGAGAACCTCTGATCCACCGCTGGCGGAACAGGGACCCCGGCTTAGGCGCACATCTTGGCTCGGATGGGAGTTCTTGGGACATGTCCTCGACCTGCCTTGACGCGACCTTGGCACTTCTAGGACTTGACCTTGATGTCATTTAACACAGGTTTGAGACCCGGAGGGCTTGATATGAGGTACTTGGCCAGTGGCCCAAAATAGGCGCACTGGCGCACTCAGGACTCCGTTCAGGACCTGATATTGAAATGAGGATATCTCCTTCATCTGGACTCTGATTTGAGTAATTCTTTTTGCGTTCTTTCCAGATTTTACCTAAATTTCTAACTCTGCACAAGTCTCACAAGATTGATTATTTTCTACTATTGATGGCACGAAATCATTCAAAAGACATGTAAGAGAAGCATATAAAGACATCAAAATGATGCATAAATAACGACTTATCAGATGCTACTTCTCCAAGAGTTTGACCTCGAAATTTGAGATAAAATGGGAAGTGAAAACGTAGTGGCTAATCATATGAGCCGCTTGATACATGGATCCAACGAAGAGGTTGACCAATTGATGCTCCTGGAGACATTACCAGATGAACAACTCTTCGTACTCCAAGCAATCGATCCATGGTACGCTGATCTCATTAATTACCTTGTCACTAAACAATTTCCTTCCTCTTTAAGCAGGTATCAAAAGGACAAGCTAGCTAAACAGGTTAAGTACTACATCTAGGACGAGCCCCACTTATGGAAGAATTGTCCTGATCAAATCATTCGACGATGCATTCCCAAAGCTGAGATGGAATCTGTCCTGACATTTTGCCATAGCTTGGCATGTGGAGGCCATTTCAGAGCTAAGAAAATGGTACTCAAGGTCCTTCAAAGCGGGTTCTATTGGCCTACATTATTTAAGAATGGATACGAGTTTGTACTCACTTGTGACAGATGCCAATGGCAAGGTAACATTGGCCCTCGGAATCAAATGCCATTAAACCCTATCCTTGTAGTTGAGATCTTCGACGTATGGGGCATTGATTTCATGGGACCTTTTTTGAACTATTTTGGCAATCTCTATATTTTATTAGCTGTCGATTATGCGTCTAAATGGGTGGAAGCAATTCCCACAAAAACTAATGATGCCAAAGTAGTTGTGATCTTTTTGCAAAGTCACATATTAGCCAGATTCAAAGCGCCTAGGGCAATCATCAACGATGGCGTAGCGCACTTCTGCAATCGTTCGTTTGAAGCTTTAATAAAGAAGTATGGTGTAACCCACAAGGTCTCAACACCTTATCACCCACAAACGAGTGGCCAAGCTGAAGTTTCCAATCGAGAAGTAAAGGCTATATTGGAGAAAATGGTGAGCCCTGGCAACAAGGATTGGTCCCGCAGATTTAACGATGCATTGTGGGCCTATAGGACAGCATACAAGACCCCGATTGGCATGTCTCCTTTCAGGCTTTTTTTCGGAAAAGGATGTCATCTACCTGTGGAATTGGAGCATAGGGCATTTTTGGGCAATTAAGAAGATGAATATGAATAATGATGATGCTGGAGTACACAGAAAGCTGCAGCTAAGTGAATTAGAAGAGCTTCGAAACGAGGCCTACGAAAGTGCTCAGATTTAAAAGGAAAAGACCAAAACTTTTCATGACGAGCACATTCAGGCCAAGGACTTTCAAATAGGACAGAAAGTCCTCCTCTTTGATTCTCGGCTCAAATTATATAAAGGTAAGTTGCGTTCGAGATGGACTGGACCATTCATTGTTACTAAAGTTCTTCCTCATGGTGCAGTTGACATCCAACACCCGGATAGAAGGACTCCGTTCAAGATAAATGGCCATCGCCTCAAACACTACTTCGAGGCCATTTCCACTCCAGGCCTAGCCGACCCTGCCACTCAGCATGCATCTAATGCCTAGCATGCCAACCCCATCTTGCCTAGACGTTAAATAAAGCGCTCCTAGGAGGCAGCCTAGCCCTGGTTTGTATTTCTCTTTTTCCTTTGCTATTTTTGCCCATTATATCTCTCAAACCCTTCTACTATTGTCATGCTTACTGCTTATCACATTGAGGACAAATGTTCAGTTTAGGTTTGGGGGTGTGGATTTAAAATTTTGCATATAGAAACAAGTAGGTTTGGGGGCGATACACGGCCAGGACTTTTGAATTTTCAGCCTTAGTTTTTTTGTGTTGAGTTAGTTACATAATTTTTTGCTTTTGAATAGAATGATAACTTGTTAATAGGGATGTATATGCTAAGTTAACTGTCTTAGCCTTACTAAGAGTCATGCCATGGTCAAGTAGTTCATAATCTGCACTTCACAATGCCATGTTTTAAGTGATTAAGTGAACGAAATAACTGAATTTGAGTGAACCTTAGAAAATTAGTGGAGACTACCCTGTGAGATCTTTGAGCCTAATTGCCATTCTTTCTGAGGGATATACTTGTTTCTACTCTTAAACACTCATCGCTTTTGTTCTTAATTGTTGATCTCATTACATCATATTTGCATTGAATTTTAAAGAACTAACATCATTTAGATACTCTTGATTAAATGTGTGCTTTGCCATAAGAAGTGATGTAGGCTATGTGTGCTTTAACCTCTAAAGGCTTTATCCTACCCTTTTGCATGCTCCCTAAGCCAATTTTGCAGCCAAACACTCAGCCTTTTCTTTCATCACCCAAAGTATAATCTAACCCAAAATACTTAGCCATTCATCACACCCATACCCTATAACCTCAGTTTGTGCTAAGGTTGCCATAAATGAGATTCAAGGTAAGAATGAGAGGCGAAAGAAGATGCTGCCCAATTCAAAGGAGATTGGCGTCAATTCAAAGTTCAAAAGTAAAGAAAAGCTTTACAAGTTGCAAGCTGCACGAAAATTTGAGGAAATCATGCATGATCTTGGTTCAATTCAATTCAAAGAAAAAGAAATCAAATGAAAGAAAAAAGAAAGTAAGAAGAAAATGTGAAAACAAAGTAAATTAAGCCAAGTGAGCCAAGAGCCTCAAAATAAGCCACAAGACCCTCAAAATAAGCCATCAAGAAAGCACAATGCCATGGGCCTTAAGAAAGGATTCAGTTCAGAAATTCCAAGTTCAAATCATGACTTCTCATGCCTTGGCACAACTCAGGTTCTTTGAATCCCATCCTTCCTTGCTAAACCCCTAAGCTTAGCCCCGTTACAACCTAAAAAGGAAGACCTAACTGATCTTAGGGACAATCATGCGGAGGATTAAGGTACGTATCTATATTCTTAAAGTTCAATTCCTTTCATGAGATCTTTATTTCCATAAAGTGCAATTCTTCATTATTACTCATATGTGATGAAATTGGAATTTCATAACATAAACTCATCACATATACTTGAAAAGAGTGAAAGCCAAGGATTCATGTGCGAATTGAGAGTTGCCTAGTGAGGATTAGAGTCGAGGTGAAATCTTTCTAGGGCACTTAGAGGAAGTTGTTCTCAAACTTGATCACCTGAAAATTTTGGCACTTATACACGAACACCTTCACAAGACACTCACGGCTATGGCATTCCTTTTAGTTCCGCAAAGCATGTCTACTTACTTTGATTCTTAATTAGCTTGTTAAAAGTACTATCTCTAGCATCTTTTTGTCTAAGTAAAACGTTTGTGGGTTTCGTGCTGCTATAACCCTCAGGAGACAAAACTCCTCCTACTAGGTGAACCTAGGGGTTTAAATGTTCTATCTTAACTAAGATAGAGTCTTTTCATTTTGTTAAAGTTTGTTTTGCTCAGGGACTAGTAAAAGATAGGTTTGGGGGTATTGGATCAGTCATTATTTATGCATCAATTTGATGTCTTTATATGCCTCTCTTACATGTCTTTTGAATGATTTGGTGCCATCAATAGTAGAAAATGATCAATCTTGTGAGACTTATGCAGATTTCGAAAGAATAGCACTTTATGAACTAGGTCCTGAGTGCGCCAGTGCGCCTATTTTGAGTGCGCCAGTGCGCCTATTTTGAGTCCTTGACCAAGTACCTCAGATCATGCCATCCGGTTCCCAAACCTGTGTCTCATGACTTCAAGTTCATGTCCTAGAAGTGCCAAGGTCGTGCCAAGACATGTCGAGTACATGTCCCAAGAACTTCCCATCCGAGCTCAGCCTCTGCACCTAAACCCTGGCTCCTATTCCGCCAGCGGTGGATCAAAGTTCCTCCTCTGTGATAAGCCTAACAACGTATGCGCCTAGTCTACACGAAGGTACGCTTCTACTATGCTCGTGGTGTGCCTCAAAAGCACAGTTCCAGATGCCTATGACGAAGACATTCGAAGGGCCAAGTTCTAAGTTCCAGCGTCCGACCGCGGGCTGCCTGCGGCCAACTTGTGTTCCCACTGGCCAGCTTGCATTCACATTCCCAAGCATGCTCTGATTGGTTCTAATAGATTTTAAGGACTTTGTAATTAATTACACACAGATTATTAGGCGTGGAGTTCGGGGAAGAAGGCTCTGCCGTGGCTCTGCTGTGCCTGTTCTTCAACAATCTCTTCTGTACCCTTATTTTCATTATTGCAATTTACTTATGAATTCAATTATATTTGTTTCAATTTCAGTTATGAGTGTGTAGTTCCTTTCAGAATTAGGGCTGTTTGAATCTACCCATGTTAGCTCATTAAGTAGATTTTATTCTTGTTCTTAATTGCTATGCATACTGAATAACTCTTATTACTGCTTTAACTACCAATCTTTTATGTTTATAAGATTAGCTACCTTGTTTGCATAAATTATTGACGGAATTGCTTGAGTGATCGCCATATCAACCTGTGATTCATTAGCTTCGAGAGGTTGAGGTTAAGAAACAATCTTGTAGTCGGAATTCATGACAACCTAGGAATTCATCCCACTCTTCTAGGCTAGTGTGGTGTCATTAAATTCTCATAGTACTTCATGCGTCATCTTAACTTGCAGGTGATAGTCGTTCTGGGCATATGCCCTATTTTGGACATGCTAAGTAAGAGAGAATGATATATGTTTAGTGTACCAACGCCAGGACCTAGGCATGGGCACCTAATTCAGAACTACATAGTAATTAGGTCAAGATAACCTGGTTAAGAGCTATAAATGGTTAGAGTGGATAATGAGCCTTAATTTGCCTTAGTTAACAAACAATCAACCTTTCATTCTTGCATTGTTATTTTCTGCACTTTGATTTACTTGTCTTTAATTTTCAACTCTCAATCATAAACCCCCCCTTGGTGTGTGTGTGTGTGTTTTTCTATAAGTTAACAAATTTGAACTTAATTGGGTTAGTCGTTGAACAAGTCCTCGAGGGATCGACCTTTGCTTGTCATTATACTATCTCCAACGATTTTGTGCACTTGCAAAGTAATACTTAGTAGAAATAAAGTTCATAAATATTGTGTTCAGTATTTCTTCTATTCGCAGCCTTTTCCAAAGACAAGCCTGAATGGGGACATGCCTATTGGTGTCTTATAAGTAGTCCTATATGCCCAAAGGGCATCATTAAGCCTATTGGACCAGTCCTTCCTTGATGGTCCCACAGTTTTCTCAAGGATGGTCTTGACTTCCCTATTGGAGATCTCAGCTTGTCTACTAGTTTGGGAATGATGTGGAGTCGAGATCCTATGTGTGACTCCATATTTCCTCATGAGGGCTGATCAGTCGTTATTTATGCATCATTTTGATTTCTTTATATGCCTCTCTTACATGTCTTTTGAATGATTTCGTGCCATCAATAGTAGAAAATGATCAATCTTGTGAGACTTGTGCAGAGTTAGAAAGATAGGTAAAGTCTGGAAAGAACGCAAAAAGAATGACTCAAATCGGAGTCCAGATGAAGGAGATGTCCTCATTTCAATATTAGGCCCTCCGGGTCTCAAACCTGTGTTTCATGACATCAAGGTCAGGTCCTAGAAGTGCCAAGGTCGCACCAAGTCAGGTCGAGGACATGTCCCAAGAACTCCCATTCGAGTCCAAATGTGCGCCTAAGCCCGGGGTCCCTGTTCCGCCAGCGGTGGTTCAGAGGTTCTCCCTCTGTGCTAAGCCTGACAACATTTGCACCAAGTTTGAACGAAGATGCGCTTCTACTATACTCATGATGTGCTTCAAAAGCGCAGTCCCAGATCCTGATTACGAAGACAGTCCAAAAGCCAAGTTCGGAGCCCTAGCCTCTGCCACGGCCAGCTTGTGTTCCCACTGGCCAGCTTGCGTTGCCACTTGCCAGCTTGCATTCACACTCCCAGCCATATCCTGATTGGTCTGAGAGATTTTAGGGATGCTGTAATTATCAAGAAGGATGAGGGCTGTCTTAGTACACGTTAGGATAGGGTCTTGATTTTATTCAAATTCTAGTTGAACAAGGATTCCCTTTTCATGACAAAGAAGGAACCGTGTTCAGTAAAAAGAAAAAAAGAGATATATACGTTTTGTTGGAGAGAGATAGAGGGCGTTTTTTTGAGATAGAGACACCTTAGCCGCATATAGTAATTTGGTTTTTTGGAGTTTTACGTTAAAGCTTTGTTCTTCCCGAAGTTGAGTGTGTTGGACGCGGAGCTTGGAGAAGAAGGCTCTGTCGTGTCTTCTGCTGCACCTGTTCTTCACAATATCTTTTGTAACCTTATTTTTATTGCAATTTAATTATGAATTCAATTACGCTTGTGTTTATTTCAGTTATGTGTGAGTAGTCGTTAGGATTAGGGCTGCTTGAAGCCCTAGCCATGTTAGCTTGTTGATTGGATTTCTGGCTCTTGATTATGATTGCTATGCATGCTGAATAAGTTGGATTACTATGCTAATGACCTTAATTTATGCCTATAAGATTAGCTATCTTGTTTGCATATAATTATTGATGTAATTGCTTGAGTGACCGTCATATCATCTTGTGATTTGTAGCATCGAAAGTATTCTTACTTGCAATCTTAACTCATAACGACCTAGGATTGCATGTCACTTTGCTAGGCTAATGTGGTGTCATTAAGTTCTCTTTTGTAAGGACCCTTCCCGAATTTTCCCTCGAAACCCGGGAAGAACCCTTATCCCGTATGACAGCTCTTTTACCTCAATATTTAATTTCCAGAAATACCCCTTGTTCTTAAATAATTTTTATTAAACCTTACAGGATTCCCCACAGAATCTTTATACTTACTGACCACTCCTACTGTCAGACGCAGGATAAAATACCGGTCAAAACCAAGACCTCGGAATAGTGGTGGTTCAAATAGAAATAGTCTCTGATACCAAATGTCAGTAGTCAGACATTGTTGACATCTCTACTGGAAAACCACAAGACAACAGACTAGTCAGATACTAGTGAACCAATAATAATTCGTCCCTCTGGGTCACCGCCCACACCAACCCACTGACCCGGATAACGAAGTATTTCCATAGGTTGATTAAGCCCATGACAATTTCCGTCTGGTTCATATTAGAGCCGGAAATATCCTCGGCTATCATATCGTATCATCAGCCGGTATAACATTCGGCTATCATATCACATTAGTCGGCATATCTCTCGATTCTCATATCCCTAGCCACCAGGGTATCCATTGGGGTTTGCTAGAATATGTATCACTTGGACTCGACCACAATCTCTGCAAAATCACCTTTTATATTGGAGGTTCACCGGCAGTCCGCCAACACGGAACCAAGGCCCGGATCCTAGGCCCCCTCAAATCGGTTTTGTTTATATTGGGGGTTCACCGGGAGTCCGCCAACACGGAACCAAGGCCCGGCTTCTAGGCCCCATCAAATCGGTTTTGTTTATATTGGGGGTTCACCGGGAGTCCGCCAACACGGAACCAAGGCCCGGCTTCTAGGCCCCATCAAATCGGTTTTGTTTATATTGGGGGTTCACCGGGAGTCCGCCAACACGGAACCAAGGCCCGGCTCCTGGGCCCCCTCAAAACGATATTGTATCCAAAATCAAGTATATATTTTGTTTATCATTTATCACAATTACGGTTTCAACTCCAAATCATGTACCCAAATAATTACCACGTCCAAACAATATCAAAGCCGAATCCAACAACCATATCATTTCTCACAACACACTTCCACTGAAATATTGGAAAAACAAATATCCCGCAATCATTTATAAATTCTAGGTAATCATTGCACCCATACACAACAGTATTTAAATCGAGGATATTAATACTTGCATTACAATTTATAAATACAACCATACACCACAGTAATTAAATTAATGATATTTATACATGCATTACAATTTATAAATCAAAAGTCCGCTTACCATCACCACCCAATCCAAAATTCATGGACGCTCTAGCCCAAGCAAGACATGCACAATAACGACCCAACTACCTTGACTTCCCGAGCTCAAAACCCGCTAATACGGTCAATCATTACCGCTGGGATTGCCCAAAACAACCTCTAAACGACGTCCGATCAACCTCAAACCTGTACCAACAGATTCAGAACGTCGAAACTAATTACCACGCGCCGCCGTGAACTCAGTCTCGGCTCCACGCGCCGCCACGCGCCGCCGAAGGTCGGCACACGCGCCGGTCACGCGCCTGCTACAGTGTTCACGCGCCTGCTACAGTGTTCACGCGCCTGGGCCGGTCCAACCCGATCCTGCTCAACCTGACCCGGTCCAACTCGACCCGACCGGTTCACTCAACCCGACCGGTTCACTCAACCCGACCGGTTCACTCAACCCGACCGGTTCACTCAACTCGACCGGTTACCGGTGACTCGCCGGAGAAGACGACCGGACGGCCCTCTCCGTCGCCGGAGGCTGGCCGGAGAAGATGACCGGACCACCACCTCCGCCGCCGTCTGGTTCGCCGGAATCCTCCATTTCCGGCCGAACTTCAAGGTTTTCTAATTTCTTCATTTCTTAACCATTTTTCACGATCTACGCATGGAAATTCATCTACTCTTCACCAGGAATCCAAATATGAGGTCAAAGTTCCGAGATCGTACCTAGTTTGGCCGGAAAACGGCCAAGAAGGTTCGGTTCACCTCTCTCCTCCGTCCGTCGCCTACGGCGGTGCTCCCGCTCCAATAACTACCCCAAAATGCTCGTGGGGTCCCGGGGAAGATCCTCCCGACCTTGGTTTTGTTCGAATCGGATCGAAACCCATCCGATGAAAATCAAGTCTTTGTGTTCACACGGGGGGGGGGGGGGGGTTTTCGGGTAGGAGAGAGAGACTGATTGCCCAATCTCCCGAGGAGAGAGAAAAATATCTACTATATAGTTCCAACTTCTCCAAAATTACCAAACTGCCCCTGAAGCTTCTAGACCCGTAACGAACTCATCGGGTCTCCGTTTTCCGCGTGCCGCCTGTCAACGAACTCGTGAGTTCGAGACCTACGCAACGACCCAATAAAAATTCCCAAAAGTACTGCCAGTCAAAAAGTGACTCTCGAACCCGTCCAAAACTGAGGGTAAAATTGTCCAATTCTCAAAAGAATTTAATTTCTGGTCCAGGTCGTTACATCTTTGAACTTCATGCATCATCTTAAAAGGTAGGTGATATACGTTATAGGCATATGTCCTGTTTAGAACATGCTAAGTAAGAGGGAATAAGATGTGTCTAGTGAACCAACGCTAGGTCCTAGGCATGGGCACCTAATTCAGAAAATGCATAGTAATTAGGTCCAGAAAATCTGATTAGGAAATATAATTGGTTAGAGTGGATAGTAAGCCTTAATTAGTCTAGGTTGGAATTGATTCCACCCATTTAGAAACATAATCAATAGCAAGCAGAATGCAAAGAAAACCAAAGGAGCTAGGGAATGGTCCCATGAATTTTGTCTTTAGGGCCAATATTACCTTGTCTTTTCCACTTGTCACAAGTGAGGACGTGCTCATGAGCATCTTTGAAAATGGTCAGCCAATAGAACCCACATTGAAGTACCTTAAGAGCTGTTTTCTTGGTGCCAAAGTGTCCTCCACACGCTTGGTTATGGCAGAAGTCCAAGATGGGCTTGACTTCATTTTCAAGGATGCACCTCCATATGAGCTGGTCAGGGCAGTGCTTCCATAGATAGGGCTTTTGCCAAATGTAATATTTGTCTTGCTTGATCAGCTTGTCCCTTTGAAACCTGGATAGATGAGAATGAATCAAGTTAGTAGAAAGATAGTTAATAATGTCAGCATACTAGGGGTCAAAAGTCTTGAGATGGAAGAGCTGCTCATCAGGGAAGCTCTCTTGGAGAGGTAGTTGGTCCACTTTCTCATTGGACTCTTGGATGAGTCTGCTCAAATGGTCAACTACCACATTCTCACTTTCTTTCTTGTCCTTAATCACAAGATCAAACTCTTGATGCAATAGCATGCATCTGATGAGCCGTGGCTTGGCATCCTTTTTGTTAAGTAAATACTTCAGAGCTGCATGGTCAGTATAAATGATAACCTTTGTTTGAAGCAAATATGACCTAAACTTCTCTAAAGCAAATGTACCAGCTAAGAGTTATTTTTCAGTAGTACAATAGTTAAGTTGAGCATAATTTAAAGTCCTACTTGCATAGTAAATAACATGTGGCTGCTTATCTATTCTTTGGCCCAAGACTGCCCCAATAGCATAATCTGAGGCATCACACATGTGCTCAAAGGGTAGGTCCCATCTAGGTGGCATGATGATAGGTGCAGCCGTGAGCTTGTCCTTGAGGGCCTCAAAGGACTCATGGCATTCCTTGGTGAAGTCAAATAGTGCATCCTTGGCAATCAGATTGGACAAGGGCCTTGTGATTTTGGAGAAGTCCTTGATAAACCTCCTAAAAAACCCAGCATGTCCTAAGAAGGATCTGACCTCCATGACTGAAGCAGGATAAGGCAGGCCACTTATGAAATCAATCTTGGCCTTGCCAACTTCTATGGCACAGCTGGATATGACATGGCCAAGCACAATGCCTTGCTGGACCATGAAGTGACATTTTTCCCAATTAAGTAGTAAATTGGATTCCCTGCATCTCTCAAGTACTCTTGACAAGTTTGTTAGAAATAAATTAATGGAATAGGGACAAGTGAATGTTGTCTTCTCTTGAACCTCAGGTGCAATGGAAATTTGATTATAACCTGAATAGCCATCTAAAAAACAGAAGTGAGAATGTCCTGAAAGTCTTTCAAGCATTTGATCAATAAAAAGGAATGGAACGTTATCTTTGCAAGTAGTAGAATTTAGTTTCCTATAATCTATGCATACTCTCCATCCAGTTGGACCCTTTGAGGAACAAGCTCGTCTTGTTCATTCTTGATGACTGTTATGCCACTCTTCATAGGCAAAACTTGAATTGGGCTGACCCATTTTGAATCTGAGATGGGGTAGATGATCCCCACGTCCAAAAGCTTGAGAACCACCTTCTTGACTACTTCCTTCATGGGAGGATTGAGGCGCCTCTGAGCTTCCCATGTAGTCTTGGCTTCCTCTTCAAGGATGATACTGTGCATGCACTTTGAAGGGCTTATACCCTTGATGTCAGCTATGCTCCATCCAATAGCCTGCATGTTGTCCTTTAGAACCTGCACTAATTGACATTCTTCCAAATAAGTTAGATTTTAAGCAATTATGACAGGTAATGAGTTATCCTTACCTAGATATGCATACTTCAAATGTGCAGGCAAGGGTTTGAGCTCTAGCTTGGGAGCTTCAATGATGGAAGGCAGAGTCTTCACTACCTTCTGAGGTAGGGTTTCATACATGTATGTCTTAGGAGTTGGAAGTTGAGGTACGGCAGGGTGAGGTCCTTTTCAAGAGGGTCATCAATATAAGCACTCATGATAGTTTGATGTAATAAAGACTCCATAGTGTTGAATGGAAAATCAACTATAGGCTCTTGAGGATATTGCATAATCTCATGTATGGAAAGGGTCCTAGCCTTATCTAATACCTTAATAGATATTTGACCTTGGTTCAAGTTAATTTCACAATTTATAGAGTGGCCAATAGAGGTCTCCCAAAGATCAAGGGAGGATCCTCATTCTCAATTTCCTTTTCCATTTTCAAGATATAAAAGTCAGCTAGTATGCATGTATCTCTTATTTGAACTATCACATCTTCAATCATGGCCATAGGTTGTGTCACAGAAGAGTTAGCAAGCCTAACACATAATTGAGTAGGTTTTAAGTCTCCTAATGCAAGTGAATTATAGACATCAAAAGGCATGATACTTACAGAGGCTCATGTGTCACAAAGGCAATGTTTAAACCTTTTGGATTGGATGACACACGACAGGGCAGGAGGGCCTTGGTTACTTGCCTTGCCTGGCAGGCCTTGGAACTCATTCAAAGAGCCTGCACTAATGTCTAGGACATTGTTGGGGCCAAAGCCACGTTTTCCTGCTAGTAGGTCCTTGAGCAGCTTAGCAAAGACAGGAATGGTCCTCACAAGCTTAGAGAATGGCAATGTGATTTGAAGCTTGTGAAGCATGCTTGTGAGTTGTTGCTCAAATTGAGCATTCTTGTCCTTCTTTTGGAATCTACGAGGAAAAGGTAAGTCAACATCATTAGTAACTAGTGGATTACTAAAACTAACTTTAGAATTACAATTTAAAGGAAAAATAGGTTAAGAAAGCTCATTATGGGCTGCAGCCATGTCATGTGCACTGCTGTGTTGAGGTGTCTCGGATTGGCCAGTTGTTGGAATAGGTGCGGAACTACACCCTAAATTAGGTCCTCGGCTGGAACTGAGCCATAAACCTAGCGCAGGGACAGGTTTTACGGTAAGGGCCTGGACTTGATTTTCAGCCTCATCCAAGGTCTCCTGGGTCTTGTTAGGTCATAATTCTTACATATATTTCATGTCATTTCATGCCTCTCTGCTTGTCTTTTGCTTAATTTCTGGCCATCCATTGTAGAAAGTTATGCTTTTGTGAGACATGTGCAGAACTTAGAAAGATAATGCAATTCTAAGATACAGGAAAAAGAATGACTCAAATCGGAGTTCAATTGAAGGGGATGTCCTCAATCCAATATCGGGTCCCAAACTAGGCCCTGAGTGCGCCAGTCCGCCCTATTTTTGGTGCTTGACCAAGTACCTCAGATCAGGCCATCCGGGTCCGAAAACTGTGTTTCATGACCAAGGGAACACGCCTTAGAAGCGCCAAGGTCAGAGCCAAGTCATGTCTTGGACATGTCTCAACCTAATCGAGTACCAGAACCCAGTCCCAGGGTTGCGCCAAAGGCATGCCCTAGAGTGCTGACATGCGCCAAGGTGTGTATGCCGTAGTACCAAGCCCCAATCAAGGTTCCAGCCAAGGCCTGCCTTCGACACGTCAAAATAAGGACCAGGCTTGTCTTCCCGACGCAATTTCAAGACAAGTGGCGACTGCGCCAGAGTAGATTTCCAATGAGGCCCTTTTCGTGCATATGGACATTCGATCGAGACGTGAAGTGTTTTTAAACTCCTTGGGATGTATAGAAGCCATTCAAGTATCAAGGCGCGCCGTGGTGGGATGAAGACATTCCAGGGGCCAAGTTCTAAGTTTATAGAGTCTGACCGCCGGAAGACTGCGGGCTGCCCGCTGCTAGCTTGTGTTCCCACTTGCCAGCTTGCATTCAGACTCCCAAACGTGTTCTGATTGGTTCTGATAGATTTTAGGGACTTTGTATTTACTTAGAAGTACAATAACTGTTCTAGAACACTCTAGGCTAGGGTTTCTAATTCCAATCCTTGTAGGACAAGGTTTTCCCTTGTCCATAAAAGGTAGCTTTTGTTCAGTGTTTTAGACACGCCATTTTAGAGATTTAGACTCTTTTACTTATTGTTTTGAGCTAATAGTGTGAGGCTTGTTCACGAAAACCACATTGTGTTCTTGGAGGATTGTTTGAAACCGTGCTTGAAGTCTGCTTTTGAGAGTATAATTGGGTTTAATCTTTCACTTCTACATTTAATTCAATTCATGTTTATTCTTTTCATTATGTGTAATGAGTAGTTTACCTTAGGTTAGGGCTGATCATGAAGCCCTAACCATGACAACTTCGTGACTTGGTTTTGGCGCTTGGTTTGGTTTTTGTGTTTGCCTTGGTAGATTGATTCACTGCTTTAATTGCTATTTCGTTTAGGTTCTTAAAATTAGCTACTTGAATTGCATAACTTAATGATGACTTGCATTAAGGATTATGGTAAAAATAATATGTGAAAAGATCTATGACACTCCTAGGATTGCACATCACTTTCTAGGGTTAGTTTAGTGGCTCAGATTTCCTTTTGTTCTTAATGCTTCCTTTCGGGGCCAATTAGATAGAAGTTGGTGTACAAATCATGCACTTAACATACAATGTAAGAAGGAAATAAAATGTGTGATTGAGCCTTAGCCGGACTGTTGCACGGGCACTAAACCAAGAAGGAACATGATAATTGAACCTTGCAAACCAAGTTAGAAGACATTTTGGGTAGGTGTGGATAGGGATTGCCTTAACATGCCTTTAATTTGTTTACAACCTTTGTTATTTACTTGTTTCATGCATTCCGAGTTATTTACCTTTTGCAAAATCTTTGCACATTATTGAGTCAAGTCCTTGTGGTATTCGACCCTTGCTTGTACTGCTATTCTATCTATTGATTAGTGCACTTGCTATGATTTCATTGTTAAAAATTGTGTTGCATTTACTTGTTATACTTTTCTTCCAGCAAGTTTTTGCACCGTTGTCAGGGACTTGTCCCTCAACGGTGTCCATTGGTTAGATTGTTTTAACTTAGTTCCTTTTTGTTTGTTTTAGGTACTTTTATGTCATCACAAGGTTTTTCTAGGGGATCTGTTAACAGTTCTTCAATTCCATCATCTGCTTCATGTTCCATCCAAGGTTCCCCTCATCCAATTCCACCACCAAGCCCTGGGAGAATGGCTGATAAACGTGTCTTAGCTAACCCACCACCACGGCTGCTTAAGGACTATGCCACTCCTCATGTCAGTGAGGACCAATTCCCCATTTTCCTCGTAGGTTCCAAAAGAAGGGCAAGAATTCTCAATTTGAGCAAGAGCTCACAATCATGCTTCACAAGCTTCAAATCATATTTCCATTCTCTAAGCTTGTGAGGACCATGCATATCTTTGCCAAGCTTCTCAAGGACCTAGTAGCTGGAAAACGTGGCTTTGGCCCCAACAATGTCCTAGACATTAGTGCAGCCACTTTAAATGAGTTCCAAGGCTTGCCACGCAAGGCAAATGACCCAGGCCCGCCAGCCTTGCCATGTGTCATCCAATCCAAAAGGTTTGAGCACTGTCTTTGTGACACAGGAGCCTCTTAAAGTATCATGCCTTTTCATGTCTATAATTCACTTGCATTAGGAGACTTCAAACCAACTCACTTGTTTGTTAGGTTTGCTAATTCTTTTGTGACACAACTTATGGATAAGATTGAAGATGTGATAGTTCAAATAGGAGATCCATGCATACTTGCTGATTTTTACATCTTGAAAATGGAAAAGACAATTGAAAGTGAGGATCCTCCCTTGATCTTTGGGAGACCTCTCCTGGCCACTATAAACTGTGAAATCAATCTAAACCTAGGCCAAATATCCATAAAAGTTTTACATAAGACTAGGACTTTTTCCATTCATGACACTATGCAATATCCTCAATAGCCTATTATTGATTTTCCTTTGAACACTACGGAATATTTGTTGCATCAAACTATCATGAATACTTGTATAAATGACCCTCTTGAAAAAGCCCTCACCTTGCCTTCTCAAAGTGACAGTGACCTCGATGGCCCTATCATAAAGGAAATACACATGCTTGAGGCCGTGCGTCCACTCACAACCCCCAAACTAATACATGTATGAGACCCTCCCCATAAAGGCAGAAAAGGCTCTGGCTTCCGCCATTCAGGCTCCCAAGCTTGAGCTTAAGCCCTTGCCTGCACATTTAAAGTATGCCTATCTAGGAAAGGATAACACATTACCTGTCATATTTGCTTCTAATCTAACATCCTTGCAAGAAAGTCAATTAGTGCAAGTTCTAAGGGACAACATACATCCCATAGGATGGAGCATAGCTAACATCAAGGGGAGTAGCCCTTCAAAGTGCATGCATAGAATCATCCTTGAAGAGAATGCCAAGCCCACAAGGGAGGCATAGAGAAGGCTCAACCCGCCTATGAAGGAGGTGGTCAAGAAGGAGGTTCTCAAGCTTTTGGATGTGGGAACCATCTACCCCATCTCAGATTCCAAGTGGGTGAGTCCAGTCCAAGTTGTCCCAAAGAAAAGTGGCATCACAATCATCAAGAATGATCAAGATGAGCTTGTTCCTCAAATGGTCCAAACCAGATGGAGAGCATGCATAGATTATAGGAAGCTTAATTCTACTACTTGCAAAGATCACTTTCCATTACTTTTTATTGACCAAATGCTTGAAAGACTTGCAGGACATTCTCACTTTTTGTTTCTTTGATGGCTATTCAGGGTACAACCAGATTGCCATTGCATCTGAGGACCAAGAGAAAACAACCTTCACATGTCCCTATGGCACTTTTTCTTATAGGCGCATGCCCTTTGGTCTTTGCAATGCTCCTGCCACCTTCAAAAGGTGTATGATGAGCATATTTTCAGACATGGTGAAAGACATCATTGAGGTATTCATGGATGACTTTTCGGTTTTTCATAATTATTGTCTAACAAACTTGTCAAGAGTCGTAGAAATATGCAGGGAATCAAATTTACTTCTAAATTGGGAAAAGTGTCACATCATGGTCCAACAAGGTATTGTGCTTGGCCATGTCTTATCCAGCCGAGGCAATGAAGTAGACAAGGCCAAGATTGATGTCATTAGTGGCCAGCCTTATCCCACTTCAGTCAAGGAGGTAAGGTCCTTCTTGGGACATGTTGGATTCTATAGGAGATTTATCAAGGACTTCTCCAAAATCACAAGGCCCTTGTGCAATCTGCTTGCCAAGGATGCACCATTTGACTTCACCAAGGAATGCCGTGTGTCCTTTGAGGCCCTCAAGAACAACCTCACGGCTGCACCTATCATCTTGCCACCTAGATGGGACCTGCCCTTTGAGCTCATGTTTGATGCCTCAGACTATGCCATTGGGGCAGTCTTGGGACAAAGAGTAGATAAGTTGCGACATGTCATTTACTATGCAAGTAGAACTTTAAATGATGCTCAACTTAACTATTCTACTACTGAAAAAGAACTATTGGCTGTTATACTTGCTTTAGAGAAGTTTATGTCATATTTGCTTCAAACAAAGGCCATCATTTGTACTGACCATGCATCTCTTAAGTATTTGCTTAACAAAAAGGATGCCTAGCCAAGGCTCATTAGGTGGATGCTATTGCTTCAAGAGTTTGATCTTGTGATCAAGGACAAGAAAGGAAGTGAAAATGTGGTAGCTGACCACTTGAGCAGACTCATCCACGGGTCCAACGAGGAAGTGGACCAACTCCCTTTCCAAGAAAGCTTCCCTGACGAGCAGCTCTTCCATCTCAAGGACTTTGACCCCAGGTATGCTGACATTATCAATTATCTTGCTACTAACTTGATTCCTTCTCATCTGTTTAGGTTTCAAAGGGACAAGCTTGTCAAGCAAGCCAAATATTACATTTCGGATGAGCCTTATCTATGGAAGCACTGCCGTGATCAGCTCATAAGGAGGTGCATTCCAGAAACTGAGGTAAAGTCCATCTTGGACTTCTGACACAACAAGGCGTGCAGAGGACACTTTGGCGCCAAGAAGACATCTCTTAAGGTACTTCAATGTGGGTTATATTGGCCCACTATCTTCAAAGATCCTCATGAGCTCATCCTCACCTGTGACAAGTGCCAAAGACAAGGTAATGTTGGCCCTAGAGATCAAATGCCCCTAAACCCTATTTTAGCTGTTGAACGCTTTGATGTTTGGGGTTTTGACTTCATGGGACCCTTCCCTAACTCATTTGGGTTTTTTTACATTCTACTTGTTGTTGATTATGTTTCTAAATGGGTGGAAGCAATTCTAACCAAGACTAATGATTCAAAAGTAGTGTGCAGCTTTATTCAATCTCACATCTTGGCAATATTTGGCACACCACCGGCCATCATTAGTGATGGTGGCTCACACTTTTGCAATCGATCCTTTGAAGCCTTCATGAGGAAATATGGAGTCATAAATAGGATCTCAATTCCTTATCATCCCCAAACTAGTGGACAAGCTGAAATCTCAAATAGAGAAGTCAAGGCCATCCTTGAGAAAACCGTGGGACCATCAAGAAAGGATTGGTCCAACAGGCTCAATGATGCCTTTTGGGCATATAGGATTGCCTATAAGACACCAATTGGCATGTCCCCCTTTAGGCTTGTCTTTGGAAAAATTTGCCATCTGCCCATGGAACTAGAGCACAAGACCTTTTGGGTCATCAAGCGTGCCAACATGGACATGGATGAGGCAGGGCATCACCGCAAGCTTCAGCTACAAGAGCTTGAGGAACTAAGGAATGAAACCTATGAAAGCTCAAGGATCTACAAGGAGAAATCAAAAGCATACCATGACCAGCACTTGGTACGCAAGGTTTTCCAAGTTGGACAATAGGTCCTCCTTTTCAACTCACGGCTTAGGCTCCGCCCAAGAAAACTCAAGTCTAAATGGTCTGGTCCCTTCTTGGTCACTAAGGTTCTGCCCCCTGGTGCCATTGAACTCGACAATGCTAAGGGAGACACATTCAAAGTTAATGGCTACCGCCTCAAGCCTTATCATGAACCCCTTCAGAGCCGTGACATTGACAGCTCTGACCTAGCCATGCCCACTCTTGCTTAACTTGCTACCCACGTCTCGCCTAGACGTTAACTCAAGCGCTCCTAGGAGGCAGCCTAGCCCAGGTTTGTTATTCCTCCCTTCTCTTTATGTTCTGTCTTTCCATGCCTCCTTTGGATCTTTACTTATTTTGATCTTATTATTTTAACTTGTTAAACAATAGGAACAATGTTTAGTTTAGGTTTGGGGGTGTGGATCAAAATTTTGCAACATTTAGGTTTGGGGGTTACATGCCTACGAAATTGGTACTTTGCTTGTTAATAAGTTACATTTGTTAATTAGTCATTAGTGTCTTGCTAGAGCCATGCCATGTTTAAGTTTGTGCCATATCTTTACACTTAATGCCTAACTTCAAGAAATTGAGCTAAAAGATGACTTTGTTTAAGTGAACTTTGGAAAATTAGTGGAGACTGCTGTTGGTAAAATTAGAGAACAAGCAATATGCGTGAGTAGTTCCGTTTAGGAATAGGGTTGCTTGAAGCCCTAGCCATATTAGTTTGATAATTGGATTTTGGCTCTTGAGTGAGATTCCTATGCATGCTGGATAATTCTGATTACTGCTTAAACTATCATTCCTTTTTTTTTAAGAGATTAGGTACCATGTTTGCATAAATTATTGATGGAATTGCTTGACTGACCGTCATATCATCTTGTAATTGATTATTGCTTAAACTACCATTCTTTTCTGTTTATGGAATTAGCTACCTTGTTTGCATAAACTATCAGGTTTTTGGCACCATTTCCCGGGACTTGTCCCATAACGGTGTCCATTTAGCTTGGATTTATTAACTTAGTTTTGTTTTATTCTTTAAGGTACCCTTTTAGGTCATCAAGAGGATCCGTCCAAGGCTCATTGCACAGTTCATCAAGTGGACCAACTTCAAGATGATCTTCGGTACAAGGCTCACAGAGACCAAGTGCACCACCCAGTCCAAGGATGGCGGATGCAAGGGAGGAGCATGGAAGAGATCATGTCCTTGAATCAAATAAGAACGAAACTTTTCTAAAGCAAAAATAACAACTAAAATCCCCTTCTCTGTTTTGGAGTAGTTCAGTTGTGCATCATTGAGTGTTGCATTGTAGATGTCAAGGGGAATCTTATTCACTCATTGTCCCAGAACATCTCCAAATGCATAATCTGATGCATCACACATTAGCTCAAATGGAAGGTACCAATTGGTAGGATTGATAATAGCTGATGCCGTGAGCTTGGACTTGAGGAAATTGAATGCCTCACGGCATTCCTTATTGAAATCAAACATGGCATCCTTGGCTAGGTGGTTGCATAGGGGTCCTATGATTTTTGAAAAGTCTTTGATGAACCTCCTGTAGAAACATGCACGTCCCAAGAAAGATCTCACCTCTTTGACGGATGTAGGGTAAGGCAAACGATCCACAACGTCAAGCTGGGCTTTATCCACTTCAATGCCACGTGATGAAATCACATGACCCAACACAATCCCTTGTTGTACCATAAAATGGCACTTTTCCCAGTTCATCACTAGATTACTATCCCTACATCTTTCTAACACTCGATATACGTTAGATAAAAAAAGCTTAAATGAATGTCCAAACTCAAAAAAATCATCCGTAAAAACCTCTATAATATCCTCAACCATATCTGAGAAAATACTCATCATGCAACGTTGGAATGTGGCAGGTGCATTGCATAACCCAAGCGGCATTCTCCTATAGGCAAAAGTGCCATAAGGGCAAGTGAAAGTGGTTTTCTCCTGATCCTCCAGGGCGATGGCAATCTGATTATACCCTGAATAGCCATCTAGAAAACAGTAATGAGAATGTCCTGCAAGTCGCTCAAGCATTTGATCAATAAAGGGTAAAGGAAAGTGATATTTTCTAGTTGTGGAATTTAACTTCCTATAGTTTATACATACTCTCCACCCTATTTGGACTCACTGTGGAACTAACTCATCACGTTCATTTTTTACCACTGTGATTCCGCTTTTCTTCGGAATCACCAGAATTGGGCATACCCATTTTTAATTAAAGATTGGGTAGATGACTCCAACATCCAAAAGCTTAAGCACTTCCTTCTTCACCACTTCCTTCATTGGCGGGTTGAGCCTTCGTTGACCCTCTCGTGATGGTTTGGCGTTCTCTTCAAGTAAAATCCTATGCATGCATTTGGAGGCCCTGATTCCCTTTATGTCTGCAATAGTCCATCCAATTGCAGTTTGATTGGCCTTCAAAACCTACACCAACTCCTCCTCTTCCATGGAATTAAGGTTAGAAGAAATAATGATCAGGAGAGTGTGATTCTTAACTAGGAATGCGTATTTCAAGTGATCAGATGAGGGCTTCAATTCAAGTTCACGGGCTTGCTCAATGGACGGTATGAGCTGCTTGGCCGTGAGGGTTTCCATGTGTGGTAGAGCACGGCATTGAGGAATTTCACCTCCTCTACCGCATGTTCATCGATTAGCTCGTCATCTAGAGAAGGATACGTGAGTGTTGTCTCAAGTGGATCTGTAATACTCGCATTAGGCAGTGTTTTCTGAAGAAAAATATCCATCATATTCAAAGGAAAGTCAACTATAGGTTCAGCAGGATATGGAATTGCATCACGAATAGAAAAAGTTAGCAGTTTATCCAACACTTTAATTGAAACTTGACCATTTTTCACATCAATCAAACACTCAGCCGTGGCCATGAGGGGCCGACCAAAGATCAATGGTGGCTCCATATTCTGATCGATTTTGTCTGTCTTGAGAATGTAAAAATCTACTGGAACATACGTATCACCTACTTGAAGAAGTATATCATCAAGCACACCCATTAGAGTAGTAACAGAGGCATTAGCTAATCTAATACATAAGTGAGTAGGTTTCAATTCTCCTAAATTGAGAGATTTATAGATATGAAAGGGCATTATACTGACAGATGCTCCCATGTCACATAAACAATGTTCAAACCTCTTAGATTAAATAACACAAGGAAGTGTGGGAGGCCCGGGATCATTGGCTTTGAGGGGCAAGCGCAGGAGATCAGCAGAGCATGCTTTGGGTATGTCAAAGATATCCTGTGTACTAAACCCTCGCTTCCCTGCCACCAAGTCCTTGATGAGCTTGGAAAATTTTGGCATATGTTTAACCAACTTGTGGAATGGTAAAGTGATTTGAAATTTTTGCAGCATGCTAATGATCGCTTCTTCAAATTCCTCATTCTTCTTGTTCTTATTTTGAAACATGCGAGGAAAAGGTATTACAACATCATCATTTTAAATCAAAATGAACTTTCTTAGTTGAATTAGGAGTTAAGGAGTTAGAAAGTTTAGTGTGGTCTAAAACCGGGCCCTTGTCCTTAGACATGGGTTGTGTCCTCGTTGGGACCTTTCTTGAGCGGTAAGTAATCTTCAGAGGTGGCAAGGCTTCTCCAAGCAGTCCAGGGAATTCTGATGAGCCAAGCCTTGTTCTGGAACCTTCAAGAACTTCAAGGCATGGCTGGCATAATCTTGGACCTTCTTGACACTGCTGGACCTCATTCTGGTCTCCACATCATTGGACTTGTCGAGAACTGAGTAAGTCATTGACCAATTCAGTTGGGACAAAACACTTATTTCACTTCCATATGATATTTCTAGCATGGTTCTAGGCTTTGTCCTGCTCAAAAGCTATAAAACTCAATGGCCCAATTTTCCTCAAATCAGGGATCCCAGGATGTCTTTTAGGTTAAAACATGCCATGGGCATGTCTTTGGCATTTCTCAGTGCGCCTTCAGGCTCCATTAGCTTACAAAAGTGTTTTGAAATGTAATTTTGGGTGGTGTCTCACTTGGTTCCATCGAGCTCCAAGTCAGGGCCCATTTTGGCCTTCCGGGACATGTCCGAGGACATGTCACGTACCATGGCTCTAGAAATTGGCTCTACCGCTGGGGTTCACTATAATGACAGGTCTAAGGCTTTTGAGGAGCTCATCTCTAGGCCTCGATAACGGCTCTATCTAAGGCACAACAGGTCTCCATAGGGGCTCCGTTTAGGGTGCATATTGCGGCGCGAGACACGATTTAGGTCGCCTTGCATCTAGAATTTGCACGCATTAGGTGACACGCCTGGGACTTTGCTGAGAGCTCTGGAGGACTCGCCATGGCTCATCTGGGATGGGTTCTATGACATGATAGGGACATGTTCTAGGACATGCCTTCTGACACCTCTTTCAAGACCCGATAATGAACTAAGGCCATCACCCTTGTTATAACTTCGAATCAAGCCATTCTTTTTGTATTCTTCTCATAATTCACATGTCTTTCCAATACTGCACATAGCTCACAAGATTGATCATTTTCTCCTATTCATGGCACCAAATCACTCAAAAGACAAGTAAAAGGGCATTAAATGACATATGAAAGATGTATAAATAACGACAGAACAGAGATCCCATGGGTGATGCCATACTTCTTCATTAAAGATTCACTGGAACAATTGCAGAAGTGCGTGCCCCCATCACTGATGAATGTTCTCGATGCTCCGAACCGGGCTAAAATGTGACCTTGCCAAAAGCTCACAACTACCTTAGCATCATTATTTTTTGTGGGAATTGCTTCCACCTACTTTGAGACATAATCTACTACGAGTAAGATCAAAAGATAACCACAATAGTTCGGGAAGGGCCCCATGAAATCAATGCCCCATACGTCAAGGATCTACATCATGAGGATAGGGTGCAATGGAATTTGATTTCGAGGTCCCAAGTTATCTTGCCGTTGGCATCTATCACAAGTTAGTATGAACTCATATGCATTCTTGAAAAGTGTGGGCCAGTAGAACCACTTTGAAGTACTTTGAGGGCCGTCTTCTTAGCCTAAAAATGTCCCCCACACGCCAAAGTATGGCAGAAGGTCAAGACAGATTCCTTCTCAGCTTTCGGAATGCATCTCCGAATGTTTGATCTGAACAATGCTTCCATAGGTATGGCTCATCCCAGATGTAGTACTTAGCTTATTTAACAAGCTTGTCCTTTTGGTACCTGCTCAAAGACAAAGGGAGACACTTAGTAGCAAGATAATTAATGAGATATGCATACCAGGGATCGATGGCATTGAGCGTGAAGAGTTGCTCATCAGGGAAGGTTTCTAGGAGCGGCAGGTGTGGTCAGCTTCTACGTAAGACCCGTCAATCAATCTGCTTATATGATCAGCAACTACATTTTCACTCCCCTTTTTGTCTCTGATTCCGAGATCGAACTCTTGGAGGAGCAGCATCCACCTTAGCAACCTTGGTTTGGCATCTTTCTTCGTAAGGAGGTGCTTCAAGGTTGCATAGTCCATATAGACAATGACCTTTGTTTGAATCAGATATGATCTGAACTTTTATAGAGAAAAGATGACGGCAAGTAGCTCCTTTTTCGTGGTTGAATAGTTCAGCTAGGAGTTATTTAGAGTTCTACTTGCATAGTAGATGACGTGAGAAAGTTTGTTCACTCGCTGGCCCAAAACAACGCCTATTGCAAAGTCTGAAGCATCGCACATCAGTTCGAATGGTAGACCCCAATTGGGTGGCATGATGATGGGGGAGGCCATGAGTTTGGCCTTGAGTTTGTTGAATGCATCATGGCATTCCTTAGTAAATTCAAAGGCAGCATCCTTTGCTAGAAGATTACACATAGGTCTGGTGATCTTTGAGAATTTGTTAGTTCTTGTTTTAGGAATGATTGATGTAAATTGGCTTTGCCTCTCCACTTGTAATCTACAATTTGAATCACGCTCAAACTATAGGATTGTTAAGTATTGTCATTTGTTCAAGCATCTATAAAAGAGGTCTTTTCGAGAAACTGCAGTGTGCCTGATGATCAGTCATCTTAAATTTGTTACTATTTATTGTTTCTGCTTTTACTGAGTTCCTTTTTACTAAAGGACATTTTGGAAATTATCTTTACACAGCTGTTGAAGCTGTGCATTCAGAGTTCGGGGGCTAACTATTTTTCGTATATCACGGTGAGCTACCTAGCTCACTGTGTGCGTGAATTTAGAGAGTGCATCTGCCTTGGAGAATCCGATTTGTTCAATAGTTTTCAGAGATGGGTCTGAGCTGATTGAATCGATTGTCCATGGTAATTGATTAAAATGTTTTTGATAAACTGATATTGAGGATGTTGATTTGATTAACAAACTTTTCTATCAAAATCGTTTGAATCTGTTTTTGAAGAAATCGATTTTCAAAACCAAAATATTTTCTATGAATTTCTGATTTTGTTCTGATCATTGTTTCTTCAAGTTTATTTTATATTTGATCTTATGTCTGGGTTCTTCAAGTATTATTGCTTGATGAACACGGATTTTTGAATTGATCAAGATTCCTTTGAGTCGAGTTCATCTGGTTGTTCTTGGATCGGATCTGAGTGTCATTGAGTTGCTTCAAGGAGCATACATAAAGGAGCTTAACGGATGAGCATAGTTTCTGGGTTGCACAAGGTATGCTGCCTCTTTGGATTAGTCTAGGAGATTGAGCATGAGAATACCTTGTATTTGAACTCTGAAATTAGTGGATTGCCTGGTCAGCCGAGAGAACCCTAGTTTTGCCTTGAGGAAGGTTTCTGGGTATCAAAGTTCTTGATGTCTTGATTCATATTGTTGAATGTTTCTTAATGGCTTAATTACTTATTGAATGTCTCTGTTAACACACACACAAGAACTTAGAACTAGCACAAGGCTTCCTACATTGATGGGGACTCTGAGTGCTTAGGATGTCACTGATATGATTGTGTTCTTTGTAGGGAGCTTGTTCATAGTGGGTGTGTAAATATGATTGATATTGAATATTTGTTTCTCGAATCTAGAATCAAAATACGTGACTAGTCGTCAGTGTCCAGGCTTAGAATTGGTATCCAACATTTAGTTGGTATAAGAGCCAACTCTAGACACACTTACAGTCGGTCCTAGGGTGTAAGTTGATATCAATTGTTTGGTGTGTAAGGGATGGAACGTGACAGGAATTCCTATAACAACCCACCATTCTTTGAGGGTACAAACTATGCTGCCTGGAGAGAAAGATTTTTCTCGATGCCTATGATGAAGTTGCTTATGAATACCTTATTGTTGAGTGGAGGTGTCCTAAGATAACTGTAGGCGATGAGTTAGTAGATAAACCAAGATCTGAGTGTGTAACGACCCGGACCAGAAATTAAACTATTTTGAGGATTGGACAATTTTACCCTCAGTTTTGGACGGGTTCGGGAGTCACTTTTTGACTGGCAAGACTTTTGGGAAATTTTCTAAAGTCGTTGCGTAGGTCTCGAACTCACGAGTTCGTAGACAGGCGGCACGCGGAAAATGGAGACCCGGTGAGTACGTTACGGGTCTAGAAGCTTCAGGGGTAGTTTGGTAATTTTGGAGAAGTTGGAACTATATAATAGATATTTTCTCTCTCCTCGGCAGATTGGTCAATATGGGCTCTCTCTCTCCTACCCGAAACCCCCCCCCCCCCCCGTGTGAACACAAAGCTTAATCTTCATCGGACGGATTTCGATCTGAGTTGAGTGAAACCAAGGTCGGGAGGATCATCCCCGGGACCCCACGAGCATTTTGGGGTAGATATTGGAGCGGGAGCACCGCCGTAGGTGACGGACGGAGGAGGGAGGTGAACCGAAACTTCTCGGCCGTTTTCCGGCCAAACCAGGTACGATCTCGGAACTTTGACCTCATATTTGGATTCCTGGTGAAGAGTAGATAAATTTCCATGTATAGATCGTGAAAAACGGTTAAGAAATGAAGAAGTTAGAAAACTGGTAGTTTCGGCCGGAAATGGGGGATTCCGGCGAACCAGACGGCGGCGGAGGTGGCGGTCCGGTCATCTTCTCCGGCCAGCCTCCGGCGACGGTGACGGCGTCCGGTCGTCTTCTCCGGCGAGTCACCGGTGACCGGTCGGGTCGAGTTGACCGGTCGGGTCGAGTTGAACCGGTCGGGTTGAGTGAACCGGTCGGGTCGAGTTGGACCGGGTCAGGTTGAGCCGAACCGGGTTGGACCGGTCCAGGCGCGTGAACACTGTAGTAGCGCGTGACCGGCGCGTGAGCGCGTGTGGGCGCGTGTGCCGACCTTCCGGCGGCGCGTGGCGGCGCGTGGGGCCGAGACTGAGGTCACGGCGGCGCGTGGGAACTAGTTTTCGACGTTCCGAATCTGTTGGTACAGGTTTGAGGTTGATCAGACGTCGTTTAGAGGTGGTTTTGGGCAATCCCAGCGGTAATAGTTGACCGTATTAGCGGGTTTTGAGCTCGGGAAGTCCAGGTAGTTGGGACATTATTGTGCATGTGTTGCTTGGGCTAGAGCGTCCTTGAATTAAGGGTTGGTTGATGTATATTAGTGGACTATTGTTTATAAACTGTAATGCATGCATCAATGTATCTTTGTTTACATATTGTTATGTATTGTTGCAATGATTTCCCGGAATTTAGAAATGATTACTGGATATATGTTATGATATGATAGTCGAGATATGCCGACTGATATGATATGATAGTCGAGATATGCCGACTGATATGATATGATAGTCGAGATATGCCGACTGATATGATATGATAGTCGAGATATGCCGACTGATATGATATGATAGTCGAGATATGCCGACTGATATGATATGATAGTCGAGATATGCCGACTGATATGATATGATAGTCGAGATATGCCGACTGATATGATATGATAGTCGAGATATGCCGACTGATATGATATGATAGTCGAGATATGCCGACTGATATGATATGATAGTCGAGATATGCCGACTGATATGATATGATAGTCTAGATATGCCGACTGATATGATATGATAGTCGAGATATGCCGACTGATATGATATGATAGTCGAGATATGCCGACTGATATGATATGATAGTCGAGATATGCCGACTGATATGATATGATAGTCGAGATATGCCGACTGATATGATATGATAGTCGAGATATGCCGACTGATATGATATGATAGTCGAGATATGCCGACTGATATGATATGATAGTCGAGATATGCCGACTGATATGATATGATAGTCGAGATATACCGACTGATATGATATGATATTCGAGATATGCCGACTGATATGATATGATAGTCGAGATATGCCGACTATGCCGACTGATATGATATGATAGTCGAGAGATGCCGACTGATATGTTATGATAGTCGAGAGATGCCGACTGATATGATATGATAGTCGAGATATATGCCGACTGATATGATATGATACATTACTAGCACACCCCAAGGGATACCCTGGTGGCTAGGGACAGGATAGTCGGGAGATATGCCGACTGATATGTTATGGTAGCCGAAGGTTATACCGGCTGATGATACGATATGATAGCCGATGATATATCCGGCTCTAATATGAAATAGACGACAATGGTCATGGGCTTAATCAACCTATGAAAATACTTCGTCAGCCGGGTCAGTGGGTAGGTGTGGGCGGTGACCCAGAGGGACGAATTATGGTTGGTTTACAAGTATTTGACTAGTCTGTTGTCTTGTGGTATTCCAGTAGAGAAGTCAGCAGTGTCTGACCTACTGACGTTTGGTGACATAGGGTATTCCTATTTGGACCACCACTACTCCGAGGTTTTGGTTTTGACCAGTATACTATCCTGCGTCTGACAGGTATAAGTGGTTAATAAGTACAGAGGTTCTGTCGGGAACCCTGTAAGGCTTAATAAAAATTATTCCAGAACAAAGGGTATTTCTGGTGTTTAAATTTTGAAGTAAAGAGCTGTCAGATGGGATAAGGGTTCTTTCCGGGTTTCGAGGGAAAATTCGGGAAGGGTCCTTACAAGTGGTATCAGAGCTCTAGGTTAACTTCCTGCAGACTGCACACTTGTGTGCAAATTATTTATGGATTTCGGTTAACAAGATGCCTCCGAGACGTGAGTTTCGTCAACGGTCGGGGAATGGTGGAGATAACCATGAACCTACAGTGGAGCCTGATTTGAGGCAGACACTGGAACAGCTGGGTCAGACTTTAGCTTCTGTACTCCAGGATAAAACTTCTCATGAAGTCTCTGATGTCGAGAGAGCCCAGAGACTAGGGGCGACGATATTCATGGGTGACTCTAGCCCAGATGAGGCCGAGGAGTGGATTACTCGCATGGAGCGGGTGTTCTTGATTATGAGGTGTCCTCTAGAAGAGAGAGTTCTACTGGCCACATTTTTTTTACTAGTTGGTTCTGCTTACCACTGGTGGCACTCATTGGAGGTGTCAGGCTGGAATGTCCATACGCTTACTTGGCAGACTTTCCGGGAACGCTTCTTGGAGCAGTTTTACCCTCGCTCACAACTGAACGTTAAGGAGGCCGAGTTCTTGCATTTACAGCAAGGAGACATGACGGTGGCCCAGTATGAACAAAGATTCATAGCGCTGAGTCGCTTTGCACCGACGTTGGTAGCGACCGAGTCAGACAAGTGCCACAGATTTGAGAGTGGACTGCGGAGTGAAATTCGGTCAGCAGTTACGTCTATTGACCACACTTCGTTGAGGACTTTGGCTAATGCTGTAGCTCGATTAGAGTTGAGTTTGGGTTTCCCAATGCCTCAGTGCAGTTCAACAGGAGACAGGGTGGCAGATCTAGTGGCTTCAGTGTTTCCGTTTGTTATTTCTGTGGGGAGACTGGTGACATCAAGAGATTCTATCCACAACGACGTCCGGGCAGTAGTTCCTTTAGTCGTGGTGCGACTGATCCTAGCCCGAGTGCAGGACAGATGTATGATACTGCAACTGGGAGTCAGACCCATTTCAGTGGGGCTGGTAGAGCTAGTGGGACCAGCAGTGCTAGAGGCAGGTATGGGGATCGTGGTCGATCTTCGGGTATACCAGCTCGAGTTTTTGCCATGACGCAACAGGAGACTCGAGTAGCACCGGAGGTGGTCACGGATAGAGAATTGTCTCCAATTGGTTGGGACATGGGTATTAGTACTCCTACCGGAGATATGTTAGTGGCGAACCTAGTGATTCGCAGTTGTCCGGTGATGGTTGAAGGCCATGGTTTGAAAGTAGATTTAATTCCCTTAGATATCTTTGAGTTTGATGTGATTCTGGGGATGGATTGGTTGTCCATGTTCCATGCCTCCATAGACTGTTACGACAAGACAGTAGTTTTTCGGAGTCCAGGATTACCTGAACTTACATTTCGGGGAGATCGTAGGGTATTACCCTATGGAGTGATATCAGCGTTTACAGCTGAGAGATTGTTGAGAAAAGGTTGTGAGGGTTACTTGGCTCATGTGTTAGATGCTCGGAATACTTCGATGAGAGTGGAGGATATTCCTGTGGTGAGTGAGTTCTCTGATGTGTTTCCAGATGATCTTCCAGGATTACCACCACACCGTGAGATTGAGTTCACAATCGAGCTTTTGCCAGGTACTCAACCTATCTCACAGGAACCGTACAGGATGGCACCGGCAGAATTACGAGAGTTAAAGACTCAATTGCAGGACTTGGTGAATATGGGATTTATTCGCCCAAGTGTTTCACCATGGGGTGCGCCGGTATTAATTGTGAGGAAAAAAGGATGGTGGTCTGATATTGTGTATGTCGACCGGCAGTTAACTAAAGTGACGGTGCAAATTCTGTATTTGAAGGAAAAGGTACTTGCAGAAAGATTTTTCCTCTAGTTAAAGTATTGTGGAGGAATTATAACGTGGAGCAGGCCACGTGGGAAATCGCGGAACTAATGCGGGCACAATATCGTCATTGTTTCATGGTTAGGAATGAATTTCGAGGACGAAATTATTTAAGGAGGGTAGATTGTAACGACCCGGACCAGAAATTAAACTATTTTGAGGATTGGACAATTTTACCCTCAGTTTTGGACGGGTTCGGGAGTCACTTTTTGACTGGCAAGACTTTTGGGAAATTTTCTAAAGTCGTTGCGTAGGTCTCGAACTCACGAGTTCGTAGACAGGCGGCACGCGGAAAATGGAGACCCGGTAAGTACGTTACGGGTCTAGAAGCTTCAGGGGCAGTTTGATAATTTTGGAGAAGTTGGAACTATATAATAGATATTTTCTCTCTCCTCGGCAGATTGGTCAATATGGGCTCTCTCTCTCCTACCCGAAAACCCCCCCCCCCCCCCCCCCCCCCGTGTGAACACAAAGCTTAATCTTCATCGGACGGATTTCGATCCGAGTTGAGTGAAACCAAGGTCGGGAGGATCATCCCCGGGACCCCACGAGCATTTTGGGGTAGATATTGGAGCGGGAGCACCGCCGTAGGCGACGGACGGAGGAGGGAGGTGAACCAAAACTTCTCGGCCGTTTTCCGGCCAAACCAGGTACAATCTCGGAACTTTGACCTCATATTTGGATTCCTGGTGAAGAGTAGATAAATTTCCATGTATAGATCGTGAAAAACGGTTAAGAAATGAAGAAGTTAGAAAACTGGTAGTTTCGGCCGGAAATGGGGGATTCCGGCGAACCAGACGGCGGCGGAGGTGGCGGTCCGGTCATCTTCTCCGGCCAGCCTCCGGCGACGGTGACGGCGTCCGGTCATCTTCTCCGGCGAGTCACCGGTGACCGGTCGGGTCGAGTTGACCGGTCGGGTCGAGTTGAACCGGTCGGGTTGAGTGAACCGGTCGGGTCGAGTTGGACCGGGTCAGGTTGAGTCGGACCGGGTTGGACCGGTCCAGGCGCGTGAACACTATAGTAGCGCGTGACAGGCGCGTGAGCGCTCGTGGGCGCGTGTGCCGACCTTCCGGCGGCGCGTGGCGGCGCGTGGGGCCGAGACTGAGGTCACGGCGGCGCGTGGGAACTAGTTTTCGACGTTCCGAATCTGTTGGTACAGGTTTGAGGTTGATCAGACGTCGTTTAGAGGTAGTTTTGGGCAATCCCAGCGGTAATAGTTGACCGTATTAGCGGGTTTTGAGCTCGGGAAGTCCAGGTAGTTGGGACATTATTGTGCATGTGTTGCTTGGGCTAGAGCGTCCTTGAATTAAGGGTTGGTTGATGTATATTAGTGGACTATTGTTTATAAACTGTAATGCATGCATCAATGTATCTTTGTTTACATATTGTTATGTATTGTTGCAATGATTTCCCGGAATTTAGAAATGATTACTGGATATATGTTATGATATGATAGTCGAGATATGCCGACTGATATGATATGATAGTCGAGATATGCCGACTGATATGATATGATAGTCGAGATATGCCGACTGATATGATATGATAGTCGAGATATGCCGACTGATATGATATGATAGTCGAGATATGCCGACTGATATGATATGATAGTCGAGATATGCCGACTGATATGATATGATAGTCGAGATATGCCGACTGATATGATATGATAGTCGAGATATGCCGACTGATATGATATGATAGTCGAGATATGCCGACTGATATGATTTGATAGTCGAGATATGCCGACTGATATGATATGATAGTCGAGATATGCCGACTGATATGATATGATAGTCGAGATATGCCGACTGATATGATATGATAGTCGAGATATGACGACTGATATGATATGATAGTCGAGATATGCCGACTGATATGATATGATAGTCGAGATATGCCGACTGATATGATATGATAGTCGAGATATGCCGACTGATATGATATGATAGTCGAGATATGCCAACTGATATGATATGATATTCGAGATATGCCGACTGATATGATATGATAGTCGAGATATGCCGACTATGCCGACTGATATGATATGATAGTCGAGAGATGCCGACTATGCCGACTGATATGATATGATAGTCGAGAGATGCCGACTGATATGTTATGATAGTCGAGAGATGCCGACTGATATGATATGATAGTCGAGATATATGCCGACTGATATGATATGATACATGACTAGCACACCCCAAGGGATACCCTGGTGGCTAGGGACAGGATAGTCGAGAGATATGCCGACTGATATGTTATGGTAGCCGAAGGTTATACCGGCTGATGATACGATATGATAGCTGAGGATATATCCGGCTCTAATATGAAACAGACGACAATGGTCATGGGCTTAATCAACCTATGAAAATACTTCGTCAGCCGGGTCAGTGGGTAGGTGTGGGCGGTGACCCAGAGGGACGAATTATGGTTGGTTTACAAGTATTTGACTAGTCTGTTGTCTTGTGGTATTCCAGTAGAGAAGTCAGCAGTGTCTGACCTACTGACGTTTGGTGACATAGGGTATTCCTATTTGGACCACCACTACTCCGAGGTTTTGGTTTTGACCAGTATACTATCCTGCGTCTGACAGGTATAAGTGGTTAATAAGTACAGAGGTTCTGTCGGGAACCCTGTAAGGCTTAATAAAAATTATTCCAGAACAAAGGGTATTTCTGGTGTTTAAATTTTGAAGTAAAGAGCTGTCAGATGGGATAAGGGTTCTTTCCGGGTTTCGAGGGAAAATTCGGGAAGGGTCCTTACAGAGTGGACTCAAGGTGAAGCACTTGCTTCATCATCAAATAAGAAAGCTAGAAATGCCATTGTCACTACATTATCTGCATCACAATTCTCACACATTTGAAATTGCACCACTGCAAAGCAGTCTTGGGATAAACTTAGAATTGTTCATGAAGGTGATGCTCAATTCCGTGACTTGAAGGTTCAAATGTCCTTGACAAAATTCGAAGAAATTCGAATGAGTGAGTCAGAGTCTTTCACAGAGTTCTATGTACGTCTTGACTTAATCACAAATGAGTGTGTCAGTCTTGGTGAATTGATTTATGAAATTACCATTGTTCAACAGATTCGTCGTGTCTTGCCTAGTAAGTTTCGACCTAAGAAAATTGCAATCACGGAAGCTCAAAATCTAAAAGACATTAGGTTGGCTAAACTTGTAGGTAAACTAATGACATTCCAAATGGAAATGGAGATGGAAACTGTGGACTCTAAAAAAGGGAAGATCATTGCTTTATAGTCTGCTCAAGCTGCGTTTGATGCCTTGTCTGATTCCTCACAAAGTATGGAGGATCAAATGGCTCTCTTTTCTAAAAAATTCAGAAGAATACTAAAAGACAAGAGTAGAGATACAAGAGCAAGTGGAAGTCAATCAAGTGACTTTGGACATAAATTGAAGTTTGAGTCTAGGAACCTTGGAAAAGAAAATTTTGAGTCTAAAAATGATGGAAACAATAACAAATCATCAGGTTTCAAGGATAATAAAGGAAACATAAAGTCAATCAAGTGTTTCACTTGTGGAGGAATTGGTCATATTGCTGCAGACTGTGCAAACTATAGGAATCAAATCAAACAGAAAGATAGGGCAATGAAAGCCACTTGGAGTGATACTGAATCAGAATGTTCATCACATTCTGAATCAGATTTTGATGAAGAAGATAGTATTGTAGCATTTGTTGCCTCAATCTATGATGATTCATTTGAATCAAAACAAGTTTTCATGTCATCTGATGAACAAGATTCAGATGACATGTCATATGATCTGCTTTGTAAAAGTATGATGATTTGTTTGAAGAAACCTGTCAAATTCAAAAAAAGAATCTTCTTCTTGAAGAAAAAAATGATAGAGTTAACAAAAGAAAATTGTGAGCTAAAAGATGCTAAAACTGAGTGGCTAGAGTCAGTTAGGACTAAAGATGAGGATTTGAAAAAGACATGCTGAAATTGAAAAATTGCACAGACAAGTTGCTGAGCTAAAACAAAATGTAAGTCTTTTTCAAAATGCTAACCAGAGTTTGCACAATCAAGTCACTGAATCAAATGAAAAAAATACTTAAGCTAACAATTGGTGCACAAATGGTTGATAAAATGCTGAATATGGGAAAAGGTCATGGTGACTTGTCTGGGATTGGTTTTAATGGGTCAAATTCAAAAGGAACCATCAAGCAAATGAAGTTTGTAAAAGAATCCAAAGCTTCAAGTTCTGAGACTAGTCATCCCAATCTCTCTCTGACTTAGTCACGTGATGAGTCAAAAATATAACGACCCGGAAATTTAATTAGTAAATTTTAGTAAATTAATTTGGGAAAGGACGAATTTACCCTTGGTTTTATAAGGGGCTCAAAAATCATCTTTTGATTAGAGACACATTTCGAAGTTTTTCGGGGATCGTTTCATAGGTGTCGAACTCATGAGTTCGTAGACAGGTGGCACGCGAAAAATGGAGTTCGTATGAGAGAGTTGTGGGTCTAGAATGTTCAGCGGCAGTTTGGTAATTTGCCCTGGGTAGATATTTATTAACCCAAAAACCCCAGACTTTGAACTTTGATTCGAGGCAACCTCATCCAATTTGGTTCCACCCATCGTCTTCTCCTCCTCCCCGCGATCAAGGATGTACCGGCCATCGAGGGAACTAGCCACGGGGAACACCGAACCGAGGAAGGAGAAAATCAAACCTTTTGATCGATTTTTCGGCCAACTCAGGTATGGGTTTTGTATTTAAACTTCAGTTTCGAGCTCCTGGGCTTGAGATTTGAAGAAGTTAGGAAAATTTCAATGTCGGTCGGCAATGGTGCTTTGTAGCGAAGGCAGACGGCGGCGCACGGCGGAGCGGTCATCGTCTCCGGCGACTGGTTCAGTCAGAGATGGCTGATGTGGCATGCCACCTGGCAGCCACGTGCAGCCATGTGGAGGCCACCTGGTAGCCATGTGGAGCCACGTGGAGCCACCTAGCGGCGCGTGGGGTACTGTAGCCGGCGCGTGGGCGAGCCGCCGACCATTCGCCGGTGTGTGCCGAAGCGTGGGGCTGGCCCTTGGGTCACAGCGACGCGTGTCGATATGTTTTGGATGTTCCGGACCTTTTGGCGCAGGTTTTGGGTTAATCGGACATCGTTTAGGGGTAGTTTTGGGCGTCCGTAGTGGCTGCATTTTTAGTGAGACGCGTGTGGACCTCCCGGGGTTTAGGGAGTCTGAAAGTAGGGTTTTTAATTATCGTTGGTAACCCCGATTATTACTTTTGACAGGTGATACTGCTCTTGGAACTTCAGAGGAGCGTACGACTCAGGATTGAGCTTACTTGGACTTTCGGTGAGTGGACTTTGGTTTGTAATTTATAATGCATGGATAGATGTATATTTGAAATAATTTCTTGTTACGTGTTGTTTTTGGCAAATTTCTGGAATTTGGAAAATTATTCTAATAAATCATTGTTGGACACGAGTTCTCAATAACAACTTGGAGATGACGTTTTGGGCTATGGCCTGGTTTTATGGACTCTGTTTTTATGTGGTTTTGACTTTATAGATTTTTGGGTTTCGGTTGAGTACATGATTTATGGGTTTAGACCCGGAGTTATAACTTAATTGGATTTGGGCATACACCCGGTTTTTCACTTAATTTGGCTTAGGCCAAGAAACAAGGCTTTCAAAATGGATTTTGGATTTTACTGTACTAGTTTGTTTCCACTATGTCTATTGTCCCCGAGGGTCAAGGTTTTTTCCGATGCTGGCGTCGAGGGTCTTTCTCCGCTAGATCGTTGAGGGTTCTCCGACGCTGGTTGATAGAAGATATACTTAACACAATAATTATGAACTTTATTTCTACTAAGTATAACTTTGCAAGTGCACAAAATTGATGGAGATAGTATATAATGACAAGCAAAGGTCGATCCCTCGAGGACTTGTTCAACGATTAACCCACTTAAGTTCAGATTTGTTAACTTATAGAAAAACACACACACACACACGGGGGGGGGGGGGGGGGGGGGGGGGGGGGGGGGGGTGGTTTATGATTTGAGAATTGAAAATTAAAGACAAGTAAGTCAAAGTGCAGAAAATAACAATGCAAGAATGAAAGGTTGATTGTTTGTTAACTAAGGCGAATTAAGGCTTACTATCCACTCTAACCAATTATAGCTCTTAACCAGGTTATCTTGACCTAATTACTATGCAATTCTGAGTTAGGTGCCCATGCCTAGGTCATGGCATTGGTACACTATACATATATCATTATGTCTTACTTAGCATGTCCTAAACAGGGAATATGCCTAGAACGTCTATCACCTACCAATTAAGATGATGCATGAAGTACTAAGAGAATTTAATGACACCACACTAGCCTAGAAAAGTGAGATGCATTCCTAGGTTGTCATGAAGTCCGACTACAAGATTGTTTCTTAACCTCAACCTCTTGATGCTAATGAACCACATGATGATATAGCGGTCACTCAAGCAATTCCATCAATAATTTATGCAAACAAGGTAGCAAGTCTCATAAACATAAAAGAATGGTAGTTAAAGCAGTAATAAGAGTTATTCAGCATGCATAGCAATCAAAATCAAGAACAAAAATCTACTTAACGAGCTAACATGGTTAAGGTTTCAAGCAGCCCTAATTCTAAACGGAACTACTCACTCATAACAGAAATTGAAACAGAAATAATTGAATTCATAACTAAATTGCAATAATAAAAATATGGTTACAGAAGAGATTGTTGAAGAACAGGCATAGCAGAGCCTTCCTCTCCAAGCTCCACGCCTAAAAAGTGCAGAAAATAAAAACTGTTTTCTTTGAACTGAACTACAATGTAAATTGAGACTAGGCTGTCAAGATCTCCAGAATGGCGTGTAAAAAATATCCTAAAACACTGAACAAAGGCTCCCTTTTATAGACAAAGGGAAAACCTTGTCCTCTAAGGATTGAAATTAAAAACCATAACCTAGAGTGTTCTAGAATAGTTATTGTACTTCTAAGTAATTACAAAACCCTAAAATCTATTAGAACCAATCAGAACATGGTTGGCAGTGTGAATGCAAGCTGGCAAGTGGGAACACATGCTGGCCGCGAGCAATGTGTGAACTCCAATTTGAGTCATTCTTTTTGCGTTCTTCTCAGAATTTACCTATCTTTCGAAATATGCACAAGTCTCACAAGATTGATCATTTTCTACTATTGATGGCACAAAATCATTCAAAAGACATGTAAGAGAGGCATGTTAATCTGATAGGTACTAAGTGGATTTTCAAGAATAAATCTGATGATAGTGGTGTTGGGGTCAAGAAAAAGCTCGTCTTATAGCTCATGGATATACTCAAATTGAGGGCATTGATGTTGATGAAACATTTGCCCCAGTTGCTAGGATGGAATCTGTTAGATTGCTTTGTGCTGTAACTTGCCGTCCTGAGTTCAAACCTTTTCAAATGGATGTCAAAACTACTTTCTTAAATGGATATTTGAATGAAGAGGTCTATGTTGCCCAACCAAAAGGCTTTGAAGATCCTCTTCATATAGATCATGTGTATAAACATCACAAAGTTCTCCATGGGCTGAAACAGGCACCTCATGCTTGGTATGACAGATTGTCATCTCATCTCCTTAGTAATGGATATAATAGGGGTTCTGTGGATAAAACTTTATTTGTGAAACACACCAACACAGATGTCTTGGTTGCTCAAGTGTATGTTGATGACATAGTTATTGGTTCTACTTCAAACACTCTTGTCCAAAAATTCATTCATGTTATGATTAGTGAGTTTGAAATGAGTCTTGTGGGTGAATTGTCATACTTTCTTGGTCTTCAAATCAGACAGGACATTGATGGTACTTTTATTTCTTAATCCAAGTATGCCAAGAACTTGATCTCCAAGTTTGGTATGGATTCTGTTAAACCAGCATCCACTCCCATGTGTCAAAGCACAAACTTGTCATATGATTTAACTGGTAAGACTATGAATCCTACTTTTTATCGAAGTATGATTGGTATTCTTCTTTATCTCACAACTAGTCGACCTGATATCTCTTTTAGTGTTGGTGCTTGTGCACGTTATCAAAGTGCTCCTCGTGAGTCTCACCTTCTTGCTGTTAAACGTATCATTAATATGTAAACGAGAATCTCAATTTTGGTTTATGGTACACACATGATACCACCACTGATTTGGTAGGATTTTGTGATGCTAATTGGGCAGGATGTCTTGCTGATCGCAAAACTACTTATGGTGGTCTTTTCTACATTGGCAACAACCTTGTTGCATGGCATAGTAAAAAATAAAGTTGTATTTCTTTGTCTACCACTGAAGCCGAGTATGTGGCTGCTGGAACTTGATGTACTCAGCTGTTATGGCTGAAACAGATGCTAAGTGATTATGGTGTGAGTCAAGCAGCTTTTATAATTTATTGTGACAACACTAGAGTGCCATAGAAATATCTAATAATCTTGTCCAACACTCTCAAACTAAACACATTGACATTCGTCATCATTTCATTCGTGATTTAGTTGAAAGTAAAACATTACTACTCTATTTTATATATACAGATAAACAACTTGCTGACATTCTGACTAAGGCACTAGAACAATCAAAGTTTGATTACCTTAGTTGGTCTATTGGTATGTGTGTTGTCTAAATGTTGCTTCTATGACTAGTCAAAGTTCTCATTCTCTTAGATTTTATTTAAAAAAAAATGCTTTGATATGAAGTTTTGTTTCTCTGGTTGTCACTTATTTCTTGTATGCATATTGTTTTATCAATCTTGTGTCTCTTCAATCCTTGAGTATCCTGTTAAAACCTTCTCTGATATCTTAAGGTCAAACTGATACTGCAATACTTCATCTACTTTTCATTTTGTAAGTTTTTGAAGTGTAGTTCAAAATATCACGACCCTAGGGAGATATAAGGTTGATTATGGTATTCTAGGGTTCAAAAGGGTGCCATTGAAGTGTAACCAAAGAAGTCACAGTCCTAAGATGTTATAAGGGTGTGCATTGGTGCTTAGGACAAAGAGCCTTCTCATTGAGCCATCAATTAAAAAAAAGGAGAGATACTGATATATATCAACAAAAAAAAAATCATCAAATAAAATTTATATACAAGAATTCCAAGTTGTGTTGAATCTTGTTGTTGAAGTTTTGATTTTTCTTTTTCAGATTCGTTTTGAATATATTGGTACCTTTTGATTTTTGAGACTTATTCTTGGATAAACCAGCTTCTTCATAATTTCGTGTCTACCGGTGATTTAGAACTTCTAATTAACCTCAACTTCTGTTTTAAGGAGCACTTCGTGTTTCACTTAATCTCATTCACGATTTATTTTACTTTTTGTTCTTCTGCTCTGACTAGTCACATGTTCCAATGTTTTCTCAGCATCCTTTTATTTGTGTCAGTAAGTTGTTCACATCACCGGTGAGTTTTAAACGAGTCAGTCTTCTTTTGCTTTCCAAACTGTGTCACTTTTTAGTTTGAGAAAGTGTTGACAAGTACGTGTCTTGGTATTGGTGGTGTTCTTCTTTTCAACATTCGCATTAATTGCTTGCTTTGACTCACCTAATGGCTACTTCTAGCCATTACTTCTTGGCCGCTCACTTCATCCAATCCCCTGCCTATCTTTGTGCTATTTATCTAGTTAAGTGTTTGAGGTTTTAGTCACTCTCATCTATTCGTTCACGTAATCTTGTTCTTCTCTACTCATCATGTCATCATCTTTGTCTCTCACCCAACGTCCCATTGTGTCCAAAACAAATTTTGTCTTTGAAGACTGTCCTCTTCGCGATAGTCTTCAATTTTTGGACATCATAGATCAGTATGCTCTTCATGACCTTGTGTCTGCCCAACATTCTTATAATCTAACCTTGGTTCATGAGTTCTATGACAATATTCCCTCTGAGACTCATTCTTGGGTCTCCCATGTCGTGGTTCGTGGTCATGCTATTCCCTTCATTGTGGACTTGATCAATATTGTTCTTGGTCTTAATCCGATTTGTTCTTCCGATACAGTGGTTGAGTTCTTTCACCAGCAGATGTGTTTTGTCACGTTTGATGTTTACAAATCTCTGGCTTATTCTGATCCCTCTATGCCTCTTGGTGCTGGTCAGAAGCCTAGTAAAGCCTACTTATCTAATCTTCATCGTGCGCTTTGGACTCTGCTTCACCACAACGTCCTTCCTACGGCCAACAACGCTAATCCGACTTAGTTAGCTTTCCGGGTGGCTATTGCACTATCCCATGGGTTGTCGGTTCCCCTTGCTTGGCTTATGATGAACCATGTTCTCTCCAAGCCTGTTCGTGGCTCTCTCGGGTTACCCTGCCTTCTCACCTGCCTGTTCTCTCACTTTGGTGTTCAATCATACGCCACTGATGTAATTGTACATGCTACTGAGCCATTCACAACTCGATCCATGAGTCTCAGCTCTAAGCTCAGTGCTTCCACCAATATCTCTTCATCTTCTTCTTTTCTGTCAGGTCCTGCTGCTGTTGCTCAGCATGCCCAGGAGCAGCAACGCATGGTCAGTGTGTCTGCTGAGGCCCGCAGACATCTTGGAGAGGTGGTTGCTACTGCTACTTAGAGTTTTGTTTGTGGTGCTCAATGAAAGGGGAGATTTGTGCTGTCTTGGCCCGTTGGCTTTCCTCTACAAAGGGGGAGATTATAGTTTGCATTGTGTTTGGGTTTCTTTTTATTGGACTTGGCTGTTTATGTTTCTGTCTTCAAAGTAAATAACTCATGTGGTTATGTTTATTGGACTTGCTGCATATGTTTATGTTTTGTTTCTGCCTTTAATTTCTGAACTCCTTTGAGATGCTTGTTTTATTCCTCTTAATATTATATGCGGCTTATATGATATGTTTGCTTCATTCTTCTTGATATTATATGATGCATTATATGCTGCTGTTAGTTCTTTTATCTGCATGTTTAAATTCAAGAAGTTTGTGCACTTGGTTTGGGAATAGTGAGGATTAGTTCTAGGTTTGAGTGAATGGGTTTGACAAGGCAAAGCCAAAGGGGGAGATTGTTAGTTCTTGTTTTAGGAATGATTGATGTAAATTGGCTTTACCTCTCCACTTGTAATCTACAATTTGAATCATGCTCAAACTAGAGGATTGTTAAGTATTGTCATTTGTTCAAGCATCTGTCGAAGAGGTCTAATTAGTGTCGAGCATATCTAATTAGTGTTTTGAGTACCTAGTTGTGAACTATATAATCTATTGCTTTGGTTAAATTGTTGAGTTAAGTCCTTGTGGGATTCGATCCTTGATTGTACCACTATATTGTCTATTGATTAGTGCACTTGCTAGGATATTATTGTTAAGGATTGTGTGCATATACTTGTCATAGTTTTCTTCCAACAGTTGGCCCACTCCACATATGCTATTCTCTCTTACATGGCATGTCCTAAGCAAGATGTGTACCTAGAACGTCTTTCATCTACCGTTTAATATGATGCATGAAGTACAAAGAGAATTTAATGACAATACACTACCCCTAGAAAAGTGATGTGCAATCCTAGGTTGTCATGAGTTTAGATTACGAATAGGTGTCCCTCCACCTCCCCTTGATGCTACAAGTCACAAGATGATATGATGGTCCATCAAGAAATTACGTCAATAATCATATGCTAATAAGGTAGCTAAACTTACAGGCACAAATTAAGTTCATTAAGCATAGTAATCCAACTTATTTAGCATTCATAGCAATTATAATCAAGAGCCAGAAATCTAATTAAATAACTAACATGGCTAGGGCTTCAAGCAGCCCTAATCCTAAAAAGACAACTCTGCATGATTGAAAATAAACACATAATGTAAATCATAATTAAAGAGCAATAAAGGTAAAGATACAAAAGAGATTATTGAAGACGAGGCACAGAAGAAGACCATGCCAAGGCTTGCGCCTCCAATGCTCACGCACAACTCTCTCACAAATAGAAAACTAAAGTGTTTGAATTGAAAAACTGAATTACAATGTAATGCGGCTAGGGTGTCTAGAGGTTGGGTCCTCACCCGTGAGCCTTAAGGTCCTTTAAATAGGCCTCTAAACCTCCAAAAAGTAGGAGATAATTTTGGACAAAAACCTAATAAAAACCTGACTCAGAACTGCTATCCTAGTTAGGAATAAAAAGGAACTTAAAAAGGTCATCCTTGAAAAACAAGGAGTAGGACTTTACTTAAAACTTGTGAGGAAATCTTCTAAGCTTTCTTGCATGCCAAAGCAGCTTCTGGAGTCTTCTGGAGGTTTTTGGGACGTTAGGGACTGGGCTTGTCCCACCCTAAGTGCTTGAAACATGGCTGGGCTAGATTCTGGGCTCGTAGGACCTTAATTTGGACCTTTAAGAACTTCAATGTGTCATTGACCAATCTAATCGAGAAAAACTACCCCAAGCACTTACATAGGATATATCTAACATGGTTCTGGGCTTTTTCCTTCCAAAAAGCTTGTAGAAAAGTCGATGGCCCAATTTGGTTCAAATCAGGGCTCCTGAGAAGTCTTTTTGGGCAACACAAGGCACGAACGTGTCATTGGCTTTTCCAGGTGAGACACTTGACTTTATTAGCTTAGATAGGTTATTTGAAGTCCAACTATGAGTGGTGTCTCACTTTGTTCCATCGTGTTCCAGGTCATGGCCTAATTTGGCCTACCCGGAGACATGAATTAGGCGCATAGGAATTCCACCGCTGAGAGACCAGGGACGCATCCAGGACTTGATTTGGGTCTCTGCTTTTGGGGCGCATCAGGAACTTGTCACTGGCATGGCTTGGCCCATGGCATTCAGAGTTGGCGCAAGTCCTGTGACAGGGACATGTCTTGGGCGTGTCCTCGGTCTCAGCTGGGATGTCTTAGGACATGTCAAGGACATGTACTTGGCTCGTTTCTTGGCACATCAAGGGCTTGGTTGGACTTCTCAGGAACTCAGATTAGGGCTTGGTTCTTGGCGTGCGCCATGACCTGATTTTTGTCCATCTCAAGGCCTAAACTTCAACTTGAGACATCTCCTTCGTTATAAGTCCGAATTGAGCCATTCTTTTTGCCTTATTCCCAAAATTTACCTATCTTTCCAAATATGTGCAAGTCTCACAAGATTGATCATTTTCTACTATAGTTGGCACGAAATCATTCAAAAGACATGTAAGAGAGGTACTAAAGGACATCAAAATGATGCATAAATAATGACTGAACAAAAACCCCCAAACCTATCCTTTTCTAGTCCCTGAGCAAAACAAAAGAAAACAGACTTAAAATAAGTAGACTTGATCTTAGTTAAGATAGAGCATTTAAACCCCTAGGTCTTCCTAGTAGGAGGAGTTTTGTCTCCTGAGGGCTATAGCAGCATGATACCCACAACCGTTTTACTTAGACACTTAGGATGCTAGAGATAGTACTTTTAACAATCTAATAAGAATCAACGCAAGTAACATGCTCTGCAAAACTAAAAGGGATGCCATAGCCATGAGTGTCATGTGAAGGTGTAAGTGCCAAAATTTCAAGTGATCGTGCTTAAAGAAAATTTCATCTAAGTTCCTTAGAAAGATTTCGCCTCGACTCTGATCCTCACTAAGCACTTCAATTCACACCAGAATCCTAGGCTTTCACTCTTTTCAAGCATATGTGATGAGTTTATGGTATGGAATTCAAGTTTCTCACATATGAGTATCAATGAAGAATAGCACTTTATGGAAGTTAAGATCTCATGAAAGGAATTGAACTTTAAGAACATAGATACGTATCTTAATCCTCAACATGATTGTTCATAATGGGGCTATGCTTAGGGTTTAGAAGGGAAGGATTTGGATTCCAAGAACCTGAGTTGTGCCAAGGCATGAGAAGTCATGACTCGAACTTAGAATGCATGAACTAAATCCTTGCTTATGCAAGAATGATAGATTGATTAAAGTTATCAACTAAATATAGCGCCCATGCAAAGGTCCTGATGGTTGGCCCACTCCACATATGTTATTCTCTCTTACTTGGCATGTCCTAAGCATGATGTGTACCTAGAACGTCTATCATCTACCATTTAAGTTGATGCATGAAGTGCAAAGAGAATTTAATGACACTACACTACCCCTAGAAAAGTGATGTACAATCCTAGGTTTTCATGAATTTGGATTACGAATAGGTGTCCCTCCACCTACCCTTGATGTTGCAAATCACAAGATGATATGATAGTCCATCAAACAATTACATCAATAATTGTATGCAAATAAGGTAGCTAAACTTGCAGGCATAAATTAAGTTCATTTAGCATAGTAATCCAACTTATTCAACATTCATAACAATTAAAATCAAGGGCCAGAAATCTAATTCAATAACTAACATGGCTTGGGCTTCAAGTAGCCCTAATCCTAAAAAGACTACTCTCACATGATTGAAAATAAACACATAATGTAAATCATAATTAAAGAGCAATAATGGTAAAGATAAAAAGGAGATTATTAAAGATGAGACACAGAAGAAGACCACGCCAAGGCTTGCTCCTCCACTACTCACGCACAACTCTCTCACAAGCAGAAAACTAAAGTGTTTGAATTGAAAAACTGAATTACAATGTAATGCGGCTAGGGTGTCTAGAGGTTGGGTCCTCACCCGTCAGCCTTAAGGTCCTTTAAATAGGCCTCTAAACCTCTACAAAGTAGGAGATAATCTTGGACAAAAACCTAATAAAAAATGGACTCAAAACCGCTATCCTAGTTAGGAACGAAAAGGAACTCGAAAAGGTAATCCTTGAAAAACAAGGACTAGGACTTTGCGGAAAAACTTTTCAGGAAATCTTATGAGCTTTCTTGCACGCCAAAGCAGCTTCTAGAGGTTGTTGGGACATCAAGGATTGGGCTTGTCCCACCCTAAGTGCTTGAAACACAGTTGTGCCAAATTCTGGGCTCCTAGGACCTTAACTTGGACCTTTAAGAACTTCAATGTGTCATCGAGCAATCTAATCGAGACAAACCACCATGGGCTCCTAGGCTTTCTCCTGCTCAAAAGCTTGTAGAAAAGTCGATGGCCCAATTTGGCTCAAATCAGGGCTCCCGAGAAGTCTTTTAGGGCAAAACAGGACACGAACATGTCGTTGGAATTTCCAGGCGAGAAACTTGACTTTATTAGCTTAGATAGATGATTTTAAGTCCAACTATGAGTGGTGTCTCGCTTTTTTCCATCGTGTTACAGGTCATGGCCTAATTTAGCCTACCCATAGACATGAATTAGGCGTAGAGGAACTCCACCACTGAGGGACCAGGAATGCGTCCAAGACTTGATTTGGGTCTCCGCTTTTGGGGTGCACCAGGAACTTGTCACTAGCATGGTGTGGCGTGGTGTGGCATGGCATTCAGAGTTGGCGTAGGTCTTGCGATAGGGACATGTCTTAGGCGTGTCCTCACTCTAGGCTAGGATGTCTTAGGACATGTACTTGGCTTGTTTCTTTGCACAACAGGGGCTCGGTAGGACTTCTAAAGAACTCAGATTAGGCCTTGGTTCTTGGCTTGTCTTGGCATGCTCCAAGACCCGATTTTTGTCCTTCTCAAGGCCTAAACTTTAACTTGAGACATCTCCTTCGTTATAACTCCGAATTAAGCCATTCTTTTTGCATTATTCCCATAATTTACCTACCTTTCCAAATATGCACAAGTCTCACATGATTGATCATTTTCTACTATGGTTGGCACGAAATTATTCAAAAGACATGTAAGAGATGTACTAAAGGACATCAAAATGATGTATAAATAATGACTGAACAGACCCCCAATTCCCTAGAAAGTAGGAGACTAATTATGGTAGGAAGCCATTTACAAAGCTGCTTCTGGGATCTTCTAGAGGTTACTTGGACATCAAGGACTGGGCTGGGCCAAGCCTAGATACCTTCGACATGGTTAGACCCCAATTTGGCACCTTTGGGCTTCATTATTCGACCTGTCGAGAACTCAGCAAGTCATTGACCAATGAAGCTGGGACATGCCACTTATTTTACTTCCATATGACATATCTAGCATGGTTATAGGCATTGTCCTGCTCAAATAGATCGTAGAAAACTTCATGGCCCAAATTGGCTCAAATCAAGGATCCCGAGACGTCTTTTAGGGCAAAAATGCCAAGGGCATGTCATTGGCATTTTTGAGAGCGCCACTTGATTTCTTTAGCTTTGGTAGGTGTTTTGAAGTCCAATTCTGGGTGGTGTCTCACTTGGTTCCACCGGGTTATGAGGGATGACATTCTTTGGCCTACCTGGACATGTCAAAGACATGTCACGGGCCTGAATTAGGATGCATGAAGCTTGTCGCTGAACTTGTCTTTTGAGGAGCTAGGGACATGTCACGGGATATATCCTGGCATGGATTTAGGGAGCAATCAGGACCCAGATTAAGCTCTGGCATGGCTCCGATGGCCACAATTTTGGGCACTGCAGGGCTCGTTGAAGACGTGTAAAGGACTCGGTACAACGCTTGAATTAGTGCTCGGTAGAGTCTCTTTGGGATGTGTCACTAGACACCATTTAGGGCATGCCCTGGCATGAACCAGGACCCATTTTCGGGCTCCTTTCAAGGCCCGATTTTCAACTCGAGACATCTCCTTCATTCTAACTCCGATTTGAGCCGTTCTTTTTGCTTTATTCCCATAATTCACCTATCTTTCCAAATCTGCACAAGTCTCACAAGTTTGATAATTTTCTACTATGGATGGCACAAAATCATTCAAAAGACATGTAAGAGAGGTACTAAGTGACAACAAAATGATTCTTAATTAATGTCTAAACACATTTGATCGATGAAGGGCAAGGGAAACTGATCCTTGCATGTGGTGGTGTTCAGCTTCCTGTAGTCGATGCACACCCTCCATCCTATCTGAACTCTTTGAGGTACGAATTCATCATGCTCGTTTTTTATGACCGTGATTCCACTTTTTGTTGGCACGACTTGAACCAGGCTAACTCACTTGGAATCACTTATTGGATAGATAAGGCCCACATCTAGAAGTTTGAGCACTTCTTTCTGCACAACTTATTTTATTGGCGGATTCAACCTCCTCTACGCCTCCCTTGATGGTTTGGTGTCTTCTTTAAGAAGTATCTGATGCATACACTTAGTGGGTCTGATTCCTTTGATGTCGGCGATCATCCATCCTATCGCCATTTGGTTGGCCTTTAGAACCTGTACTAACTCATTCTCTTCCATATACTTAGGTTAGATGCATTGATGACCAGAAGGGTTTGATTGTCGCCTAAGTATGCATACTTCAAATGTTCAAGTAGTGGCTTCAGTTCGAGTTCAAGTGCTTGAACGATGGATGGCAAGGTCTTTTGGGCCATGAGGGGTAAAGCTTCAAATGGTAGCTTATTTAGTGGAAGGGAGGGCATGACATTGAGGGACCTTACTTCCTCAGTCATGTGTTCATCAAGTGACTCCACAGTTTGTGAAGTACTTGTGATGGTCTTCTCTAGATCATCCTTCATGCATGAGTTGGCGATGATCTTTTGCAGGAGCATATCCATCGTGTTCAAAGGGAAGTCCACGATAGGTTCCGCAGGATATTGGATGGCATTGTGAATAGAAAACGTCCGAAGTTTGTCCAAAACTTTGATGGAGACTTGGCCATTTTTGACATCAATTAAGCATTCTCCCATGGCTAGGAAGGGTCTTCCAAAAATCAGTGGAGGTTCTCCGTTCTGATCGATTCTGTCCATTTTGAGAATGTAGAAGTCCGCGGGAATGCACGTATCTCTGATTTGCACAAGTACGTCTTTAAGTATGCCCATTAAAATAGTAACCGAGGTGTTAGCTAACCTAACACATAGGTGAGTTGGTTTGAGCTCTCCTAAGTTGAGCGATTTGTAGATGTGGAACGGCATAATGCTTATTGAAACGCCCGTGTTGCAGAGGCAATGCTCAAATTGTTTAGATTGGATGACGCATGGGAGTGATGGAGGCCCGTGATCGTTGGCTTTAAGAGGCTTGCGCAGAAGTGCATCAGAACATGCCTTCTGAATGTCAATGATATCATTGGAACTGAAACCACGCTTTCCAGCTACCAAGTTGTTCGTAAAATTAGAGAACAAGAAATATGGAATCTAAGTCTAACAGTTATAAAATCCTTGCAAGTGCATAAATTGATAAGAATAGTATAGTAGCACAGCAAGAGTCTATCCCTCGAGGACTTGTTCAACGATTAACCCAGTTAAGTTCAGATTTGTTAACTTAGAGAAAAACACACACACACACGCCAAGAGGGGGGTGGGGGGTGCGGGTTGGGTGTTTATGATTTTTGAATTGAAAATTAAAGACAAGTAAATTAAAGTGCAGAAAATAACAATGCAAGAATGAAAGGTTGATTGTTTGTTAACTAAGGAGAATTAAGGCTTACTATCCGTCCTAACCAATTATAGTTACTAATCAGATTTCCATGATGTAATAAGATTAGCAATTAAGAACAAAAACGATGAGTGTTTAAGAGTGGAAACAAGTATATCCCTTAGAAAGAATGGCAATTAGGCTCCAAGATCTCACAGGGAAGTCTCCACTAATTTTCTAAAGCTCACTCAAATTTAGTTGTTTTGTTCATTTAATCACTTAAAACATGGCCTTGTGAAGTGCAGATTAGGAACTACTTGACCATGGCATGACTCTTAGTAAGGCTAAGACAGTTAACTTAGCATATACATCCCTATTAACAAGTTATTGTACTATTACTTGCAAAAACTTAACTAAACAGAAAAAACTAATACGGAAAACTCAAAAGTCCTGGCCGTGTATCACCCCCAAACCTACTTGTTTCTATATGCAAAAATTCAATCCACATCCCCAACCTAAACTGAACATTTTCCTCAATGTGATAAGCGATATGCATGACAACATAACATAGGTTTGAGAGAACTAAAGGGCAAAAACAGCAAAGGAAGAGAAAAATACAAACCCGGGCTAGGTTGCCTCCTAGGAGCGCTTTATTTAATGCCTAGGCAAGACGGGGCTGGCATGCTAGATGTTTGGCGCCAGTTGAATGTCAAGGTAATTTGGTGATTGAAGTGTGTGGGCAGCCCTAGCATGCCATGGTGGCTGGAGACTCCATGGAAATGGTGGAGGTTCCTTGATGGAAGGCCAAGGGTCCTTGGCCGTGAGTGGAAGGTCATCATTTGGATAATCGGTTAGAGAGGACACGGGTTAGGGCTAGCTTAACCTGGCCGTCTCGTGCCCCTCATGTTCTTCTGGAGGTCGTTTGGTATTCTTGTCGAGCAACTCTTTAGTGCATGACCCTGCTATTGTGTCATGAAACAAATGATCCATTAGTTCTAAGGGAAAATCAATAATGGGTTCAGTAGGGTACTGAATGATATCATGGTTGTTGAAAGTTCGCAGCTTCTCCCAAACATTGATACCCACCGTCCCTCTTTTGGTATTGATGTCACAATCCATGGTGGTTAGAAGGGGTCTACCAAACATCAGTGGTGGATCGTCACTTGGACCGGGTTTCTCCTTCCTTAGGACATAGAAATCTGCTGCAATGCTAACATCCCCTATCTGCACACTAACATCCTCAACTACAGAGGAATCAGCTAATTTAATGCAAAGCTCAGTAGATTTTAATTTCCCTAAATTTAAAGATTTAAACACATGGTAGGGCATAATGCTTACTGTCGCCCATGTATCACAAAGACAATGGTTAAATCGTTTTTCTTTGATGATACAGGGGAGTGATGGGGGACCTGGGTCTTCAACCTTGGGTGGCACACCATGTAAAGCATTGAGAGTGGCTGAATTGATGTCTATGGTGATTTTTGGCTCAGCCCCACGCTTTCCAGAAATGAAGTCCTTCAAAAGTTTAGCAAAGACTGGCATATGCTTGACGAGTTTATGGAATGGCAATGTGATCTCAAGCTTTAGCAGCATGCGCTCCATCTCCCCCTCAAACTCCTCATTTTCCTTGTTCTTGTTTTGAAACCTGCGAGGAAATGGTAAGTCAATGTCATTTTCTAACTCAAAAGTCACTCTTTTAGTTGTTTTCAGATTTGAATTTTGAGTTTTAGAGTTAGAATTATTTCGGTGCTGCGAATTGGCCTTGTGACTCAAGACCGGGGTCTTGGCATTGGGAGCAGATTGGATGTCAGTCGTGGCCTGATCTTGGTGGTTACGCACAGTGTGATGCAGGTATTCGCTATTGTGCGAAGGTTGGCGTAGAATAGGGTGCTCAGGTGCGCTGGAATGCGCTTGCGGCAGGGCTTGATAGATGAAATACTGAACACAATATTTATGAACCTAATTTCTACTAAGTATAACTTTGCAAGTGCACAAAATCGTTGGAGATAACCACAAAATCGTTGGTTTATGATTGAGAGCTGAAAATTAAAGACAAGTAAATCAAAGTGCAGAAAATAACAATGCAAAAATGAAAGGTTGTTAACTAAGCTAAATTCAGACTTACTAACCACTCTAACCAATTATAGTTACTAATCAGATTTCCTTGACCTAATTACTATGCATTTTCTGAATTAGATGCCCGTGCCTAGGACCTGGCGTTGGTTCACTAGACACATCTTATTCCCTCTTACTTAGCATGTTCTAAACAAGGCATATGCCTAGAACGTCTATCACCTACCTTTTAAGATGATGCATGAAGTTCAAAGAGAATTTAATGACACCACATTAGCCTAGCAAAGTGGCATGCAATCATAGGTCGTTATGAGTTAAGATTACAAGTAATAATACTTTCGATGCTCCAAATCACAAGATGATATGACGGTCACTCAAGCAATTATATCAATAATTATATGCATGCAAACAAGGTAGCTAATCTTATAGGCATAAATTAAGGTCATTAAGCACAGTAATCCAACTTATTCGGCATGCATAGCAATCATAATCAAGAGCCAGAAATCCAATCAACAAGCTAACATGGCTAGGGCTTCAAGCAGCCCTAATCCGAATGACTACTCACACATAACTAAAATTGAAACAAATATAATTGAATTAATAAGTAAATTGCAATAATGAAAATAAGGGTACATAAGAGATTGTTAAGAACAGGTGCAGCAGAAGACACGGCAGAGCCTTCTTCTCCAAGCTCCACGTCCAATAATCTATGTGTAAAATATTATCTCTCAAAATATGGTCCCCCTACTCCCCCTAAAACACTGAACAAAGGTTCCCTTTTATAGACAAAGGGAAAACCTTGTTCTATAAGGATTGGCAAAACCTTATTCTATAAGGATTGGTAAAACCATGTCCTATAAGGATAGGGAAAGTTATTGTACTTTTAATTAATTACAAAGTCCTTAAATCTATTAGAACCAATCAGACCATGGCTGGGAGTGTGAATGCAAGCTGGCAAGTGGGAACGCAAGCTGGCCAAACTTGGATTTCGGACTGTCTTTGTAATCAGGATCTGGGACTGCGCTTTTGAAGTACATCATGTGTATAGTAGAAGCGCATCTTCGTTCTGGCTTGGCGCAAATGTTGTCAGGCTTAGCGCAGAGGGAGAACCTCTGATCCACCGCTGGCGGAACAGGGAGTTTGGGCTTAGGCGCATATCTGGGCTCGGATGGGAGTTCTTGGGACATGTCCTCAACTGGCCTTGGCGTGACCTTGGCACTTCTAGGACCTGACCTTGATGTCATGAAACACAGGTTTGAGACCCGGAGGGCCTGATATGAGGTACTTGGCCAGTGACCCAAAATAGGCTCATTGGTGCACTGGCGCACTCAAGACTCCGTTCAGGACCTGATATTGAAATGAGGACATCTCCTTCATCTGGACTCCGATTTGAGTCATTCTTTTTGCGTTCTTTCTAGATTTTACCTATCTTTCTAACTCGGCACAAGTCTCCCAAGATTGATCATTTTCTACTATTGATGGCACGAAATCATTCAAAATACATGTAAGAGAGGCATATAAAGAGATCAAAATGATGCATAAATAACGACTGATCAAATACCCCCAAACCTATCTTTTGTTATTCCCTGAGCAAAACAAACGCTAACAAAATGAAAAGACTTGATTTTAGTTAAGATAGAACATTTAAACCCCTAGGTTCACCTAGTAGGAGGAGTTTTGTCTCCTAAGGGTTATAGCAGCACGATACCCACAAACATTTTACTTAGACAAAAAAATGATGCTAGAGATAGTACTATTAACAAGCTAATAAGAATCAAAGTAAGTAAACATGCTTTGCAGAACTAAAAGGAATTCTATAGCTGTGAGTGTCATGTGAAGGTGTACATGTATAAGTGCCAAATTTTCAAGTGATCATGTTTGAAAACAACTTCATCTCAGTGCCCTCGAAAGATTTCGCCTCGACTCTAATCCTCACTAGGCAACTCTCAATTCGCACAAGAATCCTAGGCATTCACTCTTTTCAAGCATATGTGATGAGTTTATGCTATGAAATTCAAATTTAATCACATATGAGTAACAATGAAGAATAGCACTTTATGGAAATAAAGATCTCATGAAAGGAATTGAACTTTAAGAACATAGATACGTACCTTAATCCTCAGCATGATTGTCCATAAGATTAGTTAGGTCTTCCTTTTTAGGTTGTAATGGGGCTAAGCTTTGGGGTTTAGCAAGGAATGATGGGATTCAAAGAACCTGAGCTGTGCCAAGGCCTGAGAAATCATGACTTGAACTTGTAATTTCTGAGTTGAATCCTTTCTTAAGGCCCACCGCATTGTGCTTTCTTGATGACTTATTTTGAGGCTCTTGGCTCACTTGGCTCAATTCACTTTGTTTTTCACTTTTTCTCAATGTTTCTTTCTTTCTTTTGATTTGAACGTTTTTTTTCTGTTCATTCTTTTGAATTGAATTGAACCAAGATCATGCAATGATTTCCTCAAATTTTCGTGCAGCTTGCAACTTGTAAAGCTTTTCTTTACTTTTGAACTTTGAATTGACGCCAATGTCCTTTGAATTGGGCGGCATCTTCTTTTAACTCTCATTCTCACCATGAATCTCATTTACGGTAACCTGAGCACAAACTGAGGTTATAGGGTATGGTTGTGATGAATGGCTAAGTATTCCTGTTAGGTTATATTGTGGGTGATGAAAGAAAAGGCTTAGTGTTTGGCTTCAAAGTTGGCTTAGGGAGCATGCAATTGGGTAGGATAAGGCCTTTAGAGGTTAAAGTATACATAGCCTACATCACTTCTTATGGCAAACCACACATTAGATCAACAGTATCTAAATGATGTTAGTTCTTTAAAATTCAATGCAAAATATGATGTAATGAGATCAACAATTAAGAGAAAAATCGATGAGTGTTTAAGAGTAGAAACAAGTATATCCCTCAGAAAGAATGGCAATTAGGCTCAAAGATCTCACAGAGAAGTCTCCACTAATTTTCTAAGGTTCACTCAAATTCAGTTATTTTGTTCAATTAATCACTTAAAACATGGCATTGTGAAGTGCAAATAATGAACTACTTGACCATGGCATGACTCTTAGTAAAGCAAAGATAGTTAACTTAGCATATACATTCATATTAACAAGTTATCATACTAATCACAAGCAGAAATTTAAATGTCCTGGCCATGTATCACCCCCAAACCTACTTGTTTCTATATGCAAAAATTTAAATCTACACCCCCAAACCAAAACTGAACATTGTCCTCAATGTGATAAGCAGTAAGCATGACAACAGTAGAAAGATTTGAGAGATATAACGGGCAGAAACATAAAAGGAAGTGAGAAATACAAACCAGTGCTAGGCTGCCTCCTAGGACCGCTTTATTTAACGTCTGGGCAAGACGGGTTGTCATGCTAGGAGTTGGGCGCATGCAGAGTTGCAGGGTTGACTGCGCTTGGATTAGAGAGGTCCTTGAAGTAGTGTTTGAGGCGATGGGCATTTACCTTGAACGGATCCTGCCGTTCCGGGTGCTGGATTTCAACTGCACCATGAGGAAAAACGTTAGTAATAATAAATGGTCCAGTCCATCTTGAACGTAACTTACCTGGCATTAGTCTGAGCTGGGAGTCAAAGAGGAGGACTTCCTGTCCGATGTGAAAGTCCTTGGGCTGAATGCGCTTGTCGTGGAAACCTTTGGTCTTTTCCTTGTAGATACGAGCACTGTCGAAGGCCTCATTTCACAACTCCTCTAATTCACTTAGTTGAAGCTTCCTATGTATTCCAGCATCATCGAAGTTCATGTTCATCTGCTTAATAGCCCAGAATGCTTTATGCTCCAATTCCACTAGTAGGTGGCAGCCTCTTCCAATCGGGGTCTTGTATGCGGTCCGATAGGCCCACAACGCATCATTCAATTTGCTGGACCAATCTTTGCGGTTAGGATTTACCGTTTTTTCCAATATGGCCTTTACTTCCCGATTGGACACTTCCGGTTGGCCACTCGTTTGAGGGTGGTACGGTGTTAGGACCTTGTGGGTGACGCCATACTTCTTCATTAGGGCTACAAACGAATGATTGCAGAAGTGTGCCCTCCTATCACTGATGATTGCCCTAGGTGCGCCGAATCTGGCTAAGATGTGACTCTGCAAAAAACGCACCACTACTTTGGCGTCGTTAGTTTTGGTGGGAATTGCTTCCACCCATTTGGAGACATAATCAACTGCAAGCAGCATATAAAGATTGCTAAAGGAATTCAGAAAAGGCCCCATAAAATCAATGCCCCATACGTCGAAGATTTCAAGGGCCGATGTTACCTAGGCGTTGGTAGCGGTCACAGGTGAGTACAAATTCGTGTGCATCCTTGAAAAGTGTGGGCCAGTAGAGTCCACTTTGTAGTACCTTGAGGGTTGTCTTCATAGCTCCAAAATGGCCCCCACATGCCAAGCTATGGCAAAATGTCAAGACGGATTCCATCTCGTCTTCGGGGATGCAGCGTCGAATGATTTGGTCTGGACAATGCTTCCATAGGTACGGCTCATCCCATATGAAGTACTTAGCTTGTTTAGCCAGCTTGTCCTTTTGGTACCTGTTTAAAGATGAAGGAATTTGCTTAGTGACAAGGAAATTGATGAGATCGGCGTACCATGGATCAATAGCTTGGATTGCGAAGAGCTGTTCGTCAGGAAAGGTCTCGAGGAGGGGCAACTGATCGGCCTCTTCATTGGAACTGTGAAGCAATCGGCTCATATGGTCAGCGACCACGTTTTCGCTGCCCTTCTTGTCTCTGATTTCAAGGTCAAATTCCTGGAGCAGTAGCATCCAACGTAGCAACCTTGGCTTGGCGTCCTTTTCAGTGAGCAGATACTTCAAGGCAGCATGATCCGTGTATACTATGACCTTAGTTTGAATTAGATATGAGCGGAACTTCTCAAGGGCAAAGATAACAGAAAGGAGCTCCTTCTCGGTGGTGGAGTAGTTCAGCTGGGCATCATTCAGGGTTCGACTTGCGTAGTAAATGACATGAGGGTGCTTGTCAACACGCTGTCCCAAAACTGCTCCTATGGCGAAGTCTGAGGCATCACACATTAGTTCGAATGATAAGTCCCAATTCGGTGGCATGATGATGGGTGATGCCGTGAGCTTTGCCTTGAGTGTGTTGAATGCCTCGCGGCATTCCTTAGTGAACTCAAATGTGGCGTCCTTGGCTAGAAGATTACACAAAGGTCTTGTGATTTTCGAGAAATCTTTGATGAATCTGCGGTAAAAGCCAGCATGCCCTAAGAACGATCGAACCTCTTTGACTGTAGTGGGGTACGACAACCTCTCTACTATGTCTAACTTTGCTTTGTCCACTTCTATGCCTCGGCTAGAGATCACATGACCCAAGACAATTCCCTGTTGTACCATGAAATGGCACTTTTCCCAGTTCAGCACTAAGTTGCTTTCTCTGCACCGTTCCACTACTCGGGTTAGGTTAACTAAGCACAGTTCGAATGAATGTCCAAACACCGAGAAGTCGTCCATGAATAATTCAATTATATCTTCCACCAAATTGGAGAAGATGCTCATCATGCAACGCTGAAAGGTAGCTGGGGCATTGCACAATCCAAACGGCATTCTTCTGTATGCAAAAGTGCCATATGGGCATGTGAATGTTGTTTTTTCTTGATCTTCGGGTGCAATAGCAATCTGATTGTATCCTGAGTAGCCGTCCAAGAAGCAATAGTGGGAGTGTCCAGCCAGGTGCTTGAGCATTTGATCAATGAAGGGCAATGCACACTCTCCATCCTGTTTGCGTGTGGTTATATTTAGCTTTCGATAGTCAATGCACACTCTCCATCCTGTTTGAATCCGTTGAGGTACAAGCTCATCATGCTCGTTTTTAACCACTGTGATCCCACTTTTCTTTGGCACGACCTGGACTGGGCTCACCCATTTGGAGTCACTAATTGGATAGATGATTCCAACATCCAGAAGCTTTAGGACTTCTTTCTTCACGACCTCCTTCATAGGTGGATGCAATCGCCTCTGCGCCTCCCGTGATGGTTTGGAGTCTTCCTCTAACAATATCCGATGCATGCATTTTGTGAGACTTATGCCTTTGATGTCAGCTATTGTCCATCCAATTGCCGTTTGATTGACCTTAAGGACGTGAACCAATGCCTTTTCCTCTTTCGTACTTAGGGTAGATGCAATGATGACTGGAAATGTTTGATTGTCGCCCAAATATGCATATTTTAAGCGCTCGGGCAAGGGCTTCAGCTCGAGTTCAGGAGCCTTTATGATGGACGGCAGGGTTTTCTAACTTGTGAGTGGTAATGATTCGAAGGGAGGCCTGTGGAATGGGAGGGGTGGCATAATTTCATGGGCTCATACCTCTTCGATCACACTATCTGCAAGTGAATCCACAGTGTGTGGGTTACTAGTAATGGCCTTCTCAAGGTCATCCGCCATGCAAGACTGAGCAATTTTCTCCCGTGGCAGTAAGTCCATTGTGTTTAACGGAAAATCTACAATAGGCTCGGCAGGGTACTGGATGGTGTCATGGATGGAGAATGTCAGAAGCTGGTCTAGGACCTTGATGGAGACCTGGCCCTTTCTGACATAGATGAGGCACTCGGCTGTGGCTAGTAAGGGCCTTCCGAAGATGAGGGGAGGTTCCTCACTTTTGTCAATTCTGTCCATTCTTAGTACGTAGAAGTCTGCAGGGATGCAAGTATCTCCGATTTGTACCAGTACGTCCTCAAGAACCCCCATTAGGTTGGTTACAGAAGCATTAGCCAATCTTACATATAGGTGCGTGGGTGGTTTGCAATTGCATTTTTCATGTCTCCCGTCTGACGCTCGCTATCGTGCATGAATTTTATGAATTGAGCATGTTGTTGAGTCAGGATATGGAGGGAGTCCTCAAGAGACTTGCTTCCGCCATTCTGATTTGAGGAAGGACCGTGATAGTTCCCCTGAGGGCCTGCGGCTTGGTGCTCAAATACAGGAGGTGGCAAGGGATTTGCGGCTGCTTGATTGTTGCTCCAACGGAAATTTGGATGATTTTTCCACCCCGGATTTTAAGTGTTGGAATATGGGTCATTCCGGGGTCGAGAATTGCTATTGAACCCTCCAGTAAAGTTGGCCTCTTCCACAACCGGGCAATCCTGGGATTTGTGGCCCTGAATTGAACATACCTCGCAGATGTGAACTTCTTTGGCTTTCTCGCTACACAACTGCTTCACCATTGCCGTGAGCTGAGCAATGGCGTCATCATTGTATTTGGCGGATGCATCACCCGTAGCTCTACAGGAGGGACCCCTGTAGCTAAACTGTTTTTCCCTTTGAGCAATGTTCTCAAAGGCGGTCCTTGCTTCCTCGGCTGTGCCTTCTAGAATCCCTTGGGATTGAGAGTCCACCATTGTCCGATCGCTAGTCTTCAAGCCTCCATAGAAGTATAGCATAAGATGATGGGCATCAATATGGTGGTGGGGGCACGCCCGTAGCATCTGATTGAACCGCTCCCAAAACTCGTAGAAAGACTCCTCCATGTCTTGTCGTGGGTTCATGATCTTGGACTTTAACTCATTTGTGAATGGAAGCCGGCGCCAGTGAATGAAACAATGTCTTGGCGCGATCCTTGAGACTGAAGTGAAAGAGCCGCAGGCGGATTTCAGATTCTGTCATACCATTGATGCGCAGTGTTGAACAAACCTCAACAAATTCCTTGATATGAAAGTGCGGGTCCTCGCCAGCAAGGCCGTGGAATGTAGGCAGCATGTGAATTGTCCCCGACTTTAATTCGAAGTTTGCCACTGTTGACTCGGGAAAAACAATTGGAAAATGATCCTTCGAGACATGGGGCATGGCAAAATCCTTAAGGCGCCGTGGGGCTTGCGGTACTAGGCCATGTTCCAGACCCTGCTCTTCTCTGTGGTCCGCCATCCTCCTTGGGCTTGGTGGCGGGGAGCCGTGGACTGAAGATGCTTGCGATGATGGTCCACTTGAAGAATTTGGACGTCAAGTCCCTCCAAGAGTGAATGGAAGCCGGCGCCAGTGAATGAAACCGTGTCTTGGCGCGATCCTTGAGACTGAAGTGAAAGAGCCGCAGGCGGATTTCAGATTCTGTCATACCATTGATGCGCAGTGTTGAACAAACCTTAACAAATTCCTTGATATGAAAGTGCGGGTCCTTGCCAGCAAGGCCGTGGAATGTGGGATGCATGTGAATTGTCCCCGACTTCAATTCGAAGTTTGCCACTGTTGACTCGGGAAAAACAATTGGAAATTGATCCTTCGAGACATGGGGCATGGCAAAATCCTTAAGGCGCTGTGGGGCTTGTGGTACTAGGCCACGTTCCAGGCCCTACTCTTCTCTGTGGTCCGCCATCCTCCTTGGGCTTGGTGGCGGGGAGCCGTGGACTGAAGATGCTTGCGATGATGGTCCACTTGATGACCCGTGCACTGAACCTTGGAATGACATACACGGGTACCTAACAAAAAGAAAAACTAAGTTACAAATCTAAACTTGAATGGGCACCGTTGAGGGACAAGTCCCCGGCAGCGGCGCCAAAAACTTGATAGAAGAAATACTGAACACAATATTTATGAACCTTATTTCTACTAAGTATAACTTTACAAATGCACAAAATCGTTGGAGATAGTATAATGACAAGCAAAGGTCGATCCCTCGAGGACTTGTTCAATGATTAACCCAACTAAGTTCAGATTTGTTAACTTATAGAAAAACACACACACACACACGCCAAAGGGGGGTGGTGGGGTGGGGGGTTTATGATTGAGAGCTGAAAATTAAAGACAAGTAAATCAAAGTGCAGAAAATAACAATGCAAGAATGAAAGGTTGTTAACTAAGGCGAATTAAGGCTTACTATCCACTCTAATCAATTATAGTTACTAATCAGATTTCCTTGACCTAATTACTATGCATTTTCTGAATTAGTTGCCCGTGCCTAGGACCTGGCGTTGGTTCACTAGTCACATCTTATTCCCTCTTTCTTAGCATATTCTAAATAGGGCATATACCTAGAACGTCTATCACCTACCTTTTAAGATGATGCATGAAGTTTAAAGAGAATTTAATGACACCACATTAGCCTAGCAAAGTGGCATGCAATCCTAGGTCGTTATGAGTTAAGATTACAAGTAAGAATACTTTCGATGTTCCAAATCACAAGATGATATGACGGTCACTCAAGCAATTACATCAATAATTATATGCAAACAAAGTAGCTAATCTTATAGGCATAAATTAAGGTCATTAAGCACAGTAATCCAACTTATTCAGCATGCACAGCAATCATAATCAAGAGCCAGAAATCCAATCAACAAGATAACATGGCTAGGGCTTCAAGCAGCCCTAATCCTAATGACTACTCACACATAACTGAAGTTGAAACAAATATAAGGATTGGTATAACCTTGTTCTATAAGGATTGGTATAACCTTGTTCTATAAGGATTGGTAAAACCTTATTCTATAAGGATTGGTAAAACCATGTCCTATAAGGATAGGGAAAGTTATTGTACTTTTAATTAATTACAAAGTCCTTAAATCTATTAGAACCAATCAGAGCACGGCTGGGAGTGTGAATGCAAGCTGGAAAGTGGAAACGCAAGCTGGCCAAACTTGGATTTTGGACTGTCTTTGTAATCAGGATCTGGGACTGCACTTTTGAAGTACATCATGAGTATAGTAGAAGCGAATCTTCATTCAGGCTTGGCGCAAATGTTGTCAGGCTTAGTGCAGAGGGAGGACCTCTGATCCACCACTGGCAGAACAGGGACCCCGGGGTTAGGCGCACATCTGGGCTCGGATGGGAGTTCTTGGGACATGTCCTCGACCTGCCTTGGCGCAACCTTGGCACTTCTAGGACCTGACCTTGATGTCATGAAACACAGGTTTGAGACCCAGAGGGCCTGATATGAGGTACTTGGCCAGTGACCCAAAATAGGCGCACTGGCGCACTCAGGACTCCGTTCAGGACCAGATATTGAAATGAGGACATCTCCTTCATCTGGACTCCGATTTGATTCATTCTTTTTGCGTTCTTTCTCGATTTTACCTATCTTTCTAACTCTGCACAAGTCTCACAAGATTGATCATTTTCTCCTATTGATGGCACGAAATCATTCAAAAGACATGTAAGAGAGGCATATAAAGACATCAAAATGTTGCATAAATAACGACTGATCAGGGCTCTTGGCGCAACATCAGGCATGTCTTGCAGCAAGACATGGGGCATGATTCTCAATGGCTCGCTGGACCAGGCTCTCGGAGCAGTTCCTATTCTCGTCTCTGTAGCAAGTTTAGGTCCCTGCTTGCTGTTTTGCGGTAGTGTGCTTGGTGGGTGCAGCGGAACATTCAGCTGCGTGGTTTGTTCCAAAATCTGTGGCATGCGATAAGGCATGGCCTGCTGAGGTCCCAGCGGCAGGGTCTGGGTCCAGGTCTGCGGTTGAGGTGAAATATTGGCCCAATGTTGCGGCGTGACCTTAGGTGGTGTCACGACAGAGTTGGACCTTGAGGGGGCCATGGGTAATCACTTATACTCCTTATTCTCTTCAATCTCAGTGTCATAGGAATTGTGGTAAGGTCCATGAATTTGCGTTCCACTGCGCAAAGTGATGGCATTTACACTTGGATGTTAAAGTCCCTTTGGATTCACCATTACTTGGCTTGGAAACCTCCCTTGTTCCCGCTGATTCAAATGATTATTAATCTGTCCCAATTGACGATCCAAGTTGGCAATTGATTATTTGTGTTTACCATCTGACTCTGATTGTCTTGCCGGAATTGGATGCTCTGTTGAGCCAAGGTATTGACGGTATCCTCCACAGACTTGCTTCCGCTGGCCTGATTTAAAGAAGGGCCGTGAGAGTTCCCTTGAGGGGCTGCAGCTTGCTGCTGAAATCTAGGGAGCTGCAAAGGATTGGCGGTAGTTTGATTGTTGCTCCAGCGGAAGTTCGAATGATTTTTCCAGCCCAGATTTTAAGTGTTTGAATATGGATCATTCCGGGGTCATGAATTGTTATTGAAACCTCCAAAAAAAATTTCGTCTTCCACCATTGGGTTGTCTTGGGACATGTGGCCCTGAATTGAACATACTTCGCAAGTTTGAACTCCTTTTTCCTTCTCGTTACATAGTTGTTTCACCATTGCTGTGAGTTGAGCAATGGCATCATCACTGTGATTTGTGTACGCATCACCAGTAGCCCTAGAGGAATGACCACGGTAGCTAAATTGTTTTTCCCTTTGAGCAATGTTCTCAAAGGCAGTCCTTGCTTCCTCGGCTGTGCCTTCTAGAATCCCTTGGGATTCTAAGTCTACCATCGTCTGATCACTAGTCTTCAAACCTCCGTAGAAGTATAACATAAGATGATGGTCGTCGATATGGTGATGGGGGCACGCCCTTAGCAACTGGCTGAAACGTTCCCAAACTCATAGAAAGACTCCTCTATGTCTTGTCGTGGGTTCATTATCTTGGACTTCAATTCGTTCATCTTTTCCATGGGAAAATATTGCGTCAAGAATTTGGACGTCAAGTCCCTCCATAACAATTGTTCTGACACTAGCGTTCGGTATGGGTTGTTCCTTTATGATCATCTTGCAAAGTATATTAACTATGCTATGAACTTCCGCTATCACATGTTCACTCATTATTTCGTACATCTTTTAGATGTCATTTAGTCCCTTTTTACTTGTCTTTTGGCTAATTGCAAGCCATCCATAGTATAAAATTATCAATCTTGTGAAGCTTGTGTAGATTTGGAAAGATAGGGTATTTCTGAAAACAATGAAAAAACAATAGCTCAATTCGGAGTTGGAACAAAGGAATGGCCTAAGTTAAATATCGGGTCCTGAAGAAGTCAAGAATTGGCTCCTGGTACCCCAAGACAAGTCTAGGTGCCCCCTGAGACCCCCGTCCAAGAACCGAAAAACAGGCCAGAATCGAGATGGTGCCCTGTTATGTCATTGGTGTCTAGGGTTGGCCCAGCCCAGTCCTACACGTCCTGGCAACCCTAGAGGTTCTCAGAAGCTATCTTACTGCACAAGAAATCACAGACCCAGTTGGAGAAGGATTACCGCCCTTGAAGATTCCTTGACACTCAAACAAAACCCAAAATCCCTACCTTTTAGGGATGTGTACTTGCCAAACTAGGATAGTAGTTTTAAAGTCAGTTTTGAATTAGATTTCTGCCCTAATGTATCTCCTAACTTGTAGGGATTTGTATGGCCTATTTAAAGGGACCTAAACCTCGCAGGTCAGGACCTCTAGACACCGTAGCCGCAAATACCTTTATTTTACAGTTTTTAGCTTTAAAACAGTTGTGAGCTTTTTTAGAACTGAATGGAACGCAGAGGAGTAATCTTGGAGCTACCTTGGCGTGTTCTTCAAAGTCCTTATTGTGTCCTTCCTTTCTTTCATTCTTTTATTATTTTGATTATGAATTCTTACATTATGGTTTTGTTTTCGATTATGCGTGAGTTGCCTTTTTGGAATTAGAACTGCTTAAAGCCCTAGCCATGATGGTTTGTTAATTAGATTTTGGCTCTTGATTTTGATTACTATGAATGTTGAATAATTTCTGATTACTACTTGAATTGCTATTCTTTTATGTTTATGAGATTGGTCACCTTGTTTGCTTAAATTATTGATGGAATTGCTTGACAGACCACTATATCATCTTGTAATTCACTTAGCATCATGAGGTTGAGGGTAAGAAACAATCTTGTAATCGGGATTCATGACAACCAGGGATTGCACATCACTTTTCTAGGGATAGTACGGTGTCATTAAATTCTCTTCGTACTTCATGCATCATCTTAAATGGTAGGTGATAGAAGTTTTATGTACTCATCCGACTTAGAACATTCTACTGAAGAAAGAATAAAATTGTGGAGTGGACCTTAGTCGGCCTTTTGCATGGGCACCTTATTCAGAGAATTCATAGTAATCAAGTCAAGGACATCTGGTTAAGAACTTGAATTTGTTAGGGTCGATAGATAGCCTTAATTCACCTTAGTTAATAACTTGATCAATCATCATGTTTGTTGCATTTTAATTCTTTGCATCTTTACTTACTTGTTTTAAATTTCATAAACCAAAAGCATCAAACCCCACACCCCCACCACCCACCCCCCACCCCAACCCCCCCTTCCCTTGTCGTGTCATAATTCTTGCACATCTAATTAGTGTAGTGTCTAGGACTAGGCGTGTGCCTTTGCTTTCTTTTATTGTTTTTTCAGTCATTGTTTATGCATCTTCTAGATGTCATTTCATGCCCTTTTACTTGTCTTTTGAGTGATTTTGTGCCATCCATAGTAGAAAATTATCAATATTGTCAAACTTGTGCAGAATTGGAAAGTAAGGTGAATTCTAAGAACAACGCAGGAAGAAGGGCCCAAATCGGAGATTGAATGAAGGTGATGCCACAAGTTGAAGTTCGGGTCCTAAAAAGGGCCTAAACTGAGTCTTGGTCCCTGCCAGGATGTGCCAAATCAAATCCTAGGACACGCCCTAAAACGTGTCCCTATGACCTATCATGCGCCCTAATCCAAGTCCCCAGCAAATTCAGGCCCGTGACATGTCTTTGACATGTCCAGGTAGGCCAAAGTATGTCATCACATAGAACACGGTGGAACCAAGTGAGACACCAACCAAAACTGGACTTCAAATAGTGTTAGCAAACTAGTGGAGCCTTAAGGTGAACCCATAATTGCCAATGACATGTCCATGACATGTTGCGCCCTACAAAGACTTCTCGGGAACCCTAATTTGAGCCAAATTGTGCTATTGAGTTTTCTACGAGCTTTTGAGAAGGACAGAGCCCTGAACTGTGCTAGACATATCATATGGAAGTGAAATTTGTGGTTTGTCCCAGCTGCATTGGTCAATAACAGGCTTAGTTCTCGACAAGCCCACAAAGGGAGAACTAGAAGGCCAAAATGAGGAACTCTTTGCTCAGCCGTGCCTTGAAGGTGCCAAATGTCCATGAATGTTCAAGAACGCCAAGAAACACTTTCTTTCTATCCAAGACATCCTCAGAAGATTCCAGAGCCTTCTTGGCCACACAAGAAAGGCTTTTCTTGCCTCACAAGTCACAGATCCCGTGGGAAACCCACGGGCCTACAGCCTGTTTTCTAAGTTAAGTCTTGAGTTTCATGAAGTTGTCCCTACCAAGCTAGGACATCTGTTTAGGGTTTCATTAAAGGTATTCTAATCTTTTGTATTTAAGTTTCAATTCATAGAATTTAGGGGAATCCTAGGGACCTAATTAAACTAAGTTTCAGTGTAAAACTAGGGGTCCCAACCCCTTTAGCGCAAAATTTGAGTTTTTTGACGTTTTACTGTTATTCGTACTTTTTTGGAGAGCTTAGCGTAGAGAGTTGTGGAGAGGCTTGCACGTGTTCTTGGCTCGCCATTGTTCTAAATGTTTAATTCTCTTCTCTTTAAGCTTTACTTTGTAATCATGACTTATTTTATTGCTTTCCTTAATACAATGTACGAGTAGTTCTTCATAGAACTAGGGCTACTTGAAGCCCTAGCGTTGTAGTTCATTAATGTGATTTTTGCCCTTTGTTTACATGTTTTGAATACTGGATATAATTGTGATTACTATCCGTAATGATCTTAGTGTGTGTTGATGAGTGTGATGTCACCTTTTATGCATGAACAATTGATGAATAATTGCTTGTTTGATTGATCGTCTTCTTGTGGTTATTAGCATCAACAGTAGTGGGTTTACATCTTACTTGTAATCCAATTCATGACAACCTAGATTACTCAACATTCTCTAGGGATATTGTGATATCATTAAACTCCCTTTCTTGCTTATTGAGTCTAAGTTTAGTTCTTTTACTTGTTTCTTTATTGTTTTTCTTGAGTCTTGTTGAGTTAATAACTTCTAAACTAAAAATTGGACATAACGTTGATACATAGTCGTCCTTGTGGGATCGATCCTTGCTTTCTGCTATACCGTCTTGGTTGACTTGTACACTTGCAAGGTTTTAACTGTTAAAGATAGAGTTCATATTCTTGTGCTTTATTTTTACCAACAAGTTTTTGGCGCCGTTTCCGGAGACTTGTCCCTCAACAGTGCCCAAATAGTTTTGATCATTTAACTCAATTTTTTTGTTTTATTTGTTTATGTATTTTCATTTATGTCATCAAGAGCATAGTACAAGGATCTGTGCATGGTTCCTCCCAAGCTTCATCTGCTAACAGCTCAGTGCACGGTTCTCCACTGCCAAAACCACCACAATCCCCTCCTAGGATGGCCGGCCGTGACATTATACCACCGCCTCAACCTCCAGCCCCACGACTTCTAAAGGAGTATGCTACTCCTCATGTCTCTTAGGATCAGTTCCCTATTGTTTTCCCACCATCTAGTGTGGAAAACTTTGAGCTGAAGTCATGAACCATTCATATGCTTCCCAAATTTCATGGACTTTAAGGAGAGGATCCTCATCTACATTTTAAGGAATTTGTGGAGGTTTGCTCTACATTGAGGATCAATGGTATGATAGAGGTAGAAATAAGATTGAGACTCTTTCACTTCATTCTCAAGGATAGAGCCAAGGCCTGGTTCCATTCCTTGGCCTCTGCATCTATAACATCTTGGAAAGACTTATCCTCCAAGTTCCTCACTCAGTATTATCCAGTGTTAAAGACAAATAAACTTAAGAGTGAGATCATGGAACCACGTCAGGTTGAAGATGAGACCTTTTATGAGTTCTAGGAGCGTTTTAACCAACTCATCCAGGCATGCCCCCACCACAATATCGATGATTGTCACCTGATGTTATATTTCTACGGGGGATTGAAAAATAGTGACCGTGAGATGGTGAACTCCCAATCAAAATGAGTTCTGGAAAGCACAACTAAGGAGGCTCGGGAGGCTTTTGAGAGTATTGCACAACGGGAGAAGCAGTTCAGCTATCGTGGTCATCAACCTAGAACTCTAGAAGAAGTGTCCAAGGATAAGGACAAGGATGACACCATTTCCCAACTTACGGCAATGGTCAAGCAATTGTGCAATGAGAAGGCTAAGGACGTGCAAGTATGTGATGTCTACTCAATTCAAGGACATGGGTCCCAAGATTGTCCAATGGTGGAAGAAGCCCACATGCTTGGCAGGTTCAATAAGGATCAGGGCCCCGGAATGATCCATACTCCAACACCTACAACCCTCGGTGGAGGAATCACCCCAACTTCAGGTGGATTAATACTCAAAATACTCAGAATCTCGTGCCACCACCTGGGTTTCATCATCAACATGTGGCCCCTCAAGTGCCCCAGCAAGGTACTTCATTGAATTCAAACACTGGACCCAAACCTTTGGAAGACCTAGTTGCTGCCTTGGCCCAAAGCACCGCTAACCTTAATCAGAGCCATCAATCCTTCATGCATGACACCAAGAACCGCCTAGCTAGCATGGAAACTCACCTGGGCCAGATTGAAAGAGAACCTGGCAGACTACCTAGCCAGGTGGTGATAAACCCCAGAGGACTCCCAAACCCCACTGCCAATGACATCACTCTGAGCAAAGGGACCAAACTTCCAACCTCAACCTGATGCGTACAAAGATGTCAACGATGGTTTAGAGCACCCAGTTGACAACTTTCCGGTGTACCCACCTAAAACTAGCACTTGGCCAGTTCTTGAGTCACCACCGCAAAATAGGGCACAGATTAGGGCGTAGGGCCTGCCCAGACCTGAACCGCATCCCATGTCAGCTTATTTGCAGCAATGGGGTCATTTCCAGAACCAGCTGAGACCTATATCACATCCCAGCACCTCAACGCCATACGGTTTGCCCAATTCAGGGCCCCTTTCTAAGCTATTAGCCGTGCCGCAGGACACCTTCAAACTCCTCACCGCAGGACTGAACAATCAAACCACGACTCGGCAGAGCCTAGTGCTCAGCGCCAAGACCCAATTCCACTTCAAAGGACCAAATTTGAGTCCCACGCTCTTTCTGAGAGCCATGACTCAGATTTGGACCAGAATAAGACTTCTATCCTTCAATCTCACCTTTCTAAATCTGCAGTTCACAACTCAACTAAAAGAGTGCATTTTGACTTAAATGATGATGTGATTGTGCCTTTTCCTCGCAGGTTTCAGAATAAGAACAAGCAGAAAGAGGAGTTTGAAGAGGAGATCATAAGCATGCTGCAGAAACTGCAAATCACATTGCCATTCAACAAATTGGTTAAACATATGCCAATTTTTTCCAAGCTCATCAAGGACTTGGTAGCAGGAAAACTAGGTTTCAACTCAAGACTGCTGATAGATCATTTGGGATGTCATAGACCTCCCTAAGGCATGTTCTGCGGCTCTATTCTGCAGACCACTGAAGATTGGTGATCCAGGCCCTCCTTCCCTTCCATGTGTCATAAATTCCAAGAGGCTTGATCATTGCTTATGTGACACAGGTGCATCTGTGAGTATAATGATGTTTCATATTTATAAATCACTCAATTTAGGAGAATTGAAACCTACTAACTTATATGTTAGATTAGCATGCTGAATAACTCTGATTACTGATTTAATTGCCATTCCTTTATGCCTATGAGCTTTGCTACCTTGTTTGCATAAATTATTGATGGAATTTCTTGAGTGACCACTATATCATCTTGTAATTCATGACCATCAAGAGGTTGAGGTTAAGAAATGATCTTGTAGTGGGAATTCATAGCGCTCTAGGAATGCACATCACTTTTCTAGGCTAGTGTAGTGTCATTAAATTATCTTTGTACTTCATGCATCATCTTAAATGGTAGGTGATAGACGGTCTAGAGTACACATCATGCTTAGAACATGCCAAGTAAGAGAGAATAATATATGTGGAGTGGGCCAACCATCGGAACCTTTGCATGGGCACTTAATTCAGAAGTTGCATAGTAATTAGGTCAAGAAAATCTGGTTAAGAACTATAATTGGTTAGAGTGGATAGTAAGCTTTAATTCTCCTTAGTTAATAATCAATCAATCTATCATTTGTGCATTTTAATTTACTGTTTTACTTTCGTGCGTGTTTCTCAAAATCATAAACCCCCCCTTCTTTGGCGTGTGTGTGTGTGTGCTTTTATCTAAGTTAATTAAATATGAACTTACTTGGATTAATCGTTGAGGCAAGTCCTCGAGGGATCGACTCTTGATGTGCTACTATACTATTTTTATTGATTTGTGCACTTGCAAGGATTTTATAACTGTTAGAATTAGATTGCATATTGCTTGTTCTCTAATTTTACCAACAAGTTTTTGGCACCGTTGCCGGGGACTTGTCCCTTAATGGTGCCCATTTAAGTTTGAATTTATAACTTAGTTTTTCTTTCTTTCTTTTTAGGTACCCGTGTATGTAATTCCAAGGCTCGGTGCACGGCTTGTCAAGTGGGCCGTCTTCGAGAGAATCTTCAGTAAAAGGCTCACCACCACGAAGTCCCAGAAGAATGGCGGATCAAAAAGAAGAGCAAGGACTAGACCGTGGCCTAGGACCACAAGCCCCACGGCTCCTTAAAGACTTTGCCATTCCCCATGTCTCAGAGGATCAATTTCCAATTGTTTTTCCTGAGTCAACAGTGGAAAATTTCGAATTAAAGTCTAGGACGATTCATATGCTGCCCACATTTCACGGACTTTCCGGCGAGGACCCGCACTTTCATATCAAGGAATTTGTTGAAGTCTACTCAACGCTGCGCATTAATGGCATGATGCAATCTGAAAGCCGCCTGCGGGTTTTTCACTTCAGTCTTAAGGATCGCGCAAAGGTATGGTTTCATTCGCAGGCGTCGGCTTCCATTCACTCATGGAGGGACTTGACGTCCAAATTCTTAACACAATATTTTCCCGTGGAAAAAATGAACAAATTAAAGTTCAGAATAATGAACCCATGAACAAACACGGAGGAGTCTTTTTACGAGTTTTGGGGACGTTTCAACCAGATGCTACGGGCGTGCCCACACCACCATATCGACGACCATCACCATATGTTATACTTCTACGAAGGCCTGAAGACTAGTGATCGGACAATGGTAGACTCTCAATCCCAAGGGATTCTAGATGGCACGGCTGAGGAAGAAAGGACCGCCTTTGAGAACATCGCTCAAAGGGAAAAACAATTTAGCTACAGAGGTCCTTCCTCTAGGGCTACTGGTGATACATACACAAACCGCAATGATGACGCCATTGCTCAACTCACGGCAATGGTGAAACAACTGTGTAACGAGAAAGCAAAAGTAGTTCAAACCTGCGAAGTATGTTCAATACAGGGCCACACATCGCAAGACTGCCCAATGGTGGAAGACACCAATTTTGCTGGCGGTTTCAATAACAATTCACGACCCCGGAATGACCCATATTCAAACACTTACAATCCGGGGTGGAAAAATCATCCAAACTTCCGCTGGAGCAACAATCAGACTGCCGCCAATCCTTTGCCGCCCCCTAGATTTCAGCAGCAAGCGGCAGCCCCTAAAGGGAACTCTCACGGTCCTTCCTCAATTCAGACTGGAAGAAGCAAGTTTGTGGAGGATACCGTCAATACCTTGGCCCAACAGCATGTCCAATTCATGCAATTCATGCAAGACAGCCAGAGTCAGATGGAAAACACGAATAATGCAATTTCCCACTTGGATCGGCAATTGGGACAAATTGCAAATCAACTAAATCAGTGGGAGCAGGGAAAGCTTCCAAGTCAAGTGCTGGTCAATCCTAAAGGATTTCATAATCCTACGGCCACTACCATCACTCTGCGGATTGGAACACAATTTCAAAGTCTGACATATGCTGCCCTCGAAGGGAATAACGAACGACTTGACGCTGAGGAGGATAACTTCCCCGTGACATCCTTAAGGCACAACACTGCACCACCAACCATGTTTTAGGCTACACCGGGAGCCCTGCCACAAGAGGGACCAGACCCTTCACCTCAATCGGCTCTGCCAAGAACCGCTAACCAGGGGGTGCCACTAAACTCACCACAGCCGCAACTGCAGGCGCAGAACCTTCCCAATGACTCAATAAACACCTCAACGAAAAAAGCCCCTGAACCCGCGCCTACTTCGGCTGCGCCCAGAGCCATGCCCCAGCTGCTATCACTAGCAGCGCCAAGGATCATGTCCAAGGCACTGCAGCAGGCCACGACTGAAATCCAACTTGCTCCTAAGGCCCATTCGCAGCATCCAAATACTTCTAACTCTAAAACTCAAATTTCCAATCTTCAACCAACTAAAAAAGTAATGTTTGAGTTAGCTAATGATATTGAAATCCCATTTCCTTGCAAGTTCCAAAACAAGAATACGAAAAAGGAGGACTTTGAGGAGGAAATCATCAGCATGTTGCAGAAGCTTCAAATCATACTACCTTTCCATAAGATCGTCAAGCATATGCCTATCTTCGCAAAGCTCATCAAAGACTTAGTCGCAGGAAAGCGTGGTTTCAGCTCCACTGACATCATTGAAATCCCTAAGGCATGCTCTACTACCCTCTTGCGCATGCCCCTTAAAGCCAACGACCCGGACCTCCCTCACTTCCATGTGTCATTCAATCAAAAAGATTCGAGCATTGCCTCTGCGACACGGGAGCATCAATAAAAATCATGACATTCCACATTTACAGGTCACTCAACCTAGGCGCACTCAAACCTACGCACCTATGTGTTAGATTAGCTAATGTCTCTGTTACTAATCTAATGGGAATTCTAGAGGTCGTACTTGTGCAAATTGGAGACACATGCATCCCTGCAGACTTTTACGTACTTAGGATTAGGGCTGCTTGAAGCCCTAACCATGTTAGTTTGTTAATTAGATTTTGGCTCTTGATTTTGATGGCTATGCATGCTGAGTAACTTTGATTACTGCTTTAACTGCCATTCCTTTGTGCCTATGAGCTTTGCTACCTTGTTTGTATAAATTATTGATGGAATTGCTTGAGTGACCACTATATCATCTTGTAATTCATGAGCATCAAGAGGTTGAGGTTAAGAAACGATCTTGTAGTCGGAATTCACAGCGCTCTAGGAATGCACATCACTTTTCTAGGCTAGTGTAGTGTCATTAAATTATCTTTTTACTTCATGCATCATCTTAAATGGTAGGTGATAGACGGTCTAGAGTACACATCATGCTTAGAACATGCCAAGTAAGAGAGAATAATATATGTGGAGTGGGCCAACCATCGGGACCTTTGCATGGGCACTTAATTCAGAAGTTGCATAGTAATTAGGTCAAGAATATCTGGTTAAGGACTATAATTGGTTAGAGTGGATAGTAAGCTTTAGTTTTCCTTAGTTAATAATCAATCAATCTATGATTCGTGCATTTTAATTTACTGTTTTACTTTCGTGTGTGTTTCTCAAAATCATAAACCCCCCCTTCTTTGGCGTGTGTGTGTGTACTTTTATCTAAGTTAATTAAATCTGAACTTACTTGGATTAATCGTTGAGGCAAGTCCTCGAGGGATCGACTCTTGCTGTGCTACTATACTATTCTTATCGATTTGTGCAGTTGCAAGGATTTTATAACTATTAGAATTAGATTGCATATTACTTGTTCTCTGATTTTACCAACACCCCTCTTGGCCACGGCTGAATGCATGATAAATGTCAAGAATGACCATGTGTCCATTAAAGTGTTCGATCAATTGCGAACTTTCTCTATCCATGATGTAATTCAATATCCTGCTAAGCCTATTGTTGATTTTCCTCTGAACATGATGGATATTTTATTGCCAAAAACTATTGCTAACTCCTACATTGCAGATCCTCCAGAGAAGGCCATCACTGACACCTCAACACTTGAATTGTAGCTGGATGAAGACGTCATAGAGGAGGTCCTCTCTGTCAATGTCGTGCCATCTCAACCATGGATCAAATAACAATATGAAGAGTTGCACCTCACAGCCTAGCAAAAGATCCTACCCTCCAACATTCAAGCTCCTGAGCTTGAACTGAAGCCGCTACCTGAGCACCTCAAATATGCATAGTTGGGTAAAAATCAAACTCTTCCAGTTATCATTGATTTTAACTCAAGTGTTGTGGAAGAAAATGCATTGGTACAAGTGTTAAAGGCCAACTAAACAACCATTGGATAGACAATAGCAGACATTAAGGGCATCAGCCCTACAAAATGCATGCACATGATCTTGTTGGAGGAGGATGCCAAACCATCTCGAGAGGCACAAAGGAGGCTCAACCCTCCAATGAAAGAAGTGGTGAAGAAGGAGGTGCTCAAGCTGCTAGACGTGGGAATCATCTATCTAATCTCTGATTCCAAATGGGTAAGTCCTGTGCAGGTGATCCCAAAGAAGAGTGGGATCACGGTGGTGAAGAATGATCAAAATGATCTAGTACCCCAACGAGTTCAAATTGGGTGGAAATTATGCATAGACTATAGGAAGTTGAACTCTACTACTAAAAAATACCACTTTCCATGGCCATTTATTGATCAAATGCTAGAGAGACTTGCCAGACATTCTCACTACTGTTTTCTAGATGGTTAATCATGTTACAATCATATTGAAATAGCACCAGAAGACCAAGAGAAAACCACCTTTACATGCCATATGGCACTGTTCAAACATTATTTATACATCATTTTGATATCATTTAATATGCCCTTTTCACGTCTTTTGCTTAATTTTGTGCCAACCATAGTAGAAAGTGATACTCTTTTGAGACATGTGCTAGGTTTAGAAAGATAGCGTAATTCTGAGAATACAGGAAAAAGAATGGCTCAAATCAGAGTTCAAATGAAGGAGATGTCCTCAATTCAATATCGAGTCCTGAGAAAGGCCCTAGCGTGCCCTTGCGCCCGATTTAGGGCACAGGACCAAGAACCTTGAATCAAGCCATGAGGGTCTTAAGTCCATGTCTAAGGACCAGCAATTCAAGCCCCTGATGAGCCAAGGTGCATGCCAAGACGTGTCCCTGAGATGTCTCAAGGAGACTCCATCTGCACCATAATCCAAGACAATCCCAGACGAGCCATGGCTCATCTTCAGAGCTCTCAGCGGAGTCCCAGGCGTGTCCCCTGACGTGTGCCAATTCCAAAAGTGGATCCTCTACTGAGTCCCTCAAGCACCTCAAATTTAGTCCCTGAGCAGGCCCAGTACTGAGTCCCATATGAGCTCCTATCGAGGCTAAGGATAAGTCCTTAGCAAGACAAGCCCCATCTCAAGAAATCACAGCTGAGAAACCCTATTCGTTCACCATGCCACGCCACGCCAGTGACAAGTCCCTGGTGCGCCTCAAAAGCAGAGACCCAATTCAAGTCCTGGACGCGTCCTTGGTCCCTCAATGGTGAAGTTCCTATGCGCCTAATTCATGGCACCGGGAAGGCCAAATTGGGCCATGACCTGGAATTCAATGGAACAAAGCAAGACATCACTCATAGTTGGATTTCAAATTACCTATCTGAGCTAATGGAAGCCTGTGTCTCGCCTGGAAATGCCAATGACACGTCCGTGTCCTATTTTTCCCTAAAGGACCTTTCGAGACACAGCCCATAACCATACTAGATACATCATATGGGAGTGAAGCGCGTGGTTTGTCTTAGCTGCATTGGTCAATGACTTGTTGTGTCTTTAACGAGTCCAAGAATGAGGTCTTGGGAGTCAAGATTGTGCCAGTCGTATCAAGAAGATCCCAGAAAGGGTCCAGCTGTGCTTCGCTATCCAAGAATGTCTCAGAAGGTTCTAGAACAAGTCTTGGCGAGTCAGAGTTCCTTGGGCTGCCTAGGAGATTACTTGAAGTTCAAGAAAAGTCCTAAAATCTAGGAAAGAGTCCTTGCTGAGATAGGAGAGCTGATTTAGAGTTTAATGAAGGCCCTTTTGGTCTTTGTAATGCATGCTTTAATTCCTAATTTTTAGGGGAAACCATAGGAGTATTTAAGCTAAGTTTTAACTTAAGCTTAGGGTTCCCACCTTTAGCCGCATACACTTTTTAGTTTTAACGCATTTTTCAGTTTTGAGACTTTTGTTTGTGTTTTGGAAGAGTGGAACGCAGAGACTTTTTGAAGATTGCTCGGACGTGTTCCTTGGATCATCACCATTCTCAGTGTTTTCTCTTCTACTCTTTAATCAATTGTGTAATCATGAATTCTTTTAAGTGTTATTTCACTAAGATGCGTGAGTAGTTTCTTTCAGAATTAGGGATGCTTGAAGCCCTAGCCATGTAGTTTTTCAATACAATTTTGGCCCTTGAGTTCCTTTATTATGAATCTTGAATATAGTTTGGATTGATGTGCATCATGAGCTTAGTTTGTGTTTATGAGTTTGGCTAACTTATTTGCATGATCTATCGATGAATAATTGCTCGTTAGACTAGCCATCTTCTTGTGATTGTTTAGCATCAATGGTGTAGGGCTTTAACTATGCTTGTAATCTGAATTCATGACAACCTAGGATTGCACATCTCTTTTCTAGGAATAGTGTGGTGTCATTAAATTCTCTTCGTATTCCATGCATCAACTTAGATTATTAACCCTTCTCTAGGATTGATAGACGTTATAAGCAGAGGAAACGGCTAGGACATGCTAAGTAAGAGAGAATGGCTTGTGTAGAGTAAACCATAATCGAACCTTTGCATGGGCACCATATTAAGATAATTCATAATAAGGGGATCTTGGAAATTGTGTTAGAAATTTAATTGGTTGGTGGTGGATAGTTGGCCTTGATTCGCTTTATTTCATCAATCAATTGCATTATCTTTATTTCCTTGTTTTCAGTATTTCTTTCAATTTAATTCATTTAATTTCGTTCTGTTCTCGAAGCAAAACAACCCACCCCCACCCCCCACCACCCTCCTTTCCCCCACCCGTGCCGCAATTGTTAATTGAGTCTTTTAAGTTCTTGTGTCTTAAATTAGTTTGTAGAGGCGTGTTGAGTCTTTCTGGTGTTTAGTATGGTTTGTGTCAATCTTGATTGTTTCTTTGTGAGTTTGCATATCTACTTAGTGCCATGTGTCTTTTGTGTTATACCTTGTTTTTGAGTCGTACTTAAGTTATTCAATCTAATCTCCTGGTTTAACGTCGAAAACAAGTCCTCGAGGGATCGACTCTTGCATTGCTACTATACTATTTTTATCGATTTGTGCACTTGAAAGGATTATAACTGTTAGAAATAGAGTTCATATATTCTGTGTTCTTTATTTTTACCTATAGGCACCTTTGCCTATAGGAGAATGTCTTTTGGTCTATGCAATATCCCTGCCACCTTCCAACGTTGCATGATGAGTATCTTTTCAGACATGGTGGGGGACATCATAGAGGTTTTCATGGATGATTTCTCTGTATTTGGTCATTCTTTTTAGCTATGTTTATCTAATCTTCAACGAGTGTTGGAAAGATGCAGGGAAAGCAATCTGGTCTTGAATTGGGAGAAGTGCCACTTTATGGTACAGCAAGGGATTGTTCTAGGACACGTGATCTCCTCACGTGGTATTGAAGTGGATAGGGCCAAGCTTGACATAGTAGAGAGGCTGCCATAACCTACCATGGTTAAAGAAGTCATATCTTTCTTGGGGCATGCAGGCTTCTAAAGGAGATTCATCAAGGACTTCTCCAAAATTACTAGGCCATTGTGCAACCTCTTGGCCAAGGATGTCGTGTATGATTTCACCAAGGAATGCCATGACGCATTCAACACAATCAAGCTCAAGCTCTCAGCTTCACCCATCATCATGCCTCCATATTGGACCTTGCCATTTGAGCTGATGTGTGATGCTTCATATTATGCAATTGGCGTTGTCCTAGGACAAAGAGTGAATAAGATGCCTCATGTCATCTATTATGCCAGCAAGACACTCAATGATGCACAACCGAACCATTCCACAACAGAGAAGCAGCTCTTAGCTATCATTTTTGCTTTTGAGAAATTTAGATCATATCTTATTCACACTAAAGTGATTGTTTATACAGATCATGCAGCTTTGAAGTACCTCCTCTCCAAAAAGGATGCTAAGCCTAGACTGTTGCGTTGGATGCTCCTTCTCCAAGATTTCGACCTGGAAATTCGAGACAAGAAGGGTAATGAAAACGTGGTGGCAGACCACTTGAACAGGCTCATCCATGGGTCCACTGAAGAAGCTGATCATCCACCACTCTCTAAAACATTCTTGGATGAACAACTCTTTGCCTTATATGCTTTTGACCCCTGATATGCATATTTGATTAATTATTTGGTCACTATACGTTTACCATCCTCTTTGAGCATATTTCAGAAGGACAAGCTTGTGAAGTAATCTAGGTACTATGTTCAGGTTGATCGTTATCTCTTGAAACACTGCCCATATCAGATCATCAGAGGGTGCATTCCACAAGCTGAAATGGAATCAGTGTTGAACTTATGCCACGGCTTTGCATGTGGAGGGCACTTTGGTGCAAAGTAGACTACCCTTATGTTCTTACAAAGTAGATTCTACTGGCCTACATTGTTCAAAGACGCTCATGAGTTTGTCATGACCTACGACAAATGCCAAAGGCAAGGTAACATAGGCCCTAGGAATCAAATGCCACTGAACCCTATACTTATTGTGGAAATATTTGATGTGTGAGGCATTGATATGATGGGCCCTTTCCTAAGCTCTTACGAACGATGGTTGTCATCTCAACATCGTACTCTTGTCGTCTCAACACAAACGGCATCTCAACATCATACTCTTGTCGTCTCTCCACAAACGGTATCGAACGTCTCAACATCCCACTCGTCCGTATGAATCGAAATATCAACAACCGAGGTCACTGCCCACACCGTACCCACTTACCACAATAACAACCATCGGCCAGCATGACCCTCGGCTGGTATATCACATAAGCCGGCATGTCGCCTTGGCTAGAATATCACGTCATCAGCCGGCGCAACCCTCGGCTAGCATCAGCTAGCAAGTATCATCAGCTGGCATTAGCGGCATGTATGATCGGCTGGCATATCACATCATCAGCCGACATGTATCATCGGCTGGCATCAGCCGGCATATGTCATCGGCTGGCATCATGCACACAGGTCCCAATGGCACTTTAGCCGCTCAAGTCACGTGCACGTGAAGGGACTAGGTGTCTTTGCTCATACCACGACCACGTTATGTACTGGGTGCAAGCACCATCACCACGAGTTCCCTTAGGAGACTGGGACCAGAATACACGTAAGGCTTGGGAACAAGACTGGCTCCATTTAACTAGTATAGAGCGGGTGCAGATGAACGATCACGTGGAGGACTGGTATGTGGCCTACAGATAGGTACGACACCAACGACCACCATATGGGCATACCAAAACTGACACACGTGCTATGTCGGCATGATTAATCAGCAATCCTCGTACCACAATACAGACTCAAGTGCTATGCCGGCATGACTCATCAGTAATCCTCGCACCACAATACAGACTAATGACAATACGAATGACACATGTGCTATCCCAGCATGACTCCTCATTGATAGCATCACAACATGACTCAGGACTACACGACTGACACATGTGCTATGCCGGCATGACTCCTCGATAATAGCATCACCACATGACTCATCTATCTCGATCACTATAATCGTCATGTTCGTCGTATTCATCATTGCGTATCGATAACTCTCCGTACTCACGATTATCGACGTATCACGAATCTCGACATCTATCCTCGAGACGTGCAAACCTAGTAATAGTTTATACTCATTCCGGAGTATTTACATTCCACCGATAATATGACTATCTCGGGATTTATCCTCGAGATCTACCAATTTAGTATTAGTTTATACTCGTTTCGGAGTTAATACAATCCTTAGGATTCACAATCCTTAATCAACACAGTGACATAATGCCGGGTCTTTAAGTCACCCATGGCATACTCTATAATTAGTTTTATTGTCATCACAATTTAATAGGGTTTATTACCCTCAAATCAAGGTATCAACCACATGACAGGCTCTAAAACTAGCTCGTGGCATAGTCTAGGATTTCTCACATTATCCTATCACATTAATCAAACCATATATTTCCAAGCATAACATCAAGATATTCATCACCAAACCATACCATAATTAATCAATTTACATTATAATCATCATAAAATTAATCATATTTAATTCCTTAATTATAAGTTTAGGGCATGAGGTCCACTCACAGTACGTCGGGGAGAGCTCACCCGACCAAATCCACTGTTGCACGTACTTCAAGGCACTCGATCCCGGGGGTCCCCATGAGCTCATCAGACTTTCCATTAACATAATACCTCACAAATAAGATTAATGTAATCTTAATAACTCATAATTTATCCATTAAAACCAAAACCCTAACCCTTGGAAACATATGTACTGTAGCATCAATTAAAGTAACTTAGGACATCTAGAACTAATATTAAACAAACTTCGACAAACTACAAACCTATGCCATCGGATCCGGAACGTCAAAAATATCAAGAACACAACTCGTCGGAGGCCGGGGGAGGGCCCCACGGGTTTTAAGGGCCGCGACTGTGGGGTTCAGTCGCCCTTATCATGGTCTTGCCGGCGCCTGGCCGGAGAATCCATTAAAGCCGGTTCAAGCTTTTTCTGCAACTTTCTCTAATCTCCACTAAACCTTACAACCCATATGTCCAAACTCGTCTACTCGACGATAGGATCACGAATATAGGGTCTATAAGTCGAGAGACTACCTGTGATGGTCGGAAAAGCTCTCTAAAGCCACGAGACGCACGGCCTTTTACGGCTTCCTGCGTCGCGTACAGTGGACGACGGCCTCTATGGTTTATATGGCTGGATTCATGGGAATGAGACGAAGAAGATGATGGTCTCACCTTGGCCTGAGTCGTCGTCGTTCGACGATTGGATTTTATGGGTTTTTCCGCGAGTAGAGTCGCAGGAGAAGAGAGAGTAAAAGAGTCTGAGGAGAGAGGGTGAGACTGATTAATCAAAGAGAGGAAGTGTGTAGTTTTATAAATTTTAAAATTTCTAAAAATTACCGATACGTCCCGATCGTTCTAGACTCGTAACTTTCTCGTTCAAACTCCAATTTCTATGTGCCACCTGTCTACGTACTCGTGAGCTCAAGAGCTACGTAATGGTGCAAAGAAACTTCCAAAAAGTGTTCTCGATCAAAAAGTAGCTTTCGGGCCTAGGGATTTTCCTAGACAATAACGGTAAAGTTTGTAAATCCAACGTAAATTACGGCCCAACATCCTCTTTTGGGCCCATTTCTAAAATCGATCTTCTTACATTAGTCCAAACCCAACTCTATTCTAACCCTTAACTCCCAGTTATTTAATTAAATTAAATTTCTACTTTTAAATTCTGGGACGGGTTGTATCAATCTACCCCCCTTAAAAGAATTTCGTCCTCGAAATTCGCTTAGTCCTAGGGAAAAACACTACTCATATGACTACTACTCAATATTTACTACTTATCATTTACTAAATTCACACTTCGAGTGTGGAAATTTCAATCTCTCACTTTCAAAAGTTCATAGTCATTCGAGTGGTAACTAACTCTACGCTTCCGCCGCGTACTCATCAACTATTTCCCATCATCCCAGACGGTCTTCACCGTTCCAGGTGTCAGGACCCGTCCCGAATTTCCCCTCGAAACCCGGGAAGAACCCTGATCCCGTCTGACAACCTAAGAAAAGGTTCCCAAAATACCCTTCAATCCTTACAAATTATAAAAACAATAATACATACTTCATCTTGTCAGACCAGGGACTTAAGCACTCAAAATTCCTGTAATTAACGACCAATCAAATACCATTCTTCCCCTCCATTTATAAAATCATGCATGCGTCACATAAACAATTTATCATATAAAAAAAACATCATATGTATAATGAAATACCTCGTGATCCACAATTTGGTTTGGAAACTCTCTTCAAAGGAGTTTAAAATCATTTAAATCAATCCGGACACAAAATATCTCAAATTCAAATCATTTGGTTCAATCTGCCACATAGTATCTCAAATTCACTGTTCCTGACATATTCATAACACACCAGTCAAATATTGCTGATATCTCTACTGGAAAACCACAAGACATCAAACTAGTCAGATACTAGTGAACAAATAATAATTCGTCCATCTGGGTCACCGCCCACACCAACCCACTGACCCGGATGACGACGTATTTTTATATGTTGATTAGGCCCATAACAATTGATGTCTGGTTCATATTAGAGCCGGATATATCCTCGGCTATCATATCGTATCATCAGCCGGTATATCTCTCGGCTATCATATTCCTAGCCACCAGGGTATCCCTTGGGGTGTGCTAGAATATGTATCATATCATATCATATCAGTCGGCATATATCTCGACTATCATAACATATCAATCGGCATCTCTCTACTATCATCGGCATATATCTCGGCTATCATATTCCTAGCCACCAGGGTATCCCTTGGGGTGTGCTAGAATATGTACTACTTGGACTCGACCACAATCTCTGCAAAATCATATTTTATATTGGGGTTCACCGGGAGTCCGCCAACACGGAACCAAGGCCCGGCTTCTAGGCCCCATCAACTCGATTTTGTTTAATTTAGGGGTTCACCGGGAGTCCGCCAACACGGAACCAAGGCCCGGCTCCTAGGCCCCATCAACTCGATTTTGTTTATATTGGGGGTTCACCGGGAGTCCGCCAACACGGAACCAAGGCCCGGCTCCTAGGCCCCATCAAATCGTTTTTTGTATCCATAATCAAGTATATATCTTGTTTATCATTTATCACAATTACGGTTTCAACTCAAAATCATGTACCCAATTAATTTCCACGGCCAAACACTATCAAAACGGAATTCAACAACCATATCGTTCCTCACAACTCGCTTCCACTGAAATATTGGAACAACAATTATCCAGCAATCGAGGATATTAATACATGCATCACAATTTATAAATACAATCATACACCACAGTAATTAAATCGAAGATACTTATACATACATTACAATTTATAAATCAAAGTCCGCTTACCATCACCATCCAACCCAAAATTCATGTACGCTCTAGCCTCAGAACACCTACACCATAATGACCCAACTACCTTGACTTTCCAAGCTCAAAACCCTCTCTACGGTCAATCCCTACCGCTGGGATTGCCCAACCGAGCTCTAAATGAACTCCTATGGCCTCGAAACCAACAAAATCTGATCCGGAACGTCCCAAAACCTTGGTCACGCGCCGCCGTGACCTCGGAAACAGTCCCACGCGCCGCCACGCGCCACCGGAAGGTCAGAATACGCGCCCACGCGCTGCCACGCGCTGGTCACGCGCCTGCTACAGTGTTCACGCGCCTGGACCGGTCCAACCCGGCCCGGCTCGACCTGACCCGGTCCAACTCGACCGGTTCACTCGACTCGACCGGTTCACTCGACTCGGCCGGTTCACTCGACTCGACCGGTTCACTCGACTCGACCGGTTCACTCGGCTCGACCGATTACCGGTGACTCGCCGGAGAAGACGACCGGACGGCCCTCGCCGTCGCCGGAGGCTGGCCGGAGAAGATGACCGGACCGCCACCTCCGCCGCCGTCTGGTTCGCCGGAAACTGCCATTTCCGGCCGATTTTCAAGGTTTTCTAACTTCCTCATTTCTTAACCGTTTTTCACGATCTACACATGTAAATTCATCTACGTTTCACCAGGAATCCAAATATGAGATCAAAATTCCGATATCGTACCTGGTTTGGCCGGAAAACGGCCGAGAATGTTCGGCTCACCTCCCTCCTCCATCCGTCGCCCACGGAGGTGCTCCCACTCCGATAATCACACCAAAAGACTCGTGGGGTTGCGGGGAAAGTCCTCCCAACCTCGGTTTTGTTCGAATCGGACCGAAACCCCTCCGATGAATTTGGCCTTCGGTGTTCGCACGGGGAGGGCTCGGATAGGGCCGAGACTGCCTCGACCAATCTCCCGAGGAGAGAGAAAATATCTGTTATATAATTCCAACATTTCCAAAATTACCAAACTGCCCCTGCAGCTTCTAGACCCGGAACGAACGCATCGGATCTCCGTTTTCAGCGTGCCGCCTGTCTACGAACTCGTGAGTTCGAGACCTACGCAACAACCCAAGAAAAATTCCCAAAAGTTTTACCAGTCAAAAAGTGACTCCCGAACCCATCCAAAACTGAGGGTAAAATTGTCCAATTCTCAAAATAATTTAATTTCTGGTCCGGGTCGTTACAATCTACCCCCCTTAAGGAATTTCGTCCCCGAAATTTCACTAACTCAGGTTAAAGAACCAACCTCCTATTCAGTTCAAGGTCACTAAAGAGGTAAACTCCTCGGATACATCTTGTTAACATAATTCCGTAAATAATTTGCACACAAGTGTGCGGTCTGCAGGAAGTTAACCTAAAGCTCTGATACCACTTGTCAGGACCCGTCCCGAATTTCCCCTCGAAACCCGGGAAGAACCCTGATCCCGTCTGACAACCTAAGAATAGGTTCCCAAAATACCCTTCAATCCTTACAAATTATAAAAACAATAATACATACTTCATCTTGTCAGACCAGGGACTTAAGCACTCAAAATTCCTGTAATTAACGACCAATCAAATACCATTCTTCCCCTCCATTTATAAAATCATGCATGCGTCACATAAACAATTTATCATATAAAAAAAACATCATATGTATAATGAAATACCTCGTGATCCACAATTTGGTTTGGAAACTCTCTTCAAAGGAGTTTAAAATCATTTAAATCAATCCGGACACAAAATATCTCAAATTCAAATCATTTGGTTCAATCTGCCACATAGTATCTCAAATTCACTGTTCCTGACATATTCATAACACACCAGTCAAATATTGCTGATATCTCTACTGGAAAACCACAAGACATCAAACTAGTCAGATACTAGTGAACAAATAATAATTCGTCCATCTGGGTCACCGCCCACACCAACCCACTGACCCGGATGACGACGTATTTTTATATGTTGATTAGGCCCATAACAATTGATGTCTGGTTCATATTAGAGCCGGATATATCCTCGGCTATCATATCGTATCATCAGCCGGTATATCTCTCGGCTATCATATTCCTAGCCACCAGGGTATCCCTTGGGGTGTGCTAGAATATGTATCATATCATATCATATCAGTCGGCATATATCTCGACTATCATAACATATCAATCGGCATCTCTCTACTATCATCGGCATATATCTCGGCTATCATATTCCTAGCCACCAGGGTATCCCTTGGGGTGTGCTAGAATATGTACTACTTGGACTCGACCACAATCTCTGCAAAATCATATTTTATATTGGGGTTCACCGGGAGTCCGCCAACACGGAACCAAGGCCCGGCTTCTAGGCCCCATCAACTCGATTTTGTTTAATTTAGGGGTTCACCGGGAGTCCGCCAACACGGAACCAAGGCCCGGCTCCTAGGCCCCATCAACTCGATTTTGTTTATATTGGGGGTTCACCGGGAGTCCGCCAACACGGAACCAAGGCCCGGCTCCTAGGCCCCATCAAATCGTTTTTTGTATCCATAATCAAGTATATATCTTGTTTATCATTTATCACAATTACGGTTTCAACTCAAAATCATGTACCCAATTAATTTCCACGGCCAAACACTATCAAAACGGAATTCAACAACCATATCGTTCCTCACAACTCGCTTCCACTGAAATATTGGAACAACAATTATCCAGCAATCGAGGATATTAATACATGCATCACAATTTATAAATACAATCATACACCACAGTAATTAAATCGAAGATACTTATACATACATTACAATTTATAAATCAAAGTCCGCTTACCATCACCATCCAACCCAAAATTCATGTACGCTCTAGCCTCAGAACACCTACACCATAATGACCCAACTACCTTGACTTTCCAAGCTCAAAACCCTCTCTACGGTCAATCCCTACCGCTGGGATTGCCCAACCGAGCTCTAAATGAACTCCTATGGCCTCGAAACCAACAAAATCTGATCCGGAACGTCCCAAAACCTTGGTCACGCGCCGCCGTGACCTCGGAAACAGTCCCACGCGCCACCGGAAGGTCAGAATACGCGCCCACGCGCTGCCACGCGCTGGTCACGCGCCTGCTACAGTGTTCACGCGCCTGGACCGGTCCAACCCGGCCCGGCTCGACCTGACCCGGTCCAACTCGACCGGTTCACTCGACTCGACCGGTTCACTCGACTCGGCCGGTTCACTCGACTCGACCGGTTCACTCGACTCGACCGGTTCACTCGGCTCGACCGATTACCGGTGACTCGCCGGAGAAGACGACCGGACGGCCCTCGCCGTCGCCGGAGGCTGGCCGGAGAAGATGACCGGACCGCCACCTCCGCCGCCGTCTGGTTCGCCGGAAACTGCCATTTCCGGCCGATTTTCAAGGTTTTCTAACTTCCTCATTTCTTAACCGTTTTTCACGATCTACACATGTAAATTCATCTACGTTTCACCAGGAATCCAAATATGAGATCAAAATTCCGATATCGTACCTGGTTTGGCCGGAAAACGGCCGAGAATGTTCGGCTCACCTCCCTCCTCCATCCGTCGCCCACGGAGGTGCTCCCACTCCGATAATCACACCAAAAGACTCGTGGGGTTGCGGGGAAAGTCCTCCCAACCTCGGTTTTGTTCGAATCGGACCGAAACCCCTCCGATGAATTTGGCCTTCGGTGTTCGCACGGGGAGGGCTCGGATAGGGCCGAGACTGCCTCGACCAATCTCCCGAGGAGAGAGAAAATATCTGTTATATAATTCCAACATTTCCAAAATTACCAAACTGCCCCTGCAGCTTCTAGACCCGGAACGAACGCATCGGATCTCCGTTTTCAGCGTGCCGCCTGTCTACGAACTCGTGAGTTCGAGACCTACGCAACAACCCAAGAAAAATTCCCAAAAGTTTTACCAGTCAAAAAGTGACTCCCGAACCCATCCAAAACTGAGGGTAAAATTGTCCAATTCTCAAAATAATTTAATTTCTGGTCCGGGTCGTTACACCAGGTAATCATCATGACACAGTATCTTTTCCCTACATTCATTACTGAGTCAAGCTTAATAGTTTTCACTATCATCACAGCATTCAAAAAAGTAGCACGAAATCCACCTCGAGCATAATCACATTCAAGACAGGAGAGAGAGCGTGTAAGTATTTTCTCATAATCTCGGATGTCCTTTCCAACTTCCGAATAGTAATCACCAGTACAACTTTTTCTCTGAGGTACATTAAAGAGTTATGCTCAGTAGTTTCTTGATACTCTTGCTCAAGACAGTCCTCGAGCGTAATTATTATAATATCAAACAATTCGTCAATTGATACCTCCAATTAGCCCTGGGTAATTCGTGGCAATGGCCATAACCTCAATCATAAGTCGATGCATTTTGACAATTTCTTGATGAGTTGTCTTGACAGTTGAATTCTTTCATACTGACCACTTCCAAACCACTCTAAGTCCAAGACAACTCTTTTGCATAATAATTCACGAGTAATCATAAAAATCAAATAAGACATCTAGTTTGGCAAACTAATCATCACAACACAATTATCTTTCTTCGAAGTTTATTATGGAGTTATATTTAGTAGTTTGCACACATTGTCTTGGAATATTCTCGAGCACAGTCACCTCCATTTTGCTCAATTTGTCATTTAACAATTATAGGCATTCTAGCCCATCTGGAGTTGTTACATGAGCGTCAATCACAATTCGGCATATCGCAACCATTTCCTGATTAATTTCCAAAAACATGGGAAGAAATATTAATACTTCAAGAAGGCCTTTCTTGGACCGGTGTCAACATCATCATAGGGTACACCGCTCACCTTTTTCTTCTAGCATAGTGCATTCTGCATGTATGGTTAGCCCATACATCGGACTACCACCGAATGTATCTTTAAACTAATATGACTTCCCCAAGGTCTCAACATCTCTTATATCCACTTCGACCCGATTCAAAACATTTGACCAATTACCTATAGCACTTGGCTGTCACAGAGCCCCTACGTGTCATCCAAAAAGGTCTTACCACTTTGCACTAGTACTTTTTGGTTCCTCTCCGGTTTTTAATACGTCAAGGCTATTACCTTCGAACGTAATCGAGCAGGATTTATTTACTTTTGGTAATCATACCAAAGCCTTTCATCATGAATTCACCGATGTCAATCGTAACGTTAACTCGGCACAACCCTGGAGTATAGTCACATCAGTGTCTCAAATGGGAACATAACTCAGCCATTCACCCTGAATTACTCTCATCCCATACGTAATCAATCACAACACGATATTGGTGTTTTGTTTTCATTCTTTCCTAATAGCGGTCAAAAAAACATCTCTGTGTTAGGACTCATAGGGGTTATCGAAGCTTTACTTCGATGGTCCGTAGATTCATCTCGTCCTCTTCGACTTCAGGGAAAGAGCCATTTGGTGGCAAGGAAAGGTATCTAGAACTATGACAAGTACCATCATAATCCCTACAATCCTTGTTTTCATGGTCACCTTTCATGACTACCCCTTTTTGGGTTTCTTCATCATCCACACAGGGAAATGATTCGCGATCTACCATATGACTCCTTTCTTGAGTTGTTACATGTTTCTTCGTCCTGCGTCAACCCATGATTTTCCTCCGGAAATATTCAGTTCCCATAAATGCATCACCATGTCCAAGAGGTGTCAGTCACGACACTCCACTTAGTCTTTCTATCTAGTTAAGTATGGTCACACTTAGGGCCACGACTTTCTAAGTCTCAAGCACTGAAGTGTAACCTTTGGCCACTAACCATGCACGGAACTACCTCGTCGCGCTAGCCATCAAATAATTCGTTCACACCACCTTGACAAGTCTTACTACTCGTTCCCACCACCCGAACGAGAAATTTGACGAGAATTTCACCAAATTATCTTCAACAAAAGGTTAGAGTTACTTAAACACCACAACCATGATACCAACTCTTAAATACACTTACTAGTCCCAACACGACTATGAAGATTCTACCGAAAATTCGGCAGAATCTCCCCTGCAAATGGGTCATACCGTCTTCCACCTGTGAGACAAAGGAATTTTCATACTATCTATTACCCAACCAATTCAGAGCAAATCACAATCATTTTGGTCCAAATCATACTCACGTGGCATTTAGTACCCTTATGGTACTCTATCATCTTAAAAATCCTCACAAAGATTTACTTTCATATATCACACTCTGACAAGTTTGTACCTTCAATGGTACTTACTCAAACAAGTCCTCCCTCAGGATCATATGACACCAACATATACAAAAATTTACTAATTCCAACACGAGTCGTCAAGATGATCGACTACAAAATGTGCTCCCTACCTTAGTAGGTTAGGCTAACCAACACTTAATCACAAGAATTTGTTCGAAGAGGTGCTCTGACACGTAAGAATCGGTAATTATGATCATCAAGTATGTGAAAAGAGATTCACTTCCTAAAACCAGGCTCTGATACCAATTGTTACACCCCGCTCCAGAAATCCAACTGGATACCAGAGTCATCAGTGTTGGTCGACACCTGGACGCTGAGTCCAAATGACGAAAGCCCACTAAAAAGTTGCGTTTTAGGAAGTTTTAGTGAAAGGTAAAATAGTAACCACTAAATTACCATTCACCGCGCCAGCGGTAATCCTAGAGCATAACCAACAACATGTGATGATCATAATTAAAGTATTGAATACTTAACCAATTTTTACCTAGTTACACCCTCCACGGGTGATGTCAGAGTTGTCACCAAGTGACTCCCTCCTCGTACTTATGAACTTTCTTTAAGAGACCTGAAGGGTGCAAACAAAAATGTGAGTAAACATATGCTAACCCCCCAGCACTCAGAACACAAATATCAATACAATACTATAAAACGAAATAAAACACATAAATCATGGCACAACACTAAAATACTAACATAATAATTGGAAAACTCCGTAGGGTTAGCAATCACACGCATTCAACTTATAAAAATGTTACAACAAACATTCAGAGTAAATCTTCACACGTTGAAGATGACACATCCAACTCGTGGATAACTAGAATGATAATCTCTCGCTCTCGTTGTCTCTCTACGAATGATGGCGGTCATCTCAACGTCGTACTCTCGTCGTCTCTCCACAAACGGTATCGACCGTGTCAACATCGTACTCATGCGTATGAATTGAAATCTCAACAACCAAGGTCACCGCCCACACCGTACCCACTGGCCAAGATAATAACCATCAACCGGCATGACCCTCGCCTGGTATATCACATAAGCCGGCATGTCACCTCGGCTAGTATATCACGTCATTCGTCGGGATAACCCTCGACTGGCATCAGCCGGCATGTATCATTGGCTGGCATCAGGCTGCATGTATCATTGGCTAGCATATCACATCATCAGCCAGCATGTATCATCGGCTGGCATCAACCCGCATATGTCATCGGCTAGCATCACACACTAAGGTATCCCAATCACATTGTAGCCGCACAAGTCACGCGCACGTGACAGGACTAGGTGTCTTCGCTCATATCACAACCACGTAAAGGACTGGGTCACCACGAGTTACCTTAGGAGCCTAGGACCACAATACACGCAAGGCTTGGGAACAGGACTGGCGCCATTTAACTAGTATAGAATGGGCGCAGGTGAACGATCACATGGAGGACTGGTCTGTGGCCTACAGACAGGTATGACACCAGCGACCACCATATTGGCAAACCAAAACTAACATACATGCTATGCCGGCATGATTCATTGAAAATCCTCGCACCACAATACAGACTCATGTGCTATGCCGGCATGACTCATCGACAATCCTCGCACCACAACATAGACTCATGATAATACAACTAACACATGTGCTATGCCGGCATGACTCCTCGGTGATAGTATCACAACATGACTCATGACCACACGACTGACACATGTGCTATGTCGGCATGACTCCTCGACGATAGCATCACCACATGACTCATCTATCTCGATCATCGTAATCGTCATGTTCGTCATGTTCATCGTATTTGTAGTTGCATATCAATAACACTCCGTACTCACGATTATCGACGTTTCACGAATCAAGACATCTATCCTCGAGACGTCAAACCTAGTAATAGTTTATACTCATTCCAGAGTATTTACATTCCATCGATAATATGACTATCTCGGGATTTATCCTCGAGATCTACCACTTTAGTATTAGTTTATACTCGTTTCAGAGTAAATACAATCCTTAGGATTCACAATCCTCAATTACCACAGTGACATAATGCCGAGTCATTAAATCACCCATGGCATACTCTATAATTATTTTTATTGTCATCACAATTTAATAGGGTTTATTACCCTCAAATCAAGGTATCAACCACATGCCAGGCTCTAAAACTAGCTCGTGGCATAGTCTAGGATTTCTCACATTATCCTATCACAGTAATCAAACCATATATTTCCAAGCATCACAGTCAAGACATTCATCTCCAAATCAGGCCATAATTAATCAATTCACATTATAATCATCACATAATTAATGATATTTAATTCCTTAATTATAAGTTTAGGGCCCGAGGTCCACTCACAGTACGTCGAGAAGAGCTCACCTGACCAAATCCACTATCACACGTACTTTGATGCACTCGATCACGGGGGTCCCCACGAGCTCATCGGACTTTCCATTAACATAATACCTCTCAAATAAGATTAATGTAATCTTAATAACTCATAATTTATTCATTAAAACCAAAACCATAACCCTTGGAAACTTATATTCTTTAGCATCAATTAAAGTAACTTAGGACGTCCGAAACTAATATTAAACAAACTCCGATGGACTCTAAACCTATACCATCAGATTCGAAACATCGAAAATATCTGGGAAACTACTCGCTGGAGGCTGGGGGAGGGCCGCAAGCGCTCACGCGCCGACACTATCCCTTGGGGTTTTAAGGGCCGCAACTGTGGGGTTCAATCACCCCTGTCATGGTCTCGCTGGCGCCTGGCCAGAGACTTCATTAAAGCCGGTTCAAGATTTTTCTGCAACTTTCTCAAATCTCCACGAAACCCTACAACCCATATGTCCAATCTCGTATGTTGGACGAGACGATCACGAATATGGGGTCTATAAGTCGAGAGACTACCTGTGGTGGCCGAAAAAGCTCTAGAAAGCTATGAGACCCATGGCCTTTCACGACTTCTTGCTCTGTGTACAGTGGACTACGACCTCCATGCTTTATATGGCTGGATTCATGGGAATGAGACGAAGAAGATGATGGTCTCACCTTAGCCTGAGTCGTCGCCGTTCAACGACTGGATTTCTGGGTTTTTTCGCGAGAAGAGTCATGAGAGAAGAGAGAGGAATAGAGTTTAAGGAGAAAGGGTGAGACTGACTAATCAGAGAGAGAGAGTGTGTGTTTTTATAAATTTTAAGCTTTCTCGAAATTACCGATACGTCTCGATCGTTCTAGACCCGTAACTTTCTCGTTCGAGCTCCAATTTCGACGTGCCACCTGTCTACATACTCGTGAGCTCGAAAGCCACGTAATGGTGAAAAGAAACTTCCAAAAAGTGTTCTCGATCAAAAAGTAGCTTTCAGGCCTATGGATTTTCCTAGACAATAACGGTAAAGTTTGTAAATCTAACGTAAATTACGGCCCAACAACCTCCTTTGGGCCCCTTTCTAAAATCCAACTTCGTACATTAGTCCAAACCCAGCTTTATTCTAACCCTTAACTCCCGGTTATTTAATTAAATTAAATTTCTACTTTTCAATTCTGGGACGGGTTGTATCATTCATGCCTATTTCATTAGGAACTATTATTTTGGTCCCTTAATGGTTTAGGAAAGGTTTTAATTAGTTTTCTTAAATATTTAGGAAACTGTTTCCTTGTGGAATTTAATGTACACTTCTATTTATTTGAGGATTGATAATTTTCCTATAAATAGAGGTCCTAGGGTTTTGTAAGAAGGTCCGGAAAAATACACAGAAATAACCCAAAGAGCAAAAACACTTTTCTTTTATAATGTAGTTTCCTTTTAGGTTAGGGCTTCTTGAAGCCTTAGCCATGGCTATTTTTTAATATGATTTTGGCCCTTGATTTACTTTATTATGAATCTTGAATATAATTTAGATTACTGTGAGTCTTGAGCTTAGTTTGTTTTTATGAGTTTGACCTGCTAATTTGCATGATATATCGATGAATAATTGTTTGTTAGAGTGGCCCTCTTATTGTGATTATTAGCATCAACGGTATATGGGTTTACATATATTTGTAATCTGAATTCATGACAACTTAGGACTGCACATCACTTTTCTAGGGGTAGTGTGATGTCATTAAATCCCTTTTGTACTTAATGCTTTCTTTTGTGTTATAATTGCTTAAGAGAATTGTGACATAATCTTAAGAGAACTATTCCATAATTTAATAGATGTGGTAGCGAGTTTAAGAGACCTGCCACATACAAACTAAGAAGGAGATAAAATATGTGGGGTGGGCCTTAGTCGGACCCTTGCATGGGCATCATATTCAGATAATTTATAGTAATTGAATCCTGGAAATCATGTTAGGAAGTAATTGTGGTTATTGGTGGATAGAATGCCTTAGCCTATTATTTTTATTAATTGTTTTATGTTCTTTAATTTGTTTTATTTTATTTTTATGTTTCAACCCCCCAACGTGTTTATATGTTTGTTTTTATTTTCTATTTTTATTTTGTGTTGAGTCTTTGAGTTAATTAATCAATATAAGTAATAAAGTGGAACATAGTTAAGGCAAATCCTTGTGGGATTCGACCCTTGCTTATTTGCTATACTATCTACACGATTTGTGCACTTGCAAGGTTAAACTGAATAAAATAGATTTCATATTTGTGTTGTCTATTTTATCCAACATTAGTTAAAGTTGTTAGTTTTTGTTGTTGTTAGTGACTAGTACTTTAACTTGTTAATAAGGCTGTACATGCTAACTTAACTATCTTTGTTCTACTAAGATTCATGCCATGTCAGTTAGTTCATAATCTGCACTTCACAATGCAATGTCTTAAGTGATTAAGTGAACAAAATGACTCAACTTGAGTGAACTTCAGAAAATTAGTGGAGACTACCTTGTGAGAACTTGAGCCTTAATGCCATTCTTTTTTTTTTAGTGATATACATTGTCTCTACTCTTTAAACACTCTTCAATGTTATTCTTAACTGTTGATCTCATTACATTACTTTTGCATTGAACTTTAAAGAACTAACATCATATAGATGCTCTTGGTTTGATGTGTGGCTTGCCATAAGAAGTGATGTATACTATGTGTGCTTAACCTCTAAATGCTTGTCCTACCCTATCATGTACTCCCAAATCCAATTTGAAGCCAAACACTCAGCCCTTCTTTCATCACCCAAAGTATAACCTGCCTTAACACTGAACCATTCAATCAGGCCATGCCCTATAACCTGGGTCTTTGCTAAGTTTGACTTAAATGAGAATCATGGTGAGAATGAGAAGTAAAAGAAGTTGCTACCCAGTTCCAAGAGCTATTGCGGCAAGCACTAAGTGTGACTAAGTCCAAAAGTTTGAATGCTGAGAAAGACGCTTTACACGTGAAAAGCTTCATAAGGAGTGAGGAACCTATTGCATGATCTTGGGCAATTCAATTCAAAAATAAAAAAATAAATAAGAAAAGAACGAAAAAAAATAAAGTGATAACAAAAAGTGAATTGATCTAAGTGAGCCAAAGAACCTCAAGAAGAGCAATCAAGAAGTGCAATGTCGTGGGCCTTAAGCAAGGATTCAGATCAGAAAGTACAAGTTCAAGCCATGACTTCTCATGCCTTGGCACAACTCAAGTTCTTTGAATCATATCCCTTCCTTCTCAAACAATTAAGCTTAGCCATATTGCAACCTAATGTGAAAGACCTAACTGATCTTATGGACAATCATGTTCAGGATTGAGGTAAGTATCTATGCTCTTAAAGTTCAATTTCTTTCATGAGATCTTAAATTCAGAAAGTGTTGTTTTTCATTGATTATTCATATGTGATTAAACTTTGATTGTCTTTACATAAATTCCATCACATATGCTTGATATGAGTGTAAGCCTAGGATTTTGTAGTGAATTGAGAGATATCTAGTAAGGGTTAGAGTCAAGGCAAAATCTTTCTAGAGCACTTGAATGAAGTTGTTTTAAGCATGATTACTTGAGATGTTGGCATTCACACATGAATCTTACTGTTGTGGCATAGTCTTTTGGTTTTGCAAAGCATGTTTACTTTCGTTGATTCTTATTAACCTGTTCTAAGCACTATCTCTAGAAATTTAGTGGTCTAAGTAAAACGTTAGTGGGTATCATAGCTGCCATAACCCTCAGGAGACAAAACTCCTCCTACTAGGAAGACCTAGGGGTTTAAATGTCATATCTTAACTAAGATCGGGGACTAGCAAACGATAGGTTTGGGGGTATTTGTTCAGTCATTATTTATACATCTTCTAGATCTCATTGCATGCCCTTTTACTTATCTTTTGAGTGCTTTTGTGCTATCCATAGTAGAAAATGATAAATTTTGTGAGACTTGTGCAAAATTGGAAAGTTAGGTGAATTCTGAGAACAACGCAAAAATAAGGGCTCAAATCGGAGTTGGAACAAAAGAGATGTCTCAAGTTGAACTTTGGGTCCTAAAAAGGGCCTAAACCCAGTTCTGGTCCCTGCCAGGATCTGCCAAATTCAAGCCCATGACACACCCTAAAATGTGTCCCTGAGACCTATCATGTGCCCTAATCCGAGTACCAGGTGCGCCCTAAATCAAGCATGTGGCTTGTCCCAAGTTCCTACGCCAAAGATGCCCTATCAATCCCCAATCCATGCCATTACATGTCCCGTGACATGTCCTTGGCTCCTCAGAAGACAAGATCAGCGACTGATGTCCCTACGCCCTAATTTAGGCCCGTGACATGTCTTTGACATGTCCAGGTAGGCCAAAGTATGTCATCACTCAGAACCCGTTGGAACCAAGTGAGACACCAACTAGAACTGAACTTCAAATAGTGTTAACAAGCTAGTGGAGCCTTAGGGCAAGCCCAGAATTTCCAATAACATGTCGATGACATGTTGCGCTCTAAAAAGACTTCCCGAGAGCCCTAGTTTGAGCCAAATTGGGCTATTGAGTTTCTACGAGCTTTCGAGCAGAACAGAGCCCAGAACTATGCTAGACATATCATATGGAAGTGAAATTAGTTGTTTGTCCCAGGTGCATTGGTCAATTACAGGCTTAGTTCTCGACAAGCCCAAAAAGGGAGAACTTGGAGGCCAAAATGAGGAACTTTCTGCTCAGTCGTGTCTTGAAGGTGCCAGTTGTCCAAGAATGTTCAAGAATGCCAAGAAAAACTTTCTTTCCATCTAAGGCATCCTCAGAAGATTCCAGAACCTGCTTGGACATACAAGAAAGGCTTTTCTTTCCTCACAAGTCACATATCCCGAGGGAAACCCGCTGGTCCGCATGCTGTTTTCCAAGTTAAGTCCTGAGTTTCAAGAAGTTGTCCATGCCAAGCTAGGACAGCTGTTTAGGGTTTCATTAAGGGTATTCTAGTCCTTTGTATTTCAGTTTCAATTCCTAGAATTTAGGGGAATCCTATGGACCTATTTAAACTAAGTTTCAGCGTGAAACTAGGAGTCCCAACCCTTAAGCCGCATAGTTTGAGTTTTGGACGTTTTACTTTTGTTAGTGCTTTTTGGAGGAGAGCTTAGCGCAGAGAGTTGTGGAGAGGCTTGGACGTGTTCTTGGCTTGCCATTATTCTCATTTCATTCTCTTCTCTTTAACTTTTACTTAGTAATCATGAATTATTTTATTGCTTTCCTTAATACAATGTGCGAGTAGTTCTTCATCGAATTAGGGCTACTTGAAGCCCTAGCCATGTAGTTCATTAATGTGATTTTGGCCCTTGGTTTACATGTTTTGAATACTAGATATAATTGTGATTACTATGCGTAATGATCTTAGTTTGTGTTGATGAGTGTGATGTCACCTTTTATGCATGAACTATCGATGAATAATTGCTTGTTTGATTGATCACCTTCTTGTGGTTATTAGCATCAACGGTAGTGGCTTTACATCTTACTTGTAATCCAATTCATGACAACCTAGATTACTCAACATTTTCTACGGGTAGTGTGAAGTCATTAAACTCCCTTTCTTGCTTAATGCGTCCTCTTGGATAGTTGTTGTACTGAGTCGAAAAAACCTGCAATATAGGAACTAAGAAGAGAATAATTTGTGTGGAGTTAGCCTTAAGTGGAGTTTTGCATGGGCATCGTATTCAGTTAATTCAAAATAATGGAACCTTGGAAATCATGTTTTTGACTTGATTGGTTTGGGTAGAGAGTTCGTCTTAATTCGACTTAGTTAATCTTTAGAATACATTTGATTTACTTCTTCTTTTATCTTTTTTTGCATTACATTCTTGTCTTCAATTTCAGAATCCAAAAGCATCGAGTGCCTGTAACAACTCGGAATTTCAATTATTGGATTTACGAAAATTATTTATGTAAAATGATGATTTTACCCTTGCTTCTTAAGGGCGTGGAAATCAAATTTTGTTTCGGACCATTTTAGGTGATGTTTTGGATACCGTTGAGTGGGTCTCGAACTCACGACTTCGTAGACAGGCGGCACGCGAGAAACGGAGTTCGTGTACGAAAGTTACGGGTCCAGTTGTTCAAGGGCATTTTGGTAAATTTGGCTTGGGAGTAGATATTTTTAAACCCCAAAACCTTTACTTCATTATCATCATCCTCATTTTATCTCTGTGAAACACACACCCACATCGAAACCGTGAGAAAACACCCCAAAACCCACAAGGTCAACTTTTGATTCAAGGCTTTAACTTCCATTTTTGATCAACTAATCGTATTCTACTCCTTTCCACGATCACAACCATACCAACCATCGAAGGAGAGGACCACGGGCGAAGCCGAACCGAGTATAGGAAGTTTCGGATCTTCCGATTGATTTTCTGACTTACACAGATACGTGTTTGTGGTTTTGAGGTCATATTTGGATTCTTGGGTGTGAGTAGATAGATTTAGACATAAAATTTGTGAAAAATAATTGAGTTTTGAGGAAGTTATAAAAGCTTCAAGTTTCGGCCGGAAATGGGGGATTCCAGCAAAACCAGACGGTGGCGTCGACAGCCGGTCGTCTTCTCCAGTGAGTCACCGGTGACCGGTCGGGTCGAGTGAACCGGTCGGATTGAGTGAACCGGTCGGGTCGAGTTGAATCGATCGGGTTAAGTGAACTGATCGGGTTGAGTAAACTAGTCGGGTTGAGTTGGATCGAGTCAGGTCGAATTGGGCCGAGTTGGACCGGTCCAAGTGCGTGGGCACTGTAGCATGCGGGTGACTGGCGCGTAAGGGCGTAGCGGCGCGGGGACTCGTGTTTCGACCTTCCGTCGGCCCGTGGCGGCACGTGGGGCAGAGTCTGAGGTCACGGTGACGCATGACAGCTAGTTTTTGACGTTCCAGATCTGTTGGCGCAAGTTTTGGGTCGATCGGACGTCGTTTAGGGGTTGTTTTGGGCGTTTGAAGTTGCTGCGTTTTCTAGGCCAGCATAGGTAGACCTCCCAGGGTTTAGGGGGTTTATATTTAAGGTTCTTATTATTAGCTGGTAATCCCGATTATTAATTTGGACAGGCGATACTGCTCCAGGAACTTCAGGGGAGCGTACAATTCGGGATTGAGCTTGCTAGGACAGGTTTGTGAGTGGACTTTTGGTTTATAAACTATAATGCATGCATAAATGTATCTTTGATTTAAATACAGTTATGTATGGGTGCAATGAATTTCTGGAATTTAGAAATGATGTTGGACACATGTTTTCCAATATTTCAGTGAAAGTATGTTTTGAGAAATGGCCTGGTTTTTGTACTCGATTTTGATATCGCTTTGACGTGGTAACTATTTGAGCCTGTGATTTGGGCTTAGACCCGTAATTATGATATTACTGGTTTTGGCCATAAAATGATTTTTCAAAGAATTTGGCTTAGGCCAAGAAACAAAGATTTCAAAATACGGATTTGGTTCACTGGTTTTCTGTCCCGATGGTTATAGTTGCTCTGACTGGTGTTGAGGGGTTTTGCTCCGCTGGTTGTTGAGGGTTCTCCAACCTTGGTGTTGAGGGGTTTTGCTCCGCTGGGTCGCGAGGATGTCTACGCGTAGTACAGATTTTAACACATCTCAAGGGAAACCCTGGTGTGTTGTGGATATGTCGGGAACAGTGGATTTGAGATATTATGTGTCCAGGTTGAATTAAATGATTTTAAACTCCGTTTGGGAGGATTTTCAAACCAAACTGTGGACCACGAGGTATTTTCATTATACAGATTTTATGTGAGTCCAACTAAGTGGTTTTAAAGAGAAATGGAATTCCGATGGTTTCAAATAATGTTTTAATCATAAACAGTTTTATGTGATGCATGCATGATTTTATTCGTGGAGGGGGAAAATGTAAGATTTCCTCAGAAAAGGATTTATAACTGATTATTTTTACCACTCACAACTTTGTGTTTTAAATCCCCTCCAAGTTGTTGAGTTGAGTTGACGCGGACACTTCTCTCGAGGCAGAGGCATTAGTACTTTCAACTGTGTTGTGTAGTTATGCTTGAGTAGGATATCTAAATTGTACCCTTGATCCTACTTAGACGTTCTCAGTTATGAGATGTCCTTAGGGGGACAGGGTGTTGTTAGCCACTTTTCTGCTAGGTGGTTCCACTTATCATTGGTGGAACGCATTAGAGCTATCAGGCTGGGATGTCAGTACAATTACCTGGGCGACTTTTCGGGAGCAGTTCCTTGAGAAATTTTACCCTTGCTCATACCGAGATGCCAGGGAGGCTGAGTTCTTGCACTTACAGCAGGGAGATATGACAGTGGTTCAGTATAAGTAGAAATTCATAGAATTGGCTCGTTTTGCACCGGCTCTGGTGGCAACCGAGAGGGACAAGCGACGCAGATTTGAAAATGGACTGAGGGGCGAACTGCGGTCAACAGTAACAGCTGCAGTTCATACTTCCTTGAGAGCCATGTCTGACGCTGCAGCTCGTGTAGAGTTGAGCATGGGTTTGCCAGTCCAGCAGCTGTTTCGTGGTTATTGGAGCCTCTAGTCAGGGACCGTCCAAGAGAGGCAGTTTCAGTTCTGGATCTACTGGGGGTGCGGGATCCGAATCAGGCAGTGGCGGAGCCAGACAAGCACCGCAGTCATCCACTCGTTCTAGTGGTGCTTCAGTGCAATCAACTCGAAGACTGAGTGGCAGCTCCGGTGGCACTGGATGTTACTTCTGTGGGGAGATTGGTCACATAAGGAAATTTTGACCACATCGTCATCTGGGCAGAAGTTCCTGGGGGCGGGGTGCTACTGAACAGAGGCAGAGGACAGTTCAGCCGTCTGGTATTGCAACTGGAAGCCAGAGTCAATCCAGTGGGGCCAACCGGGCCAATTGGACGAACAGGGCCAGTGGGTCCAACAGGGCCAGAGGCATACAGTGGGGTTGTGGTCGATCTTTGGATACACAAGCCCGAGTTTTTGCTATGTCGCAACAGGAGGCCCAAGCAACACTAGAGGTGGTCACGGGTATGTTATCTATTTTTAACCATGATGCATATGTTTTGATAGATCCTGAGGCGACTCATTCTTTCATTGCTCGGGGTTTTACATTGTTTGCTGATAGAGAATTGTCTCTGATTGGTTGGGACATGGGTATTAGTACTCCTACACGGAATATGTTAGTGGCGAATCTCGTGATTCGTAGTTGTCCAGTGTTAGTGGAAGGTCATGCATTAGAGGCAGATTTAATCCCCTTAGATATTTTTGATTTTGATGTGATTCTGGGGATGGATTGGTTAACTAGCACCATGCCTCTATTGATTGTTATGACAAGAGAGTGGATTTCCGGAGTCCAGGTTTACCAGAACTTACGTTTAGGGGAGATCGTAAGGTACTACCCTCCGGAGTGATATCGACGTTGACCGCTGAGAAATTGTTGAGGAAAGGTTGTAAGGGTTACTTGGCTCATGTGTTTGATTCTCGGGATACTCCGATGAGAGTGGAGGATATTTCAGTGGTGAGTGAGTTCTCTGATGTGTTTCCAGAGGATCTTCCGGGATTGCCACCTCACCGGGAGATTGAGTTCACCATAGAGTTTTTACCAGGTATTCAACCTATCTCACAGGCACCGTACAGAATGGCACCGGCAAAATTACGAGAGTTGAAGACTCAGTTGCAGGACTTGGTGAATATGGGATTTATTCGCCAAAGTGTTTCACCTAGGGGTGCACCAGTGTTATTTGTGAGGAAAAATGATGGTGGTCTGAGGTTATGTATCGACTACCGGTAGCTAAACAGGGCTACGGTGCGGAATAAGTATCCTCTGCCAAGGATAGATGATTTGTTTGACCAACTTAAGGGGGCAAGATATTTTTCAAAAATTGACCTTCGATCCGGGTACCATCAGTTGAGGATCAGGGAAGGGGATGTTCAGAAAACAGCTTTCAGGACTCGGTATGGTCATTATGAGTTCCTGGTGATGCCTTTCGGGTTGACTAATGCCCCAGCGGCATTTATGGATTTGATGAACAGGGTGTTCCAAAAGTATTTGGATCGGTTTGTGATTGTGTTCATCGATGACATCTTGGTGTATTCGAGGATTCCTAAGGCACATGAGAAGCACTTAAGGTTGGTGCTGAATATGCTTAGGAAAAAGCATTTGTTTGCCAAGTTCAGTAAATGCCAGTTTTGGTTGACAGAAGTGGGATTCTTAGGTAATGTGATTTCGGCTGAGGGTATCAGCGTAGATCCCCAAAAGGTTGAGGCAGTGGCAAACTGGGAGCAACTGAGGATAGTGACAGAGGTGATGAGCTTTCTGGGTTTGGCAGGATATTATCGACGGTTCGTAGAAGGATTTTCTACGATAGCAGGCCCGTTGGCTCGGTTGACTAGGAAAGGAGTCAAGTTTGACTGGGGAGCTGATTGTGAACAGGGATTTCAGGAGCTGAAGAGGAGGTTGACTTCTGCTCCAGTATTAACCCTTCCTGATGATATTGGGGGATTCGAGGTGTATAGTGATGCATCATTGCGGGGTATAGGCTGCGTGTTGATGTAGCATGGGAAGGTGATAGCGTATGCTTCTAGACAACTTAAACCACATGAGATGAATTACCCCACACATGATTTGGAGTTAGCTGCAGTGGTGTATGCACTGAAAATCTGGCGACATTATTTGTACTGGGAGACGTGTCGGATCTTCACCGACCATAAGAGTTTAAAGTATTTGTTCACCCAAAAGGACCTGAATCTGAGGCAAAGAAGATGGCTTGAGCTAATAAAGGATTATGATTGTACTATAGAGTACCATCCAGGGAAAGCCAATGTTGTGGCGGATGCCTTGAGGAGGAAATCCATGGGTTCTTTGGCCCATTTGCACACAATCTACCTACCATTGTTGTTAGAGTTCCGTAGAGCGGGGATTGTATTTGACATGGATAACCAGGGGGCTTTATTGGCTAGTTTCCATGTGAGGCCTGTTCTGATTGATCGGATTATTGAGGCTCAACTCCAGGACCCTACATTGTGCATTATCAGGATGGAGTTGGAGGCTGGAAACAGGCAGGACTATGCGCTTAGGGATAATGGAGCCTTGGTTAGGGATGGCCGGTTGTGCGTACCAAATAAGCTGGAGCTAAAGAGGGAAATTCTTGATGAGGCTCATAGTTCGGCTTACGCTATGCATTCAGGAGGTACCAAGATGTATCATACCCTAAGGAAACACTATTGGTGGACTGGGATGAAAAGGAAAATTGCTGAGTTTGTGAGTAGATGCCTGACATGTCAGCAAGTGAAAGTAGAGAGGCAGAAACCATATGGGGCATTTCAACCATTACCTATTCCGGAATGGAAGTGGGATCACATTACGATGGATTTTGTGTATAAACTTCCAAGGACACAGAAGGGACATGATGGGATATGGGTAATTGTTGATAGACTCACGAAGTCTGCACATTTCTTGCCAGTGCGGGAAGATTTTCGGATGAGTCGGTATGCCAAATTGTTCGTTGATGAGATCATACGGCTACATGGGACTCCAGAGTCAATTGTTTCGGACAGGGATCCTAGATTTACCTCCAAGTTTTGGCGGAGTTTGCAGAAGGCTTTTGGCACTACCTTGCATTTTAGTACAGCTTTTCATCCTCAGACGGATGGTCAGTCTGAGAGGACAATCCAGGTTTTGGAGAATATTATGAGAGCTTGTGTACTGCAGTTTAAAGGGAACTGGGATTCACACCTGGCTCTGATGGAATTTGCTTATAATAATAGTTATCAGTCGAGTATAAGGATGTCTCCTTTCGAGCCACTGTATGGGAAGCAGTGCAGGACACCGTTATGCTGGAACGAAGTGGGTGAAAGGAAACTGTTAACACCAGAGTTAGTGGATAGGACTAAGGAAAAGATAAGAATCATCAGAGAAAGGTTGAAGACAGCTCAGGATCGCTAGAAGAGCTATGCAGACCGTCGAACCAGAGATCTTGAATTGGAGATTGGAGACTGGGTGTTCTTGAAATTATCTCCTTGGAAGGGAGTGGTACGTTTTGGTAGTCGAGGGAAACTGAGTCCTCACTACATTGGGCCGTATGAGATTTTGGAGAGGATAGGACCAGTGGCATATCGTCTTGCTTTACCATCAGAATTATCCAGAGTTCATAATGTTTTCCATGTATCTTTGCTCTGGAAATATCTGTTTGATGAGTCTCACATATTGGAAGAGCAGCCACTTGAGCTGAAGGATGATTTGACCTTTGAGGAGCAACCAGTGCAAATATTGGATTGGAAAGAGAAGGTACTGCATAGAAAGAGTATTCCTCTAGTTAAAGTGTTGTTGAGGAATCATAACGTGGAGGAAGCCACGTGGGAAACCGCGACTTTAATGCGGGCGTAGTATCCTCATTTATTCCAATGGTAGAGTTGAATTTTGAGGACGAAATTTCTTAAGGGGGGTGGATTGTAACAACCCGAAATTTCAATTATTGGATTTACGTAAATTATTTATGTAAAATGACGATTTTACCCTTGCTTGTTAAGGGCGTGGAAATCAAATTTTGTTTCGGAACATTTTAGGTGGTGTTTTGGATACCGTTGCGTGGGTCTCGAACTCACGAGTTCGTAGACAGGCGGCACGCGAGAAACGGAGTTCGTGTACGAAAGTTACGGGTCTAGTTGTTCAAGGGCATTTTGGTAAATTTGGCTTGGGAGTAGATATTTTTAACCCCCAAAACCTTTACTTCATTATCATCATCCTCATTTTATCTCTGTGAAACACACACCCACATCGAAACCGTGAGAAAACACCCCAAAACCCACAAAGTCAACTTTTGATTCAAGCCTTTAACTTCCATTTTTGATCAACTAATCGTATTCTACTCCTTCCCATGATCACAACCGTACCAACCATCGAAGGAGAGGACCACGGGGGAAGCCGAACCGAGTATAGGAAGTTTCGGATCTTCCGATTGATTTTCCAGCTTACACAGGTACGTGTTTGTGGTTTTGAGATCATATTTGGATTCTTGGGTTTGAGTAGATAGATTTAGACATAAAATTTGTGAAAAATGGTTGAGTTTTGAGGCAGTTATAAAAGCTTGAAGTTTCGGCCGGAAATTGGGGATTCCGGCGAAACCAGACGGTGGCGCCGGCAGCCGGTCGTCTTCTCCGGCGAGTCACCGGTGATCGATCTGGTCGAGTGAACCGGTCGGGTTGAGTGAACCAGTCGGATCGAGTGAACCGATCGGATTGAGTGAACCGGTCAGGTCGAGTTGAACCAGTTGGGTTAAGTGAACCGGTCGGGTTGAGTAAACCGGTCGGGTTGAGTTGGAACGGGTCAGGTCGAATTGGGCCGAGTTGGACCGATCCAGGCGCGTGACCGGCGCGTGAGGGAGTGGCGGCGCGTGGGCCCGTGTTTCGACCTTCCGTCGGCGCGTGGTGGCGCGTGGGGCCAAGTCTGAGGTCACGGTGACGTGTGACAGCTAGTTTTTGACGTTCCAGATCTGTTGGCGCAGGTTTTGGGTCGATCGGACGTCGTTTAGGGGTTGTTTTGGGCGTTTGAAGTTGCTGCGTTTTCTAGGCCAGCATAGGTAGACCTCCCGGGGTTTAGGGGGTTTATATTTAAGGTTCTTATTATTAGCTTGTAATCCCGATTATTAATTTGGACAGGCGATATTGCTACAGGAACTTCAGGGGAGCGTACAATTCGGGATTGAGCTTGCTTGGACAGGTTTGTGAGTGGACTTTTGGTTTATAAACTATAATGCATGCATAAATGTATCTTTGATTTAAATACTGTTATGTATGGGTGCAATGAATTTCTGGAATTTAGAAATGATGGTGGACACATGTTTTCCAATATTTCAGTGAAAGTGTGTTTTAAGAAATGGCTTGGTTTTTGTACTTGATTTTGATATCGTTTTGACATGGTAACTATTTGAGCCTGTGATTTGGGTTTAGACCCGTAATTATGATATTACTGGTTTTGGCCATAAAATGACTTTTCAAAGAATTTGGCTTAGGCCAAGAAACAAAGTTTTCAAAATACGGATTTGGTTCACTGGTTTTCTGTCCCGATGGTTACAGTTGCTCTGACTGGTGTTGAGGTTTTTGCTCCGCTGGTTGTTGAGGGTTCTCCGACCTTGGTGTTGAGGGGTTTTGCTCCGCTGGGTCGCGAGGCTGTCTACGCGTAGTACAGATTTTAACACATCTCAAGGGATACCCTGGTGTGTTGTGGATATGTCGGGAACAGTGGATTTGAGATATTATGTGTCCAGGTTGAATTAAATGATTTTAAACTCCGTTGGGGAGGATTTTCAAACCAAACTGTGGACCACAAGGTATTTTCATTATACAGATTTTATGTGAGTCCAACTAAGTGGTTTTAAAGAGAAATGGAATTCCGATGGTTTCAAATAATGTTTTAATCATAAACTGTTTTATGTGATGCATGCATGGTTTTTATTCGTGGAGGGGGAAAATGTAAGATTTCCTCGAAAAATGATTTATAACTGATTATTTTTGTCCACTCACAACTTTGTGTTTTGAATCCCCTCCTAGCTGTTGAGTTGAGTTGACGCGGACACTTCTCTCGAGGCAGAGGCATTAGTACTTTCGGCTGCGCTGTGTAGTTATACTTGAGTAGGATATCTAAATTGTACCCTTGATCCTACTTAGACGCTCTGATATTATATTGTATTTGGTTGGTCATTAATTACGGGAATTATTGAGTGCTTGAATCCCTTGTCTGACAAGTGAAAGTATTTATTATTATTATAATTTGTAAGGAGTGAAGGTTATTTTGGGAACCTTTCCTTAGGTTGTCAGACGGGATCAGGGTTCTTCCCGGGTTTCGAGGGGAAATTCGAGACGGGTCCTGACAGTGCCACACCCCCCCCCCCCCCCTGGTTGTGTGTCTTGTTTGTGTGTTTTGTTAGAGTCTTTTGTGTTTTCTTGCGTCACAAGTTAGTGTCTTAAGTTGTGTGTAGGTGTCTTTACATATCTAACTAGTGTTGGGTTTAAGTTTAGTTCTTTTACTTGTTTCTTTATTATTTTTCTTGAGTCTTGTTGAGTTAATAACTTCTAAACTAAAAATTGGACATAATATTGATACATAGTCCTTGTCGGATCGATCCTTGCTTTCTGCTATATTGTCTTAGTTGACTTCTACACTTGCAAGGTTTTAACTGTTAAAGATAGAGTTCATTTTCTTGCTACAAAAAAAAGTGTAATTTGAGACGTCCCCCTCCTGTCGTGAAAGATAAAAAAAGCGTCATAAATGGGCATTTGCGACGGTTTTACGATGGGTACAAAGCCATTGCAATACAGAGGCGTTGTAAATATTTTGGCTATTTATTACGACGCAAGTACCCATCGCGTAAAACATTCACGACGCTAGTCTTTCCGTCGCAACAATTTGAGCATTGGATTTAAACTAGCCATTTGCGACATCTTTACGCCGTCATAAATGTTAAATACGACGTCTTCAAATTCTTTTTTGGGACAGCACTAGCCATCGTAAATAATACTTGCGACACGACAAATGTAAATCTTTGTAAAAATGAATTTTTGCACTTTTTGAGTGATTTCAATACCAAAATAACAGGAATCAACTTTTGGAATTTGTAAATTGTACCACCAAGAAGAAAATAACATCATATATTGTTAAGAATTTAAAGTAATTAATAATAATTTGATAAATGAACAAGTGTCTTAAAGTACTAAGTCAAGTGCTAGAGAAAGAAGAATAATGAAAATTGAACCTAAGACAAAGATTCAACAGTCTTTTCAAGTACTTGTTCACTTAAGTTAAGGAGTCTAACTTTATCGAGCTTGAAAGTAATTCAAAGCATTTTTGGTTCTACATGACCCAACAAAGTTTAAAAGATCACACTAGAAATGATAGACTTCAATTTCCCTCCAAAAATCTTCACTGAAGCCTGAAATAAAACTTACAGAACAATTAACAAAAGTATTAGAAAACAATTCAACATTGATCTTATCCAATTCTTAAAGTAAGCTACAATTGTATTCCAACACTGAATATTCATAGAAGAAGGCAAAAGCAACAAAGAGTTGCATATTCAAGTTTAACAGGTTCAATCTTATAAAGCTTACTATTTACTTCACCACAAAATTAAATATTGGTGATTCTGCCATTCAATTTCTGTTGCTTTTCTTAAATGATGCTATTAAACTAGTATTAATTTAGGCATCCTTACTAAATTTGCACTCTATATATTCTGTTTACTTCTTTCTATACATGTAAAAACACACACATGTTTACCAAAACAAGTTCAAATTAAGAGCTCAAAGTTCATTCAACTTAAGATGTGTGTCGTGACCCCATAAATCATTACTATAGGCAGAAAGTTCTATTTAACTGAGATCAACAATAGGGATAATTCCAAGATGGCAGCTTATGTACTACTCAGCCTCAGTCCCCATTATCCAAGTTCACAACCAAAGCCCATATGGATAGACTTGAGCAACATCCAATAAAAATCTACTTATCAATCTTGTTCATATAATAAGTCAGAGCTGAACAATTTTCAAGCAGAAATAAAAATTTTCTACTTACCCAAATAGATGAGCCAACAAATTTTTCAGAAAAAGGCTAGGGTTCTCATAAATCTAGAAGCCAATATAGAGTTGGAGACTTTTCTATTATCAGACGATGCTGCGATTATTGAGTCAAAGAAAGAAAATGGATTCAAAACTATCAGATTTACATACCTTCACAGCACAAGACAAACGGTTTCTAGTCTAGGACGTCAGCTTCACTTCTCCTTCACGTTGCTCACTAACCCTCTAACCCTAGAACTCTGATGCAGGGATATCAGAAGAAATAAAAATTGAGAAGGGTTGCAAACAGCAACTAAATTGCAAGCAGGAAGGCGCGAGAGTGAGAGAGGGAAATGAAAATTTTCATCTAAAAAGCGCTAATTGTATAATTTTTTACGACGTGTTCAATTAGGTCGTATCAACTATCCAAACCCGTCGTAAGCTTGCATTTTTACGACGTGTTTTGTAGTGCCGTCATATATAAACCTGTGCTGCAAGTATTTGCGACACCAATTGCGACATGACTTATAATCGTGTAGCAAATGTTTTCGCGCCTTTAACCCCATGTAAATTATTAGGCGTTTGCATGGGCCGCGTGCTCCAGTCGCAAAAAAGGTGTCACAAATGGGCTTTTTTCTTTTAGTGTCTTGTGCTTTATTTTTACCAACATTGTTTTCGAGTCTTTTATTGAAGTTAATAAATCTGAATTCTAAGTGGAATTACTTGTTGAACAAGTCCTCGAGAGATCGACCTTTGCTTGCCATTATATTATCTTAATCGATTTTGTATACTTGCAAATATATAATTGGATAGAATAGGCTTCGTAATTGTTGCTTGTTTTATTTCCTTACAAGTTTTTGGCGCCGTTGTCGGGGACTTGTCCCTCAACTGTGCCCATTGAATTTAGATCTTATTAACTCAAGTTATTTTTCTATCTTTTTTTTTGCATTGTTCTCAGAATAAACCTATCTTTCCAAATCTGCACAAGCCTCACAAGATTGATCCTTTTCTACTATGGATGACACGCAATTAGTCAAAAGACAAGTAAAAAGGGCATGAATGATATATAAAAGATGTATGAAATAATGACTGAAAAAATACCCCCAAACTTATCTTTTGCTAGTCCCTGAGCAAAACAAAGGAAAACATAACTAACAAGAATGAAAGGACTTGATCTTAGTTAAGATAGGACATTTAAACCCCTAGGTGTTCCTAGTAGGAGGAGTTTTGTCTCCTGAGGGTTATAGCAACACGATACCACAAACGTTGTACTTAGACAACTATAATGCTCAAGACAGTACTTTTAACAAGTTAATAAGAATCAAAGTAGACACACTTTGCAGAACTAAAAGGGATGCCATAGCCATAAGTATCATGTATCATGTGGAAGTGCCAATAGTTCAAGTGATCATGTTACAAACAACTTCATCCAAGTGCTCTAGAAAGATTTCGCCTCGATTCTAATCCTCACTAGTCAACTCTCAATTCACAAGAGAATCCTAGGCTTTTCACTCTTATCAAGCATATGTGATGGAGTTTATGTCATGGAATTCAAGTTCAATCACATATGAGTAGCAATGAAGAATAACACTTTATAGAGTTAAGATCTCATGAACGGAATTGAACTTTATGAACATAGATACATACCTTGCTCCTTAGCATAGTTGTCCATATAAGATTAGTTAGGTCTTCCATTTAGGTTGTAATGGGACTAGGCACATGGGATTAGAAAGGAAGGATTAGATTCAAAGAACCTGAATTGTGCCAAGGCATAAGAAGTCACGGCTTGGACTTGGAATTTCTTATTTGAATCCTGGTTAAGGCCCACGGCTATTGATGGCTTTCCTTGTTCAATGTTTCTTTTACTTTCTTTTCTTTTTCATTTATGACTTCTTTTCTTTTTCATTTTTGACTTCTTTTCTTTTGTTTCTTTCCTTTTTGAATGGATCCAAGATCATGCAATGATTCTCTTATTCCTTGTAGAGTTTCCTTTGTAGAGCTTTGTACTCAATTTTTCAGCATTTTGAACTTTCACCCATTTGACAATGATGCCAACATCTCGGGATTGGGCAGCACTTTTCTTCTCACCATGACTCTCATTTAAGAAAACCTTAGCACCAGCTTAGGTTATAGGGTATGGCTTATTTGAATGGTTGAGTATTTTGGGGAGGTTATACTTTGGGTAATGAAAGAAAAAGGCTGATTGTTTGGCTTCAAAATTGGCTTAGGGAGCATGCAATAGGGTGGAATAAGGCCTTTAGGGGTTAAAGCACATATAGCCTACATCACATCTTATGGAAAACCACACATCAAATCAAGAGTATCTATAAGATGTTAGTTCTTTAAAGTTCAATCCAAATATGATGTAATGAGATCAACATTCAAGAACAAAAGTGAAGAGTGTTTTAAGAGTAGAAACAATGTAGATCCGTCTAAAAGAATGGCAATAAAGCTTAGGGATCTCATAGGGTAGTCTCCACTAATTTTCTAAAGTTCACTAAAATTTAGTTGTTTTGTTCACTTAATCACTTAAACATGGCATTGTGAAGTGCGAGATATGAACTACTTGACTATGGCAAGACTCTTAGTAGAACAAAGATAGTTAACATAGCATGTACACCCTTAATAACGAGTAAAGTACTATCACTAGCTAACTTAAATTAGAAATTTATACTCTTAAATTTTTTTCGCCGTGTACCAACCCAAGACCTACTTGTTTCTATATGAAAAAATTCAATCCACACCCCCAAACCTAAATTGAACATTGTCCTCAATGTGATAAGCAATATGCATGACAAAAACCAAAGGAAGGTTCAGAGAGTGCAATAGGGCAGAAACAATAAAATGAGAGAGAACAAAAACCAGTGCTAGGTTCACTCCTAGGAGCGCTTTATTTATCGTCTGGGCAAGACAGGGTTGGCATGTCTAGTGCCTTGTGGTTGTTTAAGTGCATGGACTGTCGTGCCTTGCTTTGTTGGCTGCAGTTCCCACTTGGGTAGGGGTGGACCCTTGATCGAAGGCCAAGGTTCTTTGGCCGTGAGGGGTAGGTTATGAACACCTGTATGTGGTTTCTCCCTGAACATTTGCACAGATTGGCTATCATCCAAGCTAGCAGAAAGTAAGAACTAAATGGTTTGTCCCTTACCTAGACATGTAGATGTGGGATATCCTGGGGGGGGAGGGGTGCCCTAATTCAGGCGGAGGAGGCTCCCTATGATGAGGGGCGTGTCCCATGGCCAGGAATGGGAGGTCCTCAATTGGGGCCTGTTTGCACCGTGCCAGGGAGGGCACGGCATCGAGCATTCTGATATCTGCACTCACGTTGGCAGCAAGAGCTTCTTGAGGCTGTGTGATGGCCATGTTAATAGACCCCTTGGCCATGTTAATAGACCCCTCCGAGTTCGAACCTGCTATTATGTCCTGCAACAAATGATCCATTAATTCCAAGGGAAAATTGACAATGGGTTCAGGAGGTTCCTGTATGATATCATGGTTGTTGAATGTCCTCAGCTTCTCCCAAACATTGATAACCACCGTTCCTCGTTTTATGTTGATGTCACAATCGATTGTGGCTAACAGGGGCTTGCCAAAAATTAGTGGTGGATCGTCACTTGAACCTGGCTTCTCCATCCTCAGGACATTAAAATCTGCAGCAATGCAAACATCCCCTATCTGCTTACATCCTCAATCACACCCATTAGACTAGTCAGAGATGAATCAGCTAATCTAATGCATAACTCAGTAGGTTTTAACTTTCATAAGTTTAAGGATTGAAACAAATGGTAGGGCATGATACTTACTACAGCCCTTGTATCACAAAGACAATGATTAAACCATTTTTCTTTGATGACACAAGGGAGGGAAGGAGGCCCTAGATCCTCAACCTTGGGTGGCATGCCATGTAGAGCATTGAGAGTGGCTGAATTTATGTCCAGAGTGATGGTTGGTGCAGCTCCGCGTTTTCTAGAAACTACGTCCTTCAAAAGTTTGTCAAAGATTGGCATATGCTTGACAAGTTTGTGGAATGGCAATGTGATTTCAAGCTTTTGGCATATGCTTGACAAGTTTGTGGAATGGCAATGTGATTTCAAAAGTTTGTCAAAGATTGGCATATGCTTGACTACCACGGTCCTTCCTCAAACCAGAATGGCGGAAGCAAGTCTGTTGAGGACTCCATCCATATCCTGACTCAACAGCAGGCTCAACTCATAAAATTCATGCACGATAGCCAGAGTCAGACGGGAGACTTCAAAAATGTAATTGCAAACTTGGAGCGTCAAATGGGACAGGTGGCGAACCAACTAAATCAGCGGGAGCAGGGCAAGCTACCGAGTCAAGTCCTGGTAAATCCGAAAGGATTTCACAATCCTACGGCTAATGCCATCACACTGGAGAAGGAAACACCACTTCAAGACCCCACATATGCCACCCTCACAGGACCTGAAACTGAGCCTCAACCTACTCTGCCAAGGATTACCGACCAGGGCACGCCGCAAAACATGCTACGGCCAACACCTCTGGCGCCGAACCAGTCCAATGAGTCACCAAGTGCCCTACCGCAAAGAGGACCTGACACTGCGCCTACTTCGGCCACGGCTGGCATGCAACCTGCTCCTAAGCCCAAGTCGCAGCACTCGAATACTTCTAACTCTAAACCTCATAATTCCAATTCTAAAAAAGTCACTTTTGAGTTAGCTAATAATGTTGATTATCCATTTCCTCGCAGGTTCCAAAACAGGAATAAGCAAAAGGAGGACTTTGAGGAAGAAATCATCAGCATGTTGCAGAAGCTTCAGATCACACTGCCTTTCCATAAAATTGTCAAGCACGTGCCTATCTTTGCAAAGCTGATCAAGGACTTAGTTGCAGGAAAGCGTGGTTTTAGCTCCACGGACACCATTGACATCCCTATGGCCTGCTCGACTACCCTTTTGCGCATGCCCCTTAAGGCCAATGATCCTAGGCCGCCATCCCTTCCATGTGTCATTTAGTCAAAAAGATTCGAACATTGCCTTTGCGACACGGGAGCATCAGTGAACATCATGCCATTCCACATTTACAGGTCACTCAACCTAGGCGCACTCAAGCCCACGCACCTATGCGTCAGGTTGGCTAACGCTTCTGTAACCAACCTAATGGGGGTTCTTGAGGACGTACTGGTACAAATCGGAGATACATGCATCCCTGCCGACTTCTACGTACTAAGAATGGACAGAATTAACAAAAGTGAGGAACCTCCCCTCATCTTCGGAAGGCCCTTACTAGCCACAGCCGAGTGCCTCATCGACGTCAGAAAGGGCCAGGTCTCCATCAAGGTCCTGGACCAGCTTCGGACATTCTCCATCCATGACACCATCCAGTACCCTGCCGAGCCTATTGTAGATTTTCCGTTAAACACAATGGACTTACTGCTACGGGAGACAATTGCTCATTCTTGCATGACGGATGACCTTGAGAAGGCCGTTACTAGTAACCCACACACTGTGGATTCACTTACAGATAGCGTGATCGAAGAGGTACGAGCCCTTGACATCATGCCAGCCCTCCCATTGCACAGGCCTCCCCTCGAAGCGTTACCATTCACAAGTCAGAAAACCCTGCCGTCCATCATAAAGGCTCCTGAACTCGAGCTGAAGCCCTTGCCCGAGCACTTAAAGTATGCATATTTGGGCGACAATCAAACCCTTCCAGTCATCATTGCATCTACCCTAAGTACGAAAGAGGAAAAGGCATTGGTTCACGTCCTTAAGGTCAATCAAACGGCAATTGGATGGACAATAGCTGACATCAAAGGCATAAGTCCCGCAAAATGCATGCATCGGATACTGCTGGAGGAAGACTCCAAACCATCACGGGAGGCACAGAGGCGATTGCATCCACCTATGAAGGAGGTCGTGAAGAAAGAAGTCCTAAAGCTCTTGGACGTTGGAATCATCTATCCAATTAGTGACTCGAAGTGGGTGAGCCCAGTCCAGGTCGTGCCAAAGAAAAGTGGGATCACAGTGGTTAAAAACGAGCAGGATGAGCTTGTACCTCAATGGATTCAAACAGGATGGAGAGTGTGCATCGACTATCGAAAGCTAAATATAACCACACGCAAGGACCACTTTCCTTTGCCCTTCATTGATCAAATGCTCGAGCGCCTGGCTGGACACTCCCACTATTGCTTCTTGGACGGCTACTCAGGATACAATCAGATTACTATTGCACCCGAAGATCAAGAATGTAACAACCCGGAATTTCAATTATTGGATTTAATTAAATTATTTATGTAAAATGACGATTTTGCCCTTGCTTGTTAAAGGGCATGGAGATCAAGTTTTGTTTCGAAACCTTTTCGGTGGTGTATTGGGTACCTTTGCGTAGGTCTCGAACTCACGAGTTCGTAGACAGGCGGCACGCGAAAAACGGAGTTCGTAGACGAGAGTTATGGGTCTAAATGTGCAAGGGCATTTTGGTAATTTGGTTTTGGGAGAAGATATTTAGGCCAATCATTGTCTCATCTTCATTTCATTTACATCCTCATCTTCATTTCATCTTCATTTTCGTTCTTTCTCTGTGACAACCCTCCCAAGCCACACCCGAAACCGAAGAAAAACCAAGAGAAAAACCAAAAGTCAACTTTGATTTCAAGGCTTCAACTCCCAGTTTTGATCAACTAATCATATTCTACTCCTTCCCACGATCACAACCGTACCAACCATCGAAGGAGAGGACCACGGAGGAAGCCGAACCGAGGATAGGAAGTTTCGGACCTTCCGATCGATTTTCCGGCTAGCACAGGTATGTGTTTGTGGTTTTGAGGTCATATTTGGATTCCTGGGTTTGAGTAGATAGATTTAGACATAAAATATGTGAAAAATGGTTGAGTTTTGAGGAAGTTGGAAAGCTTGGAGTTTCGGCCGGAAATGGAGGATTCCGGCGAAACCAGACGGCGGCGACGGCGACTGCCGGTCATCTTCTCCGGCCAACTTCCGGCGACGGCGACGGCAGCCGCTCGTCTTCTCCGGCGAGTCGCCGATGACCGGTCGGGTCGAGTTGAACCGGTCGGGTTGAGTGAACCGGTCGGGTCCAGTTGGACCGGGTCAGGTTTAGCCGAACCGGGTTGGACCGGTTCAGGCGCGTGTGGTACTGTAGCAGGCGCGTGGCCGGCGCGTGAGGGCGCGTGGCGGCGCGTGGGCGCGTGTTCCGACCTTCCGTCTGCGCGTGGCGGCGCGTGTGGCTGAGTCTGATGTCACGGTGGCTCGTGACAAGTAGTTTTTGACGTTTCGGACCTGTTGGCGCAGGTTTCGAGTCGATCGGATGTCGTTTAGGGGCTGTTTCGGACGTTTTAAGGTTGCTGCGTTTTCTAGGCCAACATAGTTAGACTCCCGGGGTTTATGGGGTTTATATTTAAGATTATTATGATTGGCTGGTAATCCCGATTATTAATTAGGACAGGCGATACTGCTCCAGGAGCTTCAGGGGAGCGTACAGTTCGGGATTGAGCTTGCTTGAACAGGTTTGTGAGTGGACTTTGATTTATAAACTATAATGCATGCATAAATGTATCTTTGATTTAAATACTGTTGAGTATGAGTGAAATGAATTTCTGGATTTTAGAAGAGATACTGGACACATATTTTACAATATTTCAGTGAAAGTATCTTTTGAGAAATGACCTGATTTTGTACTCGATTTTGATATCGTTTTGACGTGGTAACTATTTGAGTATGTGATTTGGGTTGAGACCCATAATTGTGATTTTACCGATTTTGGCCATAAAATAATATTTGCAAAGAATTTGGCTAAGGCCGCGAAACAAAGATTTCGAAGTATGGATTTGATTCACTGATTCCCGTCCCGATGATTGTTGTTGCTCTGACTGGTGTTGAGGGGCCTTGCTCTACCAGTTGTTGAGGGTTCGGACCTTAGGTGTTGAGGGGCATGGATCCGCCGGGTCGCGAAACTGTCTATGCATAGTACAGATATTACAGACAGTACATATGGTACACAGAGTTGTACAGATTTGAACACATCTCAAGGGATACCCTGGTGTGTTATGAATATGTCGGGAATAGTGAATTTGAGATATTATGTGGCCGATTGAACCAAATGATTTGAATTTGAGATATTATGAGGCGGATTGAACCAAATGATTTGAATTTGAGATATTATGTGGCAGATTGAACCAAATGATTTGATTTTGAGATATTATGTGGGCGATTGAACCAAATGATTTGAATTTGAGATATTATGTGGCCGATTGAACCAAATGATTTGAATTTGAGATATTATGTGGCAGATTGAACCAAATGATTTGATTTTGAGATATTATGTGTCCGATTGAACCAAATGATTTGAATTTGAGATAATTTGTGTCCAGATTGAACCAAATGATTTTAAACTCCTTTGAAGAGATTTTCCAACAAAATTGTGGATTACGAGGTATTTTTATTATACAGATTTATGTGAGTCCAATTAAATGGTTTTAAAGATAAATGTGAATTTTGGATGATTTACATATGATGCTTTTATATGATAAATTGTTTTATGTTATGCATGCATGATTTTATAAATGGAGGGGAAGAAAGGTAATTCTTCGAAAAGGAATTTATAAATGATTATTTTTGTCCACTCACAACTTTTGTGTTTAAACCCCCTTCAGGCAGTTGAGTAGAGTTGACGCGAACATTGATCTCGAGGCTGAGGCATTAGGATTTCGACTGCGCTGTGTTATATATTTGAGTAGGATATCTAAATTTTACTCTTGATCCTACTTAGACGCTCTGATATTATGTTGTATTTGATTTGTTGTTAATTACGGGAATTATTGAGTGCTTAAGTCCCTTGTCTGACAAGAGGAAGTATTTATTATGGTTATTATAATTTGTATGGATTGAAGGGTATTTTGGGAACCTTTTCTTAGGTTGTCAGACGGGATCAGGGTTCTTCCCGGGTTTCGAGGGGAAATTCGGGACGGGTCCTGACAAAGAAAAAACAACATTCACATGCCCATATGGCACCTTTGCATACAGAAGAATGCCGTTTGGATTGTGCAATGCCCCAGCTACCTTTCAGCGTTGCATGATGAGCATCTTCTCCGATATGGTGGAAGATATAATTGAAGTATTCATGGACGACTTCTCAGTGTTTGGACATTCATTCGAACTGTGCTTAGTTAACCTAACCCGAGTACTGGAACGGTGCAGAGAAAGCAACTTAGTGCTGAACTGGGAAAAGTGCCATTTCATGGTACAACAGGGAATTGTCTTGGGTCATGTGATCTCGAGCCGAGGCATTGAAGTGGACAAAGCAAAGTTAGACATAGTAGAGAGGCTGCCGTACCCCACTACAGTCAAAGAGGTTCGATCGTTCTTAGGGCATGCTGGCTTTTACCGCAGATTCATCAAAGATTTCTCGAAAATCACAAGACCATTGTGTGATCTTCTAGCCAAGGACGCCACATTCGAGTTCACTAAGGGATGCCGTGAGGCATTCAACACACTCAAGGCAAAGCTCACGGCATCACCCATCATCATGCCACCGAATTGGGACTTACCATTCGAACTAATGTGTGATGCCTCAGACTTCGCCATAGGAGCGGTTTTGGGACAGCGTGTTGACAAGCTCCCTCATGTCATTTACTACGCAAGCCGAACCCTGAATGATGCCCAGCTGAACTACTCCACCACCGAGAAGGAGCTCTTTGCTGTTATCTTTGCCCTGGAGAAGTTCCGTTCATATCTAATTCAAACCAAGGTCATAGTATACACGGATCATGCTGCCTTGAAGTATCTGCTCACTAAAAAGGACGCCAAGCCAAGGTTGCTACGTTGGATGCTACTGCTCCAGGAATTCGACCTTGAAATCAGAGACAAGAAGGGCAGCGAAAACGTGGTCGCTAACCATATGAGCCGATTGCTTCACAGTTCCAATGAAGAGGCCGATCAGTTGCCCCTCCTCGAGACCTTTCCTGACGAACAGCTCTTCGCAATCCAAGCTATTGATCCATGGTATGCCGATCTCATTAATTACCTTGTCACTAAGCAAATTCCTTCATCTTTAAACAGGTACCAAAAGGACAAGCTGGCTAAATAAGCTAAGTACTTCATATGGGATGAGCCGTACCTATGGAAGCATTGTCCAGACCAAATCATTCGGCGCTGCATCCCAGAAGACGAGATGAAATCCGTCTTGACTTTTTGCCATAGTTTGGCATGTGGGGGCCATTTTGGAGCTAAGAAGACAGCCCTCAAGGTACTCCAAAGTGGACTCTACTGGCCCACACTTTTCAAGGATGCACACGAATTTGTACTCACCTGTGACCGCTGCCAACGCCTAGGTAACATCGGCCCTCGAAATCAAATGCCATTATACCCTATTCTTGTGGTCGAAATCTTCGACGTATGGGGCATTGATTTTTTGGGCCTTTTCCGAATTCCTTTGGCAATCTTTATATTCTGCTTGCAGTTGATTATGTCTCCAAATGGGTGGAAGCAATTCCCACCAAAACTAACGACGCCAAAGTAGTGGTGCCTTTTTTACAGAGTCACATCTTAGCCAGATTCGGCGCACCTAGGGCAATCATCAGCGATGGGGGGGCACACTTCTGCAATCATTCGTTTGCAGCCCTAATGAAGAAGTATGGCGTCACCCACAAGGTCTCAACACCGTATCACCCTCAAACGAGTGGCCAAGCGGAAGTGTCCAATCGGGAAGTAAAGGCCATATTGGAAAAAACGGTAAATCCTAACCGCAAAGATTGGTCCAGCAAATTGAATGATGCGCTGTGGGCCTATCAGACTGCATACAAGACCCCGATTGGCATGTCTCCCTTCCGGCTGGTTTTTGGAAAAGGCTGCCACCTACCAGTGGAATTGGAGCATAAAGCATTCTGGGCTATTAAGCAGATGAACCTGAACTTCGATGACGCTGGAATACATAGGAAGCTTCAGCTAAGTGAATTAGAGGAGTTGCGAAACGAGGCCTTTGACAGTGCTCGTATCTACAAGGAAAAGACCAAAGCTTTCCACGACAAGCGCATTCAGCCCAAGGACTTTCACATCGGACAGGAAGTCCTCCTCTTTGACTCCCGGCTCAGACTAATGCCAGGTAAGTTGCGTTCAAGATGGACTGGACCATTTATTATTACTAACGTTTTTCCTCATGGTGCAGTTGAAATCCAGCACCCGGAACGGCAGGATCCGTTCAAGGTAAATGGCCACCGCCTCAAACACTACTTGAAGGACCTTTCTAATCCAAGCGCAGTCAACCCTGCAACTCCGCATGCGCCCAGCTCCTAGCATGTCAGCCCCGTCTTGCCTAGACGTTAAATAAAGCGCTCCTAGGAGGCAGCCTAGCCCTGGTTTGTATTTCTCACTTCCTTTTCTGTTGCTGCCTGTTATATCTCTCAAACCTTTCTACTGTTGTCAAGCTTACTGCTTATCACATTGAGGACAATGTTCAGTTTAGGTTTGGGGGTGTGGATTTAAAATTTTTCATATAGAAACAAGTAGGTTTGGGGGTGATACACGGCCAGGACATTTAAATTTCTGCTTGTGATTAGTATGATAACTTGTTAATAGGAATGTATATGCTAAGTTAACTATCTTTGCTTTACTAAGAGTCATGCCATGGTCAAGTAGTTCATAATTTGCACTTCACAATGCCATGTTTTAAGTGATTAAGTGAACGAAATAACTGAATTTGAGTGAACCATAGAAAATTAGTGGAGACTACCCAGTGAGATCTTTGAGCCTAATTGCCATTCTTTCTGAGGGATATACTTGTTTCTACTCTTAAACACTCATCACTTTTGCTCTTAATTGTTGATCTCATTACATCATATTTGCATTGAATTTTAAAGAACTAACATCATTTAGATACTCTTGATTTAATGTATGTTTTGCCATAAGAAGTGATGTAGGCTATGTGTGCTTTAACCTCTAAAGGCCTTATCCTACCCTATTGCATGCTCCCTAAGCCAATTTTGAAGCCAAACACTCAACCTTTTCTTTCATCACCCAAAGTATAACCTAACCCAAAATACTTAGCCATTCATCACAGCCATACCCTATAACCTCAGTTTGTGCTAAGGTTGCCACAAATGAGATTCATGGTGAGAATGAGAGGTGAAAGAAGATGATGCCCAATTCAAAGGACATTGGCGTCAATTGAAAGTTCAAAAGTAAAGAAAAGATTTACAAGTTGCAAGCTGCATGAAAATTTGAGGAAATCATTGCATGATCTTGGTTCAATTCAATTCAAAGGCGAACAGAAACAAAAAAAAAACGTTCAAACCAAAAGAAGGAAAAAAATAAGTGAAAAACAAAGTGAATTGAGCCAAGTGAGCCAAGAGCCTCAAAATAAGCCAAAAGAGCCTCAAAATAAGTCATCAGGAAAGCACAATGTCGTGGGCCTTAAGAAAGGATTCAGTTCAGAAATTCCAAGTTCAATTCATGACTTCTCATGCCTTGGCACAACTCAGGTTCTTTGAATCCCATCCTTCCTTGCTAAACCCCAAAGCTTAGCCCCAATACAACCTAAAAAGGAAGACCTAACGGATCTTATGGACAATCATGCTGAGGATTAAGGTACGTATCTATGTTCTTAAAGTTCAATTCCTTTCATGAGATCTTTATTTCCATAAAGTGCTATTCTTCATTGTTACTCATATGTGATTAAATTTGAATTTCATAACATAAACTCATCACATATGCTTGAAAAGAGTGTAAGCCTAGGATTCTTGTGTGAATTGAGCATTGCCTAGTGAGGATTAGAGTCGAGGTGAAATCTTTCTAGGGCACTTAGATGAAGTTGTTTTCAAACTTGATCACCTGAAAATATTGGCATTTATACACGTACACCTTCACATGACACTCACGGCTATGGCATTCATTTTAGTTCTGCAAAGCATGTCTACTTACTTTGATTCTTATTAGCTTGTTAAGAGTACTATATCTAGCATCTTTTTGTTTAAGTAAAACGTTTGAGGGTATCGTACTGTTATAAGCCTCAGGAGACAAAACTCCTCCTACTAGGTGAACCTAGGGGTTCAAATGTTCTATCTTAACTAAAATCGAGTCTTTTCATTTTGTTAGCATTTGTTTTGCTCAGGGACCAGCAAAAGATAGGTTTGGGGGCATTTGATCAGTCGTTATTTATGCATCATTTTGAGGTCTTTATATGCCTCTCTTACATGTCTTTTGAATGATTTCGTGCCATCAATAGTAGAAAATGATCAATCTTGTGAGACTTGTGCAGAGTTAGAAAGATAGGTAAAATCTGGAAAGAACGCAAAAAGAATGACTCAAATCGGAGTCCAGATGAAGGAGATGTCCTCATTTCAATATCAGGTCCTCAACGGGGTCCTGAGTGCGCCAGTGCGCCAGTGCGCCTATTTTGGGCCACTGGCCAAGTACCTCATATCAGGCCCTCCGGGTCTCAAACCTGTGTTTCATGACATCAAGGTCAAGTCCTAGAAGTGCCAAGGTTGCGCCAAGGCAGGTCGAGGACATGTCCCAAGGACTCCCATCCGAGCCCAGATGTGCGCCTAAGCCGGGGTCCCTGTTCCGCCAGCGGTGGATCAGAGGTTCTCCCTCTGCGCTAAGCCTGACAACATTTGCGCCAAGCCTGAACGACGATGCGCTTCTATTATACTCCTAAAGTACTTCAAAAGCGCGGTCCCATATCCTGATTACGAAGACAGTCAAAAATCCAAGTTTGGCCAGCTTGCGTTCCCACTTGCCAGCTTGCATTCACACTCCCAGCCGTGTTCTGATTGGTTCTAATAGATTTTAAAGACTTTGTAATTAATTAAAAGTAAAATAACTTACCCTATTCCTATAGGACAAGGTTTTACCAATCTGTATAGGAGAAGGTTTTACCAATCTATATAGAACAAGGTTATACCAATCCTTATAGAACAAGGTTTTCCCTTGTCTATAAAAAGGAGAATCAGATAGAGGATTGGGGGCGTTTTTGTTTTCTGGAAAAACAAAGACCTAAGCCACATAGTTCCGTTTTGGTTTTCTAGAGAATTAGGGACCATATTTTCGGAGATAATCTTTCACATAGATTATTGGACGTGGAGCTTGGAGAAGAAGGCCCTGCCGTGTCTTCTGCTGGATCTGTTCTTAACAATCTCCTCTGTACCCTTATTTTCATTATTACAATTTACTTATGGATTCAATTATACTTGTGTTTATTTCAGTTATGTGTGAGTAGTCATTAGGATTAGGGCTGCTTGAAGCCCTAGCCATGTTAGCTTATTGATTGGATTTCTGGCTCTTGATTATGATTGCTATGCATGCTGAATAAGTTGGATTACTATGCTTAATGAACTTAATTTATGCCTATAAGATTAGCTACCTTGTTTGCATATAATTATAGATGTAATTTCTTGAGTGACCGTCATATCATCTTGTGATTTGGAGCATCGAAAGTATTCATACTTGTAATCTTAACTCATGACGACCTAGGATTGCATGCCACTTTGCTAGGCTAATGTGGTGTCATTAAATTCTCTTTAAATTTCATGCATCATCTTAAAAGGTAGGTGATAGACGTTCTAGGCATATGCCCTGTTTAGAACATGCTAAGTAAGAGGGAATAAGATGTGTCTAGTGAACCAACGCCAGGTCCTAGGCACGGGCACCTAATTCAGAAAATGCATAGTAATTAGGTCAAGGAAATTTGGTGAAGAGCTATAATTGGTTAGAGTGGATAGTAAGCCTTAATTCGCCTTAGTTAACAACTTTTCATTCTTGCATTGTTAATTTCTGTACTTTGATTTACTTGTCTTTAAATTTCAGTTATCACATCATAAACCCCCCCTGTGTGTGTGTGTGTGTGTGTGTGTGTGTGTGTGTGTGTGTGTGTGTGTGTGTTTATTTAAGTTAACAAATCTGAACTAAATTGGTCATAACGTTGATACAAGTCCTCGAGGGATCGACTCTTGCTGTGCTACTATACTATACTTATCGATTTGTGCACTTGCAAGGATTTTATAACTGTTAGAATTGAATTGCATATTTCTTGCTCTTTAAATCTACCAACAGGCCACAGCCTGGGTTTGAAATCCAGGTGGTGGTTTTTGTGCAGCTTTATTTTTGCTCCAGCGAAAGTTTGGATGGTTCCTCCACCCCGGATTGTATGTGTTCGAATATGGATCGTTTTGGGGCCTTGGACCATTGTTTAATCCTCCAGCGAAGTTAGCTTCTTTGACCATAGGACATTCTTGGGAGCTATATCCTTGAATGGAGCATATGTCGCAGACTTGAACTCTCTTAGCCCTCTCGTTGCATAATTTCTTCACCATGGCTGTGAGTTGGGCGATGGCGTCGTCTTTGTCTCTGGTGTACGCATCACCACTAGCCCTATAGGGATTGCCTCTGTAGCTAAATTCTTTTTCCCGTTGAGCGATATTCTCCAAGGCTTCTCGGGCTTCCTCCACAGTGCTAAACATCACTCCTTTAGATTGAGAGTTCACCATAACTCTGTCGCTTGTTCGTAGTCCACCATAGAAGCCGAACATCAAAGGGTTGTCTGGAATGTTGTGGTGGGTACACGCATGGATCATCTGATTGAACCGTTCCCATTACTCATATAATGGTTCATCTTCAGCTTGGCATGGTGCCAAGATCTTGCACCGAATTTTGTGCGTCGTTTTCGCAGGATAACACTGAGTTATGAACTTTGATGCTATGTTTTCCAGGACCTAATCAAAGCAGGCGCCAGCGAATGAAACCATAACTTGGCTTTGTCTTTGAGAGTGAAATGAAAAATCCTTAGCCTGATTTCAGCTTCCATCATTCCGTTGATGCGCAACGTGGAGCAGACTTCAACAAATTCCTTGATGTGTAGGTGCGGGTCTTCTCCGTGAAGTCCATGAAACTTTGGCAGCATGTGAATGGTTCCAGGCTTCAACTCAAAATTCTCCACTGTGGATGCTGGAAACACGATGGGAATTGATCCTCCTTGACATAGAGCATCGTATACTTCTTCAGAAGTCAGGAGGTTGGGTTGGCAAGGGCACGTTCCTCAGCCATCCTTCGTGGACTTGGTGTGGGACTTGGCGTTAGGGAAGATTCTGAACTCATTGGTGGACTTGGTGGAGGTGACGTCTTGACGTGCTGGAAGAGAGGTGATGACGCATGGGACACTAGGGAGGGTGGTGACGCAAGCAAGGCCTGGAAAGTGCTTCTTCTGGGCTTGATGGTCGACTTGGGCCTTTTGAAGTGTAGCTCCAATTGCCTTCGTACGGATGCAAGTTGATAAGCAGAAAACGCACTTGACATGTACCTAAAAGATTGAAAAAAAAAAAAAACTTGAGTTAAAACGACGCCAAAAACTTGATGTAAAATAAAAAAAAGCAACAATAATGTGGCCTATTCTATCCAGTTATATCTTTGCAAGTATACAAAATCGATTAAGATAATATAGTAGCAGGCGAAGGTCGATCCCTCGAGGACTTGTTCAACAGTTTAAACCAATTAGAATTCAGATTTTAAATCAAGTAAAAGACTCAAACAAAAGCAAAAAAAACACACCTAGACCTAGGCTCAGACAAGGACACAAATTAAGACACGGTAAGAATGGAAAGACACACAAAAGGACTCAATTCAGACTCAAAACAAGACACACGGAAGGGGGGTTTTATGTATTTGGGAATTGAAAATTAAACCAATAATGAAATATGCAAATAACTTGAATGCAATAAAGATTTGATTGATTAACTAAGGTAAATTAAGGCCAACTTTCCACCACTAACCATTTAAGTCCTTACATGATTTCCAGGATTCAATTACTATGAAACTTTTGAATACGATGCCCATGCAAAGGTCCAACTAAGGCCCACTCCATATATATTATTCTCTCTTACTTAGCATGTTCTAAGCCGGATGAGTGCCTATAACGACTATCAAATTATATTAAGATGATGCATGAAGTACGAAGAGAATTTAATGACACCACACTATCCCTTAAAAAGTGATGTGCAGTCCTAGGTTGCCATGAGTTGAATTACAGGTAAAATGTAAAGCCACTACTCTTGATGCCAAACAATTACAAGAAGATGACTAGCATTCATGTCACACGACTCTCATGGTTAGGGCTTCAAGCAACCCTAATTCTAATAAGAACTACTCACAGATAATTGAAAAGCAAAACATAATATAAATCATAATTGCAATAAAGTCAAATAAAGAAAGAAAGAAATACAATGAAGACTTGAGGACACGCCAAGGCTGTTCCAAGGATCTCCATGCTCAGCTCTCTCTCTCTCAAAACTGAAACTAAACTGTTTTGAATTGAAAAACTGAAAAGTACAATGTAAAGTGCGGCTAGGGTTCTAAAGGTCCTCACTTATGAGGTTTAGGGTCCTTTAAATAGGCCACTCAAACCCCTACAAGTTAGGAGAGAATTTAAACCTAAATATATTCAAGAAAGGACTATAAAACTGACTTTCTAATTCTGCAGGGATTCGGTCCTAAAAGATATGGATTTTGATCTTCCTTGAGCTACAAGGAAACATCACATGCGGGAATCCTTGTCTGATTAAGTTCTGGAATTTGTTGTGCAGCAAGGCGGCTTCTGAGAGTCTCTTAGGGTTGCTAAGACATGTAGGAATGGGCTGGGCCAACCCTAGACACCAATGACATGGCATGACATAATCTTCGCACCCTTGGGCCTTAAAATAGGGCACAACGAGACATGGGCAGGTCATGGGTATATTCAGCTGGGCCAAACCACTTTTCTCATATCCACATAATGTATCTAGCTTGGTTCTGGGCTTTGGCCCAATCAAAAATGAGTAGAATGGTCAAGAGCCCAATCTGGCTCAAATTAGGGCGCAACCGAGGTCCTTTAGGGCAGAACAAGCCATGGACACGTCCTGGCCAGTTCTGAGTGTGCCTTCTGATGTCATTAGCCTAGACAAGTGTTTTGAAGGTTAGTTCTAGTCTCTGGCTCGATTGGTTCCATCGATGTCAAGGGTAGGACACATTTTCACTCACCCGGACATGTCAAAAGACATGTTACATGCCTCTGTCTGGCATGTCTTGGCTCACCACTGGACCTGGCTTCTGAGGAACCAAGGACATGTCATGGGACATGTCCTAGCATGAATTAGGGTGCAGATTTAGAGCGCACAAGGTCTCGGTTAAGGCTTCTAAAGAGCTCACTGCAGGGCTCGATTTAGGGCGCAACAGGGGCTCCTTAAGGACACTGTTTGTAAAATTAGAGAACAAGAAATATGCAATATAATTCTAACAATTATAATCCTTGCAAGTGCACAAATCGATAGTGATAGTATAGCAGCAAAGCAAGAATCAACCCCTCGAGGACTTGTATCAACGTTAAGATCCAATTTTAGTTGAGATTCAAGAAACTAAGTTTAGACTCGAGAAACAATTAAAGAAAACAAGTAAAGTGCCTAGACCTAGACCTAGACTCGACACTAAATAGATATGCAAAAACACAAGAACACAAAACTGGACTCTAGGGCATAAACACGATAACTTGCAACATAAGAAACACAAAATGCTCAACTAAGGACTCGCTTAAAGACCTATGGCAAAAGGGGGGTGATGCTTGAAATTCTGAAAATTAACTAAGTAACCTTGAATGCAAGAAAAAATTAAACAGAGTTAAAGACGATTGAATTGGCTGATTAATTAAAGTGAATCAAGGCCAGCTATCCACAAATAACCAATTAAGTTCCTAACACAATTTCCAAAATCCTATTACTATGAATTAACTGAATATGATGCCCATGCAAAGGTCCAGTCAAGGTTCACTCTACACATTTTATTTCCTTCTTAATTCTTATGTAGCAGGCTTTTTCGGCTCACTACCACAACTATTCAATCATACAAAAGAATGTGTGATGAAGTACGAAAGGAAATCTGAGCAATCACACTACCCCTAGAAGATGTCGTATAATCTAGGTTGTCATGAATTTAGATTACAAATATATGTAAAGCCATATACCGTTGATGCCAAATAATCACAAGAAGATGACTAGTCGAACAAGCAATTATTCATCGATAAATTATGCAAACAAGTTAGTCAGACTCATAAACATAAACTAAACTCAAGACGCACAGTAATCTCAATTATATTCAGCATTCAAAATAACGTAAATCAAGGGCCAAAATCATGTCAATAAACTACATGGCTGGGGCTTCAAGCAGCCCTAATTCTAATGGAAACTACTCACACATGGTATTGAATAAGACGATAAAGGAATTCATTATTACAAAGTAAAGAGTAAAGAGAAGAAGAAAAAACACTATGATCAATGGTGAGCCAAGGACATGCCCAAGCACTCTCCTTCACTCTCCGCATTCAGCTTTTCTTCCAAACACGAGTAAAAACTTAAAAACTCAAAAACTGTAAAAGTTTATGATGCTAAGGAGTTGGAGCCCCAATTCAGCGTTAAAACATTGTTTAAATAGACCTAGGGCTTCCCCTAAAAACTAGGAATGGAAACTTGACAACAAAAGCCTAAAATACCCTTAATGAAACGCTAAAATAGCTTTCCTAGCTCAACAGGGACAAAGTCCTAAGAATTAGGACTTTTCTTGAGCGGCAAACAACCATCAAAGGTGGCAATCCTTCTCTTATTTGATTCTGGACTTTCCTCTGTGGAAAAGCAGCTTTTGAGACCCTACTAGGGTTGCCATGACGTGTAGGAATAGGCTGGGCCAACCCTAGATACCAAAGACACGGTTGGATCCTCTTTTGGCACCTTTGGGCCTCCTTTTGGACTTGTCGATAACTAGCATGTCATTGACCAATGCAGCTGGAACAAACCACTTATTTCACTTCCATATGATGTATCTAGCATGGTTCTGGGCTTTCTCCTGCTCAAAAGCTCATATACAACTCAATGGCTCAATTTGGCTCAAATAAAGGCTCTCGGAAAGGTCCTTTCGGACAGAGCAAGCCATGGCATGACATGGGCATTTCTGAGCGCGCCATTTGATGTCATCAGCTTAGATAGGTGTTTTGAAGCTTAGTTCCAACCTTTTTCTCATTTGGCTCTATCGAGTTCTAGGTCAAGGCTCAATTTGGCCTTCCCGGACCATGTCAAAGGACATGTCACAGGACATCTGTCTGGCACTTGGCTCTACCGCTGGAGCTTGATTAGTGGCTTGGCGTGAGGAACTCGAGACAGGTACCGAGGCCTATCAGTAGCTTCTAGACTTATCCAAGGACTCGTTGTAGGGCACGTTTAGGGCTCTTTAGGAGCTCGTTTCTAGGACTCGATTCAGGCCACAGCAGGGGGTTGATAAAGTGCTTTTGAACTGGACTTTTGGGCACACCTGAGACACGTTAGGGACCTGTCTCTGACTCGATTCTTGGCACGTCCTGGCATGAGCCGGGACCCGCTTTTGGGCTCCTTTTCAGGACCCGATATTCATCCTGAGCTATCTTCTTCGTTACAACTCCGAATTGAGCCATTCTTTTTGTATTCTCCTCAGAATTCGCCTATCTTTCTAACTTTGCACATTGCTAACAAGATTGATCATTTTGTCCTATTGATGGTACAAAATTACTCAAAAGATAAGTAAAAGGGCATTAAGTAGCATCTAAAAGATGTATAAATAATAAATGAACAGACACGTCAGGGACATGCTGCATGGCTCGATTTAGGGCGCAAGACATGTCTCTACGACATGATTTAGGGCGTGTCCTGGGCTTGATCTTGGCGTGCCCTGATAGGAACCAGGACTCGGTTTAGGGCCTCTTTAGGACCCGAACTTCAACTTGAGACATCTCCTTTGTTACAACTCCGAATTGAGCCATTATATTTGCATTATTCTCATAATGAACCTTATCTTTCCACATCTACACAAGCCTCACAAGATTGATCATTTTCTACTATGGATGACACGCAATTAGTCAAAAGACAAGTAAAAAGGGCTTGAATGACATTTAAAAGATGTATGAAATAATGACTGAACAGTAGGTATCTATGTTCTTAAAGTTCAATTCCTTTCATGAGATCTCAATTTCCATAAAGTGATATTCTGTCATTGCAAATCATATGTGATTAAACTTGAATTTCATGACATAAACTCCATCAGATATGCTTCATAAGAGTGAAAATCCTAGGATTCTTGTGTGCATTGAGAGTTGCCTAGTGAGGATTAGAGTCAAGGCAAAATATTTCTAGAGCCCTTGGATGAAGTTGTTTTTTTAAACATGGTCACTTGATAACTAATATAGGTCACTTGAGTCTAGGCACTCACATATAACACATGATACGCACGGCTGTGGCATCCCTTTTAGTTATGCAAAGCATATCTACTTACTTTAATTCTTATTATCTTGTTACGAGTACTGTCTCTATCATTATAGTTGTCTAAGTAAAACATTTATGGGTATCGTGCTGCTATAACCCTCAGGAGACAAAACTCCTCCTATTAGAAACACCTAGGGGTTTAAATGTTCTATCTTAACTAAGATTGAGTCTTTTCATTTTGTTTAGTTTTGTTTTCCTTTGTTTTTCTCAGGGACTAGTAAAAGATAGGTTTGAGGGTATTTGTTCAGTCATTATTTCATACATGTTTTGGATGTCAGTTAGGCCCTTTTTACTTGTCTTTTGACTAATTGAATGCCATCCATAGTAGAAAATGATCAATCTTGTGAGGCTTGAGCAGATTTGGAAAGATAGGGTATTTCTGAAAACAATGCAAAATGAATAACTCAATTCAGAGTTGGAACAAAGGATGGCCTAAGTTGAATATCGGGTCCTGAGGATGTCAAGAACTGCCTCCTGGTACCCCAAGACATGTCTAGGTTCCCCGCAGAGACCCTTGTCCAAGAACCACAAAACAGGCCAGAATCGAGTCCCTAGGCTATCCCAAACATGCCCAAGTTCCAGTCGAGGTGCGCCCTAAATTAATTCTTCAGACGTGTCCTTGACTTGTCCCTATCGCAATACCAGCGCCTTAAATCCAGGCCTAAATTGAGCCCTGCAGCAAGTCCCTCTGAGCCCTAATTCATGCTAGGACGTGTCCCGTGACACGTCACTAGTCCTCCAAGAAGACAAGTCCAGCGGGTCCTTGACAAGCCCTCGACAAGCCACATACGTGCCAGATAAAGGCCCGTGACATGTCCGAGAAGGCCATAACGTGTCACCCTCTAGCCATCGATGGAACCAAGTGAGCCAACGACCCGAGTTGAACTTCAAATGATTTTTGAAAGTGAAAGACATGAGAAATCGTGATCAGAACTGGCCAGGACAAGTCCATGGCCTGTTCTGCCCTAAAAGACCTCGCATGCGCCCTAATTTGAGCCAAAATTGGCCCTTGAGCTTTCTGTCAGTTTTTAAGCAGGCCAAAGCCAAGAACCAAGCTAGATAAATCAAGTAGATATGAGAAAAGTGGTTTGGCCCAGCTGAATATACCCAGGACCTGCCCATGTCTCATTGTGCCCTATTTTAAGGCCCAAAGATGTCAAGACGGTGCCCTGCTATGTCATTGGTATCTAGGGTTGGCCCAATCCTACACGTCCTAGCAACCCTAGAAGGTTCTCAGAAGCTGTCTTGCTGCACAAGAAATCACAGAGCCAGTTGGAGAAGGATTGCCACCCTTGAAGATTCCTTGCCGCTCAAGGAAAACCCAAAATCCCTACCTTTTAGGGATATGTCCCTGCCAAACTAGGATAGCAGTTTTAAAGTCAGTTCTGAATTAGATTTCTGCCCTAATGTATCTCCTAACTTGTAGGGGTTTATGTGGCCTATTTAAAGGGCCCTAAACCTCACAGGTGAGGATCTCTAGACACTCTAGCCGCAAATGCCTTTATTTTACAGTTTTTAGCTTTAAAAATGTTGTGAGCTTTTTGAGAAGAGAGTGGAACGCAAAGGAGTAATCTTGGAGCTGCCTTGGCGTGTTCTTCAAAGTCCTTATTGTGTCCTTATTTTATTTCATTCTTTTATTATTTTGATTATGAATTTTTACATTATGGTTTTGTTTTCGATTATGCGTGAGTAGCCTTTCTAGAATTAGGGCTACTTGAAGCCCTAGCCATGATGGTGTGTTTATTAGATTTTGGCTCTTGATTTTGATTACTATATGAATGCTGAATAAATTCTTATTACTACTTGAATTGCTATTCTTTTATGTTTATGAGATTGGCCACCTTATTTGCATAAATTATTGATGGAATTGCATGATGGACAACTATATCATCTTGTAATTCACTTAGCATCAAGAGGTTGAGAACATGCTAGGGATAGTACTGTGGTGTCATTTAATTCTCTTTGTACTTCATGTATCATCTTAAATGGTAGGTGATAGACGTTCTAGGTACTCATCCGGCTTAGAAAATGCTACGTAAGAGAGAATAAAATTGTGGAGTGGACCTTAGTCGGCCCTTTTCATGGGCACCTTATTCAGAGAATTCATAGTAATTAAGTCAAGAAAATCTATTTAAGAACTTGAATTGGTTAGGGTGGATAGATAGCCTTAATTCGCCTTAGTTAATATCTTAATGAATCATCATCTTTGTTGCATTTTAGTTCTTTGCATCTTTACTTGTTTTAAATTTCAGAATCCAAAAGCATCAATAGTGATAAACTTTTTTTTTTGGTATATAAATCGTAACATTGGATTAATGGGAAAAACATGTTTACAAGGGGGCATACACTAGGGAGAAAGTAAGAACTCCCATAAGGATATTCACAAATACAACTAATTCAAAATGAATTAGAGACAATTAAGGTAAACAAATTAACTTTACAAACAAGATACAACAATACATGGCTGCAATTAATTTGAATAAACCATAAAGCACATTAATGACCAGATCTGGTGCAGAATCTGAGTCGTAGCCCAAGCTGTAGCCGTAAGCCAATGCCTTAGGCAACAGAAGCAGCAACTGTAGACATCAGCAGCAGCAGCCACGATCACTACAAAGCAGCAATCATAAGCAACAGACAACCGCCACTGCAACCCCAAGCAGTAGACAACAACCACTGTAGTCCCAAGTAGCAGCCGCAACATCGGAGGAGTTGCAACTCAAGGTCAGATCTTGACCTCACCCACCATATCTCTCCGCATCACATTCCACACCTCAACGTCTCAATTGCGAGCTTCAGACAGAGCCGCCGCTGTGCAGCTATACAAAAGTGACGCTACCACGTACCTTGCCCACACCGCCAGCCTTTAGGGCATATGTGTCATCACCATCACACATACAAAGGAGAAAGGAGAGAGAGAGAGAGAGAGCCGGAGGCCAAGAGGGAGAAGAGAAGCAAGAGGAAGGAGAATGAAGGGTAGGGAGGTAAAGGTATAACCCTGGAGCCACAACCAGCCGGTGGAGATCCAGAGCACCCCCACCCCAATGTTTCTAGGGCCAGTCGCTGTGTTTTTTTAGATAGAAGGCAAATATATTTTGCCAGACCTTCTTAGTGAGAGAAGGCTTAATTATTGTCAAGATGGGCTATTTTAAACGTTGAATATTGTGACATGATTAATATACAATTAATGCAAGAACAAAAGTAGGCCTGTTTTTTTGGCACTAGAGTAGCACTAAGAGGATCTCCAATGTAAAGATGTATTGTATTTTTTTACAACTCCACTAGCATCTTATTAGAATATTCTAAAATTTAAAAATATTTTGCTCAAATGGAAAATTGCAAAATATTAAAATATAAAATTTATATTTTCATCCTAAAAATTTACCTTCTCTCATTGGAGGAGTGAATTTTCAAAACAAATCTGATTTTTTTTATGTAGAAGAATTATAGAAAGTTCAATTATACATTTCATTAAAATTTTTAAAAAAAAAGCAACAAGCATATACTATTAAAAGAGGCATGAAAATATTTTGTAACAACTGACAACAACTTATCGATTACTGCTTATTGAATTATATAATAGATATCATATTAAAAATGATGGAAACTAAGTCAATTTCGTGCACCTTCTCGTGCTCAAAGTGCAAATTGTGAATAAGAATGCTTGATATATATAGAGAAACTTAAACTTTGGAATTTAAATTTGATTTTTTGTAGGATTATTTATCACATTTGGATTAATTTTGTTTTAAATATGAGCAGTTGGATCAAATATAGCCATTATTAATTTGGATCTCAACTCTTGATTCCAAATTAATTTAAATTTGGACCGTTAGATATATATATATATATATATATATATATATATATATATATATTGTCATTGTATTATATGCATTCATTTTTATTAAATATGGGGAATTCACGCCTTTGGAACCAGCTCCACAATTTTATTCAAAAATAGAACGTTGTGAAAACATTTGCAAAAATAACACCTATAAATACTAAATGTTAACCTAATAGTGACGCTCCACTATTCTCTTACCCAAATCAGCTGAAAATATTGAGACTTGAAGGAGGAAAAAACGAGAAACCTCCCACCGGCGTTAGAAGTACAAACCACCGAGTGGAAGCGGTGACGAATTCGAACTGCAACCCCACAGTGAGGATCGATTACATCCACTGACGTGCCATGTGAGCAGATATCGATCTCGTTCTTGCCTCCCCTTCTCATCGGTCTCGTTCCTCTTTCTCCAGTAAGTTGGTCATCTTTCTCGTTTCTATTTCTCTACTCTTTTTCTTAATCAATATTTTTGTGGGTTGAATTTGTAGGTTTTTTGTTTAAATATGTGGCATGGTCATGGGATTTTTGTGTTGTTGTTTAATTTTATGGGAATCTGAAGGATGAATGATTTGTCTCAGTTTTCTAGGGTTTCATGAAATTTTTGGGTATTATGATGTATGATTTTGTGAGGTTATGAGAGTTGGATAGTAAGTTTGATTTCCTAGGTATTATGATGATAGATTTCTAGGGTATCATGAAAAAAAGGGATAATGTTTCAGTGGATTCATTGATTATGTTATGAGAGTTCGATAGTAAGTTTGATTTGCTGATTAATGAGTGTAGGTGTTTGGTTGCTGTTTTGGTTCTGGGGTGGTGCTGGTATGTGGCACCCCTCTGGTTGGCTTCAAGCTCTGCTTCTTGTTTCCGGGCTTAGTCCTTATTTTAATCCAAGTTTATTAGCAAAAAAAAAATTGATATGAATTTCAATTGTTGAGCATGATTTTAATGGTAATATGATTGATGTGTAAAGTTTTTTGTATCGTAAAGATAAAGATTACTTAACAGGAATTAGTGAGCATGCCTAAGCAAAAATGCAGAAATTTATCATGCTGTTTTGAAAGTACTATTTACTGCTTTTTTTCGGTTTGTTACATTCAGCGGAGGTTATTTTATGTTTGCTTGGATTGGTTTCTAAGTTAGCTAGGCTTCGGCCATTTTTGTTTGTCAAAATGAACTGATGGAAAATGGAACGTCACACACTTAAGTATTTTGTGTTTAATTTGATTGCTATCTCCCTTCTCAATCTCAAAGATTTCAATTTTTTTTTCTCGCAAATGGTGTTGATAAATTAATTTGTTACTGCAAAAGCAATTGGAGTTAAAAGTTAATTTAGATTGATTTTATTTCAGTTTAAATGTTGGTTATTCATTCTCATGTTTTAAGATTTGGTTTTGGTGTGACAAGTAATTCTTGTAACAATTTTCTTGACTCCTTACTATTTGAATTGCAAAATCTTATGATATAATTGACTTGGAAACTTTGATCATAGTGCGATGAATGATAATGGATAGTGTTTCGAAAATGGATGATATACTGGCTTGCATAATGATGACACTTGTTTCTAAATTGATGGTAGTGCCCCCGTAGCTATGCAGTGCCGTTATAGTGACCCAGTAGATCTGCATTGTCCTTATATTGTATGTGCAGGTCTAACCCGAAAATGGGGGTATTATATGTAGAATGGGGGGTGTTCCTACTAATATGTTGATAGATTGATTTTGCAGGTCATGAGTATGAATTACAAGCTAGTAATTCCAGAAGAACAAATATTCACAACAATGGTACAATGTTTTTGCCAAACAAGGCGATACCTTAAAGAAATCAAGAATGAACTCGGCGATGCATTGGCTTAGTTTAAGGCCAATTGTTTTGGACATCTCCTTCACCTAGATGAGCTGGAGTGCAGCCATGCCATCGCACGTGCATGAACTTATGGTGCGTAAGGTAACGATACATGGCCTAAAACAAAATGAAGGGGTATCTTTTCTACTCGGGGGACGTGTGAAGCAGTTCACAGCAAGGGATTTTTGCTTGATTACAGGTCTTGAGGATGGAAAGGCTTCACAACCTAAAGCCTTTGCTGGAGAAAGTAGATTGAAGAACTAGTACATCAAGGAGTTGAAGGCTGTATCAATTGCCTAGCTGGAGGCGGCATTCAAGGCTTGCCAGGACATGGGTGATAAAATGAAATTAGCCCTGGTTTATTTTGTTCAAATAGTCTTGCTCGGGAGGGAAACATCTACTCTCATAGACCTGTACCATCTAGAGCTTGTTGATGACCTAGAGGTGTGGAACAAATATCCGTGGGGAAGAGTTTCATTCAAAAAAACTATTGAGTCTCTAGCGAGGGCACTAGTTGGTTTCTATAAGAAGAAAAATAACGTAATTGAGGAGGAGAGTAATGAAGAAGAGAATGAAGAGGATGAAGGAGGGAGTGAAGGAAATGAGGGAGAAAATAAAAAAAAGGCTAAAATTGACGGGCAAAGATATAAGCTGTGTGGGCTTGCTTATGCTATTCAGGTATGTCATAGAAGTTACTGAGATCTGTTTTCATTTAGTTTATGAATAAGTATGTAAGTACCCCTTTTTATTGTGACTAACTGTTTTGTCTTGTTTAGTATAAAAAAAATGAGGTTTATTCGATATGTAAAATAAATAAGTTTAATCCTTTGTGTTTTTTTATTTGTTTAAGTAAAATAAACAAGTTTAATCCTTTGTGTTTTTTATTTGTTCATAAATAAGTTTAATCCTTTATCTTTAAGCATTTGAATGTCCAGTTTTCCAAAGTAAAATACTTACTTCAATACTCCCAAGTTAAACATCACATCACTTTATGCATAACTTATGTGTTTGCCTGTTATGTTTTGAAGTTAATGCGATTAGGTATCACGCAACAAAGTATTGCATCAATGATGTTTTGGTCTGTGACAGAATTGCAAATTTTGGTATGTGACAATTGCATTTTTTGGTATGTGACAATTGCATGTTTTGGCTAGTGAGAATTGGATTGTTTAGTCTAAAAATTGCATCAATGTATGCTCAATTCAAACACCATAGTCAGGTATTCTCCTTATAGTCAGGTAGTGTCCTCATTATGGAGCAAAGGTCTCAAACAAGGCTCTCTTTTCCAACAACAAGAACAAGTTCTTTAAGCATTTGAACGTCTAGTTTTCCAAAGTTAAATACATATACTTCAGTACTCCCAAGTTAAACATTACATCAATTTATGCATAACTTAACATCAAATACATAACTTAAAGTAAACAACATACTCCCACGCTACTAAACAACATACGGTCGTTTTCGTTGAAGTACACCTCCATATGTAACTTAACCAAACCTAGACAGAAATTTAAAAGCTTGAAAATAGGCGCCCATTTTACAAAAGTAGGTTATAGAACCTAATGGTGCCAATCTTTTCTGGTAACCATATAGTCACCCTAGTAACCACATAGTGACCATATAGTCAGCGAAAACTTGATTAAGACAACAACACAGCAATTTCATATGTAACTCAGAGTGAATATCACAGAGTCATTCATTCAAACTGAAAAACCATCAACGTCATAATCTCCAAATACATGCCCCCAGTCTAACATTCAGGCAACATAAGGATTACAAATATTTTTAAACAAGTTGGCTTTCACTCAATCTAAGGTCCAATAACATAAATCACATGCACTTAATTAGGTGAATACCTAAGCATTAAACAAGAATATGGTCCATGATGTGAAACCTTGACCATAACTTGGAAATGTAGTCTACGATGGAGTACGAAGTGGAACTTGTCCTTTACATGTCGCTCTATTGTGACTCCGACCACCACACCTTGAACACTTATAGGTATGTGTACTCTCTCCTTGGGATGGTATCCTTAACTTCTTCTGTCAGGACCCGTCCCGAATTTCCCCTCGAAACCCGGGAAGAACCCTGATCCCGTCTGACAACCTAAGGAAAGGTTCCCAAATACCCTTCAATCCTTAGCATATGATAATAACAATAAATAATTTCTCTTGTCAGACAAGGGATTTAAGCACTTAAAATTCCCGTAAGTAAATACCAACCAAATACAAGAATATCAGAGCGTCTAAGTAGGATCAATGTACAAATTAGGTATCCTACTCAAGTACAACTACACAGCGTAGCGGAAGTGCTAATGCCTCTACCTCGAGATACTGTCCGCGTCAACTCTATTGCCTGAAGGGGGTTTAAACACAAAAGTTGTGAGTGGACAAAAATAATCGTTTATTAAAACGCTTTCCAAGGAATATTACCTTTTTCCCCCTCCATTTATAAAACCATGCATGCATCACATAAACAATTCATGTTATAAAAACATCATCTTTAAATCACCGGCATTTTCATGTTCAAAATCATTTATTTCCACCTAGACACATAACATCTCATATCCACTGTCATCGACACATCCACTAGCCACCAGGGTATCCCTTGGGGTGTGCTAGTACTGTATCACAACTCTCTGTACTATGCTATCACATCAGTCGGCCTATCTCTCGACTAGCATATCATATCAGTCGGCATATCTCGACTATCATATCATATCAGTCGGCATATCTCGACTATCATATCATATCAGTCGGCATATCTCGACTATCATATCATATCAGTCGGCATATCTCGACTATCATATCATATCAGTCGGCATATCTCGACTATCATATCATATCAGTCGGCATATCTCGACTATCATATCATATCAGTCGGCATATCTCGACTATCATATCATATCAGTCGGCATATCTCGACTATCATACTTTAACTGAAATAGTGGAAAACATATGTCTAGAAATCATTTCTAACATTCAGAAATTCAATGCCACAATACATAACCGTATTTAACAAAGATATTTTGATGCATGCAATTCAGTTTATAAAACAAAGTCCACTCACAAACCTGTTCAAGCTAGCTCAATCCCGTCTCACTCGTTCCTCTGAGGTTCCCGGAACGATATCACCTGTCAAAAACAACAATCGGGATTACCGGCTAGTAATAAGACTCGTATATAACAACTTCCTAAACCTCGGGAAGTCTATACATGCTGTTCCTAAAATCACAGCAACTTCGGACACTTAAAACGACCTCTAAACGATGTCCGATCAACCTGAAACCTGTACCAACAGATTCAGAACGTCCGAAACTAGTTACCACACGCCGCCGTGACGTCAGCCTCGACCCCACGCGCCGCCACGCGCCGCCGGAAGGTCGGCACACGCGCCCACGCGCCCTCACGCGCCGGACACGCGCCTGCTACAGTACCACGCGCCTGAACCGGTCCAACCCGGTTCGGCTCAACCTGACCCGGTCCAACTCGACCCGACCGGTTCACTCAACTCGACCGGTTCAACTCGACCCGACCGGTCACCGGTGACTCGCCGGAGAAGACGACCGGACTGTCGTCGCCGTCGCCGGAAGTTGGCCGGAGAAGATGACCGGACCGCCACCTCCGCCGCCGTCTGGTTCGCCGGAATCCGCCATTTCCGACCGAATTTCCAAGCTTTACAACTTCCTCAAAACTCAACCGTTTTACACAAATTTTACGTCTAAATCTATCTACTCAAACCCAGGAATCCAAATATAACCTCAAAACATCAAACACGTACCTGTATAAGCCGGAAAATCGATCCAAAGATCCGAAACTTCCTTTACTCGGCTCGGCTTCCACCGTAGTCCTCTCCTTCGATGGTTGGTACGGTTGTGATCGTGGGAAAGAGTAGAATACGATTAGTTGATCCAAATGGGAAGTTAAAGCCTTGAATCCGTCGTTGACTTTTGGTTTTCTCTTGGTTTTTCTCTCGGTTTCGGTTCAAAGTAATGGGTGTGTTTGTGTTGTTTGTTACCGAGAGAGTGAGTGAGTGAAGATAAGGAGATAAAGATGAAATGAGTTGTACAATAAGTGAGGTTAAAATATCTCCCATCCATGGCAAATTTCCAAAATGCCCTTACACATCTAGACCCACAACTTCCGTATACGAACTCCGTTTCCTGCGTGCCGCCTGTCTACGAACTCGTGAGTTCGAGACCTACGCAACGGTACCCGAAACAACACCAAAAGTGTCTCGAAACAAAACTTGATTTCCAAGCCCTTTACCGACCAAGGGTAAAATCGTCATTTTACAAAAATTAATTGCATAAAATCAATTATGAAAAGTCCGGGTTGTTACAATCTACCCCCCTTAAGAAATTTCGTCCCCGAAATTCATTCCTAATCATGAAATAAATGAGGATACTGTGCCCGCATTAGTTCCTCAGTTTCCCACGTGGCTTCCTCCACGTTATGATTCCTCCACAACACTTTAACTAGAGGAATAGTCTTTCTGCGAAGTACCTTTTCCTTCCAATCCAGAATTTGCACTGGTTGCTCCTCAAATGTCAAATCGTCTTTCAGCTCAAGTGGTTGCTCTTCCAACACATGAGACTCATCAAACAGATATTTCCGGAGCAAAGATACATGAAAGACATCATGAACTCTGGATAATTCCGAGGGTAAGGAAATACGATATGCCACTAGTCCTATCCTCTCCAAAATCTCATATGGACCAATGTAGCGAGGACTTAGTTTTCCCCGTCTACCAAAACGTACAACTCCCTTCCATGGAGATAGTTTCAAGAACACCCAATCACCAACCTCAAACTCAAGGTCTCTGATTCTGCGGTCTGCATTGCTCTTCTGGCGATCCTGAGCTATCTTCAACCTTTCTCTGATGATTCTAATCTTTTCCTCAGTCAAATCCACCAACTCGGGTGTTAACAGTCTTCTTTCACCTATTTCACTCCAACACAAAGGTGTTCTGCACTGCCTCCCATATAGTGCCTCGAAAAGTGACATCCCGATACTCGACTGGTAACTGTTATTATAGGCAAATTCCATCAGAGACAAGTGTGAATCCCAGTTCCCTTTAAACTGTAGTACACAAGCCCTCATCATATCCTCCAAAACCTGGATTGTTCTCTCAGACTGACCATCCGTCTGAGGATGAAAGGCTGTACTGAAATGCAATGTGGTGCCAAATTCCTTCTGCAAACTCCGCCAAAACCTGGACGTAAATCTAGGATCCCTGTCCGAAACAATAGACTCTGGAGTTCCATGCAGCCGTATGATCTCATCCACGAACAATTTGGCATACCGACTCATCCGAAAATCTTCTCGCACTGGCAAGAAATGTGCAGACTTCGTAAGTCTATCCACAATTACCCATATCCCATCATGTCCTTTCCGTGTCCTTGGAAGTTTATACACAAAGTCCATCGTAATGTGATCCCACTTCCATTCCGGAATAGGTAATGGTTGCAGTGTCCCATAGGGTTTCTGCCTCTCCGCTTTCACTTGCTGACATGTCAAACATCTACTCACAAACTCAGCAATTTCTCTTTTCATCCCAGTCCACCAATAATGTTTCCTTAGGGTATGATACATCTTGGTACCTCCTGGATGCATAGCGTAAGCCGAACTATGAGCCTCATTAAGAATTTCCCTCTTTAGCTCCAGCTCATTCGGTACGCACAACCGTCCATCCTTAACCAATGCTCCATCATCCCTAATCGCATAGTCCTGCCTGTTTCCAGCCTCTAACTCCATCCTGATAATGCACAATGTAGGATCCTGGAGTTGAGCCTCAATAATCCGATCAATCAGAACAGGCCTCACATGGAAACTAGCCAACAAAGCCCCCTAGCTATCCATGTCCAGTACAATCCCTGCTCTACGGAACTCTACCAGCAACGGTAAGTAGACTGTATGCAAATGGGCCAAAGATCCCATAGATTTCCTGCTCAAGGCATCTGCCACAACATTGGCTTTTCCTGGGTGGTACTCAATAGTACAATCATAATCCTTTATCAGCTCAAGCCACCTTCTCTGCCTCAAATTCAGGTCCTTCTGGGTGAACAAGTACTTTAAACTCTTATGGTCGGTGAAGATCCGACACGTCTCCCCATACAAGTAATGTCTCCATATTTTCAGTGCATGCACTACTGCAGCCAACTCCAAATCATGTGTGGGGTAATTCCTCTCATGGGTTTTAAGTTGTCTGGAAGCATATGCTATCACTTTTCCATGCTGCATCAGCACACAGCCAATACCCCGCAATGATGCATCACTATATACCTCAAAACCCCCGTTACCATCTGGAAGGGTTAATACTGGAGCAGAAGTCAATCTTCTCTTTAGCTCCTGGAAGCTCTGCTCACAATCAGCATCCCAGTCAAATTTGACTCCTTTCTTAGTCAACCGTGTCAATGGGCCTGCTATCGTAGAAAATCCTTCTACGAACCGCCGATAATATCCTGCCAAACCCAGAAAACTCCTCATCTCTGTCACTGTCCTTGGTTGCTCCCAGTTTGCCACTGCCTCCACTTTTTGGAGATCTACGCTGATACCCTCAGCCGAAATCACATGACCCAAGAATCCAACTTCGGTCAACCAAAACTGGCATTTACTGAACTTGGCAAACAAATGCTTTTTCCTAAGCATATTCAGCACCAACCTCAAGTGCTTCTCATGTGCCTTGGCACTCCTTGAATACACCAAGATATCGTCGATGAACACAATTACAAATCGATCCAAATACTTTTGGAACACTCTGTTCATCAAATCCATAAACGCTGCCGGGGCATTAGTCAACCCGAAGGGCATCACCAGGAACTCATAATGACCATACCGAGTCCTGAAAGCTGTTTTCTGAACATCCTCTTCCCGGATTCTCAACTGATGGTACCCGGATCGAAGGTCAATTTTTGAAAAATACTTTGCCCCTTTCAGTTGATCATATAAATCGTCAATCCTTGGCAAAGGATACTTATTTCGCACCGTCACTTTATTTAACTGCCGGTAGTCGATACACAATCTCAGACCACCATCCTTTTTCCTCACAAATAATACCGGTGCACCCCATGGTGAAACACTTGGGCGAATAAATCCCATATTCACTAAGTCCTGCAATTGAGTCTTTAACTCTCGCAATTCTGTCGGTGCCATCCTGTACGGTGCCTGTGAGATAGGTTGAGTACCTGGCAAAAGCTCGATTGTGAACTCAATCTCACGGTGTGGTGGTAATCCTGGAAGATCATCTGGAAACACATCAGAGAATTCACTTACCACAGGAATATCTTCCACTCTCATCGGAGTATTCCGAGCATCTATCACATGAGCCAAGTAACCCTCACAACCTTTTCTCAACAATCTCTCAGCTGTTAACGCTGATATCACTCCATAGGGTAATACCCTACGATCTCCCCGAAATGTAAGTTCAGGAAATCCTGGACTCCGAAAAACTACTGTCTTATCGTAACAGTCTATGGAGGCATGGTGCATGGACAACCAATCCATCCCCAAAATCACATCAAACTCAAAGATATCTAAGGGGATTAAATCTACCTCCATACCATGGCCTTCAACCATCACCGGACAACTGCGAATCACTTGGTTCGCCACTAACATATCTCCGGTAGGAGTACTAATACCCATGTCCCAACCAATTGGAGACAATTCTCTATCCGCAAACAATGCAAAACCCCGAGAAATAAAAGAATGAGTTGCTCCCGGATCTAATAAAACACAAGCATTGCGGTTAAAAATAGATAATGTACCCGTGACCACATCCGGTGCTACTCGAGCTTCCTGTTGCATCATGGCAAACACTCGAGCTGGTGTACCTGAAGATCGACCACGATCCCCATACCTGCCTCTAGCACTGCTGGTCCCACTAGCTCTACCAGCCCCACCGAAATAGGTCTGCCTCTCAGCTGCAGTATCATACATCTGTCCTGCACTCGGGCTAGGATCAGTCGCACCACGACTAAAGGAACTACTGCCCGGACGTCGTTGTGGACAGAATCTCTTGATGTGACCAGTCTCCCCACAGAAATAACAACCGGCATCACTGAAGCCACTAGATCTGCCACCCTGTCTCCTGTTGAACTACACTGAGGCACCCCGAGACTGTGCAAAAGATTGTCGTGTCTGACCAGCTCCGCCACTGCCTGTACTAGATCTCCCAGAAGATCCAGAACTATGACTGCCTCTTTTTGATGGTCCCTGACTAGAGGTTCCTGCAGTCCAGTGATCTCGACGTCTCCTGTTCCCACTGTACTGTTGTGGCATTGGGAAACCCAAACTCAACTCTACTCGAGCTGCAGCATCAGCCAAAGTCCTCAACGAAGTGTGGTCCATAGACGTAACTGCTGACCGAATCTCACTCCGCAGTCCACTCTCAAATCTGTGGCACTTGTCTGACTCGGTCGCTACCAACGTCGGTGCAAAGCGACTCAGCGCTATGAATCTTTGTTCATACTGGGCCACCGTCATGTCTCCTTGCTGTAAATGCAAGAACTCGGCCTCCTTAACACTCCGGTGTGAGCGAGGGTAAAATTGCTCCAAGAAACGTTCCCGGAAAATCTGCCAAGTAACCGTATGGACATTCCAGCCTGACACCTCCAATGAGTGCCACCAGTGGTAAGCAGAACCACCTAGTAAAAATGTGGCCAGTAGAACTCTCTCCTCTAGAGGACACCTCATAATCATAAACACCCGCTCCATGCGAGTAATCCACTCCTCAGCTTCCTCTGGGCTAGAGTCACCCATGAATATCGTCGCCCCCAGTCTCTGGGCTCACTCAATATCAGAGACTTCATGAGAAGCTCTATCCTGGAGTACAGAAGCTAAAGTCTGACCCAGATGTTCTAGTGTCTGCCTCAAATCAGGCTCCACTGCAGGTTCATGGTCATCTCCACCATTCCCTGACCGTTGACGGAACTCTCGTCTCGGAGGCATTATACGCTGAAAAGAAATTGTAAACCATTAATACCAAAGTTTCACCTGTACACTAGATGTACGGTCTACAGGAATTTAACCTAGTGCTCTGATACCAATTGTCAGGACCCGTCCCGAATTTCCCCTCGAAACCCGGGAAGAACCCTGATCCCGTCTGACAACCTAAGGAAAGGTTCCCAAATACCCTTCAATCCTTAGCATATGATAATAACAATAAATAATTTCTCTTGTCAGACAAGGGATTTAAGCACTTAAAATTCCCGTAAGTAAATACCAACCAAATACAAGAATATCAGAGCGTCTAAGTAGGATCAATGTACAAATTAGGTATCCTACTCAAGTACAACTACACAGCGTAGCGGAAGTGCTAATGCCTCTGCCTCGAGATACTGTCCGCGTCAACTCTATTGCCTGAAGGGGGTTTACACACAAAAGTTGTGAGTGGACAAAAATAATCGTTTATTAAAACGCTTTCCAAGGAATATTACCTTTTTCCCCCTCCATTTATAAAACCATGCATGCATCACATAAACAATTCATGTTATAAAAACATCATCTTTAAATCACCGGCATTTTCATGTTCAAAATCATTTATTTCCACCTAGACACATAACATCTCATATCCACTGTCATCGACACATCCACTAGCCACCAGGGTATCCCTTGGGGTGTGCTAGTACTGTATCACAACTCTCTGTACTATGCTATCACATCAGTCGGCCTATCTCTCGACTAGCATATCATATCAGTCGGCATATCTCGACTATCATATCATATCAGTCGGCATATCTCGACTATCATATCATATCAGTCGGCATATCTCGACTATCATATCATATCAGTCGGTATATCTCGACTATCATATCATATCAGTCGGCATATCTCGACTATCATATCATATCAGTCGGCATATCTCGACTATCATATCATATCAGTAGGCATATCTCGACTATCATATCATATCAGTCGGCATATCTCGACTATCATATCATATCAGTCGGCATATCTCGACTATCATATTATATCAGTCGGCATATCTAGACTATCATATCATATCAGTCGGCATATCTCGACTATCATATCATATCAGTCGGCATATCTCGACTATCATACTTTAACTGAAATAGTGGAAAACATATGTCTAGAAATCATTTCTAACATTCAGAAATTCAATGCCACAATACATAACCGTATTTAACAAAGATATTTTGATGCATGCAATTCAGTTTATAAAACAAAGTCCACTCACAAACCTGTTCAAGCTAGCTCAATCCCGTCTCACTCGTTCCTCTGAGGTTCCCGGAACAATATCGCCTGTCAAAAACAACAATCGGGATTACCGGCTAGTAATAAGACTCGTATATAACAACTTCCTAAACCTCGGGAAGTCTATACATGCTGTTCCTAAAATCACAGCAACTTCGGACACTTAAAACGACCTCTAAACGATGTCCGATCAACCTGAAACCTGTACCAACAGATTCAGAACGTCCGAAACTAGTTACCACGCGCCGCCGTGACGTCAGCCTCGACCCCACGCGCCGCCAAGCGCCACCGGAAGGTCGGCACACGCGCCCACGCGCCCTCACGCGCCGGACACGCGCCTGCTACAGTACCACGCGCCTGAACCGGTCCAACCCGGTTCGGCTCAACCTAACCCGGTCCAACTCGACCCGACCGGTTCACTCAACTCGACCGGTTCAACTCGACCCGACCGGTCACCGGTGACTCGCCGGAGAAGACGACCGGACTGTCGTCGCCGTCGCCGGAAGTTGGCCGGAGAAGATGACCGGACCGCCACCTCCGCCGCCGTCTGGTTCGCCGGAATCCGCCATTTCCGACCGAATTTCCAAGCTTTACAACTTCCTCAAAACTCAACCGTTTTACACAAATTTTACGTCTAAATCTATCTACTCAAACCCAGGAATCCAAATATAACCTCAAAACATCAAACACGTACCTGTATAAGCCGGAAAATCGATCCAAAGATCCGAAACTTCCTTTACTCGGCTCGGCTTCCACCGTAGTCCTCTCCTTCGATGGTTGGTACGGTTGTGATCGTGGGAAAGAGTAGAATACAATTAGTTGATCCAAATGGGAAGTTAAAGCCTTGAATCCGTCGTTGACTTTTGGTTTTCTCTTGGTTTTTCTCTCGGTTTCGGTTCAAAGTAATGGGTGTGTTTGTGTTGTTTGTTACCGAGAGAGTGAGTGAGTGAAGATAAGGAGATAAAGATGAAATGAGTTGTACAATAAGTGAGGTTAAAATATCTCCCATCCATGGCAAATTACCAAAATGCCCTTACACATCTAGACCCACAACTTCCGTATACGAACTCCGTTTCCTGCGTGCCGCCTGTCTACGAACTCGTGAGTTCGAGACCTACGCAACGGTACCCGAAACAACACCAAAAGTGTCTCGAAACAAAACTTGATTTCCAAGCCCTTTACCGACCAAGGGTAAAATCGTCATTTTACAAAAATTAATTGCATAAAATCAATTATGAAAAGTCCGGGTTGTTACATCTTCCGTCGACCCAGCATGACCTTGCATATGGGAGGGTGAACAGCATGATTGAGGACTTCTTGTGGTATTACCCATGTCGCCCTATCTCTCGAAATGGGATAAACAGATTCGGAATAAGCACCCAACCATGTCTTTCTAGTATACTACCGAGAAGCAAACAAGTAGACATTAACTCTCAAGAATCGACATACCGCAACTACAAGCTTGCACAGAAGTTGCACAAGCTGAAACTTCCTACACGTGCACGTGTTGTTGCGCAAATGTACAATTCCATCCATATCCCCATCCAGTACGTTAAATTATTCATGATTGATCTTGATGATAGTCATTATGGCAACATCCTCAACTCTGTTTCTCAACTTATTTTCCCCAAAATCAGGGCACAAAGTAGTAGTGCACTTTGTAGCCAAATCACGACGTTTGGTAAACCACTTCACAAGAACATTCACAATATCATCTATCAAATGTACCACTGGAAGAATCCTCGCAAATTGAAGAACAGAGTTCGCAAATTCAGCAATGTTAGTGGTCATGACATTGTAACGACGTCCATCCATATGAGCCCTTGACCACCTTCGAAGGCCTGCATCTTTTAGATAGTTGGCTACTCTTGGGTTTGCTGCAATCTTCCGGAAATGATGATCAAATTCAGCAACTTGATAAGATTTTGCAGCTTGCTCAAAATATATCAGCAATTCATCTTTCTTTTTCAAATTGAGGGAGTTCTTCATGTGATAGAAACAGAAAACATGCTCTATGAAAGGGAATTTGATCCTCAACACTTTTTCAATACTTATATTCCTATCAGAAAGGACAACAAGATTAGGACGCTTACCAATGGTTGATAGCAATTTACTGAAAAACCAATGCAATGAAGCATCCGTCTCCAAATCCCCAATTCCAAAAGCAATGCGATAGATGTTGTGATTACCATCGAAAGCATTTGCAGCGAACAACACACCCTTATACTTGCACTTTAAATGGGTAGCATCAACAGCAATAATCGGCCACATTGAAGACCGAAACCCCCTTACACATGCACTAATTGCCATAAAAAAATATAAGAAGTTGTTGTTTTCATCGGTTAGGATGTGTGTCTTCGTGCCCGGATTCATTCGTTCCATTTGATAACAAAGAGGGTAGAAGAGCATACGAGTCTTCCGGTGACCCCCTAATTGACTCTAAAGCCGATTCCCTTGCCCTCCATGATTTTGCATATGGAATGCTAACACCAAGATTTTGCTTCACATCCATCATTAAGTTATTCGACGTGTATATACTGTGTGAATCCTGAAATTTCCTTTTCAGAGAATCTCCAAGTAAGGCTACAGTTGCTTGATGATGGTTGTCATTTAAATACTCAAGATCACATTCATGTACCGGATTGTCTTTGGAAATTATGAAGTTTTCGTCCCCAATCCTGGATGCACGAAGACGCCATGGACACCTGGTCTGTGAACAAATAACCCCCAATCGGTCCATGGAGAAATACCTCACTTTGAACTCAAAGTGACCTCGAACTGCTGCCAACTGTAAATCCCTATTCAACGCTTTCTTCGATGAGAAAATTTTACCCACTTCTAACCCTGCAGACTAATTTACTCTTGAGTATCCATTATCACAATTGGCTTCTTCTTCAATCACCATATGCAAATTGGTCCTATGCTGCTCCAATTCTTGTCCTCCATTTTCTAGAATAGAACCTCAAATAACTTTACATGTTCACGCTACAATGGAGATGAATAATGGCTTCCCACCGAGTCCCTTTCTACACCGAATACATCTGCATCAATGTCAAGAACTTCGTCGAAATCAATCATTTGTATCACATCATTCCCAAGCTCATGTCTCCCTTGCTGAATCACATTTGTATTGTCGTGCATAACTTGATTACTCTCATCTATGCCATTTGAATTAAGAGCTAATTGACCATTTTCCCTTGTGATATTCAAATTCACCCCTCTAGCACATTCCACTTCTGTTTCATCTCTACTAACCAGTAAGGGCACAAGTTTGGATCCAATGGTGTTAGTAGAGTACCTCATGAAATATTGGGCATCATCATCATCCACAATTTCAATATGCTTGTATTCAATGGATGCTACGTGAACTGAGAACTTCAAACTGAGTTTTTCAGTAGGATTGTTTGGTTGGGCAATAACGCGAACACGGTTTATATGCTCAGCAAACATTGTAGCCCTTGGTACTATAATGCCTTTCATATCGCCCCCTTCATACATGTACTTCGTTTTAGACCTCAACAATTTTCCATTGAAACAAACTTGCAACCGATTCCATTCCTAAAATTTCATCCAATAAAATGTATTACAATAAAGTTAAACAGCACTACATAACTATAAGTACACTATATGACTATTGGGGCACTATGAGCACACTACAAGACTATTGGGGCATTATGAGTACACTACGAACCAGTGGGGCACTATAAGACTACATCTACAAATTCTCCCTGGTTTCTATGGCCTTCTACCCAATCATCTTCCCAACCTCACACCTCCAAATTCATCTTCCTCACTCCCCATTACAAGAAAACATCAGCTAAATAACGAAGAAGGGTATGTAGTCTCTACCTTAGCACTGTAGAATTTCTCTTTCCCAGGCTTCTACTGTTTACAAACTTCTACTATTTCGATAAATGCAAACAACGATGCAGCAAAGATTTGCGCTGCTGACCTGGAATGAAAAATTGGTTATTTGCTTTAATTTTTTGAATGCCCAACACTTGTGGTTCATCCACCTTAACAAAAATCAAACATAAGATTGAGATCAACCTCTGCGAATGAGACCACCTCCTTGAACGCCATTCTGGAGATGAAGATGAGAGAACGATGCAGCAAAGATTTGCTTTGCTAACCTGGAATGAAAAATTGATTGTTTGCTTTAATTTCTTGAATGCCAAACACTTGTGGACCACCTTAACAAAAATCAAACATAAGATTGAGACCAACCTCTGCGAATGAGACCACCTCATTGAAACCCGTTCTGGAGAGGAAGATGAGAGGAAGTTGTCGCTAGAGACGAAGATGAGAGGAAGATTTCACCAGCGGATTTTTATCTAGGTTGGAACTTTCACGATGTCGCCAGCTCCCGTGCCCTCAGCTCCCATCCCCTCAGCTCCCATCCCCTCAACTCCCTTACCCTCAACTCCCGTGACCTCTCTTCTAATTTCACACCAAGTATGACTCTTGGGCACTATGAGGTTAGCATCTCCTTTATATATGTTCTATTTTTGCAATTGGTTGATGAGAGTTCTATTTTTGAAAAAATATGTGGTGCAGTTGGATCTAATGTAGCCATTATTTGGATCTCAACTCTTGATTCCAAATTAATTTAAATTTGGACCGTTAGATATATATTCGTTGCATTATATGCATACATTTGTATTAAAAAAAAATTTACAATTTCAAATGTAATGTAAAATTTATATCTAATTTTTCTAATCTATTGAACCATAAAATTGAAATTCGAAATTACAAAACTTCCACTCTAGTGAATTTATATCTCACATTGAAGATATTTTAAAATCCCGTTGGTAGAGATTGCGTACCGATGACGGTTGAAAAGTCCTTTTGCTTTTTTTTTTGTCAATCGGTTGAAAAGTCTTTAGTGAAAGTAAAACAAACAAACAAGAAAAGAAGAAAAAGAATCCCAAAGGATTTAAATAAAGCCCCACAAGGCGCTGAATCCACAAATAGTCTTTCAAGAGAGAGAGAAAGATCCACTCCCGTATTTCCAGAGTTGGAGTTGGAGTTGGAGTTTGGAGTTGGATGGGTGAAGTGAAGACTAAAGATTGAAGACTGAAGCTTAGTTTCTTAGTGTCCAATTTATGGCCTCCAGCTCCAGTCCTCAACGCCTTTTTCCTCTATTATTTCTGATTCTTCTTCACTTAGACTTTGCTGCCATCTCAGAATCAAGCCAGGTACTTCAGTATTTGGTTTCCGAGGAAAACAAAATCAGATTAAAATAAAAAATTAATAATTTCTCCCAAGTATTTTGATTATTTTGTAATTTTATCGTGTTTCAGTTTTGCGATGCTGGAATTGGATATGGTGAGTCAACGCCATGCTCATCGGCGACCAAGTTGTTGATCAAAGGCGGGGTCGTTGTGAATGCTCATGACATGGAGGAAGCTGATGTTTATGTGGAGGATGGAATCATCGTTGCTGTTAGGCCTAATATTAAGGTATAATATTTCAGCCTCTATTTATTTATTTATTTACTTAATTTTCAAAATTAGATGAATTTCTTTAGTAATAAGCTGGCTGACCAAGTCACCATTGACTTTCTCTCAACAAACATATCCTTCACCACTAATAATACTTGAATAATCTGTATACATATATCATAATCGGAACCGTTCAATTCTTAGATCATCATTTAAAGATCATTTATACAAAAAATCAATCAAATTGAAGATCATTTAGCTATTCATATGTGTAAACTAAACATACGGTTCACCATGAGGATCTTCATTGTTACTAATACCGTTGATTTGTTTGATACATAAGAATAACTAAAGAACCTTCAAAGTTGTTGATTTTTGTGTGGAGATGATCTTGAAAGGATTATTTAGGAGTTGAACGGTTCCGATTATCATATATGTATACGAATTATTCAATATATCTAAGGGTGGTACGAGGAGGTACCACTGGGTTGAGATGCAAGTATTATCCTTTCTGAGATATATTTATGGTTTAGTGAGGGAAGAAATGTTCGAGGCTCCCATACCCGAGGTTCCCACATTTACTAACACATCACATAAAATAATTAAAAGTTCAAGTGAGGCCTAAATTTAAATTAGGTATCAAATTAGTGTTCTTATGATAATCATACCTTTTAACACCCCTTCCCATACTTTAATTCCCGATACCTGATAAATAAACGTGTCATAAGTGTAAATTAACTTATTAGCTTCAATTGAGGATCTTCAAGGTTTTAAATAATATTGCAGGTCTACTTATAACTTGTACTTGGAACACTAAAATTGGGAGGTTTGATGTTTATACTTGATGCTTTGGGCTTTTGGGGAAGTGAAGCAAGATGATTTTGCATTTTCTGTTAGGTTTTCAATCCGTGCGAACAAGTTTCAAACTCTTTTCTTTATTAGTACTGTGCTACTAGATCAATGATCCTTTGTGCACATTTTTTTTTTCACCCTTATAATAATACAGTTAGTACACGTGATTATAGGAGGAGCTGATAGATTAAAATTTTCTCAACTAGTTGATTTTAGAGAAATCTTGAATATGTCAGACAATTGTGGTGTGCATCTCTCTTTCAAGAATATAATTTGATGATTTTGGAGGAAATTGGAGCTGGTTTTGGAAGATGAATGACAAGATTATACAAATTTGGGTGTGAGGGGTTGGATGTTCTAATTTTTCTTGTCTTTGCTCAGTTATTTGATTCCCATTAGATGTATTCGTAAGGATTGTGTTGAAGTGTATGTAAGGTGGAAGGCAGCTCTTATGAATAATTCCATACGAGGATTTCAATCAATTCCACGCAAAGGAAGTGCCTGGGGTTTCATATGAGATTTTATTGAGAACAGTATATGAGATTTTATTGGGAACAGTTTGTCGTCATGAGGAGGTTGATGTTGCAAACGTGGTTAATTATATGGTCTGATCTTGTGCAAAGCTTTTCTGCGTTTTTGAACTTGCAGATTGGTCCAGAGCTTGTGGTAGAGTCTCCTTTGTACTGAGGATGTTTGAAATGATGCTGGTTTGGAGGGAGCATTTTCTTTTCTTTTCTTTTAAAAAACAAAGTCATAATCCCATATCAGTTTGGTATTTTGCGATTATTATTTTATTTTCTGTTTCTATGTTGTGGGTTTCGGAAGCATGGATCCGTCTATGGTTTTATTTTGATATGGGCATATGACAAGGGATTACATATCGGGAAATATTTTTCATGTAGAATTTGACAAGGAGAAATAGCGATTCAATTCTATCCTATACACCTGACTAGGGATTTCACTTGTACACATACATTTAAGTTCAGTCCATGTAGGTTTTATTAATTTTCTATATGTTTTTATATTTCAACTTCATTTAATAAGATTTGTTGTAACACTTCCTATGTTTCTATTGAAATTTTAACCTCTAACTGATCTTGTATTTGATGGACTCCGGTGTTATACGAATAATTAGGATGATGATATGTGAATCTGCAAAATCATAGATGAACGATAAAGTAAACACACACCACACACACACAACGAATCCAGCGAGGTTCCACTAAATTTTCCGATGTCCTCGTGTGATCTCTCTTGAGAAAATCACTAGCACTATAGAGATAAAAAAAAGACTACAAGAGCTTATTGAAAACCCTATGCTAGTCCCAAAAACTTTGCTCTAGATCTCTCTGTCACTCTTGGCTCTCTACCCTTGTGTGTCTCTGCTGTTTCTCTCTTTTTTTCTTAAAAGAAAAACTCCTAACATGCCCACAAAGCTTAACAAAAAAATAGGGGCAAAAGTGGTACTGCACTATTCCTAAGCACAGTACCAAAAACTCAGCTTTAGTATAGATAATGTATGTCTTAGGTTACTTTCATTAGCATTAGAATTCCTAATTCCTCTTAGAATACGGAAAGATTTATTTCCCAATCATGGAGCAATATGGATTACTTTTCCCTAATTCTATATGGATCGATGAGAAAAACCAGATCTCATAACTACTAGATATCATGCACACACCAATTTCTCCTTATCCAAAACTGCTTAACTTTTTTGATCCTAACCTTACTTGCTATTTTGACGAGCCAAACATACCACAATTTCCTATCCCATTTCTAGTCAATTTACCGAGAAGAATCTTTCATACTTCAATATTTGGTCGAATTCAGTGTGTCTATTAGTATCATTATGCACCATACGTGTTCTAAAACTTTGCAAAGTTGGACACAGTTAGGAAGTGCTGTCATGCTGGGACCCAAGAAAATACCAATTTGTTAGAATAAGGACTGATTATACATATATATATATATATTCTTGTTTATTGTTCCCTACTGTCCTTTGACCCAAGACAGAAAAATTCACAAATCGTCATTCATTGAATTTCCTAGGAAAATGATCTTCTGGTAGTCTAAAATTTATAACTACATAATGACCTATCCAAATCGTGTCAAGGCAAGCTCAACTGCAATAAGATGTAAAATCCTAAGGCTACGAAATATTAAAACTCGGTCTTGTTACACTCGAGAGTATTTAAAATCTATTTCTCAAAACAAATACTAAATCTGGAAATTCTTGTTTCAGCAGTGACATTTACATTTCAAGCAGTGATAGTAAATTATATGCATGAGATTGTTTGAATAAGGAAAAATATCAAATTTATAATCTTTAAGAGAGCTTCAAAACTGTATTTTTTTTTTCGTTTTTTCTTTCTCCAAACAATTTTCAGATATACAGTCGCAACATTAGGGAATAGATTATAATACTTCCAAATCCTCACAAGTCACTGAATTATTCCTAAGAAAACCTCAATTACTCTAGAATTTAGGGAGAAATAATAATTTCGCTTGCACTGCCACAGAAAATGAAGTTCTTTTGATGTTATCTGATTTCTGGGTATATGTTAATTAAAGTGAACAACCCATGAATATAATGATCTTTATCTATATTGCTCAGAGCCATATGGAGATTGTTATGTGTATATACTTTTCATTTGCCCTGAGTTCTTTATTTCCTTCTGGACACTCTTCGGGCTACTTTCTTCTTTCCTTTTCTTCATGCTTTACTTGATTTGAGGTTATATAACCGTTCTATTTTCTTTTTCAAATGCTATTGGCAGGTTGGTGATGATGTTATTGTTCTTGATGCCACTGGAAAGTTTGTCATGCCTGGTTAGATTTCATACTACATCCATGTGATAGATTACTGCTTCTGTTCAGACTAGTTACTGTTTTTCTGCACGGGGTTTCACCTTGTGGTGTCTATCAGGTGCAGTTGCCCAACTGTGATCTGACATGTAATTATTTGTTGTTTATTGTCAACAGGAGGCATTGATCCTCATACGCACCTAGACATGGAGTTCATGGGTTCAGGAACCAGTGATGATTTCTTCAGTGGTCAGGCTGCAGCGTTAGCAGGTGGAACAACTATGCACATTGACTTTGTTATACCAGTTAATGGAAGTTTGTTGTCAGGGTTAAAAGCTTATGAAAAAAAATCTAGGAACTCCTGCATGGATTATGGTTTCCATATGGCAATTACCAAATGGGATGAGACTGTTTCAAAAGAAATGGAGATAATGGTCAAGGACAAAGGTTGGTTTTTTACATTTCCAGGTATTATTGAGTAAGCTTATTATCAACGGTGCCGTTTCTTTATGAAATTTTTTGTACGCATATTTGTCACTAAATACAGGTATAAACTCTTTCAAGTTTTTCATGGCCTACAAGGGTTCTTTTATGATCAATGATGAGCTTCTACTACAAGGATTCAAAAAGTGCAAGTCTCTTGGCGCCTTAGCTATGGTTCATGCAGAAAATGGAGATGGTGTATATGAAGGACAAAGAAGAATGATTGAACTTGGTATTACTGGTCCAGAGGGACACGCTCTTTCAAGGCCTCCAGTGGTAATTATAGAAACAAATTCTTTGTGCGAACATAACTTGGATAAGATGAAAGTGTATTTTTTTTTAATTACCTCAGTCTTATTTTATTCCATCTGATATGATGCGAGTTCTTTCAGATTCAATATTAGTTAGTAGTTACTGATTGTGCATCATCTCTCCTTCGCATAGAGCATTTGTTATTCTGTCATAGTTAGTGTGTATGTTGCATTAGAAACTAAGCATAATATTTGGTAGTGCTAAAAATCAATAATAATTTATATTTGATATCTCCCTGCCATTGGATACTTTATTTTTCTGTTCATGACATGATAGTAAACCTAATCCTGGGTGAATTTCTTGTGCCTTTATTTGAAATTAAGCAGATGTTTCGTATTTCTGTGGATTTTACCATCTTAGAAAAGAGTAAACGAGACTCTTTTGTATCGTCTTTTCCAGCTGCATACGAACTAATGATTGTCTAAAATCTTATTCTTCTAGTAATGAATATGCTATCATTTATGCACTTACTGTTTATGCTGATTTCATGCTAATGGAAATTCAGTTGGAAAATCCATTCTTGCTATTCACCAGTGATGTAGGACAGAACAGAACAATAGGAAACAACAACTTAGCGAAAGCAAAATATAGAAAACACAAGAATAAAACTTAGAAGATAAGGTCTGGAATCACTCCAGGGGTTTCACACCTGAAATTGGATAGATTCTATTGATATCACACCAGTAGATTTCTAGGAATCACTCCTAGTTCTAGGCATCGCACCTAGAGATCCTCAGGCATCGCACCTAGAGATCCTTAGGCATCGCACCTAGAGATCCTTAGGCATTGCACCTAGGGTTAGGTTGCATAACACAAACCTGAAGAGAAGCAAAGCTCCACAATTTTTTTTCAATATCAAAACTCTCCCCTCCAGTGTTTACACTGTTAGTTTATATAAAGTTCTATACCTAATAAAATAGGAAAGAATCTTGCTAGACATAAATCAGGAAAATAAATCTAATACTTAAAGAAACAGGAAAACTAATCCTAGTCCTTTTAGAATTTGGCTAACTAAGCTTTAGGACTCTACCTCTAATAAAAACATTTAAATATTAAAATACTAAAACCCTATATGCCTAAAGACTAAAAACGCCATTGACGATTCTGCATTAACCAGGCTCGTAAATATCTCATATTGTTTCCAAGCATATTACTGAACATATTGTCATTGCGTGATTCAACTTAAATGCCGATGCAGCTGGAAGGAGAGGCAACTGGTCGAGCAATTCGATTGGCAGCTTTTGTGAACACTCCCCTCTATGTCGTTCACGTGATGAGCATTGATGCTATGGAAGAGGTTTCTAAAGCTCGGAAATCAGGTTCTTAGCATTTGAAATTTCTTGTTGAGTTGATAGATTTATTTTTCAGAAGCTTTGAGTTTTTTATTTTTTTTATTATTATAATTTTTCGTCTTCTTTTCGGACTGTCTTGTTACTGATAACTAGAAGTTTTACATTTCATTGGTTGGTTTATATGATCAATTTTTTATCTTTCTAATATTCTAGAGCACTGTTTAGTGTCTTAATCATGTTCAATCACCATTTCCCAAAGTTCCATGTCGTCATTTGGACCGACTCTGCTTGACCTTTATTTTGTATCCTGAATCAATGACAAGCATCAATTTCTTAACTTTCTATACTTTAATAATTAGCTCTGATTTTTTCGTTGAAAATACTGTATTGTTGAAGAGGCGCCATAATAGTATATTCCAAGAGTTTATGATATCGAGTCATTTTATTAACTACAATTAATTTATTATGTGATTTGTCAATTCTTATATATGTGTCTTCATGGTCCTAGACACCAAAAAGCTAAAATAAATGCAATGGAAAGAGTGCCAATGAACAAACTGAAAAACAAACTATGGAACACACAATTACGAATACAAGGTAGTCCATAAAGAGAGAACAAGTTTATTGAGATTGCATATTTTTGTTCTACAATATTTGTACGCTGGTTGTTTTGTGTAAGTCATTAATGCTTGGCCATCAGTCTAATGTCAGTAAATTACATTGCCAAACATGTAGTCCAGACATTTTCCAGACTAGATTATCTGCTTCTTTTCTATCTATCGTTTTGCGATTAATATATAAATGAATTTCAAAATGCAGGGTTGAAGGTGATCGGAGAGCCAGTTGTTTCTGGTTTATTGCTTAATGACTCTTGGCTTTGGGATCCCAACTTTATCACTGCTGCTCAGTAGGAAGCTGCTCTCTCTTTTTATTATCTTTTTTTTTTGTCTAACTCCTTTTTTATTTTTGTCTAACTCTTTTTTTATTATCTAATTCCTTCTCTTTTGAATTTTATGTGAGGTTATGTTACTCAATAACAGTTTTCTGATATTTCAGGTATGTCATGAGTCCCCCTATAAGGGCAGCAGGACATGGAAAAGCGCTTCAAGCCGCTCTTTCAATGGGAGTTTTGCAGGTTTTGGTCTTATTTCATTGATTTTTAATGGATGTTGATAACTACTAGGGAGTTATTATACATGATGAGATGTTTATTGCTATCCCTTGACCCGATATTTAGAGTACATATAACATTCAGCAGTCTATACTTCTGTTGTTATTAAGACGGTATTAAATAACTGAAATGTCGTACTCGTGCGAACCAATCACAACTCGTCAATCCGGGTCACCGCCCACACCAACCCGCTGACCACGGTAACGAGCATTCGCTCACAGGTGCATCAATCACCGATCAAAGCCCTTGAAAGTCGGCGTCAACTCCTATCAGCCGGCTTAACTCTCGACTATCGTATCCCACCTCTTTATCAAACCTTACATGCAACAAGATTCGCATATAAGTAAATAAAACTTATTATTATCATGATTATTATTATTATCATAATTATTTTTATTATCATGATTATTATTATTATCATGATTATTATTATTATCAGTTAGGGGATATAAACGATACTAGCAGAATTATCTCATGTAATCAATGGAAAAGGGGATTTCCCGCTGTATTATTATTATAATCATGGGATTGTTATTAACAGTGAGAGGCAATCATGATAATAGCCTAGCAGGAGGATTATGCTTACTACCTGAAACAAATGGGACTCAAGTTATTATAATCCCATGTGGGACAGTCCCAAATTGATAATCACAAGGAACAAATGTCCCAATTGTGATTAATGACATGAGCTTTCTAAGTTTGGACATTTGTTCCTTGTCCCATTTGTTTCAGGGATTATGATTAAGGACCTTTACTAACAAATGTTAGTATGTCCTCAGAGCTACATGTGACTACATGTGCCTCTCCCTGAGTCATGGGACATTGACCAGCCAAGCTTGATAATCACAAGCATCATTTCTTATACATTTGTAAGAACACTGATACAAATGTCTACAGGGGACTCAAAATTGCCTCTCACTGTTTACTCATCCCTTAGCAAACCTTATTATCATGATTATTATTATTATCATGATTATTTTTATTATCGTGATTATTATTATTGTCATGATTATTATTATTATCATGATTATTATTATTATCATTATTATTATTATTATTATTATGATGATGATGATTATGATGATGATGATTGTGATGATGATTATTATGATGATGATTATTATGATGATGATTATTATTATGATGATGATTATTATTATCTTTATAATTATTGTTACTATTATTATTTTGATAATCAGATGCCTATACTTGATATTGAAGAAACTTGTTTGAATCAAATATATTGCCTCTTAAGAGGGATTTTGCATGTGCAGCTTGTAGGAACCGATCATTGTACCTTCAATTCAACACAGAAGGCTCTTGGAATTGATGATTTCCAGAATATTCCAAATGGTGTCAATGGTAGTCACTAGTCATAGAAATGGTCTTTCATATTGTTCAACATTGGATATATGCTCTGTTTTCTATGCCACTTCTACTTTCTAATACTTAACATGGTAACTGTAAATTAGGCATTGAGGAGAGGATGCATCTTGTGTGGGATACAATGGTGGTAAGGGGCCACAAAGACCCTGCTCATTACTTCTAATAAGCAGCTTAAATTAAAATCAATAATTTGGATGAGCTTTTGTTTGTTATTTCTAATCTGCGTTGCTTTTAGGAATCCGGTCAAATTCCTGTCACTGACTATGTCCGGATGACAAGTACTGAATGGTATGCTTGCTGTGATTTTGTTGTTTATTGTTTGAGAGCAGTGAAATGTTTTTTACTGCATAATTCTCGTTATGCTGCCTAAAGTATGTGAAAATGATTTGAATGCCCACAATATTTTCAGTGCTAGGATTTTCAATATATATCCGAAGAAGGGAGCAATTCGTGCTGGTTCTGATGCAGATATAATTGTACTCAATCCAAACTCAAGCTTTGAAATAAGTGCCAAGTCCCACCACTCTAGATCTGATACAAATGTCTACGAGGGATGGAGAGGGAAGGTAAGCTTTGTAACATGAAGTGGCTGTTTCCATAATGAGTATATTAATTTTAGAATTAGGAAATTTAGTGATCCCTCGATGGGGAGACCTTGGTGGCTATGATCTACAGTCTACAGACATTGATACATGTATTAAGTCTCGGCATGGATATGAGGTGTTTGACATGACATATATTATATCTTCGAGCATGTGTTATAGGGTAAAATTATATTATGTGCATACCCAGGCCCCAGGTTGGATACAGTTAAATGCAATTTCTAGGAAATTGTTTGATTTAAAAGTCCGTATCTGGTAGAAAGAAGTTGATAACAAACTTGTTCTGTACCTGGAATTGGCAAGACTTAGCAACTTTTGCTAATGAAATTCTACTAGTAATTAGTTCACCAGAAACAGTGGGATGTTCAAAAACAAAGAGGGGATGATTAATAAAGAAAGAAGGGTCATGGAACTAAAGGTATAGTGGACTTAGAATGTTTTTAATGAACTTGATACTTGAAAGAAGGGGCGGGCTATGTACTAGAATCAGCTAACGTATCAAATTCTACGTAGTAAGTTTTTTATTTTTTTTCTTTAAATTGGATGGATGCTGCCTGGGGCTATATTCCAGTGTAGCCTAAACGTGCTTCCTCCATTGCTTGTAATATAAGCATTTGTAGACTGGTTAAATGGCTGCATTTTGTAGCCTTCCGAAGAGAGATTTGGTTGCTCTATTGAATTTTGGTCATTTCTGTTAACCTTATTCTTGTTATTCTATTGATGATAGAAGTTTTGTTCCAAGGGAATTATGAATTGTTGTATCTTTTTTATTGTTGTTTATGCCCGCATCATCCTTTAACCACTTTATCCGCTGTGAATGGTTGAGTTTGTCTCTGTGGTATTTTCCCACTCAGACTTCTCTCCAGTTACTACGGACACATCAAAATCTTGCTGCATTTATGAATTTCAATTTTATGAAGACGGTAATTGTGTGCATACATTCATGTGGCATTGTTGTAATTGTATGCCAGCATTAGAAGTTGATGCTACATTTTTCTTTGGGATTGGTTGAAGTGATCATGTTCCGTTTTCTCAGGGAAAGGTTGAAGTGACCATTTCTGGTGGAAGGGTTGTTTGGGAAAATAATGAGTTGAAGGTTGTTCCAGGTTCTGGCAAGTACATAGAAATGCCACCTTTCAGTTATCTTTTTAATGGAATTGACAAGGCAGATGCTAAGTACCTATCTTCTCTTCAAGCCCCTGTAAAGCGTTTTAGAAGCACCACTTAAAAAGTGCAGGTAGCTACTTATTCCTTTTCGTTATATAAACTTGACGATACAACGTAGACACGATTCTCTTATATATACGGCATTGGCTTTTTTAAATAAGATCACATTTTTCTCTATCTTTTCTATTGTATACAATGTATATGAGATTCTCATTGCAGTTTTCATTTAGTATATGTGAATGGATGATAAGTTTATATTCCCAACTTGAATTGTGTCACCAAATAATTGTTAATGTGGTCTACTCGTATTTCTCTTCCTAGTGTTGGAAGAGGTCCCTAGTTGAAATCCCCCAACCCCCATTCGTAACAAATAAAACAAAAAAACTTAAATTGTTTGATAATTTTACTTTGCTGGTATGCTCCTGGCTTGTCTTGGGTTCGATTCTTGCTAGTGTACTCTTGATTGTGGCCAGGGGTGCGCTGAAATGCGTTTTTGAGTCTTACCGGCCCCCTGAAGGGTGGACTGCTGTGGTTTGCCACTAGCTGGTCCCCTTTTTTGAAAAAAAAAATCTGCTAGATTGTGTTATTCGAGGATGATTGCTTTTTCTTGAATGAAGGTTGGTTTCTGCAGAATCATGCTAGGAGACGTGATGTATTCGTGTTCTCTATAAACATCTATGCACATTATACTGACCGGCAATGTAATACAATGATCTTCCTAAATTTCTGACTTTTATTTCCAATGTGGTTGGTATCTTTGCATTTTGCTCGTCCTAAGACCCAAAGTCACCCCCTGCGCTAACCTAACCTTTTTAGAACTAGAAGAATAAAAAGAAAACCTAACCATACAGCTGCAACCCACCATGTCACCTTTCTTAGCCTCTCTTACAGACGTCACTAGCCAGCCACCTCCATTCTCTATCAAACACGTACAACTTTAAAGTACCAAGGGATTTACACTATATTACTAAGAGATTGAAGCTGGTCATTTGAAATACCTTTATGTTGATGTAGGTCGTGAGTTGGAGCGAGCCTTAGTTTTATTTGGCCAATGCCGTTACTGTGGCTCATTGTTCTTAATGTAATGGTAGTGGAAGTGGAAGCACTAAAAGAAAAACTTGTTAGAAGTATAAGAGGATCATAGAGAAGTCCTTTAATGGACCCCAAACCTTAATGATGACGAACATAAGAAGCAGCGACCCTTGAGCTTATTACATTTACAGCGTAGTAAAGAGAGTTCTAAGGTCCAAACCCTAATTTTTAATACAATAGACCAGAGCCTGCATACTTTGGCTTTTTCATTAGTGTGTAAGGCTAGGTGGAGTCAATTTGTTGGTTGTGTAAGTGCAAGTGTTCAAGGTTTGAAGTTTGATGGCAGAAGGTGAAGTCAAAGCTACATTGAGGTATGATCTAAGTCATGGCTCATCCACATGAAAGGTAAGTAGGAGTTAAAGGCTCTTTCATATTCAGTTACGTGTCTAAATGGATTATGCGTTATGTCTGTGTTTGTTCTTTAATGCAAGGCTAAATGTGTTGTGAAAATTTGATTAGAATGTTGGATTTTATTTCTGGGTTTTATACTGCAAGTGTAAATGCTTGTTGATTTTGCACGTTTTTGAATTTGTTGCAAACCTTTTTCGTATTTGTTTGGGGACTTGGAAAGATTGTTTTCCACTTTTCCGAGCTAGATTTACATCCTTATTTCTATGAATTTGGATTACATGACTTGTCTTGATAGTTTAGAGACTATAGACTATATTTGAGTAGGATTGTTAGCAAATTTTGCCATGATTTGATATATGTATATATGGGTGTTACTTGTTTATGTTTTTCAGTTCATCACTTGTACTTTGTTCACACTTCACACACAATGAATCAATAGAATAGAGACATGAATAGAAGAGTGAGATTTAGAAAGCTGTGATTAGGTTTTCATTGATGGACCGAGTGAGTGTTGTCTATAACATTACATGTGAAATATAATAGATTACAGATGGCAGTAATTGATGAATTAGTGTTGATTCTTAGTAGATCAAGGCCTAATACAGCAATTTATGTAGGTCAGAATCGTCTTTTTCCTCTGCATGGACATAAATACAGGTAATATATATATATCAGAAGAAATAGGGATGATTTTTCATTGTCTGTTGTTTGAAATTTTGAATATTGATAATGGATTGTTCTGCTTTTGGAGAATAATAATAATGAAAACAAGAAGAAGAAGAAGAAGAAGAAGGTTACCATAACAGAATCATCTTGGTGAGGCCCATGATGAGGCCCATGAGGATTAGCAGGTAGGAGTTCTTGTTCATTGCCAAGGCTATTACGCTTGAACTCCGTCAAGTCAGTCTTGTTTTGCTTCCTGTTGGCGCGAGCTTGAGTAAACACCATAGTGTAGCTTGTGGGCTCAGGCCCATTTTGATCCCATCCTCCAAATTGAGGAACAGACTTTCCCCCATATCTCTGCAAGCAAATTAATTAAAATTTTCAATTTATTATTAACATATATATATATATATATATATATTCTTAAGGGAAAATAGTTGTTAGCATCTTTTATCTTTATTATTAGTAGCAGACACCTTTGAATTATGTCAAAATGTGCAAGGACAGTTCTTTTGTTAAATTTCTCAATGATTTATATTAAAAAAATACACCTGATATGACAACTTTATCCTTATTCTTAATAGAAATCGTTGAGAAATATAATGAAATGAGAATGATTAATTTTGTACGTTCAAACATAGTTCAGGGACGTCTTTTACTAATAATAAAGTTCAAGAATAATAGTTAAAATTAGTGTAAAATTTATAGATATTGGCAACCGTTGTCACATATTCTTAATTATTGTCACCATCTCCATCTCATTACAACACACAAGTGTCATCATATATTATAAATTAAAGAGTAATTTTTTAATTTGCCCCTTCAACATGTGGGCACATGCCAATTTTCCCTCTGAAGTTCTATTTCAATAAATTTTCCTCCTAAATTATTATCAAGAACCAATATACCCTCTTTCACATGTTTATTTAGATTTTATCCAACTTTCTGTAAAAAAGTTCATATGTTAGTCAATAAATATGATATGTTATGAGTAATTTTTCTTTTATTCATACTATTTGATATGTTTACTTGCTTGAAATGTGACAAACTGGGTGAAATTTTAAACGAATCATGTGGCGATAGGGGGAAGGTGGCCATTCATAAGAGTTACGGGAGAAAATTGGCTGAAATAAAAGTTTAGATGAGAAATTGCCAAAACATCCTAATTTAAAAGTTAAAACCATGAAAATCATCATTTGTATAATATGAATATATAACTGCAAACCTAGAACCAGAACTAAAAAATCCCATATAAACAATGTGGACGTGGTTGATGGAGATGAGGAAGATGCATGAGTTATGGCCTTTGGTAGCGAGAGTAAATCCATTCCGAGCGAACAGTACGTGGTCTTTCTTTTTATGTTTTAGAAGGAATTCGCGTCTGGCCACCCAGAAGAAATGAGATGAGATGAGAAAAGATGAGAAGACAAAAATGTTTGTTTTTCATGTCGATGAAATTAAACAAGAGCGAAGAAATTTATGCATTAATTTAATTTAATTACACACAAAAGAAAGATGCAGAGAGCAAAAGATTTGATGAATTACCTCCTCCCGGTGACCCATATATGTTATCGTGGAAGGAAGGAGAGGTTGAGAGTGCTGCTAACAAAAATGCTTGCTTTCTTGCTTGCTCATTTGCACAATTTCCTTAAATTATATATATTTATATATTTTTGTATATTGTATATATATATATACTAACTTAAAGAACCAGTTGGAAGAATCTTTATACACGTGGCAAAGCATGATTGGGTGATGGTGAGGACAGCCTGTAATTCTCACCATTTACCATCCTTGTGTAAGGTGGGTATGAACAACTGAATTAACCTATTTTCAGTTACAAATTTATGGTAAACTAAGTTGGGCCACAAAAAGTGGGAACCAAGAGAGAGAGAGAGAGTTCTGGTTTTTGTTAAGTTGTTACAAATCTAATGAAAGCCCAATATCTTTTGAATTGGGAAGAAATTGACCAAGTTGGTTTTCCAAGCATGTAAGTTAAATATTCTATTTGCATAATTTCTTATTTTTGTTTTAAGTTGACAATTTTCAATTATGGTGTGTATGGATACAGATGGCACAGCTGAAAGATGACAACTCACCTGATTTCAATCAAGAATTAGTGCAGCTGGCGATTGGCCCATTTCGAGGAGAAAAATACGCCGGTTGTCACGTAAAGAACTTAAGTTCGTGTGCACAGACCGAGACGACAAATTGTCCATTCAAAACAACGGGGTCTTCGTGTCGGAGGAGGGGAAAATGCTGCTAAGAAGTTCTTCGACAGATTGTTAAGGTGTTATACACAAACCGCAAGGAACTTATTTTGTTCAAGTATCATTGGTTTGATACGAACCCACATATCTCAGGTAGGGTCATTCAAGATAATTAATGTGTGTCTATCAACACAAACACCTGGTGGTATAAGAGTGATCCCTACATCCTCGCTAATACGGCGAAACAAATATTATATGTGGATGATCCAAAAGCCGGTACTGGTTGGAGAGTAGCTGAGATGGTAAATCAAAGAAATATTTGGGATTTAGGTCACCGAGATCATGAAGCAGATGGGGAAACAGACGATGACGAAATTGTTTACCAGGAGAATTCCTCGGCAGCCACCCTAAACGTGGATGGAGTACGAACGGACGACGTCATCCCACCAATTGCGATTGATGAGATTTTGATTGATCTCGGGCCCTTACCACCAATAGTTGACAGTGATGATGAGGAAACAAGTACTAGGAATAGCTCGGATGACGAGAGTGATTGGGAGGGGAATAGCGAATCTGACACTGAATGAAAGTAGTAAATAAATTACTTCATTTATATATGTAATATCCAATCTATTATATTATATTTTGATGTTTTTATGTTTCTATGTTTCAAGTAATCCAGTCTTATCTCCATACTCAAATTGAACAACCTGAGTTGATGCAAACATATAGATGAAAGATGAAAGGATTGATATGAATATTAATTGCATTAGAGATTCAGAGTGTAATCTAGCCACCACAATATTGCTTTGGGGCCAAAATCCAGCCTTATCTCCATACTCAAATTGGACAACTGAGTTGATGCAAACATTTCTCACTGTACCATCATAGCAAATAACAACATCGCGAAGAATGGCTTGTAATCAAACTCATGTTTTTTTACTACACATGGAAGTTAGAGTTTTTAGTTTTACTCTTTCTAAAAAAAAACCTTTGAATTAGTCAATATTCTGCAGAGAGTAAAGCTCATAAAACTTTCAAGAGCTATAGCCTTTTCATTTTTAGTCAATGAAGTTTTTTTACTTGAACCATTTCTTCCCTTCTGAAGTGGACATGGCAAATCCTCCAAGATTTCACCACTTTCATCACCATCAACTTCTTCATTATTTTCTTCCATCTTAGAACATGTTATAGGAATGTTGGGAAATTCCAAATGTCCTGTGGGTCAGATTGTTGCCCGACGAAGTACATAATTCATAGGGCAAATCCTCTTTGCCCGACGAAATACGTGCATATTCATCAGGCAACTAGGATTTTCCCGATGAACTATGTGCTTTATCGGGCAACAGTCTGACCCACAGGACATACATTCATATAACATGTCCTAATTAGTCCATATTCTGCAGAGAGTAAAACTCATAGAACTTTGTCCAATCTTTGTCCAACTAAACCTCTCCATTCCATGTTTTTGTCACCTATAATTTCCATTCTTCACCACCTGGAAGCTCAACGAGTATCAGATTTGATAGACCTTCCCCATATTTGTCCACAAATTTCTATGGAATTCTCTGTACAAAAACAAAAATAGCTAGCTCAATCTTCTTTATGTGTAGAAATTAAGCTTACTAATTGCATTAAGTATGCGGGTTGCAGTGCAATTTTAAAGTGAGGCTTTGCAGATTTGAAAGCATGAACTCTTTCAACAGCTATAGCATTTTCATTTTCAGTCAATGAAGCTTTTTTACTTGAAATATTTCTTCCCTTTTGAGGTGGACATGGCAAATCCATCAAGATTTCAAAACTGTTATCATCTTTTACTTTTTCATTATTTTCATCCATCTTAGGACATGTTATAGGGTTGTTGGGAAATTCCAAATGTCCTATGGGTTAGAGCGTTGCCCGACGAAGTACATATTTCAACGGGCAAAGCTTATTTTCTTGACGAAATAAGTGCAAATTCGTCGGGCTAAGCCGTTTTTCCCGATGAACTATGTAATTCGTCGGGCAACTGTTTGACCAACAGGACATTTGGAATTTCCAACCCTTTCCAAACCAAATATCACCCTTCCACCTCCACATCTGTGAGATGAGACGCTCCCGGCTTTGATGGAAGAACAGCTTCCAAAGCCTTGATCTGCTCCGGGTTCAGAGTCTCATGGAACTCCAAAGAAACCTTCAGTGAGTGAACCACATCTTCAACAAACCAAGTTCTCCTATCCAAAACCCGAAGCACATCTTCAACAGACCATATTCATTGATGGAGTATTAGCACCAAACCCACTATCGTTATTATTCATTCATTCATTTACTGCATACACTTCAAACTATGTACCAAATTCATTCATTTACATATATAGTAAAGCCGTCGATAAATGAATAGTCGATCAATTGTAACTCCTCGTATTCATACATGAAGTGACAGCAGTCAAAGTGACTTGGCAATGTAGTATGTTTGACAAGGGTTGGAAATGGTTGCAAAATTAGTTTGTTTGTGAAAATAGTGTATAGAAGTTTGAGAAATGTTCAACGGGTCAGAAGCTTCGCCCGACAAATACTTGAATGATCAGCGGGTATAGTTGTCCTATAATCGATGGTTATTCGCAGAAAATGGAAGACCTTTGCCCGTCGAATATACAAGTATTCGTCAGGCCATATATACCAGATTGAATTTGCATTTAATTACTAAACAACAGTTTTAAATTACTTGTGAAATGAAATGGACCAATCTAACCGTCCACATTTATTGCACGTACTCATCGACCGCCTACACGAAAAATTAGCCAATTTGGAATTCTCAGGATTAGGTAACGGTGCGTGACGAAACGACGGTTACAAAATATTTTTTGACGATCGGATGACTTTAACTCTTCAAAATCACACGCTTTTCGATGGGCGATGTCTAAGCATGTAAAACCACAAATTGAATGTTTAGATCGGTCAAATTCAATCGTTTGAATATCAATTGAACCAAAACTTCGAAAAATGTAACGAAGTTTCCTTGAAGTGTTTAAAGTGTTTCATGAATAAGCTGATTTTACGATTTTCAATAATTTATAAAATGAAATGGACCGATCTAACCGTCCACATTTATTGCACGTACTCATAGATCGCCTACGCGAAAAATTAGCCAATTTGGAATTCCCGGGATTAGGTCGGTGCGCGACGATTTGACGGTTACAAAACGTTTTTTGGTGATCGGATGGCTTTAACTCCTCAAAACTTCACGATTTTTGATAGGCGAGGTTGAGGAATGTAAAACCACAAACTAAACAGTCAATTTCTTCAAATTCAATCGTTTGAATATCAATTGAACCAAAATTTCGAAATACGCCTGGAAATTCACAAAGTGAACGGTCGAGGCACGTAAACTCCGTAAAACATGACGATTTCTGAGTTTGGGGCTTTAGGCACATAAACCACAAAGTGAATGGTCACGATCTTGAAAATTCAATCGCTAGGCCTGGTTTTTACATTACCACGATTTTCATAAATAAAGCAAACCTTGCCCGACAAAGCATAAATTTTGTAAGGCAAAGCTTCAAAATATCGTTGAGCAAGCTTAACTTTTCGCCAGGCAAAGTAAAAAAACTCGCGCAAGTTTTTTCCACGAATAATTAAATTTACCGACTCCTTTTGCTCGGCAAAATTTTAAGGACTTGCCCGACGAGTTTGACCATTTCTCTTAGACCGACAAATTCATTAAAGTTTGCCCAACAAATTTCTTCGTCGGGGAAAAGCTTTCAGTAACTTAAAACAACGCAAACCTTTCTTCTTCCTCCTTCTTCCTCATTTCCTCCGCCGCTACTCTCTGCCTAAACCAAAACCAGCAATCCTCTCTCGCACATCCACTCTGTCTCTGTCTCTTTGTCTCTCTATCTCCCCACGTACAACCACTCTCTCGCTCGCACAGCCTCTCCCTCTCACTCGCACTCCCTCTCTCTCGCACAGCCGATGCAACTAAATCTCTCGAAGTCCCTCTCTCTCTCTCCATTGCACTCCCTCCTTCTCTCCGTCGCACTCTTTCTCACAGTAAGTACCTCTGGATTTTCTTTTTCATTTCATTTGGGTTTAATTTCTGGGATTTGTATATTTGTTTGGTTGAATTTGTTGATTGAATTCCGTGGAATTGTATGTTTGGATTTAGTAATTTTGGGTTTAATTGGTTGGTTTAATTTGCATCTTTGGAATGGGTTTGTTGCTATCTAGGTTAATTGGATTGGTTTTGTTAATTTGTTTGTGAATTTAAGGGAGAAATGTTGAAATTGGTAGTTTTAGTTTAATTTGCATGCAATTGGAATTCAAATTGGATTTGGAATTGATTTAGTACTATTGGAATTGGATTTAAGTTTGTTTGGATTTAGTAAATTTGGTTTAATTTTGTGAATTTGGAATTTAGCAATTTAGGTGATTTTATTTAATTTTTGTGAATTTGTTATTATAAATGTAAATTAGGTGATTTTATTTAATTTTTGTGAATTTATTATTAAAAATTTAAATTAGGTAGTTTTATTTCATTTTTGTGAATTTATTATTGAAAATTAAAATTAGGTGGGTTTTTGTTTAATTTACTATTTAAAATTAAAAATTTTTGGTTTTTTGTTTTTTTTTTCAATTTATTATTAAAATTTAAAATATGTTGGTTTTATCTTAATTATTTTGAGTTTCTTATTGTAGATGTCGCAACGCCCCTTGATCACATCCAGGACCCGCCCCCACACTGTCCTCGTTGATGATCGTGCAGAGGAGGAGGCACCTGTTGGAAGAAAAGTACAACAATAAAGCAATACTAATCGTAACAATTATAACCTAACAAGTGCACTAGTCAATAAATAGAATAGTAGTACAAGCAATGGTTGAATCCCACAAGGACTTGACTCAATGGTGAAGTTCTGATTGATTAGGTTTCTTAGCTTACAAGTTATCACAAATTGAAGGTACTTAGACTCCTAAAACATAAATTAAAAGAGACACACTAAGTAGATATGCTTGACACTAAGTAGAAAACTCAAAACAAAGACTACTAAGATTCTAAATGCAAAGACATAGACAAGGGGGGATTTTAGGTTGAAAGATGCTTGAAATAATGAAAGTGGAAATGTAAGGAAGCAATAAACAAATAAAGGTTGTTAACAATATAAAGGGGCAAGTTAAGGCAGTCATTATCCATACCTAACTACAATGGTTTCCAACTTGGTTTGCAAGGTTCAGTTATTATGTTTGCTACTTGGTTTAGTGCCCATGCAAGATGTCTCTTAAGCTCACCCTCACACATTCATTCCTTCTTGCTTAGTATGTCATAGGCCTCACATAGATCCTAAGACTTCTAATCAATTATGCAATAGTTCTCTTAAAATTATGTCACAATTCTCTTAAGCGATTATAACACAAAAAAAAAGCATTAAATACTAAAAAAAATTAATAACACTATATTAACTCTAGGGATTAAACGGTAACCCTAGAAACACTACGCAACAATCCTTTATTAATAGCATTATATCATAGCTTTTTTGCAAAAGTGCTATGAAATATGATATTTGAAAAAAAAAAATGTAAAACGCTATTGAAGAAAGAAAAGAAACGAGGCAGCGCAAGCATCTGTAAAAATTTAAGCGGGGTTCTGAAATTTTTCAGCGGTGCAAATGAAAAAAAGAAAAACGCTAATCTGGGTGCCGCGCTCTCAGTTTCTCACGCGAGCATCCTAAACCCTTCTTTCTCTCACTCTCTCACTTTCTCACGCCGCCGTTCTCTCCTCTATCACTGTCGCCGCCGCTCTCTCGCACCCTTCTCTCGCTCACACAAGCTGTCGAAGGCTCCAAGCCTTCGTTGTCTCACTCTCTCACAGTCACGGGTATGTTACTTTTATTCCTTTCTAAATCGAATTGGGGGTTTCGGTTTTAATTAAGAATTTTCTAAGTTCAATTTGAATGTTTTCCAGTTCCGTTTGGGTTTATCCTATAATTTTGTTAAAAAATCTAAATTCTTCTTTTTGTTAATTGAGTTCCTTGATTCTTCAAGCTTTGAGCTCATGTGGGGAAGAATTTCATGAATCGATGGATCCTTCTCGTAAGTAGATCTGGTTTGATTTTAGGTGAAATTTTATTTTTGTTTCCATTATTTCTGACTTTCCTCTCTGTTTAGGTTAATACATGTTTTTGGAGCCATGAGTGTTTGACGCTGGGCTGGGGCTTCAATGGGGAAAATTTGAGATTTGAATGTTACTATGTAATAAAGGGGATTGGGATTGAAATTCTTAGATCCGAGTTTGAAAATTTTCTTTACTGTCTTTTAAAATTGTGGTATTTCTTTGATTTTATGACGTGGGTTTAACTGTTTAGGTTGCAACTTGGAGATGACAGCCCCTCAATTGCAATTTCGGGAGGTAAAGAGGTTCTCCTCTTTCTTATAATTGTTTTCCCTACCATTTTGATATTATTCCTTGTTAATGTACTTTGTCATTGCTTAGTTTTCTTGATTGTAATTGGAAGCTCCGATGCTGTTAATAGCTTTATATAGAGGAGTTGGAACTATATATAGGCTGGATTGCTTGAATGTTTATTTCATGTAATATGCTTTTTTATCGCTGCTTGCTAGAGCTGCTGACTTGTTTCGATTGTGTTATTGCATAAAAAAATTTGTCCTACAATATTGTTGCTAGTGTTTGAGTCTTCATCCTGGTCACCTCCTTTAGAATTAGATGCACTTCCCTGATCTTCTGATGATGAGTTTTCCACCTTCTGATGTTCATCATCTCCTAAACTTATTTTCATCTTGTCCGTTGAGATCATTTGCCTTGTTGAATTATTGGCCCCACTTTGCTTCTCCTTCTGGCTTATTCTCATGCTCAAATGAGAATTCCAATAGTTTTTTATTTCATTATCTGTTCGATCCGGCAATCTTCCGGCTATCAAACACCACCTAACAAAATAGAAACACAGAAGAAGAAAAAATTCAAGAAACCAAATTTGTAAGTAATAATCTTGCAAACCAACCAACTTAAAAGATCATGTATAAATCATCCGGACATTAAATGCTAATTATTGTTATAAATTATAATATTATTTGGTGTAGTGAATCCAATTGAGTGGTATGTTACTTATTATAGAACAAACCAGTTAATTCTCAAGTATTTTAGTGTATATAATATATTTATATGATGAGTACCTATTTCCAAAAAGTTAGTAGAGTCCAAGAATCAAATCTTCTTCTTGGTCAGATATGTTGCCTCTCTTGATGTTTGGTCTTAGATAGTTCAACCATCTTAGCCTGCAGGTCTTCCCACATCTGTTAAGGCCTGTGTCAACCAAAATTAAGTGGACCCTCCATTTTAAGCTCATCTTCATCCAACCATGATATATATATATATGTGTGTGTGTGTACATACATACCTGCTTTTGATGCAGTTGTCTTCCACCTTTTTGCACCATGTATTTCAATAACCTGAGCTAGTTTCTGATCTTCCTCTGTTGTCCATGATCCCTTGTTGTTGTTGACTTCTCTCTTTATGTTTTTTATGGCTTCCCAGAGAGAGAGAGAGATTTTGTGAGGTTTTGGAAACTATTTTGCGGGTTTGTCAAGAATCATCTAACCTTCTTGATGGGAGAGAAAAAACCTAACTAACACTTAGAAATATATATATATATATATATATATATATATATATAAGATGATTAGCTCTGGCACGTTTCAAAAAAAAGGGACTTAGAAATTTGATCATGGGTTTGACGATTGAGCAAAGAGATATAAAGGTTCGTGTATTTTAAATTATTATGAGGCTTATTGTGCACATCCTTCATAATTTTATTACAATGGATGTTATGGTATATTCTGGGATCTTTTACCGTATTGGGCCTCTGTAATATATGGAAGCAATAGATTGTATCCCCATAGTTGGTTCTAAGGCTTGTTCCTGATTTTTTCTAGAGTGGTAAAGTTGGAAGAGGGAGATTGGACTGGATGGGAGATGAGGTTGAATGAAGAGGGACTTGCGATAATTGGAAGAATGAGTTGTCATATTTGGTTGAGTACTATTATTTCTGTTATGAATCTGCTTGTTGGATATATGTTGAAATTATGTGTTTTACCTTGAATTAATGTTGTGTATGTACAAAAGTTTTATAACAGTAAATTAAAATGAAGGGTGTCCTTGTCTTGTGAAAAGAAAAAGGGAAGGGTATAAATGTGGGAGTGTTTTTCTGTGCAAGTTCTAGACCATAAAAGAAAACCTGCAGAAACAGCTAAGCTCAAAATCTGCATTTTTGTTTTAATTCATCCAGTAGAAAACTTTTCTCTTCTCTAGCTCTTCTCTTTTCTATATAAAGAAAAAAATGTGGGGTTGTTGAAAACATATCAAAGGGGGGATTCCTACATCACGTGGCAGGTTAGGCAACATCTATTTGCGATTTGAATGTTACAATATAATAAAGGGGATTGGGATTGAAATTTTTAGATCCGATGAGATACGAAAAAAAATTTCCTGTCTTTTAAAATTGTGGTCTTTCTTTGATTTGGTAAAGTGGGTTTAACTGTTTAGGTTGCAACTTGGAGGTGGCAGCCCCTCAATTGCAATTTGGAGAGGTAAATAGGTTCTCATCTTTCTTATAATTGTTTTCCAGTACCATTTAGATATTATTCCTTGCTAATGCAGCTTGCAATGGATTATAGTTAAAGCTTGATGTGGATGTTGAATTGTTTTACATATGTATCATGGAGTTTGGATGATGGAATTGGAGGACATTCTAGCAGCAAATTAAGTTATTATATGATAGTTCATGTAAGTAAGGACAAACATTATAAATGCATTATGATTATGAAGTTTTATGTTGATAGTTCATGTATAATGGATATGAAGCTTTTTGTGTTTGACTTGTGGATTGGATATGAAGTTTCATTAATATTATGAAATGAATTTTTGAATCTATTTTATTCTTTTGAATTTCACATATTGCTTTTGGTAGAAAACCATGTTAGGTAAATAAGCTCTAGAAAATCTGGAAAATCTTTCATAGCATTCTACAAGTGCTTTCATAGCGTTCTACAAGTGCTTTCATAGCGTTCTACAAATGCTATGGAAAGATAATGACAACGTTCTCATGAAACGCTATAAAATAGAAAACTTTCTATAGCACTTCAGAAACGCTATAAGAGAACTTTTTATAGCACTTCAGAAACGTTATAAATAGAGAACTTTCTATAGCTCTTCTAGAAACGCTATGGTAGATGTACTACTTACTATAGCGTCGGTTATTACAGCGTTTTCTATAACGCTATGGTAGCCTATTATAGCATTTTTGAAGTGCTATGGATGTTGGCGTAGTAGAATGTCATGAGTCAAATTACAAGGTCATTGCTTAATGTAACCTCTTGATGCAAGTCATCTATAATCTATGCAGTTTAAGCAGTAATTTAACACACCAAGAAAAATACAATAATCAAACCAAGAGCTAAAACCAAGTTAAGATGTTGTCATAGCTAGGACTTCAAGATCATCCCTAACTTAAAAGGAACTACTCACTACGCATAATGAAAAACATAAACATGAATTGTATGTAAAAAGTTAAGAATGATAAACCCTAGAAACTGCCCAAAGCTGAATCGCAAGAAAAGCTTGAAACTCCTCCAAACGGCAACTTTAAGGATTTCAAATATGTGCAATATCGGCTCTCAGCTTTCCCTATAAACTGAAGTCTAAAACTGTGTAAGATGGTGTAAAAGGCGTGGTATTTAAAACACTGGACAAAACCCTCCTTTTATAAAGCAAAGACAGACCTTATCCTACAAGGAATTCAAAAGCAATCAAAGTACAACTTGGAATCTCAATTCTAAGTAAAACCATAAAGTGAATCCTTGGCCCGACTAGGATTACATTTAAACAATTAATTAAATAAACTAAATCCTAAAAACATGGAAAAGTAGTATGAATGCAAGTTGGCCTTGGTGTGAACACAAGCTGTGAAGGTGCAACCTGGTGGGGCCGCGCGTGGTTCTGCGGGCTTCCCGCGGGACTTGCTTGGTCTAAAAGAAATTTTGGAATGTTCTTGAAATGACCATGGAATGATTTGGGATGATTTTGAAATTATCTTGAAGTTGACCGTTAGCCCGCGGTCAGGCGCTGGTAAGTTAGTGGCGTGTCCTGGTGTTTGAGCCAGGTCGGAATCCGACCTCATCAAGACCAAGACCCGATAAAGGGAGTACTTTTTGGGCTCGAAATAGGTACAAAGGCCGAAATATGGCTACAAGCCCAAAGTGACAAGCTTGGCCAAATAATTAAAAATGATTTAATTACGGCCACATGTTAACCGGATATCTAATTAGAGAAGGTGTGAGAAGACTTTCTTCATATAGTGAAATCCACACAAGACAAGAAATCATAATCAAAGTCAAATGTCCACATGTTTGGATCCAAATATGGAAGAAATTATGTCAATCAAAAGTTAATATGATAAAGCTTAACATGGAAAGAAGATCAAATCATGCTCATCTAATTTCTTTCATGATTTGAGGGATTGAAGCAAGCCAATTTCGGTTAGAATCATATTGATTGATGCAATAAAAGGAAGTCAACAACAATCATCTCAATTAAGAAAGTAATCTTGCTAATTGAATGATTTTCCAAGTTGGGACGACACCCGAACCCCTATAAATATCCAGTTTTGAAGAAGAGAAGAGACATCTCCAACACAAAACACCACTTTTCATATTACATTTCCTTCAATTCCTATCCTAGGAGTAGCATAATGTAATCTCTAGATTAGTTTTTAATCTTTGTCGTTCTAGTTTCCATGTTTTTCATTTCTTACATTTATGCACTTTAAATTTAGTATTTGCGTTTTAATTATTTATTTTATTCGCAATTTCATCCACGCACTCGTATTTCAATTAGTTATTTTTTCGTGCAATTTAGTTTCTGCAATTTCTTTTAAATTCTTTACTCTATGCATTTTAATTACTGTCATTGTTTTCAATTCCTTTTAAATTCTAGCACGTTAGTTTATTGTACTCTTTTTTAATTTAAATATATTTCTTGCTATTTATTTACGTTTTATTGCATTAACTTTCAATTCATTTTGTCTTATTAATCTTCTTTTTCACATACTTCAAATCAATTGGTTGTTCATTTAAAGCCTTGACTCGAGGTAGTGAAAGAATCTAGGCCAATAAGAGGTTTTTTGCTTGGTCGAACAATCACTTGATTAGAAATCAAGTTTACAAACGCACAACACACTTTCACCCATTCACATTCCATTCAAGCGAATATATGGCTTGTTGGTGGCACGCCTATGCACTTTACGGAAGAAGGACTAAAATCCCTTTGTCGACAACCATTTGGCCAAAAAAAGGGAAACACCTGGCTAAGTCTTGGTTATGCCTGGGCGCGCCTTGCCATGTCTTCCATTCCAAAATATCGTTTAACATTCATTTCTATCGTTTGGCTCCCTTTGTTCCACTTTGTTCTTGTTTTATTCCTCAATTGGAGTTAGTGACCTGATATGGGCGTGCCCTGCGCCTGGCCTGCGGTTAGGCTCCTGTGCCAGTTTTGGACACGATTTTTGGGAAATTGAGACGCGTCAGGGACACGAACTTGGCTATGGATATGATGTATTTGAGACATGTCAGGGACATGTCTTGGCACGAACCTTGGCTCACCAAGGACTTGATTTGCTGGTCCTCAAACACAGTTCTAGGACCCGGATGGCTTGATTTGCGGCAGTTGACATGCGCCCTAAATAGGGCGCACTAACATGTCTAGAACCCTGATTTTGAATTGAGGATAACTCCTTCATTTTAGCTCTGATTTGAGCCATTCTTTTTCCATTCTTTTTCCATTAATCTCATAATTGACATGTCTTTCCATTTCTGCACATGTCTCACGAAATGCATTACTTTCTTCTATGGATGACATGAAATTACACAAAAGACAAGGAAAAGGGCCTAATATGGCATCAAACATGTGTAGATTTTATGGCTTAACAAGACCCATTGCCACGGTAGCCACCACGGTTGAGTCCACTCAAGGAACCGTTGACTCCTCGCAATCCGTACGACCCAGCGAGCAATCGGCCCGTCGACGCCATAGCAACAAATGGGGGAAGCACGTCCCAACCCCGAGCCCTCACAGGCCGCCAACCCACAACCATCACAGGCCGACGAGTCAGCTGAACCAGAAATTGGGGAAGGGAAAATCCCCAATGGTAAGTTGATTATTTTGTTTGTTTTAAAAGCCATTTTTTTTTTGCTCGTTTTTGTACTAATTTTCGTCGTAACTGCAGTGCGTTCGTTGAACGTGCGCGGGATCAATAGGGGATTGGAATCGCAGTTGATTTACTAGACAACGAAGGTAAATATCCTGGTGGAATACATGCCTCATATGCGGAAAGCGACCCAAAAAATTCACAGGCTGGTGGTACACAGCATCAGTGCGATTCTTCGTACCAAGTGCCGGATGTTGGGGGAGACTTTCAAGAAGCTCCAGGCGGAGCAGATTAGGGATTGTTAGACTGAGTTATCGGTAAGTATTTCTCCATTTTTTAACATTAATTTTATTATTTTAAATATTTTACTAAGTTTATTATTTCATTGCAGGTCAATTTTGTGTACAACCTGGACGACCCCGATACTAATGAATACCTCACCAACCTCTGGCAGAAACGATACTCAGACTGAAAGTATGAGCTCCATTTGTACTACCTGAGCTGGGAATCCCCGGAGGAAGCTCTTTCAACTCCTCCATTCGAGTTGGCGGAGGTGCATCAGTTGGACGAGTGGAAGTGGTTGTGCAACCATTTCCAGAGCTCCAAATATCTGGTACGTGCCAACTATAAGAATTATTTCTTTATTTTTCGATTTTATTTTCCATTTGAATATAATGATTGAGAAGTTCACAGAGCTCCAGTCAAACTTTGAGAACCTCCAGACCGAGTTATCGAATATCAAGGTCGAGAACACGAACATCAAGGCCGACTACGCGAGCGTCCAGTCCACCCTCCATGTGGTGCTTGAAGCGATGCGTGCGAGTGGGATGATTATTCCTCTACCGCAGGCTCAACAGCAGCCTCGGTACCCGCCCCAGCAACCTAACTAGCAGCCCGACGAACACCCCAACCAGCCGCCGAACATTTAGATTTTTAGGACATTGTAATTTAGTTTTAATTATGTAAAACATTAATTTGTAGAAATATTTTTTTAAATTTTATTTGATTCGCTTTATTTATTTTAATAAATTTATGTTAATTATATATATTTATTAGAATTATATATATATATATATATTTTTAATTATATACATTATTAAAAATTTTATTTATTTTTATTAAAATTGAAGGCATGCTCGGCAAACCAGGGCTTCGTCGGGCAAACTAACCATGAATTCGATGAACAGCCGCCGAATTTCAACTACTGAATACGGTGGAAAGCCGCCGAATTTGGGACACCTAGGGCAAGGTTTCCTAGCATATACCGTATATGGAACTGTTTTTCCCTACGGGCCCCAGAGTTCGTCAGGCAAAGCCCCGTTGACTTACTATGTCTGCCCGAGGACTTTGTCGCGACCAATTCTATTTGTCGGGAAAGTGGTACTTTGCCTGTCAAACGTTCTTTTTTGGTCGAGTGGTCGGGCAACAGGTTGCCCAACGGTGGTGGCCCGACGAATTTTGCCCGACAAATGTTCGCCGGTGTTAATTTAGCCCGTCGAATTCTTCACCTTGCCCGACGAACTGGTTTCGTAGGGCAAAGTTCTTTTTTCCTATAGTGTTTTGCAGTAAGAGGAAAGGAGGAGATAACTACCTAGTTAGGATTGAATGGAAATAGGCTTTCTAGCATCTATAAATAAAGGCATAAACCGGCCATTAAAAGGGGACAAGCTGATACCAGAAGAAGCCTGAACACACCCAAAACCTAGAGAAACGATGACGCACTAGAAAACCCAGAAAAAATCCTAAGCATGCTAAACCCATACAAACAAGGAGCATCTAGCAAGCTTTTCTAGATGCTAAGTCAAGCCTAATGAAACCCGAATCCATCCCTGTCCATGCAAACCACCATTACTTCAGCCACATTAAACCTCCAGCCACCATGTTCCCAAAATTCCATCTCATGTAGCCTTAGTAACCTTTTCTGGAAACTCTGCTTTACGACACTTAACCAGCATCGCACCTAGCTGCTGCAAACACCCAAAAATCCACCCAAAACAGTCTGCCATTCACTGCATTGACTACCATCACCCATAAGCTTAACCTAAGTCAAATAATGCATCTTTGTCTCTCTGAACTCATGCACTTTCAGCTTTCATGCCACATGCACTCATGCTAAGCACATTATCCTAAAAGAGAAGCAAGGATGGCTATAACCTCCAGAAAGCCATTAACCATTACTTTCCCTAAAAGATTCTTTCTTTTTTGGGAAGTAATGGGACCTGATCTTGCGAACTCGGACTCAAATGGGGTACAAAGGCAAGGTTGGAAGCCCATTAGACTCTCTAGTGAGTCTTCTAGCAGCCCAAAGGTTCCACCACAAAATGTATCCCAACAATGGTCTAGCAAGGTTGAAGGTTCTTGTTTTGCTAGAGTTGCTTGGGATGGCGTTTGTAAACCTAAGAATGAGGGTGGCTTGGGATTCCGTAATCTCCACATATGCAATTTGGCTTTGATGGCCCGTAATGTTTGGTTGTTGTTCTCTGACGTTCAGAGTAATCTTTGGATTGATTAGATCCAGCCTTACTTTATCCGGGATAGGTGTTTTTGGTCTTTGAAGGCTCCCTCTATTTGTTCCTGGAATTGGGGGAAGCTCCTTGTGTTAAGATCCTTGGTTAAACCGGCCATTGGCGTTCGTATTGCTACTTTTCTCTGGCATGATAATTGGAACCCACTAGGTCCTTTGTGGGATCGTTGGGGGGATGGTATTGTTGAGGAGTTTGGGATTCATATGAATGCTACGCTGAATTCTGTTATCCAGGGCTTTAATTGGTCATGGCCTTTCACCAATAGACCTTGGCTCTTGTGTGTTCAAGCTTGCGATTAAACATCGGCTCTCTACCTTTAACATGATCCCTAGAAAATCCTTTAGTTAGTTGCGGTATATTGGAGGCGGGTGCTTGTTTGGTGTGGTATCCCTTGTCTTCGACCTGTGTGCATGGCCTAAATGTGAGCGTGAGCCTCCCTGTCTATTCTTAATTTTGAACGGGCTAGTGCCAACCTTAAGGTTGTGGAGGCTGGAGTTTGGAATATAAATGTGGATTCGTTGTAGCTCTCATGGGTTTGTGTAGAGGCAGCTCCTGTGTTCTTCGTTGTTGGAATGATTTACCACTTTCTATGATCTCCCCAAATGAAGATTAGCAACTAAAATTTTACATATGGTTGGAAAAGGGATAAGTAGTTATTACACTCACGAGCGTGTGAAGAGGCTATTCTTACACTAAATTGGAGACACATATCAACTTTGCCTTTTTTTTTTTTTTTTTTTTTTTTTTGGTCTGAATCCACTTTGCTCATGCAAGTGAATTAATAATTCATCATTCATGGCAATAAAAAATAAAAAATAGACTTTTTTTATTGTTGTTGATTATTATTCCAAGACTTCAGTTGGCCAAAGATGCTTCCACGTGGCAATCTCTTCGTTGGTTGTGAGCTTCCTGATTCCGCCATAAAAGCCATCGGCCTCGTTACCCTCCTCTCGGTGGTCTCTTCTGCTGATGTTTGTGCATCTCCACCTTGACCCCTCCGTGTACTGGTTGAACTTCAGCACCACCATGTCTGTTCGAAAATTACAACCATACCCCTCATCATTATATTATATTCACTTTAAATTCCATATCTAATCAAACCTCAAACTCTGTAACTACGAGTTATTTACACTTATATCCCTTGCTATTTACACTTGCGCATTACACATAAACTTCACACGGTTTTAGAAATTACATATCTAATCAAACCTCAAACTCTGTAACTATGAGTTATTTACACTTATATCCCTTGCTATTTACACTTGCGCATTACACATAAACTTCACACGGTTTTAGAAATTACAAAAGCACCCTATCAGTTCCAAACCCTATTTTATTAGGTGACCACCACAATGCTGAATGTTATAGTAAAATAGGGTTGCGTGTAATGATTTTGAAACTTGAAAGAGTGTAAGTGTAATTTTTTGACCTTTATGAAATTACGTGTAATGCTTTTAGAACTGAAAAAGGTGTTTGTGTAATTTCTCGAACCTGAGAGAGTTTTGTGCATACACAAAAACGCTCCGAAAGGTGTAAATGTAAATAACACTCCCTAATAATTTCTGTTTTGACATCTAATAATGCAATGGGTTATATAATTCACTAATTCAGGTAAGTGAAAGGTTTGGATTCCCTTGAACCTAATCCCAAAACACATAATGGCATTTGCTACTTTTTGTCAAGCACAAAGTAGTTAGAGTTTATTTATATCTTTTCTTAATAGTATATATGGCTGTATGATGATCAACATCATCACTATCATATTTAAATGTTTTTGTCTGTTTGTGGTGAGAGAAGGACACAAATCTGTAGCAAGATTTCTTGGCTGGTGGGGGTGTGATGGAGAGATTAAACAAAATTTGGGAAAGGAAAAAGAATTGCAGCCCCACAAAGCATTAAGATTCCAACTATGCAAAAAATAGAGACTCCAGGGAACATTGAGTTCTTTCATTGTGGTTGGCCATAAATATTCTGCCCAGACACAAACCTATCACAATGTTGGTGGAAATTATGACATAATGACAATGATATATATGTCTTTAGGCAATGGGGCTCATCAAATTGCATAAAAGAGGTGGTCCACCTATTGAAAATTAAGCCAACACTACTAAATCCGAAGGGGTGGTGATTCGGTGGATGCATCCATTAATAGAGTCGCATCCGAGGGCGTAAATTTGGATGCTAATTTTAAATACCAATTTCTACACAATCGGATGATGACTCCATAAAATGAGTGTATCCACCGAATCATTACCCTAAGGAGACTAGTGAAAGCCAAATTTTGCAACCTAATTATCCACAACTTGAGCAATTATTATCTCTCACTTGCTCATAATTTCTATAGGCAAATTTTGTTAGCCTGAATTTAAATCTCACATCCCTTGATGAAAATAAATTATTAATTGCACATGAAAATTGGGAAGGAAACAAAATGTGAAAGTTGGAATCTTTAGGAAAATAATATTTTCCAGGAAAAAATTAGTTGTTAGATTCTCCAACAGAAAACTCTCTTTTTCAATCACATACTAGCCAATGGTAAAGAGCATAAGATCCTACTTTGAACGGGAAAAGGAATGAAATCAACTCACCACTATTATGACAAAGGCAGTAATTTTCATTTCCATCACATGATTCCAGGTGACCTACCATTCCATACCACCAACCTGCAGCAATACATACACAAAATCCTATCAAGTAATTTTCATTTCCATCACATGTTTCTGTTTCTGTTTCAAATTCAATCACTATATGTTGAACAAGAAAAATTCATATCTGAAAAGGGAAATATTAATTATGTACTGTTGTAATTGGCAAACATAAAAGCCTAATTTTAAAAGGGTTTTTAATTTTGAGGAAAGAACAAACCATAAGGAAATTCTTTGTTTCTTCTCCACTGAATCTCAATATGGTCACCAGGGTGCAGGTCATTCAAACAGTCGGAGATATGAAGATCATGAGGCGGAGTGTCAACGGGCGGCGCTCTAAGCCTTTCCCATGGCACCCCGTTCTCAATTGCAACGGCTCTCCTTCCATGTGGCGGGTACCTTCAACATTTTTAGATCAATTTTATCATAACAAGTAAGAAGAAACAATTTCAAAGTAAAAACCTAATTGTCCAAAAATCTACCTGGCTTGGAAGGTATCCGTGTGTGGTTCATAGCTAAGCTCAGCATCATAGCATGACAACATAAAACCAACATGGCCATTCTGCAACACCAGAACCATAACAGATAGATATGAAAGAAGAAATGGTGGAATTTTAATTTTTAAAAACACTGGAAAATTATAGATAGATGGATGTATTTGAATTACCTCGCGGTTATAGACTTGAGCAGGGAACCAGAACCTGCCAGTCTCAAGAGCGAGGTACCAAGACATGATGGAATGAGGTGGCAAAGAACACATGTGCTTGCTTTGATCAGCGACTTTGGATCGAATCCATGAGAAAGGCCAACGCAGAGATAAAATTCTCATGAGGCCATTCTGCTTTCCTTCCTTGACATGAACAAAATCAGTTTTGGAAGCAATCTGCCAGTGCCACCCCCTGTAGGCAGCAGAGCCAATCACTTTACCCCACTTGTGTTTCATGTGCTTTGCCCAAAGATGATCACTTCTGCATCTCTCCCTCAATGAAGTACAAACCCCCGTCATTCGGAAAAGTGCATCGGGCGGTAGCTTCTCAAGAATGCACTCCAGTACCAACTCAGGCAAGTCCAACACACACATCTCTGCTTCTGTTGCTGTTGATGTTGTTGCGTCGTCTTCCACATGCTCAACTTTGGAACGGAAAGGTGCACTCTTCCTCTTGAGAGACATTATGGAAGGAATTTGAGAAAGAAAACAGATAGAAAAGGTTTTGCTTGTCAACTTGGATATGGTAAAGAAAGATAATTCTTTCCAAAACCAGGGTGACAACACACGCATCTCACAAGCCCATCGTGGGAGAGGCTGGAGAGGAAGAGTCTTGAAAAAGAGAAACGAGAGGCAAGTAATGAACAAGTAAAGAAGCATTACAAAAGGACACTCGAATTCAAGTTCGGCATAAATGATGAATGATATTAAAAGGTGTAGGTGTTGGTGAGGGGAAAAAATCAGATAAAAATACCAAACGGAGGAAATGTCTTCACTTGTTTTGTTCCTCCTCACCCTCTCACTCTCACCTTCTTAAAAATTTATAAAAGGGACCAATTGTGGGATCTTCAGCAACCCCTTTCAATATATGGGCTTTTATTGGCTCCGACGAAGCCCACCAAACCCAACGGTGGGCCTCCGACTACAAACGCCGTCCAACCAAATGAATACAAAGAACCAACTTTGTTTTCAGCTTTGGTTTGGTGGGAACTCACCTTAAGCCAATCTAGAACCAAAAATTTGCACTGCTGACTGGTGACTGCTGAGTGCTGAGTGCTGCCTTTCTTTCTCTTTAAATTCTCAACGAAAATGAAAATGCTTTGCTTCTTCTTCCTTTAATCTAGAAGGAGCCCAGCCGTACAGACACCTTCAACAGCTGTCATTGAAAGAGAGGATGAGATAAAAAAGAAGAGGCTAATGGAGGTGGGGCACTCAGATCTGATATGGGTTTTCTGACACCTGGAATACCCAACAAAAATAAAACCAGTCTAGATGCAGAGACCCAAATCTCTAATTTATCTTTTGGATCATAGGGAATCTGGAATGGGCAGCAGATCGATCTGGGTAGTTGAGATCGAAGCAAGCAAAATCCAAATGATTAATGATTCCAAATAAACAAAAGAAAAGAATGAGAGCCCAAGTTGAAGATGGTCCAAGCCAATACACAAGAATAAATAATACAGGAGACGAGGAGAGGGGGTCAAGTGAAGGGTAAAAGTGAGATTATGATGAAGAATGTGATGAACTAAAAGGGGGGAATTGTTTGCTATTCACAACAGTTCAACAGATTCTTCATCACTAACTCTTGAAAATCCTTCCCTATCCCCACCGGCGGCCCTCTCAACCGCCCTCTGTTTTTCTCTCTCAGGCAAATCGTCGAACACCTAGGTGACAAAGAAGAAAAACAACAAAGGAAAAACAGATGAGTCTTATATAATTGACTGAAATGGGGAGCTTAGATTCTTAAATAGTAATAGTTTTTGGAGGCTTTTTGTTTGTGTGGATATTAAACAATCAAAACTGCAAATCAAACAGTGCCTCTCTCTCAAAACATTTTCTCATCCTTTCTCTCTCTTTTCAACTAGTTGGATTTGGAGGAAAATCCGTTTAACCAGAAAAGGTGACCGTTAGGATGACGCCTATTGGTGGTTAAGAGGTGGTGGGTTCTTTTCCCACGTAGCCTCCACCACTTGCAGCCATTGGTGTGACCAATCGTTTAACGCCACGTATAATTAATAACATTCCTTAATTATCGACAACTTGAACAACAGTCCAATACTGTTGATGATAGTTGGTGGGGATGAGGCATTTGGCAATTTTTCATTTTGTTTTTTGTTTTTAAAAAATACTAATTGTAAATGAGACATTATTTAACAGGTAAAATAAAAAAATCTTAAATAAATCATCCCATGTTCTAAAATTCAACAAAAGTTAGGGTTACATTCGATTGAGATGTTAATAGGGTTTTAATGATTTAAAAATAGTAACAAATTTTGATGGGTTTTAATTGATTTATGTGTGTTTCATATGATTTTCATTCTATTCATCTAAAATTTGATCTGAAATTTCAGTGAATTCGAACATAATTTTTTAATATTTCATTTTATGGGCATTTCCAAATTTAAGCCAATCCTATTTTGACAAATGTTCTTGAAATAAATAAAAAAATTACTATTTTAATGGTCCTCTTAGGCTCCATTTGGTATTGATTTTTTCTTAAAAAACTGCTTTATTTAAAAGTGAAGTGTGATAAAAACAAAAAATCTTTTTTTTTGAAAAGCGAAAATTTTTTGATAACAACTTTTAAAAGCAGTTTGTACATTACTTTTGAAAGCTGATTTTACAAATATTATTTTAGTATATATCTACTTATTATGAAAGAACAGAAGAAGAAGTAATTTTTCAAAAATGCATAGCAATCCCAAAGTGGAGCTCCTAAAAATTTCAAAAAATTTTGATGGGTCATGTTTATCAAAGCCATGCAAAGATAGCAAACACATTGACGACTACAATTTGCTTCAGGCAATTGTCAGCTTCCATATTTAAAACAAAAGTAAAAGACAAAAAACATCAAAAATGCAAACAAGAAATAAACCAGCATAGCCACTACCACGAGGGCTTGAAATTAGCTTGAAATCAGCCAGCACCGCTTCAGTTAACCACGAGGGCCCTCCTCCATCCGCTGTGCAGCTGCCGAATTGCATTGCCTCGGTTTGAATTGACTAGGAATTGAGTTTCATTGATGAAAGAGAGAGAGAGCGTATAAAGAATGGAGGAGACACATGTTTTTTTTTTTTTTGTAAATTCGTTGAAATCTCTCAAATGAGGCGTGGATTTTAGTTAGAGATTAGTATGTGTAATTTTTAGCTTAAAATCAATTAGAATCTACAAATTCATCAAATCATATAAAATTTTTAAGCTTTTTAATACACGTGGATTTTTATACAATCATTTAAAATGTTAATTAAATACACCTAGATTTTTAGGTATTTTAAAACAATCATTTCAAATCAAAATTGAATACACCTAGATTTATACAAATCATTTAAAATATCTACTTGAATACACCATGCATTTCAAACTCATTCAAAATCAGAGATTGAATAATTTCAAAATCTCTATGTTAATAACAAAACTAATAAGCTATTGATGTATTAAAAAAAAACTAAATATAACATTGCACACAATTGTAAAGGGATGGTTTTATTGGCACCCCCTTGTATTAGGCACTAATTATCATTTAAAGTTAAAGTTTTTTCTCTTCTGGTTCATAATGATGAATCTATTAGATTTAATATTAATTTAATTCAATCAATTAATAAAAATAATATTTATATTGATACAATACTTTTGAAATACGAAATTTAATTAATGGATTGTGTTTTTAATTCACACACCCTGATTTGGATAATCTACATTGATTTCGAAACCGAGGTGATAAGTCACATTTTATATATTTTTTTTATACCTTTTTTACTTATGATTTAGCTTACCTATTGCCATTAAATAGGAGAAAATAATATGTTTCGTGAGATTTGTGCAGGATTTGATATTTTGCAGAATTATGGAATTTTGGCTAAAGAATGAAGTACAATTCCAACAACTTCCTTTTGGGTTAAGGATTAAGTCCAAATTTCCATAATCTTATAGGAATTAAATTAAAGCAAGTCTCCAAGTTCTTGTAGGAAACCAATTAAAGTATATTTTGTATTTTTAAAAGGTTTTCTAAACCTTTTCCTTTTAGGATTTCAATTGTTAACTCCTTATTATTTGAGGATGAATTTTCTCTTATAAAAAGGAGGCATAGGCATTTGTAAAAACCACCCAACCACCCCATCAACACACCACAATTTCTACAACTCTAAGAGAATAGTGAGAGGAAGCTTTGAGCCATTATTGTAATAACCTTAGAGTACCCATCCACAATTCACCACAAATCATCATCTTTCCTAAGCTCGCCATGCGCTAAATCACTTTGTTAGGACGAGGGCGTAACTCAATTATGAATATTCAATTTTTGTTGTTGTATTAATTTCAATGTTCCTTTCCATAATTGAGTAATTTCTACTGTGTCTTATATTATCAAATAATTGATCACTATCTGCTTGAAAAATTAACTTGGGTCGTATATGAGATACTTAATAGTGTTTCTTGTAGGAATTGCCATAAATTACATAGCCAATAGGACGATATTCGTGCGTATGGTTTATGCAGTTTTGTTCATTGTTTTCTATAAATTTTAAAGGGTTCTTTTATGTAAATTTGGTGTCGTATCTGGACTAGGTTCATAAGAAGAATACGAATAACGATGCCGTATCTGGATTGTTAGTGAGTTAAGGGAAAATATTGTCAACTTGAAAAGGATAAATTGGAATCAGTATGCATATAGGAATTAAATAGGATTAATTGTGGGGAGTCCGAAGTCCTAGTGTCCATCAACATAAACTTATCTCAACGTGTTTTGCGCTTTTATTTGTTATTTTAATTGTTTCGTTTCAACTTCAACCAAACTTGGATTTTCTTATTTAAATAAATAAAGGAATTAAATTGGTATAATTGATAATATAATTCGGTCTCTGTGGGACGATACTCTTTACTTCGAAATACTATTGATTGACATTTGTACACTTGCAAATTAGCAATCACGAGGCATGTTGACCGACACCTAGACTTTGCGACCAAGTAACATAAGCCAAGAGTGAAACGGAGGGTATTTAGGAAGTCGTGCAAAAGAAAAGCTACTACTAACTCTTTAAAAGTAAAGTACACTATTGTGACAGCGGAAGTTTTGAGTAATACACTTTGCAAGATGATCATAAAAGGAAACAATTGAAACTAAACTAATTGTTTACAAATGGGTCTCAACGGCCCATACCGAACACTAGTGCCAGAACAACTGCTACGGAGTCCTCCTTATAACTTGTGTCAAGCTCTCTAAGTCACGAGGGGCACAAAATAGAAGTGGACAAAAAACAAAAGTTCCATGTAAAACACTTTATAAAAAGTAATACTAACCCCTCCGTTTTAAGTAAAACAATGTAACATACTACGTATAGTCACACGTCATAACACTAGTGTAAGTAATAATAACATACTAATTGTTGATGCCTAAATTTAGCCCATCAGCAATAGGACAATCACTCCAAACCAACTCTGCATAACCGAGGTAGTCGTCCCTAAAACCCTAAAAGATTTATAGTGCTTGGGGATTGCCACTTATCAATAATAAATAAGTAAGAACAAATAATTAAAGGACATAAAAGATTTACGTAGTTCACCTTTAATTTGGACGAAGTTAACCTTTAATTGGGCTTCGTACAAAGGGGTATTTGGTGTTTTCAGTATGAATCAAAGAGAATTATAAGGCACAAAGTGTTTGATCTCTGACCCCCCAAATCTCAATTACACCCCAGTTCTAATAAAGTGTTTGATGTTGTCGAGTTGAGAGTGATTGCCTCCCCCCATTTTGTTAGTTTAACTTTTATGGATGTTAATCTCTTAATGAATTGTAAAAGATAAATTAGAATTAAGAATTACAAGATATAGTATTTTGTCTTTCAATCAAAATTTCAAATCAATAGAAAGTTTTAGTCTAAAGAAATTTGGAGCGAAAGAGGAAAATCAAAATATCCCTTTATTAAAACCACCCCCTAAAGATTAATTATTAAAAACTAATTTACCCATATAAGAAATTACTAAGGCGTTCCATAGTAGGCCGAAGATTTTGAGTTTAATTCTTATTTATAGGTGTCAAACTCCCACAATTGACCGGAAAGTTTAATTGGAATGCGGTTGATTCTTATGTGGAGTTTATTCATATTGTGATGGGTCACATAATTTAATGGAGAAATAAAGAAATAAAAATAACAATAAAAATATAAGGGCAAATTACACTTTACTACCTTCTAGTTTGCACCAAATAACACAGTTATACCCATACTTTCAAATATTGCATTTTACTATCATATTCTCTTTAAAACGTTACAACCTTGCTCCTCTATTAGATTTTCTGTAATTTTTGTTAAGTGATGATTTAGATAAAATGGGATCCACATTTAATTTTAAAAAGTACCAAATAAGTGTCATGTGACATAAAATAATAATAAACTTTAAAATAGGTTAAATAATAATAAAAAACTAAATAAACTTTGGGGTCCACTTCCAAATCCTACGATCCGAACCACTGCCCACCAACCCCACAGGAATACACGTGATACTACAGACAATAGCTAGAGGGAGAACTTCAGACAACTTCGGGATGTTCCAGGAGTCATGATCAACAAACTCAGCCACCATACATTGAAGATTAATGGAAGTACCCTCACTAGCATGGTCCTGAAGAGGTCCTTCCTTACACCAACAATCAACCCAAAATCTGGTGGATAACTCATTTCCAATGCGGACCTGAAGGCCTTCTTGGAGAACATACGACCCATACTGAATCGCTCTCCAAGTAGACGATGGCGCAGTCACTTTAATGGGATCCTCAAGCAGCAGATTCGTGACTTCCCCGTGGAGGTACTTTGCTGATAAGGCCCGGACCTAGAGGCTATTAGAGAAATTCAGCATACGGCAACCCACCGTAGCTAGCATGGCTTGGTTCATAACCGTAGCCTACCTCAAACCCAAGTCAACCTTAGATTTAGGCAGCACCACCTTCTCCCAAGTCACCATATGCACTCTTTTGCGATCCTCAGTACTACCCCACAAAAAGTTCTGATTCAAACAATCGAGCTCAAAGCACACACTCTGAGGGAGCTTAACTATTTGCATATTATAGACCAGAATAGAAGCCGCCACTGATTGAATAAGAGTAAACCGTTCTGCCATGTTAAGCATCTTACTTTTCCAAGCAGCTAGTCTACCTTGAACTTTCTCCACCATGCCCCAATACATCCGTCTGGTAACACGAGACTGTACAAGAGGGACGCCAAGGTACCTCCCAAGGTCACCATAGATAGGAGAACCACAAATAGAACTCAACCGCCGAGCCAAACGCCGCCGCACAATAGTAGACACATAGAGCTTTCACTTCTCAAAATTGATAGCCTGCCCAGAAGCACCACAAAACCGGTCAAGGAAGTCTCTAATAACCTTAGCTTGCTTCGGCCGAGCCTCTGAAAACAGGAGTAGGTCATCAGCAAAACAAAGATGAGAGATTGGGGGCCCAGATCGAGAGATTTTAACAGCCTTCCACTTTCCTTGGCTAACTGTAGAAGAGATCAAATGAGTCAACTTCTCAAGGCAGAGAACAAAAAGATACGGAGACAACGGATCCCCTTGCCGAAGGCCTCTACAAGGAGTGACCGGCTGAGTTATCTCACCATTAATAATCAACTGGGAAGAGACCGTCCTCACACAGTTCATAATCAGGATCACCATAGCACCAGGAAGACCGGCTTCCCCCAACACATATTCCAAAAAGTCCCAGTTAAGGCGATCATAGGCCTTAGAGAGATCAATCTTCCAAGCAATATACCACTTCTTCCCTTTAACCTTGCTAATCTTATGTAAGACTTCATGGGCCAAAATGACATTATCTGAAATTTGCCTACCTGGAATGAAGCTAGATTGATTTGGACTAACCAGAGTGTGCATCGCTGGTCTAAGCCGGTTAACTAGGAGTTTACTCACAACCTTGTAAATAGTGTTACAGAGACTAATAGGTCTCAACAGTCCCATGGAAGTGGGATTATCCACTTTCGGCACAAGAGCAACGAGCATGGTATTAATCGGTGCTATAGGGGCCCCAACAAACACTTGTTGAACCTGTGTGCACACATCTACCCTACAAGTAGACCAACACTTCTGATAGAAACACACCAAAAACCCGTCCGGGCCCGGAGCTTTGTAAGGGCCAAAGCTAAACATGGCCTTACGAATCTCATCCGACTCCACTAGGCCTAAGAGGCCAGCCCTAATATCATGTGGCATAGGGGGGAACAATTTAGGCAAGGGTTTCTAATTCCAATCCTTGTAGGACAAGGTTTTTCCTTGTCTATAAAAGGGAACCCTTGTTCAGTGTTTTAGACACGTCATTTTAGAGATTTAGACACTTTTATTTTATTGTTTTGAGCTATTAGCGTGAGACTTGTTCACAAATACCTTACTGTGTTCTTAGAGGAGTGCTTGAGCTGTGCTTGGAGCCCGCCTTTGAGAGTATAATTGGGTTTAATCTTTCACTTTCATATTCAATACAATTTATGCTTTTGTTTTCATTATGAGTAGTGAGTAGTTCATTTTAAGTTAGGGCTGATCTTGAAGCCCTAACCATGGCAACTTCTTAGTTTGGTTTTGCGTTGGTTTGATGATTGTGTTTATCTTGGTGTGTTACTTTACTGCTTAAACTGACATTTCTCCATGTTATTGGAATTGGCCATTTTGATTACATGAAGTATAGATGATTTGCATCAAGAGGCTATGATAAGCAATAGCCTTGTAATTTAACTCATGACATTCCTAGGATTGCATACCACTTCCTAGGGTTAGTGTAGTGTCATTAATTTCCTTTTGTACTTAATACTTTATGTTGTGTTGTAATAGCTTAAGAGACTTATGACATAACTGACTAGAAGTTTAGAGTGCTTAAGAGACCTAAGCGTACAAAGTAAGAAGGAATGAATGTGTAAGAGTAGGCTTATTTTGCTTGTGCTTAATCTTTTCTGATTATACTAGAAATCGTATAAGAACTTGTTATAATTGGATTGTTTCATCAACGATATTAGGCCAAAATAGCTTTTTGACTATGCGCCAGTGATTCCACTATTATTTATTAGTGAACAACGAAAAGCAAGAAAAAAAATTGAAAGGGAAAATAAAAGGTAAATTGTCATGGGCACCCATTACCCAATGTGTAGGGTTTGCGTAAACCTTCAAAAATTGAGAATGGCTCTAGATGGGTATAATACCCATTTGTATCAATGTTGAGTGAGGTTTTACACATACCCTCAATTTTATCCATTTGACCATCCCTAGTTTGCAGCCCTTTCTTTTCTGGGTGGTGAGTTTCTATCTTGGGGTAAGTGTTAATTGGTGATGGAGATTTAGTGGGTGGGGGGTGATTGGTAGAATGATGTTAACGATGGAAGATGATGAAGAGCCGAAGAGGAGATAGGGCAACGTCGCACATAGAAAGAAGAAGAAGGGTTTCGAATTTGGGATTTTCCTTTGGGTGGTAGAATTTTGATATTTGAGAGATAGATAGGGTTGAGAACTTGATAAGCCAATTGAGAAAGAGACTACGACTGAGAGATGGATAGAGCATATGGGGTTGAGAATAAAAGAGACTGAGAAATTGGATGTGCAAGGGATCGAACTTGGGAAGTTTGGTCTCGTGTTTTATTTCAACAGTAACTCGCGTGTTTTGGCTTTTGGTCTTTGCTACTTTCAACTTTGTAAAGAGATCTCAATGTCACATGCTATTTATACAACCGTTGGCTTTTTTGTTGATGCTAAATGCTATTTATCACAACGGTACATTTTTGTTGGTGTTAAATTAGGGGGTAAAGACAACATCATATTTGCCTACTGATGCTATATTATACATTAGACAACAACAATTATAAAACTAATGGCTAAACTAGTAGATACATCAGTTTTATAAATTATGTTGTCTAAAGCTAAATTTCTTGTGGTGAATGTTTGAGATGAGTTGTATTTTGGTCTGGACTGTAATGGATCTCGTTATATTGGCCACTGATCTTGTGTCTCCAAAGTGGGATGATACATTTTCATGCCCTGCCTCTGCCTCATTTGCCTCTGATCTTCTGCGACAGGTTGGAATGCAGGTTTGTAGTTCAATCACTATGTCGTTCGTTCCTGCTAAGAGGTTGTTGCTTACTGCTGATATTGCTTTTGTTGTCACCACGATCAGATTGTGTCTTGTGCTAGTATTGATTAGATTGTATATTGTTTCTATCTCAATCTCATGATGGATCCACTCCACATGAGCTTGAGGGGGGATGTTAGAAAGTAAAAAGTAAAGGGTTAAGTTAGATTGTATTGTGTTCAGTATAGATTGTTATAATTGTTGAGTTGAGTGATTGTTGTTAGTATATAAGCCTTGGGTTGGGACTATTTTAAAGCAACAATGTGAATAGTACAATTTAGCTTACCCAATGATATTCACTCTCTCTCTCTCTCTCTCTCTCTCTCTATCTCTCCTCGGATATTCATCTTCACTGAGTTTTAAAGCTTTTCATTGATACACTAACACTAGATTTTAGCTACCTAAATTCAATCTAATAAGGATGCCATGAATTCTTTCATCTTCTAGGTACAAAGTGACACGATTTATGTCTTGTTCTTGGTGCATTTGAAGTAATAAGCCTTTTTTTCGTTCTTCTATTGGATTTGAGTAGTTGAACAGAAGCCCAAGTCTTCAAATTTTGAACTGAAAAAAAAAATCAAATTAGAAAATTTGACAATTTATTTTCAGATTTTATCAGTATATGTCAACAAATTTTTTGAGATTTGGGAGACTTTAAGGCCTCGTTTGGTACGCTGTATTATACTGACTATTTCAGTCGGATAGACTAATCTGTCTATCGGATAGACTAACTATTTAGTCGGGCGTTTGGTGCTTTACTGGATTAAAATACCGATTATATTATACTGGCCGGATTATATTATACTAATTGATGAGAAATATCAATATATCATAAATACTAATTATGTATATTATTATTATTATTATTGATATATATATATATTTTTTTTATTAATTATTGATATGATTATTATTACTATATATTTAATTATTATTAATTATTAATTTATTATTATTATTACTTTCCAAGATTGCTAGTCATCCAACTATTTAATACGGACAATTTCGAGGGTATTATTTTATTGGGTGTTGACCGTATAAAGGTACTCAATCATATTAACTTATTCGGTGGCTAATTAATACGAGTGATATCAAACACCGATTTCGTACTATATTATCCTATCCGGCCCCTTATACGGCGTACCAAACATAGCCTAAGTGGGGTTGGAGGGGTGACTGTAGAGCTTGTTTAACGGTGGAGTTTTTGCCTAGGCTGGTCAAAATATGGCCAAATAATTGCCAAAATCCATTTCTAATGGGGTTGTATGGACAAGCCCAAGTGATTGAAAGTACCTCAAAGAAGTCATGATCATCAATGGAGGTGTTGTAATTGTTACAAATCTGTCAAAGCAACGAAGCATTGGCTGGCAATGTCTCAAAGAAACATGTCATGAATATGGGCAGGATAGTGGCATAAATAATTGGCTAACCATAGCACCCCAACGTTTTCTAATTCAGGAACAAGTATAAAGAAAAGTACCTAGTTTTGATGCTGCAGAATAGTGGGAGTTCGGGTGTTGTTTGTCTAGGTTTTCTGGAGGTTTTTTCTTCCTTCTTTTTTGACATGTTTAAGTAGTGAATAATGCTTTCCTAACAGATTTGGTTTTTGGAGCTGAAACAGTTGTTTTTGGTTTTTAAAGTTAAAATGCAGTATAACAGTGAGGTTTTCAAATATAGTTTTCTTAGTTATTCGTTTATTGCTAGACTCTCTCTTCATTTTTTTGGTAATTAAAAAGGGCTTCATATGTCACTTAGTGTTATGGTCTAGTGGTATTTCTCTACACATATTATGTGGAAATCTCGGGTACAACTCTTGTAAAGAGCGAAGTCGATGATACCTAATGTGTTGGTATATTAATTAGGTTTATCACGTTGTTTATGAATATGACACATTGACCTTTGTCATGTCTTGTTGGAGCTTCATGTGAATGATGATCTGCCATATATGATCATGGAATACAAGGTCCGTACTCCTTGCCTTCACAACAATCACGCAACAACCCCATTGGAGGGTGTTTAGAAGGCCCTCGTGTTGACTCTTCATCCATGCCTTCGGCAGGTTACGGTACGTTTTAGCAAAATCTAAGTTTCCTGTTTTCATACGATTGTAACATTGGAAGCTTATTCCATGCTATTAAAAACGGTAAGATCATGTTTGGATGTGAAATTTCAAACTATCAATAATTTAAGCTAATTAAATTAGTTAAAATGAGGAACTTCAAAGTACCACTGGATTTAAAATGATTAGATATAATGTATTTAGAGGAATTTGTAAGCGCGCAACATCTTGATAGGTACGTGTTATTTTCGAAATCCCTTGTTTAGTAGTTTTGTTATGCTCATGTGATGCATCTGCTCTATTACGGGTTATTTACTACAATCACTCTGTTTAATTATTTGTAATGCATTTATTACTAATATAGCTTAAATTGCTTAATACTTTGAATTTTCTCATCCAAACATACCCTTCAAAATTTCAAGAATTTAGGCAAAAATAATTAAAAATGTGGAACTTCAAATTATTAAGGAACTTCAATCTAGTTAAAAAGGCATTGTATCTGATAATTTAATTTATAAATTCCTTGATACTTTAAACTCCTCATTTTTAATTCATTTTACTTAAATATATACGTAGTATTTTAAAAAATTTCATCTAAATATATCCCAAAGAAAGAAGACGGAGAAGAATAATATTTCTAATTAAGCCCAATCGGCATTCGGAACGATGAATGAAAGTGCCTTTGAGACTTTGAGTTCAAGTGGTAATCTAGAAGCTAGGCTAGCACTAACTTTACAGCAAAGAGAATGTGCAAATGCGTTGACATCATACATTACATGTACAATTATACCAAAACAAGAAAATGTTCTTCTAGAATGGATTTGATAACCCCATCAAGAACTTTGAAAAAAATAATCTTAACTGGGCAACAATGAGATCAATTTTTCAGCTAATTATTTTCTTACATATATATTGAGTATCGACCCCACTTTTTACTTAAGTCGAACCAGAAACCTCTTACATAAAATGTGAAAAAATAGAGCATCTCCAATAGAGTCCATAAAACACACTTTTTATTCAATTTGGAGATTTTCAAAGAAAATAGGCTGCAACAGAGTCCCTATCTCATAATCTATTTTAGAATTTTGATATTTTTTGGGTTCTTGATCTCTAAATTTACCAAAGAGGAGAGATAAATTAGGAATTGATATCTCCCCAAATTTATGTTGGGTTCATTGATTGAGATTTGAGATTTGAGATTTAACAAAGATAAGAGATAAGCTAGGAATTGCTATTTCCTAAATTTGTGTTGGATTCATTGATTCAGATTTGAGATTATTGGTTATCTATTGTCATTTATCCCAATTGTCATTTATCAACATAAACGTCTATACTTTCTATTATTCTTCATTGTTTCTTGCCATTTGATTTGAAATTTAAAATTGATTTGGCAAATTACATTCATTGTTTCTTCTATGAATATTAAAGTTATATTATGAAGAATCATGTTGTGAATTGAAGATATTCAAATGTTTAACTTGAAACAAATAAGAGATATTTACGCATACATCCCTTGAGGTTAATTTCTCGTGTTTTCACAAACAACCCTTCAAGTTCGATAATTACACAAACATCCCCTGAGATTCCAAAATCCTTACGCATAACCCCTTCTATTTAAAAAAAAATCCTTACGCATAACCCTTTCTATTTAAAAAAAAAGTTAGTTATATGCTAACATCAACACAAATTTTATTAATAATGACAAAATTACCCTTAAATAACAATCCTTAATTAAGATTAAGCTATCTTACAACTAAACACCCTTGAATAACCAATCCATAATGTAAAAGAAGATAGCCATGGCGACAACCACCCACCCCAATATTCTCTATCGCTAGAGTTCTCTTCCACTGGAAACTCCATATTTGTTGCCCAAGTTCGGATTCAATAAACGTCATATGTAATTAGAATTATTTATTTTCATATTTAATAAAATTCTTAGCCAATTTTAATAAAATCCAAAACCTTAATCAATACCCAATTTCTTTTTGGTGAGAAACCCATATCAATGTGGTGAAGTGGGGGCAATTTTAATACGCTGAATAAACAAAGAGAGGAGGAATTGGTGAGAAACCCATATCATTGTGGTGAAGTGGGGGCCATTTTAATACGCTGAATATACAAAGAGAGGAGGAGGAGGGGAGCATTTTTCAATACAGTGAATACATAGAGAAAATAGGACAAACATCATTTTACACCGAAAGGTTTGGGGTCAATATCAAAATTGATCACTAGATTTTAATTTCATCATTTTACTCCAGGTGATTTTGAGATCACATCAATTTATTCCATATGATAATTTCACTTTTAAATAATCAATTAAGCTAAGGGCATTCTTGGTATTCATCACAAATTCTTACCAATTTTATTGTTCATTAAGTGATTAATTATTTTGATTTAACTACTTTTTTCAAATTAGTGCATTTAAACAAACTATAAGGGCATTACGTTTACATTTACATTAAGTTTAATTAATTATGCTCTTATAGCTTATTCAAATGCACTAATTTGAAAGAGTAGATAAATCAAAATAATTAGTTACTTAATAAAAAAAATAAAATGAGTAAGAATTTTTAATTAATACCAAGAATGCCCTTAACTTAATTGATGATTTAATTGTTGAAATAGGCAAATGAAGTAAATTGATCTGATCTCTAAACCACATTGAAGAAAATGATGAAATTGAAGCCTAGTGGTTCATCTGAAATTGACCCCCAAACCTTGGGGTGTAAAGTGATGTTTGCGCTAGAAAATATATAGGAGGATGTGAGGTGTGTGAAGACAATCGGCGGTGGCAGGAAATGTTTTATTTTTAGTTCTTATATTTAATTTTTTTTATTTGAGGAATGGTGTATAGTTGTGAGATAACTTCATTTTCATTAAGAATTGTTATTCAGAGTAATTTTGTCATTATTAATAAAATTTATACTGCTGTCAGCATATAACTAAATTTCATTAAACATAAGGGATTATGTGAAAGGATTTTGAAACCTAAATGGAGTTTGTGTAATTATTGAAACTTGAGAGCGTGTTTATGAAATCACGAGAAATTTCAAGGATTGTATGTGTAGATAATCCGAACAAATGATAAACTTTTAAAAAAAATGTGTTAAAATAAGTTTCTAAGTACTTTGGCTAGAATTTAGCTTGAATTTGTTAAAGCTGCTAGAGATGCTCTAAGCAACTCAAGGAGATCATTATATGTTCGATTGTTATATAAATTGAAATCAAACCCTTATGGTGAGCTAGAAAATTACTTTTAATAAGGACAATTCTTGAATAATATAATGTAAACTTAATAACCGCAATATATAGGCTTTTAGAAGTATTAAACTCACAACGTACACTTGAATGAAATATTATAAAAAGAGGAAGATCTTATTGATGCATGTGCAAAATATGGATTAATCAAAAAGAATTTTGATGGAAAGCACAGAGCAAGAGAGCGTGATAGAGGAAAGCGCATGAAGGTTTTGACCGCCGCGCCTACTGAATAAGCGATGTCGTTGAAATTAATAGAAGTTTCCCAATGAATTAGATCCAGGATTGGCCACCCGTTCACCAATCTCACCAACCCCCGCCATAATCAATCAGATCATTATTTATTTGTTTTTTTTATCCCCACGGACAATAGTATAAAACTATTCTCTGTCTTCATAGGACCCTTTCATTTACAAGAGATAAATTTATTATCATGGGCACCATACTTATTGGAATTCGAACATTAGATCTAAAATTGAAAACAAATCAACTATTGCTTGAATCACTGAACAAACCATTATGTTAAGAATCAAATCACTAATTATGATCAGCAATATATTTCCTCCTCATGAAAAATTAGTTCTCTTTTTTCTCCGCACAAGAGAAAATGTAATGACGACACCTGTGACAATAAGTTTTCATTCATTTTTTATTTTTTATTTTTTTGGAATGATGTAACATAAAACCTTTTAGCAACTTTGATGTAATTGGAATTACAAGTGCAAATTTTCTTTTCATTCGTATTACTCCCTACGTGCCAAATGGATCTAGATCAGTTAGTAAGAGTCTTAGTCTACAAATTAGTGGTCTTAGATTCCAATCATGATAATATTGTGTGTGAAAAATCCCCTCCATTTAGATTAGAGTTAAAGTAGAATATCGTTGTATCAAAATACTAGCCACTTGGAACCCCTTTATGCGTGTGCCAATTATGTTTTGTACTGTGTGCTAATTTGTTTTTCTTTTTTATATATATATATATATATATATATATATATATATATATATAAAACAACAATCCTAATTAATTTAGAATATTCAACTAGAAAAAATATAAACTAACTCCTTTTAGATACTCCTTTTAGATTAGAGTTAGAATAAAATATTGTTATTGTCAAGCTCCGAAATTCGGCTCAAGAACGCGAGCTAAATAGAGAAAAATAAAGGAGAAAGGTAATTATATCAAAATACTAGTCTCTTGGTGATTCAGGAGGATCTTCACATAATATATTTGATTTATTTAAATCAAATATTATATAATATAAATTCATTTAATTAAAACCACTACAAACTAATGGTTTAAAACAAACTTGTTTTAACCATTTGAAATTAAAGGTTTTTAAACAGTTTGAGATTTAAACCATTATTTATGGTTTAAATCCATTTATTTATTTTTAGCTTCTTATTTTGGGGAAACCAACGTGTATATATACCTTCATTATGAATGAGTTAGATAAGCAATGGAAAGCAGATTCATAGCTTCAATCGTTTCTTTCTCAAGTCTCTCATAAGTTTCCTCTCATATTAAAAGTCAACTTCCAAAGAGAAGTAACGACTCTTTATTGCTACTAAAAGTTCTATCTACTAGAAGTTTTGGATCAAGTGGTATCAGAGCACCAGATCTGAGAGGGTGAAGGTGGTTTATGGTCCTAACTTGCGGCCGACGCAAAACTTCTAAAGAATAACTTATAGGTCCTTTGCTCGTTCTTCGAAAGTTGAGGATAAAGAGAGGAGCAATGATAGAAGAAGTTCCATAGCCAAATGGTGACCATGTTAGCATCACCTAGCTAGAACAACATGTAGAAACATTATTAGCGTCTATTTCTCAACTTGTGGAAAGTTTGAAAGCCTCAAATATCTCGCATGCATCTACTTCAAAGAGGAAGGTCGATGATGACAGCGAAGATGAAGAAGACACCATGGTAGAGGATACCGCTGATGAAGAAACGGGTAAGTATAAAAATCCCGTAAGTGCCTTAAAGATTGACTTTAAGGTAGAAAACCCTGTTTATAATAGTGTCGTTGATGCTGATGCTGAAAAATTAGATAATTGGATAGACACATTAGAAATTTATTTTACTGTGAATAAACATTCTAATGCTGAAAAGATTCAATTTGCAAGCTTGAAACTTTCAAGCCATGCTGTTACATGGTGGAAGTCATACCGAAAACGATATGACATCTCAGAATTGACATGGGGCAAATTCAAGAAATTGTTAAGAAAACAATTCTATCCAGTTGGTTATGAGGAAGAAAGATGGTACATATGGCAGCACTTCAAACAAAGGTTCGGTCAATCGGTACAAAAGTATACCTCTGAGTTCCACAACCAAGCCTTGGTATTGGATATAGATATTGAGGATTATGATGTTTTCATGAAATATATCGGAGGTCTTACTAATTACATACGGAAAGAACTGAAACTGTTCACCATAGAATCCATTGAAGAAGCTACTGTAAAGGCCATCGCCATCGAGGACAAAAATAAAATATCTGACAAGAAGGGCAACAGACAAACCACTGCAAGTAAATCTGATTGGAAAAATAAAGGTAAGTAGATCAAGAATAGTCTGATGCAGAAAAATTATTGTGATCATTGTCGTACCAGCGGACATGTTAAAGACAAGTGCTGGATACTCCATCTTGAGTTGAAACCTAAGAACCAGAGGAATAACCAGGGTAGGAACGATAGAAAGACCACATTGAAGGTGTAACAGGCAGAAGAGCTTCTAGAGTTAAAGCAACCTGACACTACACTTATCCTAATGGCAACACCAACAGATGTTGTAACAGCTTACAACCATGAAGAATTGTTTCATTTGAACATTCAAGTGAAGCAAAGTGTTGTACAAGCAATTGCAGATCCTGGAAGTAAAAAGAATTTGATTTCAGAGGCCTTAGTAAGAAATGTAGGCTTAGAAACAATGCCTCACCCTAAGCCTTATCCACTAGGGTGGATTCAGAAGGACATTGACATGCAAATTACAAAGCAATGTACCTTCAAATTTGCGATCACTAATCGTTACATTGATGAAATGACGTGTGAGGTGGTTCCATTGGACGTATGCCAAGTCATATTGGGTCGTCCATATTTATGGGATTGTGATGCTATTCATTATAGGAGGCTTCGTAAGTATCGCCTTGTGAAAGATAGGAAGGAGTTTCACATCAATGCATCTAAGCCTCAGATAGTAGATAATTTGTTAACAGCTACCCAAGCCAAGAGGTTGGTCAACTCTTGTGGGCGATATGTTTTGTTGATGATTCGACCCCAAGAGCAAAGATCAGGAGCTATGACCTTGTCTAGAAGCTCTTTATCCCCTTCTGCAATGTTTCAATATTGGGAGATTGCAGGAGGAGTTCAATGAATTGTTTCAGAATGTGCAAGGATTGCCACCACGGAGACCTGTGTAATCCAATTGGTAGGAGATTCATCACTACCAAACTTGGGTTTGTATCGCACTTCTGTTATGGAAAGTGAAGAGATCAAGACGCATATATATGGACTTCTTGGCGTATGTGCGTTGGCTATAGGGCGCTTAATAAGATTACCATCAAGAATCGGTATCCATTACTGAGGATTGATGACCTTTTAGATCAATTGCATGGTGCCCGTTACTTTACTAAGTTTATCTCAAATATGGTTACCACCAGGTTCGCATCCACGAAGAAGATACTTGGAAGACTGCTTTCAAGACAAAGCAGGGATTGTTCGAGTGGTTAGTTATGCCATTCGGATTATGTAACGCTCCAGCTACCTTTATGTGGCTAATGAATGAAGTACTTCGACCTTTCATTGATGACTTTGTCATTGTTTATTTGGATGACATCCTTATATATAGTGTCACATGGGAGGACCACCTTCGTCACGTTGCTCAGGTTATGGAGGTTTTGCAAGTTAATCGACTACAATTTAATGGTAAGAAGTGTAAATTTGGAAAGCAACAACTTGTATACTTGGGGTTCATTGTTGGTGCAGGAGAACTCAAAGTGGATCTAGAGAAAGTACAAGTTATCTCTCAGTGGCCCACACCCCGTTTGGTGACCGAAGTTCGAAGTTTATTGGTGCTTGTCAATATTTGAGAAAGTTTATTCGGCACTTCTCACAAATTGTTGCACCATTACATTACCTTACAAAGGCCAATAAAAATTTGAATGGTCAAACAAGTAAGAGGAATCATTCCAGTTGTTAAAACAGAAGATTACCGAGGCCCCAGTTTTAGCAATGCCAAATCTGCAGAAAGCGTTTGAAGTGGAAGCATACACATCTAACTATGCCATGAGAAGGGTATTGTTTCAGGATGGAAAACCAATTGCATACCATTATGAAATGTTTAGTGGACCAGTGTTGAACTATCCCACTTATGACAAGGAGCTTTACGCATTGCATCAAGCAGTGAAACATTGGAGAGCTTACTTGTTAGGGAAGGAATCGTAGTTCACTCGGACCATAAGCCTCTTCAGTAATTAACTACATAGTCTAAGTTGTAGCAAGCTCGCCACATGAAGTGGAAGTCTTACCTACAACAATTCAATATTGTGATCAAGTACAAGAAGGGAGTGACTAATAAGTTGGCTGATATGTTATCTCGACCACCCAGACCAGTTAGTTCCGCATTGTTAGTGGCTATGAAAATCCAACCTATAGTTCTTTCTGAGTACGCAAAGGGGTATGAGACATATGTGGATTTCAGCTCAGCTTATGAAAAGTTGCAACAAGGAAAGTCTGGAGAGTTTCAACTGAATGATAAAGGAACACAATTATGCATTCTAGAAGATGGTGATAGATAATAGTGGATTCGAGAAGCTCATACTTCCAAAGTAGCAGGGAATTTTGGGGTCGAAAAGACTTTATTGAATCTTCGTCGGTATGTTTATTGGCCAAAGATGCATCTCGATGTTTCTTGGTACATTTGAGGTTGTGTTGTATGCAACATATCAAAGCCTTCTAACAGGAAGTTAGGACTGTATCTTCCATTGCCAGTGCCTAGCCGACCTTGGAAGAGCATTTCGATGGAATTTCTTGGCAGATTACCTAATACCAAGTCTGGCCATGACTACTTTTTTGTTGTAGTAGACGGGTTCAACAAGATGGTGATTCTCATCCCATGTAAGAATATTGTTACTAGAGAAGGAGCAGCAAAGTTGTTTTTCCAACACGTTTGTAAACACTTTGGACTACCTACATCGATCATATCTGATAGAGATAGTCGATTTCTAGGACATTTATGGAGGTCTTTATGGGGAATGATGGATACCAAGTTAAAACGAAGCTCTGAATTTGATGCACAGACTGATGGACAAACAGAGGTTGTAAACCGGACTATGGTACATCTGTTAAGGGGCTACAATTCCAAGCATCCAAAAACTTGGGATGAAAGTCTCCCTTACTTACAATTTGCTTTTAATCGAGCAATTCATGGTTCCACACTAAAATTTCCATTTGAGTTTTGTTTAGGCCACTTACCTCAAAGTTGATTTGATTTGGCATTCACTACGAGTGATCGGTTGGGTGGAAAGGAAGAAGAAGAATTTGTTTGAGCACAGAAATTTCTCGAATGAGTTAGTAAAATTCACAAAGGGGTAGAGGCACAATTGCAACGATCTTAGCAACGATACAAAGCTTGCTATGACAACCATCGTGTGCCATGCAACTTTCAGGAAGGCGACCTTGTGTGGTTACACCTTCGAAAATAGCGGCTAACTGGAGAAGGCAAGAAACTTAAGCTTATTTGTTATAGACCATTCAAGATCATCAAGCAAATTGATGATAATGCCTTTCAACTTGAACTACCACCGTACATGCATATGTACTCGGTCATCAATGCTGAGAACTTGAAACAATTTGAACCATCTCTTCTTGATGATGATCGCGAGGAAGACACTCGACTGCCATAAGTTGATGACTTAAAGATGGAACGAGAGGACCCTTTGAAAGAGGATTATATCTTGGAGAAGAAGGTTAATGAAACCATACATGGGAAGTATGACTATTTCCGCATTGGCAGAAAAGGTCAACTTCTAAGAAAATTCAAGTGGTATATTCGAGACAAAGCGACTACAAAGTTTCCTCATCTTACCATCTAGCTTCAGCAGGAGCTCCAAGCTCTTAAATGGGGGAGCCATGATCTAGGAGGATCTTCACATAATATATTTGATTTATTTAAATCAAATATTAAAACAAACTTGTTTTAACCATTCGAAATGAAAGGTTTTAAAACAGTTTGAGATTTAAACCATTCGTTATTTATGGTTCAAATCCATTTATTGATTTTTAGCTTCCTATTTTGGGAAAACCAACATGTATATATGATGCAGTCTGCATCGCGAACAATTTTCTCTTTCGCCTTGATAGGCGAAATGAGCGTCATTAAGGCTTTATTTTGTTTTTGTTTTTGTTTATTTTGTTTTCTGTTTTCCCTTAGACTTTCCGTTTTCCCTTGGACTTTCTGTTTTCCCTCAGTTATAGCAAGATTGGGAACTTTTTGTTTTACCTCAATTATAGCAGGTTGGGGACTTTCTGTTTTCCTTAGTATAAAGGCTAAGTTATGGATGGTTGTATGGGGGACTATTTTTGAATAACTTTGAGGGTTTTTGTCTCTATTCTATCAACTTGGTATTCCATTGGAATCAACAAGGCATAGAACCTCTTGTTCTTGGCTATACTCATTCTCGATAATCAACAAGGAGCAAGGGTTATTTGTGTTCTATAAGTCTGTTATTATTTTCCTATCATGCACGCTATCAGTTTGTATCAGAGCTTTGGTTCATCATGCCACTATGGAGAGGGCATGGTGGAAGGGGTCAGGGACGTGATATCGATGAAGAGATTGGGAGATTGGCACAATAGGTTGAGCGTCTCACTCGGCAGATGGATGACTTGATTGCTAGACAACAACAAGATAAAGAGGATCGTGATGATGAATCAAATCCATTCAGTGAAGAAGGTGAAAGGGAAGAAAGGATGCCACTTGAGAATTTTGATGCAAGGAGATGGGAGACAGGTTTGAGGATTGACATTCCTGAATTCTACAGTAGTCTTCAACCCGAAGAATTTCTGGATTGGCTCAATTATGTAGAAGAGGTTTTAGAGTTCAAGAGGTTCATGAGAATAAGAAAGTATCCCTTGTAGCTACCAGATTTCGTGGGCGTGCCTTGGCATGGTGGCAACAATTGAAACTAACTCGTTCGCGACAAGAAAAAGATAAGATTGCAACTTGGGAGAAAATGAAAAAGCATATGCATGGTACATTCCTACCACCCAACTATTCAAGATTACTTTATTAGAAACTACATAATTTAAAGCAGGGAAATAAGACAGTGGCAGAGTACATCACGAAATTTTATAAATTAGTGGCTCGATGTGATCTTGTTGAGATAGATGAGCAGTTGGTGCCTCACTATATCATGGGTTTTCGTACTCATTTCTAGGATACTTTGAATTTGTTTGATCCATTTACTATGGTGGAAGCGCAACAAAGAGCCTTGCAATTAGAGAAGCAATTTACCCAAAAGACAAATAGCAGTGGAACTTGGTTTGGAAGCAGCCCAAGTAATCGTGGTGGTGTGAACAATTCAGCCCCTAACCGTGTGTCAGTTCCACAAGTTCAGAATGTGAAACCCCACTTAAGTGCGCCTCCAGGTAGGGTACAAAATGTGGGGCATGAACGTACTGGTACTCGTTGTTTTAATTGTGGTGACTATGGGCATCACATGGCTGATTGCAAGAAAGAAAGTAAAGTTGGCAAGGGTTTATTCACTGAGAATGAAGATAAGCAGGTGCAAGAGTATGCTGACATCCCACATGCTCCCATTTATGATGATTATGGTCAAGATGAAGTTGTTGCTGAGGAGTTCGTGACAGGTGATGATGGGCCGTTACTTGTGGTGCAAAGGACCTGTTTTACTCCTCGAGAAGCTGAAAGTAATGATGGGTGGCTTCGTAATAATATTTTTCAGTCCACTTGTACAATTGGAGGGAAGGTGTGTAAGTTGGTAATTAATTCTGGAAGCTGCAAAAACGTAATTTCTGAAGAAGCAGTATCCAAGTTAATATAGGAAACATAGCAACACCCTCACCCATATAAGCTTTCAAGGCTGCAGAAGGTTAATGAAGTGACAGTTTCAAAGCGGGCACTTGTTCCTTTCTCGATTGGTACCAATTACAAAGATAAGGTGTGGTGTGATGTCGTGCCAATGGACGCTTGTCATATCCTCCTGGGACTAACTTGGAAATTTGATAGACGTGTGACGCCTCCTGGGACGAACTTGGAAATTTGATAGACGTGTGACGCATGACGGATGGAAGAATACTTACAACTTTATGTTTAATAATGTCAGAATTACTCTTCTGCCTACTAAAGAGAAGATCCCAAAACCAATTCAAGGAAAGCCCTCGAGATGTTGTTATCAAAGAAAAAAATTTGTGGAAGAGGTGTAGGAAACTGGAGTTGTCTACTTGTTGATTGGAAAGGATTGGTCTATAGATTTTTCTACTGTTCTTATTCCTGTCCAAGCTTTGCTTGAAGATTTCCGGGATGTCTTTCCCGATGAGATGCCATCGAAATTGCCACCTCGACGAACCATTCAACACCAAATTGATTTAATTCCAGGGGTAGCCCTACCTAACATACCACATTATCGAATGAGTCCCAAGGAGCACAAAGAGCTACGACGTCAAGTTGAAGAATTGTTGGACCGGGCATGCCTTTTGGCCTATCTAATGCACCGAGTACATTTATGCGGGCGATGAATGAGATGGTTCGTCCGTTCATTGGAAAGTTTTTGGTGGTTTATTTTGATGATATTCTTATTTATAGCTCGAATGCATATTTGCATCTCCAACATTTGGGAGAAGTCTTAACAGTCCTAAGGAAGGAAAAATGTTACGCAGCAGTGAAGAAATGTTCCTTTATGACATATAAAGTGTTGTTTCTTGGCTTTGGGGTGTCAAAAGATGGAATTGTTGTAGATGAATCCAAAGTTGAAGCAATAAAGAAATGGCCACTCCCGCAAAATCTACATGATGTTCGAAGTTTCCATGGATTAGTGTTTTTTATAGATGCTTTATTCGTAACTTTAGCTCTATTATGCCGCCTATGACAGATTGTATGAAGAGTGGGAAGTTTCATTGGATCAAGAAGGCTACAGCCGCTTTTCACACCATCAAGGAAAAACTTATTACTGTACCAGTTTTAGTTTTTCCCGACTTTAGTAAGCTGTTTGAGCTGCATTGTGATGCGTCTAAGGTAGGCATTGGGGCTGTGTTATACCAAGAGGGGCGACCTATTGCCTTTTATAGAGACAAGCTAAATGGTTCAAAGTTAAACTACAACACCTATGATATGGAGTTTTATGCAGTTGTTCAAGCCCTCAAGCATTGGCGTTCTTATTTGGCTCACAATGAATTTATCTTGTATACTGATCACGAGGCCTTAAAACACCTCAATTCATAAGACAAGATCTCTGCTAGGCATGCTAAGTGGGCCTCTTATTTGCATCAATTTACTTTTGTTATTAAGCACAAGTCAGGTGCCTTAAATAAAGTGGCAGATGTTCTTAGCATAAGAGCTTACCTTCTCATAACCATGAAAAATCAGGTGCTTGGGTTTGATTCTTTGTGTGATTTATTATCAACTTACCCATATTTTGGCCCTATTTTGAGTGAAGTGGCAGCTAGTCTACAATTTGATTTTTTCATAGATGAAGGCTTTCTGTTTCGAGGGAACGAATTGTGTATTTCAGACTCTAGTATGCGCTTAAAGATTATTAGCGATTTGCACAATGAATGCCATATGGGGCGAGATAAGACATTGCAGTTGGTGTTGGATTCTCATTACTGGCCATCTATACGTCGTGAGGTCACTAGATTTGTTGCGGGTTGCAGAGTGTGCCAGTTGTCTAAAGGTGCTGCAACTAACGCTGACTTATACATGCCACTACCAATTCCTGAACAGCCGTGGGTACATGTTAGTATGGACTTTGTTTTGGGTCTTCCTTGCACTCAACGAGGTAAGGACCCTATTTATGTGGTAGTTGATCGATTTACCAAAAAGCCACAATTTATTCCATGTAAAAAGACCACCGATGATATCAATGTGGCTCAACTATTTTTTCATGAGGTGTATCGCCTCCATGGTTTGCTAGCATCTATTGTCTCTGAGAGGGACACTACATTTCTTAGCCATTTTTGGTGATGTTTATGTAAGCTTGTCAACACGAAACTGAATTTTAGTAGTGCCTATAACCTGGAAAACTGAAGTTGTCAATCGGTTTTTAGGTAGTTTGTTGAGGAGCTTGGTGGGAGACAACCTCAGGTCATAGGATCAGAAATTCAGTCAGGCTGAATTTGCTTTCAACCATTCTGTTAACCGGAGCACTAGATTTAGTCTTTTCTTTGTTACTTATGGCTATAATCCACGGTCTCCTCTTGATCTTGCACCGGTTACTGATTTCAAGCGAGCTAATGTGAAGGCAACATAATTTGCAACTCAACTTCAGCAGATTCATACAACTACTAAGTAGTGACTTGAGGAAGCCAATGCCAAGTATAAGTAAGCAGTAGATGTGAAACGACGACATGTAGAATTTGAGGTTGGTGATTTTGTATGGGCTGTGTTGACTAAAGACTGTTTTCCAGCCGGGGAGTATAACAAGTTGGCTGCCAGAAAGATTGGTCCAGTGGAGATTGTAGAGAAAATTAATCCAAATGCTTACCGCTTGAGGCTTCCAAGTCATATCTACACTGCTGATGTGTTAAATATCAAGCACCTAATGCCTTACCGTGGTGATAGTTCTGAAGAGGATGATCCGAATTTGACTTGGGGAGGATGATGCAGCCCGCATCGTGAACAATTTTCTCTTTCGTCTTGATAGGTAAAAAGAGCGTCATTGACAGGACCCCTCCTGAATTTCCCCTCGAAACCCAAGAAAGGCCCTTCTCCCGTCTGACAACCGCCTGACCATATTATCATATTCAGGGAATAGCTATGATGTGATAGCTGAATTGACGATATGATAGCCGAAGAACTTACCAACTTATATGGTACGATGATTATTGTCACGAATTGTGACTAGTGCCTGAGATATCTGGCGAGGATACTTTCATCATCGAGGTCAGAGGGTGGTGTGGGCAGTGACCCGGATTGACGAGTTGTGGCTGGTTCACACAAGGGGGACAGTTCGGATATTTTGTATTGCTTGTTGATGAAGTCCTCAGGGGTAGTTTTATAAACTACTTTTGTTGACAGGTGGATGATGGTCAACCAGGTATGGGGGAGGTTCTGCCGGGTTTACAATAAAGTTTCGTACGATATTTATGAGGTAGTAAGGGTAATTCTAGTATTAAACTGAGGTGTCAGAGGTTGTCAGATGGAAGTAGGGCCTTTTTCGGGTTTTGAGGGGAAATTCGGGAGGGGTCCTATTAGTCATTAAGGCTTTATTTTGTTTGTTTGTTTTTTTTAGTTTATTTTGTTTTCTGTTTTCCCTTAGACTTTCTATTTTCCCTTGGACTTTCTGTTTTCCCTCAGTTATAGCAAGATTGGGAACTTTATGTTTTCCCTCAGTTATAACAGGTGATTGGGGACTTTCTGTTTTCCTTAGTATAAAGGCTAAGTTATGGTTGGTTGTATGGGGAACTGTTTTTGAATAATTTTGAGAGTTTTATCTCTATTCTATCAACTTGGTATTCCCTTGGAATCAACAAGGCATAGAACCTCTTGTTCTTGGCTATTCTCATTCTCGAGAATCAACAAGGAGCAAGGGTTATTTTGTGTTCTATAAGTCTGTTATTATTTTCCTATCACGCACGATGTCAATAGATACCTTCATTATGAATGAATTAGATAAGCAATGGAAAACAATTTCATAGCTTCAATCGTTTCTTTCTCTAGTGTCTCATAAGTTTCCTCTCATATTAAGAAGTCAACTTCCAAAAAGAAGTAACGACTCTTTATTGCTACTAAAAGTTCTATCTCCTAGAAGTTTTGGATCACTTGGCACTCACTTATGCGTGTGTCAATTTACTTTTTGTATTGTGCATTTAGGCGCTAATTTAATTTTTTTTGTTGTTTTATTTTTTGATACAATGATATGGGGTGAAGGAGATTATATTATGTATATTGAGTATCGACCTCACCCTTTATGAGAGTCGAACCCAATAACGTGTGGAGAGGAATAACACTATACCATAATACTAAGTGGCAATTTGTTTTTATTTATTTTTAAATATAAAACGAAAGTCCTAATTAAATTTTATTTTTGAGAAAGACAGTCCTAATTAATTTGAATATAATCAACCGTAAAAAATATACACAAACTTAAATCAATGGTCTAAATAAATTTAATAATTAAATATTAAGAAATGGTACGTAAAAGAAAAGGTCACCTTCGAATTTTCCTCAATTTATATTTTTTACCATGTGAAAACTATTTTGGAAAAATGACGAGTATTTATTGAATTCTAAAAAAATATGAAAGTAATTATTTTCTAATAAGTAAGATTAAAAGGAATTAGACAAATTTGTCAAATTTGTCTAATAGATTTCTGATTGGCTGTATTCAATCCCTTTATCTAAAATATGTAATGGATTTGAAAGTAAATTAAAGAATATATGGAAAAGGAAAAGGAAAAGGAAAAGGAAAAAAGAAATTAGAGGTGGACAAGAATAATATTCTCTTTCCCCAAAATATAGAAGAATATTATGATGAGTGATCTAAAAGGCTACTTAAGTTTGATTTGGGTTTGGTCAAATATCTAGAAGGCTGGCTTTAGGGGTAAGTGCATGTTCTGCAAGAATTGAAAAATCAAGCAGAAATTGAAAGCAAATATCATAGGACCAACTACACGTGTCCAACCCAATAAAGGACGCATAATGTGGCGAGAAAATACAATACCGACTCTATATAATAATATTAGAAAAAGATTTCAAGGCAAAGCACAGAGCCAGAGAAGTCTGATGGAGGAAAAGCGCACGAAAATGTAGACCGCCTACCAAAATAAGTCATAGCATTGAAATTACTGATTCAAAATAACCCATGATGACATGCCAAGTAAAAAAATATTTCTTATTTCTTTTAAAAGATTACTCTTATAATTGTTATTTTCTTGGTTTACTTATTTTTGAAGGTAGAGTTATAATAGAGTCACCACTATGAGGTAAGATTTGGGAAAAATTCGCAAAGTAATTCATATCTACAATCTCATACTTAAATATTGATATAATCTTAAAGGGAGTCGATCTCATAATTTGTAGTATATTACTGTTATGTTTCACTCATATCTACAACCTCATACTTAAATATTGATCTAATCTTAAAGGGAGTCGATCTCACGACTTGTAGTATATTACTTTTATGTTTCATCTTATAATGTAATGCTACAATTAATATTATTGTGGTTCTAATATAATGGCCTAATGATATTCCTATTCACACGTTATATGAGGGGTTTCGGATTCGACTCTCGTAAATGATGAGATCGATACGTAATGTTTATATTGTAATCTCCCATTCCTAATATCATTGTATTAAAAAAACAAATTTCACTTTATAACGGTGTAATGCTACAATTAATAATACTAGGCTTTTTTTTCAGAATATAATAATACTAGGTTGTTTGAAGAAAGCTAATTCGACTTCGTCGGTCAGTTACTTTCATGTATAATGTAATGTTTATATTCAAACCATTAGACTCTGTTTTTATGTAGAATAAATTTAGAGTCTATAATGCCATATTTTATTAGTTAAAGTATTGCAATGCATTTATTCTGGAATTTGAAAAAAACAGAAACATGAAGAAGTCGAGTTGATTTTAAGTAACTTAGTCCATATAATCTTCAAATCCTTTTTCATTACTACTTAATTTAATTATTTTAAATAAAATACTCTTTATATAAAACGATAAATTACAAAGAGAAGCCCCAAAGACAACATAATTATAAAGAATCTCAAACACATGCATTATTAGCAATAGTACAGAGTTGGTGAGTCTAAATATGCAACCCTTGAATTGCCGTCGGATCCACCAGAAAATTAGTCTCTCGGTACACATGTTTGAAGGAGATAACAATAAAAGAGCACGCCTAATATCTGAATGTTCTTAATAAGTGTGTGCAACTTTTATAAGGAACTTCAATTTATGAAATAATAGCATCAGTCATCACTTGTAATCACCTTCCACTTCGAATATTCCTACCGTTAGAAAAACTCATATCATCTAAAAGAGCTTAACCTTCAACGAGGAGGACATTAGTGTCACTAGTGTTTCTTGAGCTTGAGTAAATTATGTCTCCACTATCGTTGCGAATGACAAAACCTATGGCGGCTTAATTCCCATAGAAAACTAAGCCATCAAATTTAAGTTTGAAGCAAGATGGACCATGGCGATTCTATTTAATAAGTTGCGGATGGGGTCATTGTGTTAGAGCCACTATTTACATTAACTATGTAGTAGGCTTTTCCCCATATAATTAGCGATGTGCAAAACTCTAGTCGATTTATTTCTTGCATCCATTTATTTCAAATCTATTTAATCTACTATTTTGTAGTTTTAATAATAAATTTAGCGTTATTATAAAATCAAAATCAAAATTCAAATTCAATATAAATTTCTCCTAAAGCAAATGGAACTTAATTTATATTTAGGACGAATATTAATGAGATTCTATAATTTATTTGTATGGCTCAAGAATTGTATGATATATACTCTTTCAATAAAGTGGAGTAGTTAGTGTTTGTTTTTATACAGTGATATGGCAGGGATAATTACATTATACATATTGAATATTGATTTTATCTTTTACGAAAGTCGAACTTGAAACCTACCACCTAATTGATGAAGAGAAATACCAATAAACCATAACATTAAGGGCAGGGTCTCTCATTTTTTTAGATCACCAATTAAAATATTATCTTTGAGAAAACTAATTAAATTATAGATGGTTTGGCAATTTAATTGTAGAAAATAAAATAAATATAGGGGAGGACTTGGAAGTAATTTAGTGTCCTTTATAGAGAAGGTTCCCAACGACTTTGGTCGAGGATTGGTCACCGACTCTCCATTCTCTTTTCTCTCCAACCATATAATAAACATGATCGTTAATCATACAAATGTTGGTCACAGGTGTCACGACGATGTCAAAATTTTTTCTTTTTAAAATATTTCTTTTATGAATGATATAAAATGAACCCTGAAAATTAACTCTCGATTCCATTTTGCATCTTGATGTTACTTTTGCAACAATATATATATATATATATATATATATATATATATATTTTTTTTTTATTTTGCAAATCTTGTTTAGCTTCTTTCAATCAAGTGATTTGAACCTTGTCTTCAGACCAATTGATAGTCCCTCAACATTTTGATTGGATCCAGCACCTTGTGAGTCCGTTTGCAAAATATGATGCATATTGTTACCAAAGTAGTTTCAGAGCACAAAGTGAGATTGAAGAAAAATTGAGGTTATCATGTCACACGTGAGTCTGTGACCAACAGATGTTTTTATTTTTTATTGGTCCAAAAACATATGTTTATATATTAATATTTTATTCTTTGTTTTTTATTTTTTTTGTTTTTTTGTGTTTTGTTGAATTTAATAAATGAAGATCCAAAAATTCACGTGCTTGAAGACCACTGAGTCACAGACCACCGGTCGAGGCACCTACCTAGTGATTGCACTAGGAACCACTATAAAAGTAGCATGAAGCCCTTCAGTTTTGCAGCACCATTGCACCAAGTTTTCTCTGCAATCACAAATATCTCGGAGTTTGATACAAATACCAAATACCAAATACTAAATACCAAAGACCAAATACCCAGCAAACCAAGCCATGGGTTCCCTTACAGTACAGCTTCCTAATAAGCTAATTCCCACTATCAATTTCTCAGTCGAAGATTTGAAGAACAATGGGTCCCGCTCGTGGCTCTCCACCGCCAAACAAGTCCGGTATGCTCTTGAAGAATACGGGTGCTTCGTGGCGGAGTACGATCATATTTCTGCACAACTTTTAGACCAGATCTTTGGGCAGGCCAGAGACTTGTTTGAGGTCCCCATAGAAAACAAAATCAAGAATGTCAGCGACGAACCATATCGGGGGTATATTGGTCCAAACCCCCTCATGCCACTCTACGAAGGCTTGGCCATCGATAATGTCACCTCCACACAACAAACCCAGAACTTCAAAAATATCATGTGGCCTCATGGAAAGAACAACTTCTGGTAATATTTCATTTATATATATATATATATATATACATTTTATTATTCATTTTAATTGATTTAAAGATAATACTTTTATCATATTTTGAGGTCGGGAAACCTTCACATTAATTCACTTTTTCTTTTTTGAAAAATCTTTTTTCACTTTTTTTTTCTTTATTTAATTTCCTTATACGTATATTATGTTTGGAACTAAACACCTAAGCTATTATTTCAAAATCATCAGTTAAAAAAGTAACAATTCTAAAAATTTGTTATTATTTATTTAAGAAGATAATTTTGAATTAGCGATTTAGAGAATAAATTGTATGAATTAATACATATATATTTGAAAAATTTTCTAAATTAAAAATGAAATGCATGTATTGTTCTTTTATTTAAGAGAATTAATTTTCGCACTCCCTTTTTTCCTTATGGAACTCCTCTCTTTATTCTGATCCCCGAATTGAGTAAAATATTCTTAAATTATAAGAAAAATAGCAGAATCTCCCGCCCTGCTCTTCCATATTATTGATAAAGCCTCGTATAGTCCAAATTGATACGTTGACAACTTTGACTGTATATATAACATTTTATTCTGTAATAATTGTTCATGCATATATGTATATTTATAAATTAATTATTTATTTATTTTTGATGTGCAGTGAAATCACAGATAGTTTTGCTGGGTTATTAGCTGAGTTGGAACACACAGTGGAGCAAATGTTATTTGAAAGCTTTGGGGCAGGAGAGCAATACGATTCTGTGGCTGCTTCCAACAGTCACCTTCTTAGATTCCTGAAATACAATAACCCAAAGGAGACTGACGCCACCTTAAGGTTCCCAAGCCACACTGACAAAAACTTCACCACCATTGTTGTTCAGCATGACGTTGGTGGCCTTGAAGTTAAAACAAAGGACGGAGATTGGATCAGCATCGAATCAAAACCTTCCCACTTCTTGTTCATGGCTGGCGATGGACTGCAGGTGGGTCCCATTTTCATACATTTCGTTATATATATATATATATATATCTCACTCTGATGGTATCTCATCGTACTACCATTTCAATTTATCAATTCATTCTTATTATAATATCAACCGTTCAACTCCTAAATAATCATTTCAAAATCATCTTTTACAAAAAATTAACATTAGAGATTTTTGAATCATTCATATGTTTCAAATAAATTAACGATATTAGTAACAATAATGAATATCCTTAATCATGGTAAACCGTTCCTTTAATTTATACATATAAATATATAACTAAATGATCTCAAATTTGATTGATTTTTTTATATAAATGATCTTTAAAAATAATTTAAAAATTGAAAGGTTCAAATTATATGATATATTTATATATAATTACACATACACGCTATTGAATAATGCATGTTATTTGTATTATTTATAAAGATGACGTAATTAATTAATTTATTTATTAGGTATGGAGCAATGACAGAATAAAAGCTTGTCACCATCGAGTGAAGCATTGTGGAGACAAGAAGAGGTATTCACTTGGGATGTTCACATTCAACAATGGTGTGATAAAAGTACCGCAAGAGCTTGTGGATGACAGCCACCCGCTCATCTATAACCCATTTGATAGCCGTGGCTTCATAAGGTTTTATACTACCGACGAGGCTAAGAAGGCCGAGTCTCCCATCCGAGCCTATTGCGGTGTTGGAGCAAAATAAACAAAGGCCATACCAACTTCTAAAATACTTATTACACGGCATTGTTTCACGGTGTCCAATTTACGGTTTTTGAGGAGTATAGTGTTATGTTATTGGTTAGTGTAATAGCTTTTGTAAGTGTTTATGTATGGAATATGTTTTATTTAATTTTTCCGTATTTATCTAATTCACTCATAAGTGAAATATCTCAAACGTATTTGACTCTCACAAATTACAATGATATATTCGTGTGGAGTTCGATATCTAATAACTGACTCATTGTTTGGTTTAGTTTGAATCTCCTCCCCAATAATGTACCTTGTATTGGAAAGAAAATTCATTTGCTTTCTGTACACAATTGCAAGTACCATTGTTTCTCTCTTTTCGATCAAATGGTTGTAGGAAAAGAATTTTGGTAATTTTTCCATTAAGTGCGGTAGGTGTGTCATCACCCAACCACGAATTGGATTGAATGAATGTGAATGTCACAACAGCCATCGCCGCCGCCATTACAGTCACTGAAGCCGCCTTCGTCGCAGTAAACAGAGAAGTCAAAGCTAAGAAAAACCGCCGCTAGAGCATTCACAGCAGTCGCAGCAACGCAAAGAACCCCCACCACAGCCGCATCAGCGCCGCTTCCCAAGCGTTGCCGCAGCCACAACAACACTCCTACCCAAGCCTCTCCGCAGTTGCAACAACGCCTCCAAAGCATCAATGCCGTCGCAGACAAGGCAACACTGCCATCGCAGCGTCGCTGCAAACACCGCACCACCGCCGATGCAGCAAGCCCCGTGGGCAGCCCACTGTCGTAGCTAGACCTCGTCGCTCGTAAAGAACTCAGGCAGATCTGAAATTTTCATCACTCACGACCCAACAACGGATCTCACGCAACGAGTCCAACATTAGGCCGCCCGGATGAGCCACCTCAGTGGCAAGCAAAACCGCCGCATCAACACCCATCCGCCATGCGAGCACAGTAGATGTTGAGCCAAATAGCAGAGACGGGCAAGGCGGGACGAGAAGAAAGGGAAGAGAGAGAGAAGAGGAGAATAAGAGAAAGGAAGAAGAAAAGGAGAAGAGGGACTGCTGCCGACCCCAAAGGAGATCGGTGGTTAGGGTTGAGAGTTCTCCGGGTTTTTTCAAGAGAGAAGGTAGAACACTTCTAGAGGGAGAAAATACCTCCGTTTTCTGATTTCATTAAAATGGTATATATTCACCACCCCCTCCTTTTAATTAGCCCTCCTTTCATCACCTAAATCACAACCTACTATAAACACTACGATCCCTTCATTTTAGCCTTACCCATATAGCTTAGGAAGTACCAATGGTGCCTCGAAATAACTCCATGAAAGGCCGACAGAGAAGCTGATGTGTTCTTCAAGTGAAATGATGTACTGTAATACAAAAGTGTTCATGTTCTGCTATACAAAAAAAAGGACAAACTACATAAAACCTCCCATACTATAGGGGTCATTTCAAGTTCATAGAAAAACTATGAAAATTTTCATCTAGATACCCAAACTATGTTGCCATCAACATATCACTACCTCTGTTAAGTTTTCCGTCCAATCCAACGCTAAAAGGCCACGTGGAAAGTATTTGGTCAAAATTATAAGGGCAATTTAGTCAAGAAAAATGGTTAGTCAAAATCCCTTAATAAAACCTAATCCCAAATTGAAAAGCCAATTCTCTTCTGCAAGTCCAAACCCACCCACGAATCTTCCTGGAAGTTGCCATGGCATTGCCTTCACTCCCACCATTAAACCCCTCACCAGTTCCTCTCTTCTTCCTATCAATTCATTTCTTCTCTCTTCTTCTTCTTCTTTTTGATTTCTCTCTCACCTGCCTTTTTTCTCAATCATCGGCACCTCATTGGGAATGAGATCGTCAACTGGCTTCCAATAATTCTTGTCTACCTCAGCATGAAACTTCTCTTGATTGGCCAAGATCAGCTTTTCCCTTTCTCTGTTAGCACCTTTATTATTTTCACAAGTGATCTTCCTTTTCTGGTATAACTCCACCTTGAATTCATCTGCATCCTCAATTATTTGAATCAACAGCTCATTTCCCTCTTTTCCTTCTCCTCAAACTAAATTGCATTATGCCTCCTCCATTCTCTGAGAGTTAAGCCCTCATCTGGTGACATATTTTCCGGAGGTGGCAAAATTGGATCGTCCGATCCGCCGAACCCTCCATTGAGCCCTGGCCATTCGATTCGGCGTGACTGATGGCGGAGACAAGGCCTCATTCGCCAACTGTGAGTCGAATGGGACTTGTCGTTTAAGTCGGGAGACAAAGACGAAGAAGAGGAAATCGTCGGGAACGGTGAGGAGTACCGGATCCCTATAGCCCAGTTGATCGTGATTGGTGCGCTTCCTTATGGAACCATCAACGAGATCACCAAACGTCTGGTGGCGGATTGTCGGGTTGGGTTTTCAATTTGGTCGATTATCGGGTTGGGTTTTCAATTTGGGATAGGTTTTATTAAGAAATTTTGACTAACCAATTTTTTTTGATGAAATTGCCCTTTTATTTTGACAAAATACTTGCCACGTGTCCTTTTAACGTCGGATTGGACGGAAAACTTAACGGAGGTAGTGATATGTTGATGGTAACACAGTTTGGGTACCTAGATGAACTTGAAATGACCCCTATAGTTTGGGTATGAACTTGAAATGACCCCTATAATTTGGGGGGTTTTATGTAGTTTCTCCTAAAAAAAAAAGGCAAAGTTGATTCAATCCAAATGCTCAACAACTCAAATGATACTGGTTATTCCATTTGTTATTTCATTCACTCCAAAACCAGCCAAGTTACAACTTGGAAAATAAAAACCTAAGCTGGTCTCTGAGGATGCATTAGGGTTGGAGGTAGGTACTTTTGTTTCTCTAATTCTTAGCATTTTATTCTATTCATGAGATATAACCACAAAGTTCCTTGTCTCTATGTTGTTTTCATATGTGAGGTTCATTTTGATTCCATGAACATAGCTACGCTCACATATGCTTGCTTAAGACGAGTGCACATTTGGTTCTGAGTGATTGAGTGAATCAATGAGAATTAGAGTTTGAAACATATTATGACTTCATAGTGTGAGTATGGCTTGCGTTGTTTCTGTGATCCACAGTGCCTTAGCTTCAAGGATGCATTCACTTTAGTTGATGAATTGATAGGCAGAGGTATGGAACTCAAGGTGATCACTATGCCCCCTTGGCTCTCGATCAAGTTAATAGTCCAAACACTTCGGTCAGCCATTGTGAATAGAATAGTATTTGTTGAATATATGGAATGCCAAAACATGAATTCTTTCACAAATACGTGTAATGCTACAAAAACTTTCAAAGGGAAGTCTCTATTTTAAGGGTAAGTGTTGGTAAAAATAAAGCACAATAATATGGACTCTATCTTTATCAGTTAAAACCTTGCAAGTGTACAAATCAAAAGACATTATAGTAATAAAGCAAGGATGACAGGACCCTTCCCGAATTCTCCCTTGGAATCCGTGAAAAGCCCTGCTCCCGTCTGACAACCCTTGACATCTCAAATTAATTCTTGAAATACCCTTAACAGTCCAACAAGACTCACGAGAATTCTACCAAAAATCCGGCAGAATCTCCCCTGTAATTTGGTCAAACCGTCTTCCACCTGTCAGATGAAGGATGCAATAGCAGTTCAAAAAACTATCCATGAGGACTTCCTCAGCAAGTAAAACAAAATAACTGAAATGTCGCCCTCGTACGAACCAGCCATAACTCGTCAATCCAGGTCACCGCCTGCACCACTCACTGACCTCGATGGAAAAAGTATCCTCGTCCGATATCTTAGGCACAGGTCACCACCCGTGACAGTAATCATCGTATCATATAAGCCGGTAAGTCTCTCGGCAATGATATCGTCAAAACACATAGCATGAGCCGGCAAATCCGTCGGCTATCACAAGATAGGCATCATAAACCGGCATACCCCTCTCGTCAAACATCCTACCATCCACTGAGTATGATAATCTGGTTAGGCTTCTGTCACCCTGAACTTGTATAGAAGTCCATACATGCCTCAATGATTTGATTCAATTCAATATTCAAGACTTGGTTGAATTGAGACTCACTAACTCTATCCCGAGCCGTAACCCGATATCCTGGCTCTTCCCTAGCCATAGCTCAATATCCGGAGCCGTCCAACATGAAGACAAGCCCTCCTAACCACCGCCGATAATACCTCAAGCAATGGCTAGAACCCGAGAGGTCCAACCCGAGGACCTATTCTCCACACATCCGATAATACCTCAAGATATGCGGACTTCAACAAGCACACGACCGATAATACCTCAAGTCATATATCGGAGAAATAACCCTCCACATATCTAATAATGCCTCAAGAAATGCGGACCTAGACGAGCACACGACCGATAATACCTCAAGTCATGTGTCAGAGAAATAACCCTCCACGTATCCGATAATGCCTCAAGATATGCAGACCTCAACTAGCACACGATCGATAATACCTCAAGTCATGTGTTGGAGAAATAAGCAAGACACCCAGAGATATGATACAAATGAAAACTGTACATATATCCAAAGCCCGCTTTTAAAATCATTATTACCTGGTATTAACCGAAATCATAAAAAACTCAGGCCAAGAGCCCAAAATCCAATAAAGCTGAAATCCAGGGCCTAAGCCCAAAATCTCATTTTCAAATCCACTATTGAAAATCCATACCCAAAATCAATACCTTTAGACATTAGTAAACCGAGTAACCCACTTAACTTAGCTTCCGAGTTTCTTAAATATAACAAGTCATTATTCATAACATTAGATTAGACATACATAATATGCATACCTTACAACTTAGGAAGCCAAATCCACTCACCTCAATGTCCGTTCGTTCCTGAACACTCCCTCAATTTCCGTTTAGGCTCTACCCCTAAACCCCGGGAATACACGCACGGCCTAACGCATACAACATGACTTTGGGCGTCTAAAAAGCCCCTAAATGACCTCCAATGGGCTCGAAACTAGCGCCAACAGATTCGGAAGGTCGAAAGTATATCATCACGCGTCGTCGTTGGCTGAGGGCCAGACCCACGCGCCGCTGCGAGCCAGCGGAAGACAGACGGCCTTCTCACGCGCTGCCACCCGCCAACCACGCGTGACTGTGGACGGTACTCACGTGAACAGTGTCACCATTAGCCATCGTCATGACGCCGTTAGTATTTAACGGAATATGCTAACGCCGTTAGCATATTCTGTTAACTATTGACGGCGTCAGTTGATTCAACAACTGACTAGGATGCCACGTGGCTCCACGGGGCTGCTAGGTGGCTTCCATGGGGCTCCACGTGGCTGCTAGGTGGGGGCCACGTCAGCCATTGAAATGAACCAGCTTGCCGGAGAAGACGACCGGGCAGCTGCCATTACTGCCATCGACGGTGGCCGGATTCTGAAATTCCTTGCCGAAAATCGCCATTTCCGGCGAGCTTCAAATTTCCTCATTTCTATATGGATTTCAACAATTTTTACACCAAACTTCATCTACTAAATTCTAGGGGTTCAAAAACTTACCTTTCAAGCCTTGAAATCCATGGGAAGGCCTCGAAATCGATAGAGAGTCCCAAATTTTTTTTGTTCCTAACCGAAACTCCTCCGCAGCCAAAACTCCACCAAAACACTCGAGAGTTAGCTCGATTTAAACCTCAAGACCCCACTAAGATCGTACAAAACACCAAGGCGTTCGATATTACTGATCAGTCGTTATTTATGCATCATTTTGATGTCTTTATATGCCTCTCTTACATGTCTTTTGAATGATTTCGTGCCATCAATAGTAGAAAATAATCAATCTTGTGAGACTTGTGTAGAGTTAGAAATTTAGGTAAAATCTGGAAAGAACGCAAAAAGAATGACTCAAATCGGAGTCCAGATGAAGGAGATATCCTCATTTCAATATCAGGTCCTGAATGGAGTCCTGAGTGCGCCAGTGCGCCGGTGCGCCTATTTTAGGCCACTGGCCAAGTACCTCATATCAGGCCCTCCGGGTCTCAAACCTGTGTTTCATGACATCAAGGTCAGGTCCTAGAAGTGCCAAGGTCGCGCTAAGGCAGGTCGATGACATGTCCCAAGAAATCCCATCCGAGCCCAGATGTGCGCCTAAGTCGGGGGTCCCTGTTCCGCTAGCGGTGGATCAGAGGTTCTCTGTCTGCGCTAAGCCTGACAACATTTGCGCCAAGCCTGAAAGAAGATGCGCTTCTACTATACTCATGATGTACTTCAAAAGCGCAGTCTCATATCCTGATTACGAAGATAGTCCAAAATCCAAGTTTGGCCAGCTTGCGTTCCCACTTGCCAGCCTGCATTCACACTCCCGGCCGTGCTCTGATTGATTCTAATAGATTTTAAGGACTTTGTAATTAATTAAAAGTAAAATAACTTTCCCTAATCTTATAGAATAAGGTTTTACCAATCCTTATAGAATAAGGTTTTACCAATCCATATAGAATAAAGTTATACTAATCCTTATAGAACAAGGTTTTCCCTTGTCTATAAAAAGGAGAATCAGAGAGAGGATCAGGGGTTCCGTTTTGTTTTCTGAAAAACAAAGACCTTAGCCGTAGATAGTATTTTGGTTTTTTTAGAGTTTTACATTAAAGCTTGGTTCTTCTCGAAGTAGAGTGTGTTGGACGTGGAGCTTGGAGAAGAAGGCTCTACCGTGTCTTCTGCTGCACCTGTTCTTCACAATCTCTTCTGTACCCTTATTTTCATTATTGCAATTTACTTATGAATTCAATTATATTTGTTTCAATTTCAGTTATGTGTGAGTAGTCATTAGGATTAAGGCTACTTGAAGCCCTAGCCATGTTAGCTTTTTGATTGGATTTCTGGCTCTTGATTATGATTGCTATGCATGCTGAATAAGTTGGATTACTATGCTTAATGACCTTAATTTATGCCTATAAGATTAGCTACCTTGTTTGCATATAATTATAGATGTAATTGCTTGAGTGACCGTCATATCATCTTGTGATTTGGAGCATCGAAAGTATTCTTACTTGTAATCTTAACTCATAACGACCTAGGATTGCATGTCACTTTGCTAGGCTAATGTGGTGTCATTAAATTCTCTTTAAACTTCATGCATCATCTTAAAAGGTAGGTGATAGACGTTCTAGGCATATGCCCTGTTTAGAACATGCTAAGTAAAAGGGAATAAGATGTGTCTAGTGAACCAACGCCAGGTCCTAGGCACGGGCACCTAATTCAGAAAATGCATAGTAATTAGGTCAAGGAAATCTGGTTAAGAGCTATAATTGGTTAGAGTGGATAGTAAGCCTTAATTCGCCTTAGTTAATAATCAATCAACCGTTAATTCTTGCATTGTTATTTTCTGCATTTTATTTTACTTGTCTTTAAATTTCAGTTCTCACATCATAAACCCCCCTGCGTGTGTGTGTGTGTGTTTTCACTAAGTTAATAAATATGAACTAAAGTGGTCATAACGTTGATACAAGTCCTCGAGGGATCGACTCTTGCTGTGCTACTATACTATTCTTATCGATTTGTGCACTTGCAAGGATTTTATAACTGTTAGAATTGAATTGCATATTTCTTGCTCTTTAATTTTACCAACAATTACCTGGATAGATCAGAAATCGAACGTGAAGCTTCGATTCCATAGAACTTCCGCCCTTCGATTCTCCACGCACAACAGTTGACGACACCGATGGTGAGCATGATTTAGTTCAGCGAGACGAAAGGAAGAAGGTGGTGGTGGTCTCGTAGCTCGCCACACCGTCGAATGGGGAAGATGAAGAGGGGTTTTTGGTTTGCATCGCGAGAACGAGAGGGAGAAGAGAAAGGGGATATAAAGTATCCAAGTCCCAAAATTACCAAAATGCCCTTGAAACTTCTAGACCTCTAACTCTCTCACTCGAACTCCGTTTTTCACGTGTCGCCTCTCTACGAACTCATGAGTTCGAGACCAACGCAATGGTCCAAGAAAAACTTCCAAAAGTCTTCCCAAACAAAAAGTAACTTTCGAGCCCCGAGGTAAAAATCGTCCTCCCCTAAATTAATTTATGAAAATTCGCTAATTAAAAATACGGGTTGTCACAAAGGATCGATTCCACAAGGACTATGTATCAACGTATGTCCAATTCAACTTTAGACTCAATTAACTCAATAAAACAAACAATAAAGAAACCAGTAGAAGAACTCCACTTAGACTCAACTTAAGACACTAACAACCCAAGAAAACACTAAGACAAATGAAAACGTAAGTAAAGATGATTGCATTAATTGGTTAACTAAGTCAAATTAAGGCCAACTATCCACCCTAACCAACCAAGTTATTAACGTGATTTCCAAGATTACATTACTTTGAATTAACTTAATCTGATGCCCATGCAAAGGTCCACTCAAGGCTCACTCCACACATGTTATATCGCTCTTAGGTTATATGTCGCAGGCCTCTCAAACTCGCTACCACAACTATTCAATAGAATGCATGAGGCCCAAAGGGAAATTCAATGACATTACACTACCCCTAGAGAAAGATCTGTAAGCTAGGTTGTCATGAGCTAGATTACAATTAAGAAGTAAAGCCACTACCGTTGGTGCTAGATAATCACAAGAAGATGGTCAGTCAATCTAGCAATTATTCACTTGTAGATTATGCAAACAAGACGACTAATCCAACTAACATAAACTAAGATCATTCCGCACATTAATCACAATCATATCCAATATTCGAAGAATGTAAAGCAAGGACCAAAACCACATTAACAAACTACATGGTCAGGGCTTCAAGCAGAACTAATCCTATCGAAAACTACTCGCACATATTATTGATATAAAGCTTAAAAGAATTCATAATTACAAAACAAAACTTAAAGAGAAGAAGAGGAAACATTGAGAATAGTGATGAGCCAAGGCACACGTCCACGCAATCTTCAACCTTCTCTATGTTCAACTCCTCCCAAGAACAAAACAGTGTCTAATTATATGAAAACAAAACTATGCGACTAACAAAGATTGGGAACCCTAGTTTCACATTGAAACTTAGCTTAAACACACCTAGGGCTTCCCCTAAAAACTAGGTGTTTAAAACTGAATTACAAAGACCAAAAGACCCTTAAATAAACGCTAAAATAGGTTTGGTTTCCTAGCTCAGCAGGGACAAAGTCCTAAAATCTAGGATTTTCTTAGGCGGCAAATAATCTCCACGCAGCTCAGGAAATTCTAATGCGCCAAGGACTATTCTGGATCCTTTTGAGACATTCTTCAACAACCAAGCATGGCTTGCACCTTTCTTGGATCTCCAGCTTCGTTATTGGACATGTTAAGGACACAGCAGGTCATTGACCAATACAGCTAGGAAAAACCACTCATTTCACTTTCATATGATGTATCTAGCATGGTTCTGGGCTTTTTCCCATTGAAAAGCACGTAGAAAACTCAGTGGCCAATTTCGCTCAAATCAGGGCTCCCGGGAGGTCTTTTAGGGCGCAACTTGTCATTGGCAGCTCTGGGCGTGCCGCTTGATTTCATTTGCTTAGATATGTGCTCAGAAGTGTATTTCTGGGTGGCATCTCTCTTGGTTCCATCGAGTTCCATGTCATGTCCCATTTTGACTCAATCAACATGTCACAACCCTAAATAGGGTGCAAGGACGCAGCTGAGGGCACAACCTTAGGTCGTCATTGGACCTGGGAACACACTTAGAACTTGGGACTTGAGGCGTATTAGGGGACACGATTGGGACTTGGCTGAGAGCTCTAAAGACGCGCCATGGCTCGTCTAGGCTAGTTCTATGACTTGGATTAGGGCGCAGATGAAGTATCTTTGAGACATGTCAGGGACACATCTTGGCATGAACCTCAACTCAACTTGAGCTTGATCTGCTGGTCCTCGGACATGATTCTAGGATCCGGATGACTTGATTCGATGTTCCTGATTATGCGCCCTAAATAGGGCGCAAGGGTGTGCTTGGGCCTAGCTCAGGACCCGATAGTGAGCTGAGGACAACTTCTTCATTCTAGCTCCAAATTGAGACCTTCTTTTTGTATTCCACTCAGAATATCCCTGACTTTAAAATTCTGCACAAGTCTCACCAGAAGCATAACTTTCTACTATGGTTGGCACAAAATCATTCAAAAGACATGTAAAAGGGCACTAAATGACATCAAAATCATGTATAAATAATGACTGAACAAATACCCCCATACTTATCTTTTGCTAGTCCCTGAGAAAAACCAAGAAAGCAGAACTAAACAAAATGAGAAGACTCAATCTTAATTAGATAGGACATTTGAACCCCCTAGGTCTTCCTAGTAGGAGGAGTTTTGTCTCTTGAGGGTTATGGCAGCTACAACACCCACAAACGTTTTACTTAAACGTCTAGAAGGCTAGAGATAGTGGTTTAGACAAGTTAATAAGAACTAGAGTAAAGGAACATGTTTTGCAAAACTAAAAGATCATGCCACAGCAGTAAGAGTCATTTGTAAGGTGTGAATGCCAAAATCTCAAATAATCATGCTTACTAACAACTTCATTCAAGTGCTCCAGAAAATCCTCACTGGATATCTCTCAATTCACTCTAGAATCCTAGGCTTTACACTCATATCAAGCATATGTGACGGAATTTATGTAAAGGCATTCAAGTTTAATCACATATGAACATTCAATAAAAAAACACTTTTTGAATTTAAGATCTCTTGAAAGAAATTGAACTTTATGAACATAGACACTTACCTCGATCCTCAGCATGACTGTCCATAAGATCAGTTAGGTCTTTCACATTAGGTTGCAATGGAGCTAAGCTTAATGGTTTAAGAAGGAAGGGATAGGATTCAAAGAACCTGAGTTGTGCCAAGGCAAGAGAAGTCATGACTTGAACTAGTACTTTCTGATCTGAATCCTTACTTAAGGCCCACGACATTGCACTTCATGATTGCACTTCTTGAAGTCCTCTTGAGTCCATTGGATCACTTGGATCAATTCACTTTTTCTGTCATTCATTTTATTTTTCTTTTCTGATTTCTTTTCTCTTTTTATTTTTCTTTTTGAATTGAATTGACCCAAGATCATGCAATGGTTTCCTCATTCCTTATGAAGGTTTTCACTTGTAGAGCACTTTACTTAACATTCAAACTTTCGGACTTTGTCAGCCTTAGTGCTTGCAGCAATGGCTCTTAGAACTGGGCATCACCTTCTTTAACTTCTCATTCTCACCATGATTCTCATTTAAGTCAACCTTAGCACATACCGAGGTTATAGGGCATGGCCTAATTGAATGGTTCAGTGTTTTGGCATGTTATATTTTGGGTGATGAAAGAAAGGTTGAGTGTTTGGCTTCAAATTGGCCTAGGGAGCACACAACAGGGCATGAGAAGGTCTTTAGAGGTTAAAGCATACATAACCTACATCACTTCTTATGACAAACCATACATCAAACCAAAAGTATCTCTATGATGTTAGTTCTTTAAATTTCAATCCAAAAGTAATCTAATGAGATCAACAATTAAGAACAACATTGAAGACTGTTTAAAGTGTAGAAATAATGTGTATCACTCATTTAGAATGGCATTGCGGTTCAAGTTGTCACAAGGCAATCTCCACTAATTTTCTGAAGTCACACAAATTTAGTCATTTTGTTCACTTAATCATCCAACGCATGGCATTGTGAAGTGCAAAGTTATAAACTAACTGACAAGGTGTGACTCTTAGGAAAGCAAAGAAGGTTACCTTAGCATGTACATTCTTATTAACAACTTAAAGCACTAGCCACTACACCAGCTTAACTAACAACTTAAACTAACTTAAAAACAGAAACGGAACAAAAACTGATAATCTGGCCGTGTACACCCCCAAACCTATTGGTTTCTATATTCAAAATTGTCAATCCCACACCCCCAAACCTAAACTAAACATTGTCCTCAATGTTTGAAGAATAAGCAAAACAAGACAAAAAGTAAGTTTAGTGAGGCGATATGCGTAGAGACATAAGAATGAGAGAGGGGTATACAGTAGGGCTAGGTTGCCTCCTAGGAGCGCTTTATTAAACGTCTGGGCAAGACGAGGCTGGCAGCTATGCTCTTGGTGGTGTGCCAAGGTCTTGGGAGCTCACGGTATGTTCTGTGAAGGCCTCAAAGTAAGGCTTTAGGCGGTGGCCATTCACTTTGAATCAGTTCTGGTTGTGAAGGGGTCTAATCTCGACTGCACCATGGGGGAGAACATTAGTGATAATGAAAGGACTAGACCATTTAGAGCGAAGGTTACCTCGAAGGAGTCTGAGGCGTGAATTAAATAGTAGGACATTTTGGCCCACATGAAAGTTCTTCCTCAGGATGTACTTATCATGAAAGGCTTTAGTTTTCTCTTTGTAGGTCCTGGCACTTTCATATGCCTCATTTATGAGCTTGTCTAGGTCACTTAACTGCAGCTTCCTATGAAGACCCGCTTCATCTATGTCCATGTGTACCTTCTTAATTGCCCAATAGGCATTGTGTTCCAATTCCACAAGGAGATGGCACCGCTTCTCAAAGAAAAGTCTAAAAGGATACATGCCAATAGGGGTATTGTAGGCTGTTATGTAGGCCCATAAGGCGTCATTCAAGTGGTTTGACTAGTCCAACCTGTTAGGACTCACTGTCTTCTCCAAGATGGCCTTGATCTCTCGGTTGGAAATTTCAGCCTGACCACTGGTCTGCGGGTGGTATGGCGTGGATATCTTGTGATGAACTATGTACTTCCTCATCAAGGCCTCGAAGGACCTTTTGCAAAAGTGAGTGCCCCCATCACTGATTATGGCCCATGGTGCTCCAAACCTGGCTAGAATATGGTTCTGAAGAAAACTAACAACTACTTTGGAATCATTAGTTCGTGTGGGAATCGCTTCCACCCACTTTGACACATAATCCACAGCAAGCAGAATATATAAATAACAAAAGGAACTACGGAAAGGGCCCATGAAATCAATGTCCCACACATCAAATATTTCAACAATAAGTATAGGGTTCAATGGCATTTGATTTCTAGGCCCTATGTTACCTTGCCTCTAGCACTTGTCACATGTCATGACAAACTCATGAGCATCTTTAAACTACGTGGGCCAGTAGAATCCACTTTGTAGGACCTTTAAAGTTGTCTTCTTTGGACCAAAATGGCGACCACATGCCATGTCGTGGCAAAAGTTTAGCACTGACTCCATCTCAGCCTCTGGGATGCATCTTCTGATGATCTGGTATGGGAAATGTATCCAGAGTTAGGATCATCCCATACGTAGTATAAGCGATTCACCTGCCTAATCAGCTTCTCCATCACCCGATTCCTTCTTGTTCAGTCATTTGATTTCTTTCCTGTTCCACAAGACACAATCTGATTTAGTTTCCTGTAAATTCAGATTTAGTTTCCTGTAATTTGGTGTAATTACTTACTTAGTTTAGCCTAGCACGCTATGTTAATCTTGTATAAATTTACCTCAAAGTAATGAAGCAATTATTCAGCCAAACCTTCATATGGTATCAAAGCTTTTTTTCTCTCTAACGAGACAGTTTTCCCTTTCCTGGCCCTCCTTTCTCCAATCCATCATCAGCCATGGCCGTCGAAGTTCCAGCTAGCAATTATGCCAACACAACCTCCTCCCCTACCCTCATCACCATACACGCTGCCCAACTACCCATCAAACTCTCTGCCCATAACTTTCCCTCTTGGCGAGCACATATTATGGCTCTCCTTTCAGGCCATGATCACGTTGGTTTCATTGTTGGAACCAACACCTGTCCTCCACGTCCTACAACCCCTAATCCTCTCTATGCCTACTCTCTATGGCGCCGCCATGACCAAGTCCTCCTCCACAGCCTGATTACCTCGGTTTCCCCTGAAGTGGTTGTTCTCATCGCCACTTCCACAACCTCCCATGCCGCTTGGACCGAACTTGTCCAATTGTATGCGAACAAAGCACGTTCCCGTGTTATGGGACTCAAGGAGAAACTAACGCTCATGTGTCGAGACAACAAATCAGTCTCCGAATATCTCCTCACAATCAAGGGCATCGCTGATGAGTTGGCCATCCTTGATGCACCTCTTTCGGATGATGATCTCGCCATTCATGTCCTCAATGGAATTGGACCTGAATTCAAAGAAATCGCGGCTATTGTTCGTGGGCGAGACACCGCCATTTCTTTCGAGAATCTCCACGACAAACTTGTGGACCATGAGGCCACCTTACGTCGCCTTGATAACAAGGAGACAGCCGATGTCACAGTGAATAACACCTCCACCCGATCCTTCTCCCGCAATCGGTCTCAGCCACAGCGTACCTAGAGTTGCTCCCCTGCTGATTTCAGCCGCTCCAATGGCTCCCCAAAACGTGAAAATGGCCCTCCCTCCTCTGGCCGATCAGCCCACCCATCAGGACCACCATCCGATCACCGCAATTCCTCTGCTGCAGGTCGTGGATACCGTGGGTTCTGTCAATTGTGCAACCAACAGGGCCATTCTGCTCCACGTTGCCCTTAATTGTTCTCACTGCTTCAGCCCAGCCCCAATGTGATGACCAATCAACGTTCTCCAACTTGGCTGCTTGACTCAGGAGCCTCACACCATGTCACCAACTCCCCTGCCAATCTCCCCACATACTCTGTGTATGATGGGCCCGACGAAGTCCCTGTTGGTAATGGGCATGGGTTAAAAATTACCCACGTTGGTTCAACTTCTCTACCCTCACCTTCTAACCGTTCTTTAACTCTCAATAATGTTTTATGTGCTCCTTATATGTCCCATAATGTTATTTCTGTAGCTAAGTTTAATACGCAAAACAACACATCTATTGAAATGTTTTCCAATTCTTTTCATGTGAAGGATCGGAGCACGGGGGCGGTTCTAGTCCACGGACGGAGTAAAGGAGATGTGTTCGAGTGGCCCCATCATCTGCTGCCATCTTCATAACAACCCATCGCTTTGGTCGGTATGGCTGCTCCAATCACACAGTGGTATCGTCGACTTGGTCACCCTCACTCTCGTGTCCTTCATCATCTCACCCACAAATACTCTCTTCCAGTTTCTAGGTCTTCTAGTTTTGAGTCAACATGTGTGTCTTGTCTTTGTAATAAAAGCCACAAGCTTCCGTTTGGGACCTCCTCCATATCGAGTCGGGGTCCCCTTGATGTCATTTTTAGTGATGTTTGGGGTCTATCTCCCCATACATCAACTGATGGTTTTCGGTATTATCTTTTATTTTTTGATCATTTTTCGAAATACGTTTGGTTATTTCCGTTGAAATTAAAATATGATGTTTCATTCGTTTTCATTAAATTCAAAGAAGTTGTTGAAAACTATTTCCATACCAAAATCACTCAATTATACACTGATGGTGGTGGAGAATAAATTAAACTGAAACATTTTCTAGCCACACATGACATCACTCATCTCACCACACCACCCCATACACCCGAACACAACGGTATGGCTGAGCGTCGTCATCGCCATATCGTTGAAATTGGGCTCACATTACTTCATCAAGCATCCATTCCACCTTCCTATTGGCCTTATGCTTTTAAAACAACAGTACATCTTATCAATCGCCTTCCATCACCATCCAATTCCTACAAAATCCCATATCAAATTCTCTTCCAAAATTCTCCCAACTATCACAGCCTTCGAGTTTTTGGGTGTCGCTGCTTCCCCTGGCTCCACCCATACACCTCCAACAAGTTGGAACCTCGGTCCCGTCCTTGTGTCTTCCTTGGCTATTCACCCACTCAAAGTGCCTTTTACTGTTTAGATCCATCTTCCCATCGTATATACGTCTCTCGTCATGTCAAATTTGATGAGTCTTTCTTTCCCTTCCAATCCCCTGTGCAGCCATCCCCACATATCTCCTCTGCCATTGTGACCGAATGGATGGGCCCCACCACACCACCTTCTTCAGTTCACGCCATTCCTGCTCCAAGTAGCGTACTCCACCCAGGGCCTTTTGACGCACCTCCTGCCTCTTAGTCCGCAGGCTGTAGCCCTCCTCTCTCTGATTCTTCAGCCACTGTTCCCTTATGTATGATCTCTTCCCTTGCTCCTCCCACATCACCATTAGCCACTACATCTCCCCAAACACCTCCCTGCCCTGCTGATCCGAGCCTTCCCACGCCACCCCTAACCAGTGAACCACACACTGACCAACCGCGCCCTGATCCCCCAATCCAAATCTTTGTCCGCAACCCCCACTGACCCGTTGTCACTCTCCCATCCCCCAATCCGTCTCCACCATCCTATCCACCAACTGCCCCAACATTCCAACCACCTCCAAGTCGCCATCCCATGATGACCCGCTCCAAAACTAAGCTTCAAAACCCCAGAGCTCTCACCATTGCCAAACATCCCATTCCCCCATATGCCGAACCAACCTCAGTTACCCAAGCTCTTAGGGACCCACAATGGCGCTCCGCCATGTCAGAGGAGTTCACAGCCTTACAACGCAATGTCACTTGGGATTTACTTCCCCCACTCACCATGGTTCCACTATTGTTGGCTGCAAATGGGTTTTCCGTATCAAACGGAAACTTGATGGAACAATTGAACTCTTCAAAGCGCGGTTAGTGGCAAAGGGCTTCAATCAGCGCTCAGGTTTGGACTTCACAGAAACTTTCAGTCCAGTTGTAAAACCCACCACTATCTGCCTTGTCCTCCAACTTGCACTCAACAACGGCTGTCCCATTCGCCAATTGGATGTACACAATGCCTTTCTTCAGGGCACCTTAACCGAGGATGTCTATATGAAACAACCTCCTGGCTTTGTGGACACCACCTCTCCCACCAGCATATGCAAGCACCGGAAAGCCCTGTACGGTCTTCGTCAGGCCCCATGAGCTTGGTACCAAGAGCTGCGGTTATTCCTCCTCTCGGCTGGGTTCCAAAACACCTTATCCGATGCCTCCTTATTTATTTTTCGCAAGACTAACACCACTATGTATTTTCTTGTTTATGTGGATGACTTGATAATCACAGGGAACAATTCCTCCACTGTTACAAACTTCATTTCCCAACTGGCTCGCAGGTATTCCATCAAGGATCTTGGTCCCCTGCATTTCTTCTTGGGTGTTGAGGTGCTTCCCACTCGCAAAGGCCTCTTCTTGACCCAACATAAATACATTCGAGACCTTCTCGCCAAGGCCAAGATGGAGGATGCAAAACCCATTGCCATTCCGCTATCCACCTCTCAAAAATTGTCCCTGACCGATGGCACTTCACCTGCTGATGCTACAACTTATCGGCAACTTGTGGGCTCTCTTCAATATCTCAACTTGACTCAACCGGACATCTCATTTGCAATTAACAAATTGTCCCAATTTATGCACCAGCCTTCTTCCGATCATTGGCAAGCACTCAAGCATCTCCTCCGCTATCTCAAAGGCAACATTTACCATGGGTTGCACCTGCGTCGCTCATCCACTGCCCACCTCACAACTGCTGCATTCTCTGATGCCGACTAAGCTTGCAACCCCGACGATCGTTCCTCAACCACAGCTTATCTGATTTATCTTGGTGGTTCCCTTGTCTCCTGGAGCTCTCGCAAACAACGTTCAGTGGCCTAATCATCCACCGAGGCCAAGTACAGGGCCATTGCTTCCATTGCCGCCGAACTTGCTTGGGTTCAAAATCTACTTCGTGAGCTTGGTCTTCAGCTTCCAAGTCCTTCTACCATTTTTTGCGACAATGTAGGGGCTACCTTCTACTGCGTCAACCCTGTCTTTCACTCAAGAATGAAGCACATTGACATTGATGTCCAATTTGTTCATGATCGTGTTTCGCGTGGCCTACTCAAAGTGTCTCACATTTCCATCGTCGACCAACCTGCTGATGTACTCACCAAGGCGCTGCCTCGCCCACGATTCGAACTTCTTCGCACGAAGATTGGCGTTTCCGATGGGACCACCATCTTGCAGGGGCGTATCAGCGATTCACTTGCCTAATCAGCTTCTCCATCACCCGATTCCTTTCTATTCAGTCAGCTGATTTCTTTCCTGTTCCACAAGACACAATCTGATTTAGTTTCCTGTAAATTCAGATTTAGTTTCCTGTAATTTGGTGTAATTAGTTACTTAGTTTAGCTTAGCACGCTATGTTAATCTTGTATAAATTTACCTCAAAGTAATGAACCAATTATTCAGCCAAACCTTCATATGTAGTACTTGGCTTGCTTAACAAGCTTGTTTGTCTTAGATCTGTTCAAAGAAGAAGGCAAACGTTAAGTGACTAAATAATTGATTAAATCCGCATACCAATGATCAAAAGCATTTAAGGAAATGAGTTGTTCATCTGGGAATGTTTCAAGCAATGGCGATTGGTCAGCTTCCTCATTGGACCCGTGGACCAATCTACTCAAGTGGTCTGCTACCACATTTTCACTCCCCTTGTTGTCTCTAATTAACTTACGTTGAAGCATAATTTCAAACATTCGTTGTGTAAATCTATCTTAACGATGTAACTTATAACCATCAGCATGTAATTCCAATCTTACTCTGTAACATGAACTTTTTCTATGAAATTTTAGTTAACGTTGAACTTGTAAATTGGTGACGTTGAAGTGTAATCTTCTACCTTGGTTGGTGCATCTGTGAGTATAATACCGTTTCATATTTATCAATCACTCAATTTAGGAGAATTGAAACCTACTCACTTATGTGTTAGATTAGCTAATGCTTCTGTGACTAATCAAATAGGTGTGCTTGAGGATATACTTGTGTAAATAGGTGATGCGTGTATCCCGGCATATTTCTATATTCTGAAGATGGATAGGATTGATAAGAATGAAGAGCCCCCTCTGATTTTCGACAAGCCCCTCTTGGCCACGGCTGAATGCATGATTGATGTCAAGAATGGACATGTTTCCATCAAAGTGTTGGATCAACTAAGAACCTTCTTTATCCATGATGCTATTCAATATCCTGCTGAACCTGCTATTGATTTTCCTCTAAATATGATGGATATTTTATTGCAGAAAAATATTGCTAACTCCTGCATTGCAGATCCTTTAGAAAAAGGCCATGACTGACACCTCAACACTTGAGGAGCAGCTTGAGCCAAACGGCATAGAAGAGGTCCTCTTTCTTAATGCCGTGCCCTCTCAACCATGGATCATACATCACTATGAAGAGCTGCCCATCACTGCCCAGCCCAAGACCTTGCCATCCAACATCCAAGCTCCTGAGTTGGAGCTGAAGCCCCTACCTGGGCACCTCAAGTATGCCTATTTGGGTAAGAATCACACTCTTCCAGTTATCATTGCTTCTAACCTAAGTGTTGTGGAAGAGAATTCTTTCGTGCATGTTCTAAAGGCCAACCAAACCGCCATTGGATGGACAATTGCAGACATTAAGGGCATCAACCCTACCAAATGCATGCACATAATCTTGTTGGAGGAGGATGCCACAAGTCAACCAGAGGGGTAATTGCCACTAGATCAAGTTGAAGGTCAGCTTGAATGATGTAACAATGCATACTCTTTCCTTGACGCAAATAATTCAAGTATGCACAAGACAAAATCCCATTGGACAGTGTTATCAAATCCGGGACACATTTTTCTTGCATCATTTGACGAAAAAGGCGAATGGCCTCAGAGGGTTGCTCCATTTTAAGATAACTTGCCATCATTACGTTCCAAGAACTAATTGTCTTCTTATCCATTGTGCCAAAAATGCTTGCTGCTATTCTAGTGGCTCCACATTTGCCACATGTCAATGAGACGCGTTTCAAATACTTCATCTGAATCACCAATTCCTCGTCTTATAGCATAGCCTTGGACTGAACGACCTTCTTTTAGTGTTCCTAATTGTGATGCTGCCTGAAGTAAGCTCACTAGAGTGACCCGATTCGGATGCAATCCTTGCCTTTGCATATGGCGAGCAAATCCAAAAGCCTCAAAGGCATGTTGATCACCACTCTGAGCATAACCAGTAATAATTGAAGTGTAGACAACAACATCTCTGTCAGCAATTTCATCGAACACCTTACATGCATCATCCAAATGCCTAAGTCTACAATACAACCCAATAAGCGACGAACCAACAAACTCACCATTCAACCCAGACTTGAAAGCATCCCCATGAATTCCTTGGCCAAATTCCAAATTTCCCAACTCAATACAGCTTTTCAAAGTAAATGTAATGGCCGGACTATTCAACCCAATTCTCCATTGCTTCAAATTCATGTATCGTCTAATAACTTCATCGAAGTGACCGGCTCTGAAATACCCAACAAAGATCGAATTCCAAAGAGAGAGACTCAGACTTCCATTGACAATTTTATCAAAAACCCATCTCGTTTCAGATAAAAACCCAAACTTTGCATTGCTACTCAGAAGCTTAGAACCCAGAAAAATATGGTCTCCGATAATTGATTTATAGAGAGATCTGACCTGGGTTTTGGTAGCTAATGATCAATTTCTCCAATTCCCAAACCCTACCACAGCCCTTTCGCCTGCTATGCCTATTTTGAACCAATTCTCGATTGCCTGGTTCAAATTGAAGAGAGACGTCTCAGTTCAGAGGCTGAAATACCACTTTTGCCCTCAATTATTCACACACATGCGATTTTTTAACAGATTCTGTAACAAAGGGACGAATTCGACTATTTCTGTAACAAGAGGACGAATTTGACTATTTCAAATAAGTTAAGGGATAATGAGATATAAGTTTCAAATTTATGGACGTTTGTGAAAATTATTGTAAAATTTAAGGACGCGTGTTACAATTTTTTCTATTAACTATATAATAATTCACAGAAAGTCCATAAACAATCAAAAGAACACTGTTGGTTTCAATTTTTCACTCAACTATTAATTCTCCCGATCTTTTGAATTCAATCCACCATTATTGACACCCATTGCTACCTCCGTCCTCTCCTACTGCCTTCCTCTTGTTACTTGACATTATCACCTCTACAATATATGTTAAGAAAAAATAAATTAAATAAAAAATTGAAGCATAAAATTTCATGATGCATTATCCCGAGTATCTGTTATAACTTTCTTATTGTCGTTACAACATTACTACAGTGCTAACACAACTGTTTAATCGTTAAAACATTGTATTGTAAGATATAACAATCAGTCTGACGTTATAACATGGATACGTCAACAGTGAATACATAACCAACAAAACAATATGCTTATATGCTCAAACGTGGTGTGTTCTAACTATTACAATCTAGGCTATAACAGTTTATATTACGTTATAACATAATATATAAATAAACCCCTTATCTAACCCTAAACGCACAAAGGTAAAGAATCATGAGCGAACAACAATGCTATATAATAGGGTGTCAAACAACAAACTCATAACAATTCAAATAATAAATAAATAAATACTTGTGCTTTTCCGACCGAATTATTGGAACTAGTTGGCCTGGAAAAATACTAGTGCATTTCCTAACAATTCAAATAGATGTAAACTTCATTGAATAATATGAACATAATTGCAGTTGCAGGTTTCTCACAGTAAGCAAGTAAATCACTCAATTGACCGCGAAAAATTGGAGGATGGGCCACAAGCACTTCTTGAACCAGGTTCTGTATACCAGTTATTTCCTTCACGAGTGAGAAAGTTGGCCTCTGCATATAAAATAAAAAATGAAGGACAAATACCAAGATTACACAGCGTCGATATAGGACCCCAACAAAAAAGACAGCTTTGATATAGAATCCCAAAAAGAAAATATCTTTATTGCCTTCTCCAATTCATTACATCAACCCTAACAAAAACTGCAGGCAACCTTCCATCAAGAGATTGAATTTTCCCCATTCATGCTTGTCCATGGATGATATCAAGCTGGAGGTTTTATAGTTATTATGCATGTAAATTATTCAAATAACAGCATGGGCAGTAGCATTATAGCAGATTAAAGCACTCAATTGGGAATAACTCAAATGATCCATCTGTTTTTTTTAGATTATGTTTACTAGACACCTTTTTAAATCATGATTTTATTTAGTCGAGTTATAAATTCGTCATAATTTCTTGTTTTTTTATTCTTTTTTCCTGCTCAGCAACTGATTGGTCACAAGTAATACAACATGCATTTGATATATTTGTTTAACATCATGATTGCTAGTGTGATCACACAAAACATAACAGGGATACAACTATGTTGTCATATATCAAATACAATAGATTAGACTAACCTGACAAAAACACATCCTTGTATTCATCGTCATCATAAAGGAACTGGGGAGGATCTGGAGAACCAATCCCAACAATAGTACTTCCACTGCATCAAGAATATTAAGAATATGGAAAAGATGGAAATGTCAAATGAATTTGGATTTGTAAAATTGACAATATTACATGGCAATATATCTTATCGATGTAAACGTTAACAATGGAACTTTTTTGAATACTGGTTTTCATTTTGCGCCATTTCATCGATGCAACCTTCTGTTTAAACAGGTGGGGGGAGTCGAGGCACATTTTCATCGCCCATCAGCCCGACACATTTTCATCGCCCATCAGCCCGGCACATTCGGGGTGCTATTCTTCATTAGTTTCGAGTCATTTTGGTTTTACTTGGGTTCAGCCAGCTTCAATGTGTGTTTTGTTTGCGAGATGGCCTGTTATATTTGTTTGTAAGGGTATTAATGTGTGTTTGGTATTCCTTGGGTGCAGCCAGCTTCAATGTTTGTTTTGTTTGCGATAGTGCACCTCTATGTTTCAACGGTGCACAGTTTCAAGTCTCATTTTCTAAGGGTAAGTTTGGATGAGGAACTTCAAAGTGCCAAGGGAATTGTACTATATTAAAGAGAAATGCACGAGAAACAATTATAGGGATTGTAAGTAGGTAGTTGAGCAACTAGCAAGGAGGCACATGCACCACCACATGAGCATAACAAAACCACTAAACAACGGATTTTCAAAGTTAAAAAATCCCTCTTAATACATTTGCATCTAGTCATTTAACTAATTTTGCCTAAATCCTTGGTACTTTGAAGTTCCTCATCCAAATATAGCCTAAGAGGACTGTTTTATTGGATTAACACTTTAGATTTACATTCCATTAGGTTAGGTTTGGATGAAGAACAAAGTATCAGGGGATTTATATCATATTACTAAAAAATGCACTATCAACAATTGAATAGAGTGATTGCAAGAAACTAGTTGAGTAACTATCAATGGAGCACATACACCGCATGAGCATAACAAAACCACTGAACAAGGAATTTCCAAAGTAACACCTATCATGGCGTTACTTACAAATCCATCTAAAATATATTGCATTTAGTCATTTGAAATCCCTTGGTACTTTAAAGTTCCTCATTTTTAACTAATTTAGGATAAATCCTTGGTACTTTGAAGTTACTCATCCAAACGTAGTATGTTCGGATGAGGAATTTTAGAGTACCAAGGAATCTAGAGTATATTACTAATAAATGAAGTACCGATAATTAAATAGAGGGATTTGTAAGCAACTAGTTGAGCAATTAGCAAGGGAGCACATGCACCGCATGAGCATAACAAAACTACTAAACAAAGGATTTACAAAGTAACACCTATCAAGTAATTACTTACAAATTCTTACTTACAAATCCCTCTAAATGCATTGGATCTAGTCATTTAAAATCTCTCCATCTAATGTTAAGTTCAACATTTCTAACTAATTTAGCCAAAATACCTTGGTACTTTCAAGGTCCACATCCAAACATAACGTTATGGAATGTTGTGCTCTTCCCTTTCTGATTTTTGTATGCTACTACTTGTTCGTGCCTTTTGGCTTTTCAATAACCTTTCAGCCAAAAACAACCTTATCCGATCCCAAATTTTTTCTTTTTCTTTTCCAACTTAGTATGAATAAGCAAAGATCTCTTTAATGCTCACTACGAATAAGTAAACATCTCCATACAAATAATGGGTAAATAGATGAAATGAAGGATAACAGGAGGAAGAAAAGGTCGCCTAATATGTTTGGCATCCTCCTCAGTAGGTCAGCTGAGCCGACCATGAAAATATACTCAAGTTGATGGTCTAATTCTTGGAGGCTAAATATTAAGTTCATTTTGGGTGTGCAGTTCTACTATAAGTCTATTACAACAAAATGCCGACTACATGCAACTATCAAGTAACATTACTTATTATGATTATGACCCTTTCTTTGAAAAATCATGAACTGCACACACACACACATATAAATATATATAACAGTCAAAGCCAGAGTTTAAGTGAATATGTCATGCTGTAATGAATGTACCTTCCAGACATAAAAACAGCACCATATTGTCCACGGCTTGCTGCAAGTATACGTTGTTTTAATCTTTTAAGAGAGGGAAGAACTTCAAAAGCTGGAGGTTCTGCAGATAAACACATAAAATTTTGTTAATGGAATAAAGTTGAGTTAAAAGATGGCATTTATTTATAGTTCAGTAACAATGCCAATCCAGTCCAAAGTTGTATGCAATATATTTGGGCCATCATCACATACAGGAGATTGTTAAGACAGAGATTATGATTTCAATGTTGACTAAACACTTTTAGATACCAAACTGTTTAAAGTCAATCAAACAAGATGCCCTATATGAACCTCTCTGGTCATATGTGTACCAAACCCCGCAACAGGATCAGTATAACAAAGGTCTACCTTTATTTAATTTACCTTTGGATATGTCAGCCTTTGTTCACAAAAGAACGAACATAAGAAAAATAATATCCAGAGGTTAGCCCCATTGAGATCAGACGTATTATACACATTTAAAAGTCTAAGGCTGCAGAACAATCAATTAGGAATACTTTAATTTAGTTTCTTGTTTTATTTGTGTTTCCTGATCTTATGTGTTTCATGCTGGTGGAATTAGATTACTTTCTAGTTTCTAGTAGGAACTAGTTTATGTTCCAGGTTGTAGCAGGATCAAGTTATTATATATAAGTTCTTTGTAATTCAACACAGACTGACTTGATTGATGAAAAATTATCTCCCATGTGTTATTTCTTGCCTCTTTATCCTCTAAACCTTAATATCTGCTTCTTGTTCTATTCTCTTCAGTCTAAATCTGTTCTCTTTCAGCTCCTCTATCTTAATTATGTTTCTAATCTTCGGATTTCTTCTTCTCAATCCCTCTTTTTCAATTATATTGAACCCTGATTCTCTTCTATTCTAAATCCCTCTCTAAGATCCAATCTTTGGTTACTCGTTCTACATCACTAAGGCTGTTCCGAAGCTCCCAAACAAATCAAGTGGTAAGCTCTAAAGAAATCGGAAGATTAGTTGTCCTATCACAATTAGATTCTAAGGCTGTTCCATAACTGCCAGAAACAATCAAATTAAGGTCCAAAGAGATCAGAAGAACAGGTTGGCCTATATAATTAAAGTCTAAGCCTATTCTAGAAATCCCAAGAACAATAAAATCAAAGGAACAATGATAAAACATAAATTAAAGAAAGCGCAAATTAGAATGCTTAATTATAGTAATTGGAATATCCGCTTTCTGAAAACCTAACGAAGCAAATAAAAAACTCCATTAGAGAAGAAAGCAAATAAAAGACGCCAAAACATACCATAAGTGGGGAAAAACATGAGTTAAGTTATTGAAAAGCAAGTCAACAATGGTTTTATTCTAACAATCCTCCTAACATGTGGATCTCCCTCACCACTAAAGGGTACAGAAACCGGGAGAATTAAGTTGCAGGAATATGAAACATCTCAGACTCTAATGAAATGTGAGCTTTTCTGGTTTATCTTATTCCCAAAATCTTAATATATTAGAACATGGTATAATAACAGCTTTATAACAAACAAAAAATGTCACTTAGTATTCTTCATGAATGCATACCTAAGTCATTTATGCAAACATCTTGTGATATTCCATTCCTCGAGACTTTCTCCAGCAATGTTAACGGATCAACCTTATTTGTTTTATCCAATTGCAAGCGCTGAAATTTAAAAAAAATCATTTAGAAAAGATGGTGAATACATAGATGCATATTATATAATCCACTCAATACATTTAACTCTGCAATACCTTGTAAACTTCAGCTGTCGAACATGCCTGTTGGGGCTTTATTAGAACCATTGGAAGGTCCAACGGTAATGGTGGAGCAATATTTTGGACAACCTGGATATTCAAAAGCAGAAATCAAATTCAAACTCATAGATTATTAACATTATGAAGCACAAAGACTTCACCAAGTGGTTCATGGCAGTATCAGACATTTGGATAACATGGGCATACAAAATGCACCTAGCACCTGTCAAATTGTTCTGTAAATGTTTCCGGACAAATTGTTCTGTACACTTTCTAGGGGTGGAAAATCAATTATGAATATATTTCCATACCCATCATGAGGCAACATGTAAGATGAATTTAACACTAAACGAAGGTACCGAATTGAACCAATAGAATGATTTGATTTTTTAATACAAAGACATACCTCACCTCGACCAGTACAATAGGCTGCTCCTTGAGAGAAAAAAAAGGGAACATCTGAACCAATCTCACTCGACCATTCTTGGAGTTCCTTCTCAGTGGCAAGAAAACCATTGAACTGGTTTGCTGCCCATAGTGCTGTTGCAGCATTGCTGCTCCCACCTCCAAGCCCTGCTCCTGTAGGCACCTTCTTATCAAGATGAATCTGCCCAAAAAATCATGGAACATAAATGTTGACTTACCTACAGAACTCAACACTGAGAAAATTCAAAGATATCTCAAAATAACATTTAGAATGTCCTAAATCACCCAAGTATCAATTCTTACCCAAAAGAAGTTGCTGCTACCAGTCTTCTTCCTGTAGAGGTTCAGGGCCTTAATAATCTGCAAGAAGGTGCCGATTCACAATGTTCCAATTTTAAGCACAACTGACCGGAAAAAACTACAAAATTCAAAATTTGGTCCTTACCAGATTTCTATCATCAACGGGGACCCCAGATACATTGGTTGACAAACGATCTTTAGTTTGTGAGGGTGACAAAGAGAACTTAATTACATCTCCAAGACTTATTACCTAGAAGCAGAAGCATTGGAGTAAACGTAATAACAGAAGTGCATAAACTTTTGGCATTCTGCTTTCCATACATTGTAAATGTTTGAGACCTAAAAACCATCATGGAAGCAGCAAGTGATTATAACTTTGGATGAACTCACATGAAAGAGAGAAGCCAAATCATGAAACCCATCTTCCCTTTTGCTTGTTATTCTCAAGAAAACATTTATCTGCACAAGATAGATTTCCTAATTCAGCACAAATTGGAAAACCCAATTTCCAGAAAATGAAACAAGAAGCCATGGAATGACTTACCTTGCAAGGTGAGAACAGAGAGAGCCTTGAAACCGGAGCAGCCTCCTTGTCAACCTCGTCTGCCAACTTGTTCATCCTTTCATCATGATCGTACACTATCTAGTCACCAACCACAAACCAAGCAACCGAAAATTGAACTATAAAATAAGTATTTATATATCCAAAATTGTAATCCCAATAACCTTTTTTAAAAACGAAACAGTAAAACAACAAGAACTGAAGAAAGTGCCATTTGAATAAGAAGCATAACTAAGAGTTGAGATTCTAGTCCAACCTCTACTTGTTTCCTGGCAGAAACCTTGAGTCTGACAAATGGGGTTCTTTGACTTGAGGACTTTGAGCGAAAATTAGAGGACCCATATGACGGGAACGAGGAAAGGCGGCTACTTTGAACAAAATTGTGGCAAGGGTGGAAGATGGGGTTATGGCAGATGAAATGAGAGGAAGCCATTGGCACAAAATACAAAAGCTGTGCGAAATTTGAAGAAGAAAGCCTCAAGCTTCTCCTTCCAGTCTTGACTCTGGAATATATATATTGATTAATCACAAGGAACATAAAAGGAATCAATTTCTGCACAACATTTTGCAACTCATCCTTGTCCTGTTGGGTTGGTGGGATTATGTAGAAAAAAGGCGCTCCGATTACAGGCTTAAAGCGATAACAAAAAAATATTGAGTGAAAATTGAATTTCTGGGTCAAATGTGGAAGGCTAGTCAATACTCAATACCATAGCAGAGTTTTTTTTTCCACCAACGTTTTATTCACCTGGAATGCTAAAATAGGAATGCGAAAAAAGAAAAAAAGAATGATAGAATAGAAATTAGGAATAGCAACAAAAAGGGCTTACCTCCCACAATTTACTGCTAATTTCACACGCTCACACATGCATAAAAGGCAATTATTGATTATTGGAAAAGTTGACAAATAAAAATGTCCGAATTTGCTTATTGTTGCTGAGAGATTATTATATTGTACCTTTTACACACACATCACATAACGCATCAAATTCACGTGTTTTAATAAAAGTGAACGACAATGTTGGAATTCTACATTTAAAGGGTATAATACCAATAAATACTCATTTATATAATAGCATGTGGACTAGATACACCACGTGGGCGTGAGATAGTACAATGTAATAATTATTAGATGGTATCATACCGTCTCACAATCAGATGGCACATCCCATCTATATATTATTATATAAATGGATATTTAGAGATATTATAGCCTAAAATGAGAAATTTGAATCATGTCATCAAGTTATATAACACGTGGACTAGATGCGTCATATGCAATGTTCAAAAGAACGCTAAGCGGTATTAGGAAGGACGGTAGGTAGGGGCCTAGTGCCTAAGCGGGGGCTTAGGCCATTTTTTTATTTTTGTTATAATTTGATTATACCATATATAAAGTTATAAATCAATTAAGTCTAAAACATTAAACTCTAATTTCAAGTTATTAAATACCATGAAAGGCGGGAGGTACTTATCTTATTTGGGTCTAAATGGATATGTGATTCTTGCAATGACAAACTTGAAAAGAATATGTTTAATTTCGTAATTAATTAGTGGTTTAAGTAATTTTTTTTTTTTTGCTTTGCAGGTTTAAGTAATTAATGGTTTGTAGGAGCATTTTGGGTGTGATATATATAGGCAAACAATGATAATTAGATCACCAAAACCCAAATTCAGCCCAAGCCCAACAACTAAACCCTAACATGACTTCAATAAAATTTAAAAAAAGAAAAATCGAATAAGAAAGTCGTCATCCCCGACACTCGACTTCAACCTAGCTCTCTTCTTTTCTCGACTTCAACTTAGTCTCTACAACACTCGGCTTCGTCTCTTTCTCTCTCCCTCTTCGTCTCTCTATCCTCGTCTCTCTCTCTCTCTCTCTCTCTCTCTCTCTCTCTCTCTCTCTCTCTCTCTCTCTTCGTCTCTCTCTCTTCGGCTCTCGCTGGAGGGTGCAAGGTGTTACGGTTTCATTGTTCATGATGGAGGCTTTAAGGCGTCAAGGCGTCGCCAGTGCCACTAGTCGAAGACAGAGACTCAAATGCTCAAAGAGTCATGATGGAGGCGCAGGCTAGGCAATCTCCTCGACGGTTCGACCTCGAGTTCAGGTAAATCTCCTCAACCTCGACCTCAATTTTCTGCCCAGGCCGGCCAATTCTCCTTTCCCGCATAACACTCCTAGACTGCCTAGCTGCCCAGGTCCACCTAGTGGACCATTTAATGGCAGTCCGACTAGTTCCACCGATTTAGGCATAATCAGGGCGTTTCTCCACCACCTAACTCCCAGGCGGCCGCCGATAATTTTGCACTTTTTGCTTATGACGCTTACCACCAACTTCATAGCTCATCATGCATCATGCAAGTTCATTGTAATTAGTAATTTATTTCATATTTAGATATGTTAATGTAATGAGAGAAAATATTATTCTTACTATATATAATTGAGTAAATCTTTCTAAAAGATTCAATTTCATATTAAATTAATTTCACTTCAAACCAACTTTCTTGTTTTAGGGGTGTTAACTGGTACATTCAATTCGGTATTTGGGCAAAACCAAAATCGAACCGAATCATGAGGTTCGATATCGGTTCTTTCCAATTTGAAGTTCAGAAGTCGAAGCCGAGCCGAGCCGACCAGTTCATGAACCTTTAAATTAAAACACTTTTAATCAAAAATAACTAAAATTTAACCTTGAAACTTTTTTATAAAAACGTTCAAATATAGCCAAAAATCTACTTAAATAGACTAAAATATTCTGAGAATTAAAACAACTGAAATAAATTAAAATATCAATTAAATTTCTCGTGCTTTCAATCGATTGATCAAGAGAATAAGTCAACAAAGGAGGGAGGGGGATTGTATGAGAGGAGGGAGATGAAGGGGAGATTTACATGAGACGAGGGAGATAATGGGTGAGATTTGAAGGAAATGGGTAAGATTTGCAAGACAGGAGGAAGATAGGCTTGATATTTACAGAGAGGAGAAAGAAGAAAGTGAGATTTTAAGAGAAGGAAATGAAGGATGGCGTCTTCAGACTCGTCGCTTTTCATTGGACTCGTCGTGCATTGTCTTGCTTCATTGGACTTGTCCATCGGAGTGCTTCATTCGTTCATCGAACTCGACGTGGACTCATGCGTTTTTGTGAACGAAGCGAGAGAGAGAGAGATGATTATGCGACTCATTTTTTTTAGGAAATTGAAAGTTGTATATCAGGCCTACACGCACTAAGACGTCACTTACATAATCAACAGTTGCAGATTGCGATTAGTCACGCCGACAAATAGCAAGCAAAACACAAGTAGTGCACACATAGTCAACACAATATCACAAGCTCCCTGCAATAACACATTCACAGCAGTGACACCCTATGCACTCAGAAGCTCCGTCAATGTAGGCAGCCTTGTGCTAGTTCTAACTGAGGCAGTGTGTGCAAAAACAATAAGAATTCTCAATCATTACATATCAAATGAATTAGACAATATGAAACAATTAGAGAGATTCACATAAGAAAATCAAGAGAAATTCATTGCAGCTCAACAAAAAAATAATAATCAAAGAACACACAAGGATTGATACCCAGAAACCTTCCTCAAGGTGAAAACTGGGGGTCGATCCGCTGACCAGGCAATCCACTAAATCTGATATTCAATACAAAGTTTAACCTAGCTCAATCTCTAAGAACCAACCTAGAGGCAGCTTGACCTTGAGCAATATTAGACTTCTTCATTGATGATTATCACTTGTTCCACAAATCAATGGCAGCGACTCAACATCAGTCCTCGATTGGCAGCATTCTTGCTCATCATCGACTTGGCACACAAATGACCCAAATGTATTAATGGAAATCTGGATGATAAATTTTAATCCAAGTTCATCAAATCATGATACTTGATGAACCCAGTAGAGCAACTTCAATGAACAAATAATTTGGGGATGAAATCAAAATATGATTATATAGATGTTATGCAATTTTCTAAATCAATCATCCCCAAAATCAGAATAGAAAAAATCTTTGGTAAAGATAATCAAATCAATTATTTTTCAGTGAAAACCAACCCAAAAAGAAGTGCCCTATTGCTCAGATTTTCTGTAGAGAGAGATGTTGGAAAACATGGTTCAGGCCTCTGATGAAATTCAATACCAGAGAAGGAGATGAAAGGTTTAGAGAAAACGAAAGGTCAGAGAATATTCTTGGTATCAATTCATTTACTTACTTAATTCATGTACACATTACTCTTTTATACACTCACTGTACTCCTAACTATCTTAACAGCTCAAGCTAACTACCTTAACTAAATTACAGTTGTCCAATAACTCATTCACAGCTGGCACACTAACCAACTCACTCACTCATTTCTGCTATCATGCCCCGTCAATCTGATGCGAGGCTTTGGTCACATAAGATTGTCACGGAAGAACTCAAATTGAGGAGTGTGCAAGCCATGTGTCATTACATCTGCAAGTTGCTCATTAGATGAAACATGAGCCAAGTGGAGTGTCTTGCGTTGAACACGTTCTCGGATGAAATGGACGTCAATTTCGACATGTTTTGTTCTTCCATGGAACACCGAATTGTGAGCCATTTGAATGGATGAGACGCTGTCATACTAGATCAGCGGAGCTTTAGGAAGTGACAAATGCAGATTAAGAAGAAGATATGAAATCCAGAGAAGCTCACAAGCTGTGTTGGCAAGGGATCGATATTCGGCCTCTACAAACGAACGAGATACAATGGTCTGCTTCTTAGCACCCCAAGAGATATGATTGGATCCAAGAAACACGATATGACCTGAAGTTGAGCGTCTGGTATTGGGATCTCCTCCCCAATCGGCATCCGAAAAGGCTTGAAGATGCAACGAACCTGAGGTGTAATGAAGGCCAAAATCAATGGTTCCCTTGACATATCGAAGAATGCACTTAACAGCGACCATATGGACATCTGTTAGAGCGTGCATGAATTGACACACCGTGTTAACCACAAATGTGATGTCAGGACGAGTAAAGGTCAAGTATTGAAGAGCACCAACAATGTTCCTATATAAAGCTGGATCATACAATAATGCACCATCATGAAGTAGCAATTTCATGTCAGGCACCATAGGAGTAGATACTGAACTACAAGCAGACATGCCAACCTTGCCAAGAAGATCAGAAGCATACTTGCCTTGGTGAACAAAAATACCAGTCTCAGAATAGCCAACCTGCAATCCCAGAAAATAAGACAAGGGACCAAGATCCTTCATGTCAAACTCAGCTCCTTGGGCAGAAATCAATTGTGTAATGGTCACTGGAGTGTTACCAGTAATGATGATGTCATCGACATAGAGCAATACAATTAGTAATTCAGACCCTTTGTGAGAAATGAACAAAGCATAATCAAACAATGACTGAATGAATCCTAACTTGAGCATGTGAGAGGTAAATCTGGCATTCCAAGCACGAGGGGCTTGTTTCAAACCATAAAGTGACTTTTCAAGCTTGCAAACGTGAGTAGGAGTCTCATAACTAATAAAACTAGGTGGTTGGTCCATATACACCTCTTCAATCAAGTAACCATGAAGAAAGACATTCTTCACATCAAGCTGCCATAATGACCATTGAAATTGAGCAGCAAGAGCCAAAACAAGGGGCACTGTAGTGTGCTTGACGACAGGGATAAAGGTTTCCTCAAAATCTATTCCAGCTTCCTAAAGATACCCCTTGGCCACCAGACGAGCCTTGTGACGAGCAACTGAGCCATCTGCATGTCTCTTAATCTTAAAGACCCACTTACAACCAATGAGACTCCTATGACTAGGCAGAGGCACCAATTTCCAAGTCTGCTATTGAGTAAGAGCAGCAAATTCCTCCTGCATACCATGATGCCACTCAGGAACTTGTAAGGCCTGAGGATAAGTGACCGGCTTAAGCGAAGAACTGGGAGAAGCAGAATTAACGTGCAAAGCAAGAAACCCTTTTCCTACTAGGCTTAGAGATACTAGCTCTGGATCTAGTGATCATGGGATGAACAGAACTCTGCTGTGAAGGACCTAATGATGCACTAGGACTAGGGAGATCAACAACTAGATCAAGGGAACCAAAATATGAAATTGTAGTGGATGTTGGGCCAACACCTGAGGGTGGAGAAGAACTTGGGGCTGTATCAGAATCTGGGGCAGGTGTTAAAGGTGCAGGAGAAACTGAGGCAAGATGGGCCACAGATGAAGCTGGAAGGATAGCTTGTGAGTTCCCAGGAGACAACACCTGTGAAGAAACGGGTACATGGTGGCCACCAGATAATGGAGTACAACTAGAAGGAATCACAGTCACATTGCCAGAATCATGAGTAGTCAAAACAGATGCAGGAATAGAGGAAGACACTGAATTAGACAAATTATGAAAAGGAAATAGTGTCTCATCAAAAATGATATGTCTAGAAATATAGGTACGTTTAGTAGAAATGTTATAACAGAGAAACCCCTTATAGTTCAAAGTATAATCAACAAACACACACTGGGTTGTTCTGGAATCAAGTTTGTGTTAGGTGTAAGGTCTGAGGTATGAATAACAGGCACATCCAAAAACTTTGAGATAAGTAAGATTAGGATGGTGGCCAAACAAACGAAAGAAAGGGGATTGCATATTAAGGGCAGAATATGGCATTCTATTAATCATGAAATTTGATGTGGAACAAGCATGGAACCAAAATGAATTTGGCAAGGAAGTAGTTCTTAACAATGCAATGGTGGTCTCAATCAGATGTCTATGCTTTCTCTCAGCAAGACCATTCTGCTGGGGGTATAGGGACAAGATTCTTGGTGTTGAATCCCCTTTGATGCAAGAAAGGTAACCATATCTTTACTAATAAACTCACCCCCTCCATCACTCTGGAAAACCTTGATAGACTTGTCAAACTAGTTAACAATCTAGTTATAGAAGTTGATAAAAATGGAAAACACATCTAATTTATTAAGCAAGGGATAAATCCAGGAATATCTAGTACAATCATCAATGAAAATGACATAGTATCTATAGCCAAGGATAGAAGTACAGGGGCTAGGTTCCCAAACAGCATAATGAATTTTAAAGAATGGCACAGTTGCCCTAGAATCTGAAAGTGAAAAAGGTAGTTCAGACATTTTTCCTTCAAGATAAGAGACACAAAGATGTGGAGAAACATCATAAGAATAGACAATCTGAGCTTGATTCAACATGGAAGAAAGAACTGCATTGGTAGGATGACCAAGACGATGATGCCAAATAAAAGATCTAACTTGCTGTCCCAAACAACCAGAACCAATAGAACATAGAGAAGTGTCTGATGGATGTGAGACAGAGGAGGATAGAGACATGGGAATGGGATATAAGCCAGCAACACTAGGAGTTTGATATAGGACGCTCCTTATCTTGTCCTGAATATGAAGAGAAAAGGCATCAAACACCATTTGACAGTTATTATGTAGACAAAACTTGTGCACATAAAAGCAAATTATGCACTAAATTTGGCACATGAAAAACATCAGTTAAACTAAACACATGATCAGATATAGGCAATGTGACATTTCCAATACTAGTTATAGGCAATACAACTCCATTGCCAACTGAAATACCTGAGTTTGCTGGACCTAGTTTGACTTGTTGGATCTGTGACCCATCTGATATCATATGGTTAGTAGCACCTATGTCTGCTAACCAGAAATTTGGGTCATTGAACTCAAAGCTAACTGTAGATGAGTATGCATGAGGCTGAGTAAAGTTCCCTCTTTATGAACACCCAAGAGCTTTATGACCAGGAAGCTTGCACAATTGACATAGTGCAGATGACACTGCTTGAGCCAGTTGAGGAGAGGTGCCAATAACTCATGAGCCAATATTACGAGTAACTAAGAAATATGTGACAGGTTACATTGGAGCAGAGAAACTAGGATAGTCTTATGTCACCATAGGAACATTGTACTTCTGTGGGAAAAACTGAGGCTGATAGGCATTGTGAAAATCTCCATAGCCTTGTTGCTGGTCTCTATAGCCTTGTTGCTGGTTGTAACCTCCATACCCATTATTGTTGTTATAACCGTTATTGTTATAACCATTGTTATAATACTGATTATATCTTCCTCCACGACAGTAATTGTTATTCCTACCATGCCAATTGGTGTTGTACCTTCCTCTGCCACGGTAGTTGTTTCTGCCACGCCAATTGTTGTTATTGTTGTTGTGATAGTTGTTGGAGTTCTGGTAATTGTTTCTAGGCTGCCAAGTGGAGTCCTGCCACTGAGATTGATTAGCATTGGTTACACCAGAAGCTTGAACCTGAGTACTTGCATCATCCTTAGTTGCTACCATTGCAGTGAGCAAAGAGGACTGTGTATGAAGCTATGTTGCAACCTTAGTGAGATCAGCCTCTTCAACCAAAAGGAGAGTGTGAAATTCAAACAATGTCACTGACACAGGCTGTGCCCTAATGTGTGACTTGAATGAGTGATAATCAGTCGGCAAACCATTGACTGTAATCAAGATTTCATCCTTGTCATAAACCACAAATCCAGCATTGGCCAAACGTTGCCTAGCTGACTTGATCTTGGTTAGGAATACCTCAATTGAGTAAGATCCCTTCTGTATAGTCTGAAGATTGGTTTTCAACTGCATAAGATTTGCCTCAGAAATAGAAGAGAACCTTTCCTACAAAGTAAGCCAAGCTGCTCTAGAAGACTCACATGCCATGATCTTTTTCTTTTTTTACTCACATGCCATGATCTTAGTGAATGCATCCTCAGAAATTGTAGCAATGAGCATATTTAACAAAGTAGCATCCATATCAATCCACTTATGATATGACGGATAAGAGGAACTAGGAGATGGACATGACCCATCCAAATAGCAAAACAAATGAAAACCTTTCAAGAGCCTCTGGATTTTGACACTCCATGAAATGTAGTTCGTATCATCAAGCTTAACAGACACAAACTCAGTAGCATGCAAAAGTAATTCCATTTTAGAAGTCATGACTTAAAAGAAACGAAATCTTGATACAAAGAAGATCACCAAATCAATTCACACGTCTGCTTCATAATACAGTCAATTGTTCAAGAATAAGGAAAATCAAACAAGAAATCTAGTGAATAGATTACTTATCTTTAGATCGAAAATTAATACTTCTAACCAAGAATGATGCGGAGGATCGAAAGACTAAAGATGAAGAGCTAGAAATTGGAAGATCGAAAAGAGAACAGAAGATTCGAAGGAAGTAGAAGATTCGAAAGAGACTTAGGCATACCAAATCATAAGCAACATCTGAAAATCTGAAGAACAGGTTGAGGGATCAGAAAAAGAATTCAGAGGATTCTAATCAGAAGAAGAATTAAGAGGATTCTAATAAGAAGAAGATTTCAGAGGATTCGACACTTGAGATATTGAAGGTAGATACGATCACCATTCGTCAAAGATTCATCAACATTAAGAAACAAAAAACTAATTTCATGATCGTGAGCTATAAGCTTCATAGCTCTTATACCATGTTGGAAAACATGGTCCAGGCCTCTGATGAAATTCAATAACAGAGAAGGAGATGAAAGGTTTAGAGCAAACGAAAGGTCATAGAATATTCTTGGTATCAATTCATTTACTTACTTAATCCATGTACACATTATTCTTTTATACACTCACTGTACTCCTAACTATCTTGACAGCTCAAGCTAACTACCTTAACTAAATTACAGTTGTCCAATAACTCACTCACAGCTGGCACACTAACCAACTCACTCACTCATTTCTGCTATCAAGATAACCCCAAAACCTAGAATATTTCCACACTCTCTCTGCCTCCCGAAATGGCTAAATGGTTTTGCTAAAAATCAATCACATGGCCAGCAACCCAAAAGACACATGTCCCCTTCTAAGAGAAGAGGATTAACAACATTTAAATCAATGACTCAGAAAGCGACACCTAGATAGAGAATAAACAATGAAAAAAGTGTTGACTTAAAGAAAATCACGTGCAGGGTATAATTGGCATAATTCTAGAAAAGTAGATATATGACTAGTCATCCAGCGTTTATAGAACACACTTTGAATTGATGCAGAAATATGTTTATGAAATGCAATATACCTTCATTCTCACAGCGTCTACCGTCTTCAAGATAAAACACCATCATGATCTAGAGATGCTAACTTCCTAGATTGAGCTAAGGTACATAGTATGACTATTTACAATGACCAGGAAAGCCAATTACAATGACATGCCTAATCCAAACTAACAATCTCCCCATTTGGCTTTGCCTTGTCAAAACCGATCACTCAACCTAAGAAAGACCTATCTCACACACCATAACTAATCATGATCACCTGTGATTTAGAAAGACAGAATCATGCAAAGAGAAACTTAAGACCAAGAACAAGTTATCAATCCATGTTGAAAGCTTAAGCACAATGAGATAGAAATCAAAACCAATTGTAAACTTTCTCCCCCTTTTTGACCGGGAAAGACAAAGAACAGATCCCTGCAAGATCCAATTAGGATTACTGTGAAGCAAGCAGTAATAAACACCCCCCGAAATCATTTGCACAAAGGGGATAGTAACAACCAAATGCCAAGAACAACCACCAAACGAAGAGACAACAAATGATGACAAATCATGTTAATCCCAAGAGATGGATAGGAAATGAAGCACATCAAGTCATATTGCAATAAACTCCATACAAGAAAGCTTGAATAACACACCAAATAGATAGGAGGGTACTCCCCCTCAATGAAACAAGAGACAATAGCAGGAGAAGCTCCCCCTACATATCCAACCTCACACACAAAACTTGAACATAAAAGAAAGTTCCATTGTGCAAAACATCATGTGAGAGATGAAAGAACCATAATTTTCTTAATAACCAAAAAAGTCAGAGGACCAAGAAAATAGAATGACCAAAAGCATGAAATCAAGTGGTGGAAAGAATAACTTGATCAAGGGAGAACTCAAAACAATCTTAAATGCATAAGGTAGAGCAGTGAAATAAACAAGCTCCCCCTCAACATATTCTTGAACTGAATTAGGTCAGAGAAAATTATTTCAGAGAAGACAACATAGAATTAAGGTGACAAACGTATGATCCACTCTTTCACAAATGTTGATGCCACAAGCAACACAATTACTAGATTGCATGAAGTAAGAACTGAGAATTTTGAAGCAAAAGGAATCAGAATTCACAAGATAGCATCCAAATATCAATTAAAAACATAGAGGCAAGTACTCCACTTGATTAACAAAAGTATCAAAGGAATTGAAGTGTTCATATTTCATTTGAGCACCTGCACAAGTGTTTTTTTTATTTTATATAAATTGATATTTGAAATGGCCGAATTTTGTGGCTCTTTGTCCTAAATCACCTGAACCACCCTTGTAACACCTTAGGACTGTGACTTCTTCGGTCACATTTCAATCGCACCATTTTTACCCTAGAGCACCTGATATCTCCTTATATCACCCTAGGGTCGGTGAATACGTTGGTCACACTTCAAAACAAACAATTTTTTTTTCTTCATACTCTATTGATACGACCCGTTCTAGAATATAAAATAGTAATTAAAGAATTAACCTGAGAATTTGGTAATTTGAGTCGAACTAAAAGAGTTTTGCATTGTTCGGGAAGGCCCAATGTTTTGGTGGGCCGTAAATTAAACGATTGGGTCGCGAAATGACCATTTTACCCCATAATATTGATGGTTCAGGCAGTCACTTTTCGATTGGGAGCACTTTTGGCTACTTTTCTTGTAACATTACGTCCGTCTCGTGCTCCTGAGCACGTAGACAGGTGGCACTCGAGAATCGGGGTTTGTACGAGAAAATTATGGGTCTAAAACTATGAGAATGTAACGGTAATTTTTGAAAAGTCCAAAATATAAATTTGGGGACTTTCTCTCTCTTCCCTTAGTGGGATCAAACTCTCTTTCTCTCTCTCCTCGAGCTCTCTCTCTCCTCCCCGTATGAACATTGAACCCACCACCACAGCCGACCCATTTATGGGCCTTTTCGATTTAAATCGAGGCCAAGGATGGTTTCCCCTCGACCTCACGAAGCTTTTGGTGTCAATCTCGAGGCACGAACACCACCGAGGACGGCAGATCGAAGAGAGGAAGTTGGTCGAAACTTCTCGGCCGTTCTCCGGCCAAACCAGGTATGATCTCGAAGCTCTGGCCTCATTTTTGAGTTCCTGGGAGTGAGTAGATGAGTTTGGGTGGGTGGAAAGTGAAAAATGGTTGAGATTTGAGAAATCTGGAAAATCTTGGATTATTGGCCATTAATGGAGGATTTCGGCCGCCATCGACGGCGATGGTGGTCCGATCATCATCTCTGGCGAGACTCTGGTGAACTAGTTCGAAGCTGAAGCTGACATGGCAGTCATGTCAGCTGCTGACTCAGTAGCCACGTGGTGCCACGTGGTAGAACAGTCAGCTGCACAGTTAGCCGTCATGCCAACTGACGCCGTCAACAGTTGACGGAATATGCTAACGCCTTTAGCATATTCCTTTAGAAGCTAACGGCGTCATAACAGACCCTAACACCGTTAATATCGACGGAATATTCTTATTTCTTCAGAATATTCAGTCAGACTTGACAGAATATTCCGTCAGAGCGACAGAATATTCCACTGTCACTGTTCAGGCGTGTGAGATGCACGTGAGGCGCGTGGCCAGTGCTTGGCGGCACGTGGGATGGTCGCTGGCCCTCTGCTAGTGTGTGGCAGTGCCTGGGATGGTCGCCAGCCCTCTGCCGACGGGTGGCGTGGCGGCGCTTGGAGTTGTTTCCCAACCCACGACAGCGCGTGTCTAGGGTTTTGAGGCGTTCTGGATCTATTTTTTGGCAATTTTGAGGCCATTCAAGTCCGTTTAAAGCTCTGTATGGGTAAATTCAGTTTATATGGGTTTATTATGGTTGAGTTTAAAGTCCATGGGTCAAGGGACCCTGTATAATGATGTATTAAAAGGGTTCTCCTATTGAATGGTATTGTGTGCGAGGTGATATCAAATAACTCCACCACTATGCAGCAAAAGTGTGGAAATGAGCAGAAGCACACGAACTAACGAAGGAGGACCGTGGGATCGTACCAGGAGACTTCTCACCCATGAAATGTGAATGGACCCTTTTCCAAAAACTTCAATTATGCATTATTTTATTTAATGCTTATTAAAGGTAAGGTTTAGGAATGTTAGAATGAAACAAGATTGAAATGATCAAGTGAGTGATCGGAGACTATGCCAAGGGTTACCCTCAAGGCCCAGCATTGTGAAACATAACCTTTAGGGTTAGAAACCCTAGGAAAAGATAAATACTCCGCAAAGAGTATAAGCTAGTATAATAGCGGCAAATCTCGAGGATAGATTCCGAGATATATCGCTGAAAGATAAATACTCTGAAATGAGTATAAACTACCACTATTAGGATATCTTGAGGGTCGATTTCGAGATATGTGAGATGATGAAAATTGTGAGATTATGAAGAGTGTCGACACGAATACGATAATCGAGACACATAGGGTACAATTGAGATGCTATTACCGAGAATTCATACCGACATAGTACACATGTCAGTCTCATAATCTTGAGTCGTATTGTCGTGCGAGGATTACTGAGGATTTATGCCGGCATAGCACATGTGTCAGTCGTGTCGTCATGAGTAAGTATTGTCGTGCGATGATTGCCAATGATACATGCCGGCATAGCACTTGAGTCATATGGTAGTGCGATGATTACCGATGATACATGCTGGCATAACACATTAGTCATAAGGTAGTGCGATGATTACTGATGATACATGCCGGCATAGCACTTGAGTCATGGTTGTGCGATGATTTCCGATGATACATGCCGGCATAGCACTTGAGTCATATGATAGTGCAATGATTGCTGATGATACATGCCGACATAGCACTTGAGTCATATGGTAGTGCGATGATTGCCAATGATACATGTCGGCATAACACATGAGCTATATGGTAGTGCGATGATTGCCGATGATACATGCCGGCATAGCATATGAGTCATATGGTGATGCAATGACTATCGAGGAGTCATGCCGGCATAGTACATGAGCTAGTTATGGTATGCCCCTATGGTGGTAGCTGGTGTTGTACCTGTCTGTAGGCCACAGACCGTACTCCACGTGATCGTGGTACGAGCATAGGCACCCAGTCCTATCACGTGTGCATGACTCGTGTGACTACAGTGCCATTAGGATACTTGAGTGTGATGCCAGCCAATGATACATGCCGGCTGATGATGTGTGATGCCAGTCGAGGGTTTACCGGCTAATGTCAGTCGATGATACATGTCGGCTGATGATATGTTGTGCCAGCTGATGATACATGTTGGCTGATGCCAGCTGAGGATTATGCCGGTTGATGATGTGTTATGATAGCCGAGGTGACATGCCAGCTTACATGTTATACCAACCAAGGGTTATGCCGGTTGATGAAAGACTTGGTCCGTATGCATGAGTGCGATGTCGAGATATACTATACCGTCCGTAGAGCAACGATGAGAGTACGACGTCGAGCAGACTGATCTCGTTCGTAGCGAGACGCCGAGAGTGAGATATAATGATCTGAGTCATCCACGAGGTGGACGAGTCCCTACTTGACAGTCGAGGATTTATACCGACTTATGGGAGGTGATAGCCGATGACCTATACTGGCTTATATGATACAATAGCCTAGGGACGTGTCAGCTAAAATGAGTTGACGACGATTATCTCGGGCTTTGACAGAGATTCAAAGCACCAGTGAGTCACACTCATTACCGTGGTCAGTGGGATTGGTGTGGGCGATGACCCGAATAGACGAGCATTGTTTGGTCGCATGAGGGCGACAGTTCATTAACCGCCATCGTTCAATGTAACAATGGTGTTGATGTTTTACTAACTAGGATGAAAAGGGGTCGAAAATGGCCTTAGTCTCTAGGGCTTCATTTATGATCACCCCGAAAATCCTAAGCTTCGTTGTGATGCAGCTTAGTTAGTGGCTTTCGTCATCGGGACTTAGTGTCCAGGTGTCGGCCGGCACCCAGGATTATCGGTATCAAGGTGGATATCCAGAGCATGGTGTATCATCTATAGTTTCACCTCCATATATTTTTATTTAAGAAACAAACACTCAATCACCATGATAATTAAGTTAGAACAGTGAAGCAGATGCAACAATGCTAAAAGAAAAGGAGAATTATCATGTGAGCATAAATTTTCAAAAACATGAAAACTTAATGGAAAATTTGATAAGAAATACTCACACACATATAATCATAGTCAAAGTTTTGCTTAGGGACTCAAAGTCCTTTTTGTTTTTAATTTAACACAGAAGATGAGTAAGAACTAATAGTCAAGCACATTAGAAGAGAGAGACAAACTTAGTTCACTGGACACACACAATGGAGCATTCAAGATGATTAAGATATTTTATTTTTCTGAGCGAAACACTCCCAACAACTGACTTTCTTCAACAAAAGTAAAAACATCCTTCCAAAACCAATCAATATATTCCACTACACAAATCACAGACCAAAGCAGATGACTAGTCAGTTAGGCCGAATGTGACACATGACACATGATTCTCATTGCACTTATACCAGCTTTTTCAATCTTGAGTCCATTAGAACATGACACATGATTCTCAAGATCATTTTCTTTAAAATGTAAAGACTCATTCCTAAGAATATTACACCTAGGCCGAATGTGACCAAGTGCCCCACAATGATGACATGTAGGAATGAATTTCTTAGATCTAGAAAATGATGCAGCTTTGAGAGACAATGCCTCGACGGATTTAGATTGAATTCCACAAACTTTGAGAGATTTTTCAACTTGTTGAAGTTGAGATAAGGATTTAGACTCATTGAAAAATTTTGTGACATATTTAGTACTAGTGTTTGAACTTGTACTAGCAACCCAAGTCCGCTCTTATCCCCATGCAAATTCCCCATTCCAAGCATTTTATCAATTTTTTCTGCTCCTATTGTCAGTTGGATTATCTTCTCATTTGCTACATTCAGCTGACACAATAAGCTTTTGTTGGAATCTTGGACAGTGTGATTAGCAGCAGTTAAGACATTTATTTGATTTTCAAGTTCATTTTTCAAGAGAATCAAACTATCCAACTCTACTTCTAATGACTCAATTGTGTCACTCAAACCCTTTTCAGTTTCCTTTAAAGTTTTATTTTCCTTTTCAAGATCTATGACTTTCCTTTCAAATAAAATATTACTCTCTTTAGTCTTACAAGTCTCATTGAAAAGTAAGTCATACTTTTCACACAACCATTATATGATTCAGCATCATATGACTGGTCATCTTCATCAAACAACTGATCATCATCACAAGACTCTGTTTTTCCTTCATTTGATGTGAGAATCTCATCATGAATAGATTTGCAAATTGACACAGCAAGAGCAACAAGACCTATTTCATCTTCAGAGGAAGATGAGAACACAAATGATTCATCACTATAACTTTCACTTGATAATTCAATTTTCACTTTGCCCAGATTCTTATAGCCTTTCTTGCTGTTGTTTGCATACTCAGCGGCTATGTGACCAATCCCACCACAAGTAAAACACTTGATTGATTTTCTATTCCTCTTATTATCCTTGAAACCTGAAAATCTATCATTGTTTCTATCATGTTGTGCCTCAAACTTCCCTTTGTTTTTGAAGTTCCTAAACTCAGACTTCCCTTTATTCCCGAAGTCCTTAGACTAACTCCCACTTGCCCTTGCGTCTCTACCTTTGTCTTTTAGTATCCTCCTGAAGTTTTTAGAAAAGAGAGCCATTTGATCCTCCACACTTTGGGAAGAATCAGACAACACATTAGATTCAATTTGAGCAGATTGTAAAGCAATGTTTTTCCCTTTTTAGAGTCCAAAATTTTCATGTCCATTTCCATTTCAAAAGTCATTAGTTTACCCACTAACTTGGCTAACGTAATTTCTTTTAAGTTTTGAACTTCCATGATAGTAATCTTCTTAGGCCGAAACTTACTAGGTAAGACACGAAGAGTTTTCTGGATAATAGTGAGTTCAGAGATTGGCTCACCAAGACTAACACATTCATTGGTAATTGACTCAAGCCTTTCATAAAATTTTGAAAAAGTTTCAAACTCACTCATCCTAATTTTTTCAAACTTTGCTGAAGTCATTTGAAGTTTGAGATTTCGGACTTGAGCATCTCCTTCATGTACAATTCTTAGCTTATCCCAAGCTTGTTTTACTGTGGTGCAATTCCTAATGTGTGAAAACTGTGACATGGACAAGGTAGTGACAATTGCATTTCTAGCCTTCTTGTTGGAGGATGAAGCAAGAGCTTCTCCTTGAGTCCCATCTGACCGTGGTTTATTTACCACCTCGCCATCTACAATTTTCCTAGGACACCTCCAGTCAATTTTCAGATGATCATATGCATTTTCATCATATGGATCCAGAAAAATTTCGAATTTTCTTTCCAAGAAACATAATTTGTACCATAAAAAAAAAAGGAGCATTACAACAGATTATGTCACGCTCCATCACTTACTCTGGCCGGATACCAACAATTAACCCTAGGACCAACTCTATGTGTATCTAGAGTTTGCTCTGATACCAACTGAAAGTTGTATATCATGCCGACACGCACAAGGACATCATTGACACAATCAATAGTTGCAGATTGCGACTAGTCATGCCGAGAAACAGCAAGCAAAACACAAGCAGTGCACACACAGTCAACACAATATCACAAGCTCCCTGCAATTACACATTCACAGTAATGACACCCTATACACTCAAAAGCTCTGTCAATGTAGGCAGCCTTGTGCTAGTTCTAAGTGAGGCAGTGTGTGCAAAAACAACAAGCATTCGCAATCATTTCATATCAGATGAATTAGACAAGTATATGAAACAATTAGAGAGATTCACATAAGACAACCAAGAGAAATTCATTGCAACTCAAAAACAAATAATAATCAAAGAACACACAAGGATTGATACCCAGAAACCTTCCTCAAGGTGAAAACTGGGGGTCGATCACTGACCAGGCAATCCACTAAATCTGATATTCAATACAAAGTTTAACCTGGCTCAATCTCTAAGAACCAAACTAGAGGCAGTTTTACCTTGTGCAATATCATACTTCTTCATTGATGATTCTCACGAGTTCCACAAATCAATGGCAGTGACTCAACATCAGTCCTCGATTGGTAGCGTCGTTGCTCTTCATCGACTTGGTGCACAAATGACCCAAATGTATGAATGGAAATCTGGATGATAAATCCCAATCCAAATTCATCAAATCATGATACTTGATGAACCCAGAAGAGCAACTTCAATGAACAAATAATTTAGGGATGAAATCAAAATATGATTATATAGATGTTATGCAATTTTCTAAATTCAATCATCCACGAAATCAAAACAGAAAAAAAGCTTTGGTAAAGAGAATCAAATCAATTGGGTTTCAGTGAAAACCAACCCAAAAACAAGAGCCCCATTGCTCAGATTTTCTGTAGAGAGAGAACCCCAAAACCCATAATTTTTCCACACTCTCTCTGCCTCCTGAAATGCCCAAATGGTTTTGCTAAAAATCAATCACATGGCAAGCAACCCAAAAGACACATGTCCCCTTCTAAGAGAAGAGGAATAACAACTTTTAAATCAATGGCTCAGAAAGAGACACCTAGATAGAGAATAAACAATGAAAAAACTGTTGACTTAAAGAAAATCACGTGCAGGATATAATTGGCATAATTCTGGAAAACTGGATATATGACTAGTCATCCAACATTTCTAGAAAACACTTTGAATTGATGTAGAAATATGCTTATGAAATGCAATATACCTTCATTCTCACAGTGTCTACTGTCTTCAAGATAAAATATCATCATGATCTAGAGATGCTGACTTCCTAGATTGAGCTAAGGTACATAGTATGAAAGTTTACAATGACAAGAAAAGTCAATTACAATGACATGCCTAATCCAAAGAACTAACAGAAATTGTCACAAATGACCTATTCTCATAAAATTTAACCACTAATAACCACTTCCTATATACTCAACCAAATATAATTTGTACATTTTGATATTTGTAGTTTTGATCCAACTATATAAACCAAAAAAAAACTTTCTCAAATCCTCCTTAGTTACTTCCCTTTCTTTTTCCCCAATCCTCTCCCATCCCACCTTCATCCCTCTCAAATCCACCCTTTCTAGAAAACCCTTTCAATCCATTTTTCCCCACAAATAGTTAAAAATTGTAATATTCATTGTGGTATTGATTCAAGAGGATTGATCCATAAACAAAGAACAACATCGTGGCCCGTCGTTGTTCTTTGTTTATGAATCAAATTCCATACAAAACTAATTACTCTGTACTAATTCATTGTAGCCCATTGTCAATCCTCTTCAATCCTCTCCTATCCCGTTTCTATCCTCTCCCATTATCATCTTCAATCTAGAAAAAAAGACCCAGAAGAAATCACTCTCCCTCTCGCTGACCTCCATCATCATCTCCTCTCTTGAAGTCCGAAAATGACGTCATGACGAAGCGGAAGGTGGAGGCTCTTGAAGAGCTGAAGGCGCTTGGGATGGTCAGACTCATTTCTCCACTCATCGTCTTGCTCGATTCCGACGGCGTTGTTGCTCATAAATTGCGCAATTTCTGCTTTTGTTCATCGTTTCACCTTTTATTTTCTTATTGATGGGAAAAATCAATTCATTGTTTCTCTGTATTTGGAAATTGGGTTTTGGAATTATGTTTATTGATGGGTTTGGTGGATTGAATTGTTTATTGATGGATCTGGAAGTTTCTTTAGTGCTTAAAGCAGTGATAGAACATAGTAATTGCCTTTCTTGTTGGGAGTGGCCAGCAAGTCTAGTTTTTGGCGGATCCAAGATACCACCCTCATTTAGAAAATTCAGAAATAGTTAGGTAACTAAGTGATTACTAATTGGTATGTAAATGGAAACTAATTAATAACTAACTGCGAAATTATAGAAATCCATAAACTAACTTATTTTCCTCTTCATCTTCCTCTTCATCTTTATCTTTATCTTCATATTTATCTTCATCTTCACCTTCACCTTGATCTTCACATTTAGATCTTCACCTTCATCTTCATCTATAAAACTCAGAAACAGTTAGATAACTAAGTGGTTACTAATTGGTATATAAGTGGAAACTAATCGGTAACTAATTAGAAAATTGTGGAAACCAAGAAATTACCTTCATCTTCATCCTTATCTTCACCTTCACATTCACATTCATATTCACCTTCACTTTCATCTTCATTTTCATCATCTTCTTCATTTTCATTTTCATCTGAATATTTTGTGTGGTTGGGTATTATTGGGTAGAGAGGGAGGTAGAGATTTGTGTAGAAAGATTTGAGTAACTAAGTATGAACTAATTTAATTTTTTTTTTTATTATATATTTTGGGCAAAAGTGCGAATACCAAAACTTAAAAACTATATTTGATTGAGTATGAGAAGTGATTATTAGTGGTTAAATTTTATGAGTAGGGGTCATTTGTTTATTTTTTATTTCTTAGGTAATTATGCGGCTGATTTTGGAAGTGGGAATGGTAGGGTAATTATTAGAGTTGGGCTGGGTAATTGTAGTTGGTGTTAATTGGGCTGGCTTGGGTATTTAGGCTGAAGTTGGGCTCTGAAGTTGGGTATTCAATAAGGAATATTTGGTTGGATGTATATAAATAGTTAGACACGGTTCGGTATATTCGGTGGATAGGAAATTGAAACCAAAATCGAACTGGTTCGCTTTTTAATGTATTTTTTTTCGATTCGGTTAAATTAGGGATTATTTTGGTAGGTTCCTCATAACCTACCCAAGAGTTAAACAAACCCTTCCCCCCACCACAAACGCTCAGCCACGTGGAACTTGTCAGCCGGTGATTGGCACCGCCATGAGCGATTGCTGGACCGTCGCGAGCACCACCGTAGACTGTCTGAACCACTGTGATTGTTGCTGTGGACAATGGCTCCAACGACGTAACGGTGCCGCCATTGACTTAACGGGAATATGTTGATAGCATGAGCATATTCGTCAAGTGGTGACACCAGCATATATATTATAATATATATATATATATATATGGGGCGGATCCGTGACACTACATTTTATATATATATCATATATATGTTATATATATATATATATAATTATACACTTAAGGACACAATTATACAAACTCGTGTCTTCAATTTTGTTATTATTATTATTATTATTATTATTATTATCATCATTATTATTATTACTGGCACTGATTTTGTGGCGTGTCATTATTTGTAATATGTTTACCTTGTTTTCTTAAAATTGAGGAATTAGTATTACTTTTATAAACTATTTTATATCGAACTTTTGTTTTTGGTTCATTCACTCTTCTGTTTTGCGCCCTTCAGGACTTAGAGAGCTCGACACGAGATACGGGGAAAATTCATCAGTAGTTATTCTGACACTAGTTTTCAATACAAATTGAGACCCAATTTATAAATAGTTATTTACTTTCGGTTTCTTCCTTTATGGTCATTATGTAAAGTCAATAACTTTTCTATAAACTTCTGTTGTCGCATTTAGGCACTTTTACTTTCACTTTTATGAACGTAGTAGTAATTTTTCTTTCATTCGATACCCTCAAACGTACCATTCCACTCTTGACTTTCGTCACTTAGCCATTATCCAGGTATCGACTACCACACCTCAATTTCGATGTACACGTGGACTAGCCAAGTCTGGGTGTGACAATTTGATATCACGCACTTAATCGCTATTAAGAACCTGATGGATGGCGCACACATTAACTGATTAATATGAAAGAGATTATGAAATAATTATCAAATACTTATGGTCCCTATAATTATGCTAGGGTTAGAGGGGCAAAATTGTCCATTGAACAAAGCATAAAAGGATAATGTTGGCTTTTGGACTTGAAACAGTGGGCAGGAAGTGGTATTTTGAGATGATGACTTTCCAGATGAGGAACTACTACTAGTTAACAAAAACCGATGCCACTTGAAAAACAAACACGTAGAAAATGCTTTCATCTTCAGATGCTAGTGAGACATCCAATAAAATGGTAAAAGGATAATCTTTCTCACTTCTTGCCAGGGGTAGGTTAGGTATCAGTCCAAAACTATTTCAATCTCAGTTAAAAGGACAAGGTACAAACTTTTTCATTTCCATTTCCATTTCCTAGCCACCGGACTTTCTCTTACTCATTTCTCTTTCTTTGCCAACGCTTCGCCTTTGCACTCACTTCCAGCAGTAACCACAAAACCTGCACCGACCTGGAACGCAACAAAATGTAATTAGGTATGCCGGGCACTGAATGAGTGAGGAGGGAAAGGGGCGCAGGGGAAGGGCAAGGAGAGGCGGATACAAAATTATACTTACTTGACAATCTTTTAGTACAACACGATCTTGGAGCTGTACATTGCTGCAAATAACTGAATTTTGGATCGAACAACCATCGCCAATGGTAATATGATTCATAACAACTGAATTCACAACCTGTGGAAATTAAAAATCAAGAATTGACAATTATCTGAGCTCCAAATATTCAGTTTCTTCGTAGGCAAACTTCTAAGAAAGCAAATCACCTTACCTTCACATTAGAGCCTATCCGGCAGTGACGGCCAATAACTGATCTTTTAACACTACATTTATCACCCATTTGTGAACCTTCCCCAAGCATACAATGTGGTCCAACCTAAATAAACAATCCCACCACCTGATGAGCACCATAAGACCTTAAAATGGAGTTACTCAGCACAATGGCTTAAACTTCCCCAAAATTGTCAGAAAACCCAACGAGATCGAATGCTAATTTGGCAATCAATTGTTGTAGTTAGTAAACAGTTTTGACTTACAGTTGTTTTCGATCCAAGTTCTGCTGAAGGATGGATGATGTTATTTTGTGCAGAGAAGGAATACCCTGACAAGTGGCTTGCATCTCCTATGACCTGAGAGAATTTAACATGTGGACAGGCCAAAATGTTCAGACTAACAGTGCACAGCATGAATGCAGAACAGATAATTTTCATCGGAAACACCCAATTTAAAGAAATTAATCATGAACTAACATCTCGATTAATGTCACTGAAGGCTTGAATGGAATTTAACCGCACACAGTAGTTGCTGCTTCCGGCAATATAAACACAGCATTTATGGGTTCTTTGAACAGGAGTAGAGTCATTTAGACCTAGCCAATACTGCCCATGGAAGCTTGGAGTGGATGAATTAGCCAGGATCTGAGAGAGAACTAGTTGGTTGTTCTGTGAACTAGCCTTCTCATTTCCATTTTCTTCTGGTTGTGGTGCACCATTTAATACTTCTGAATTCTAATGTTCATACAAGGAAATATAACCAGTCATGTTCTGGGAAGACTAGCATACAAAAGGAATCAAATAAGGAACCTCACTGGACTAACCAGCTGGCAACGAACAAGATAAGGCAATACATCCTGCTTTAAACTTTGAAATGCATCCTTTTGATCCAAAACTTCCTGCAGAGCAGACCTAGGAGGTAATGAAAAGATATATTGTAAGCATGCATAAGGATCAACTTGTATGAAACAAATATTATTTTGAAAGAAAAAGAAAGGAGGTATAACCTCTTGAATGCATATAAATGAGCATCCATAAGATCAGATCGAATTTCCATCTACACAAAAAAAAAAAAAAAAAAACATGTGTAAGAACAAGTTTCTTGCATCTATAGTATTTTTGCCTAGGTGGATCTCTCTCTCATTAAAAAAAAGTCTGGAATCTTGGGTAACTAATTGGAGGAATACTAGGCAATCAAGACAATTCTTAGAGGGAAACCAACTACCTGGCCAACTGCACGGAGTATGCTCTTCTGAATTCGAATATCTTTCTCAAGTTCCACTCCTAGTACAAACCAAAAGAAGCTAGATCAGAAACATGTAACGATTAATGACAAAGAAAAGGAAAAGAAAACATTCTAACCTGTTGCTATGTACAGTAAAAACTGCTTTGTGGGATCCAGCCCAATGATATTGTAGTGTGCAGGTTTCTTGGCTTTGTCTTTTCCACCAGAGGATCCTGACTCTGAAGGTCCACTTACAGGAGAAGAGCATAGCATTGCAGTTAATACTGCATCATGACGCCTATGAGCAGCTGCTACTGCACCAGGAGAAACATCAGAGACAATATCACCACTCACAACCTGCAGCAACACAAGCCTTGAAGGCTAATTAAGAAGTTTTTGAGAAGTCTAAACACTAGAAAAGGTAAATAGAAGCTAACCAAAATGTCTTTTGCAGTCAGGTGGTGTGCAATGGCCCTAAGTGCACCAGCTGTTCCAACATCCTCTGGGACTGCTGCAACCTGCACTATACCGAATTATGCAATGCTTCTGTAGATGGAATAATTAGGTAAAGGACCCATGTTCAGAGTTGATAAACAGACAAAATAAAAAAAAAGGCAGACCAATATAATGGTGGCTATAAGCTTTTATACAGTGATGAATGCAATATAGATGAACAAGTGGCAAATCGAAATGCAAAATGCAAGGGATGTAAATTCAGCTTCATCAAAAATGGAGCAAAAAACAAAAAAATTACGGAAAAACAAAAAAATTATGGAAAAAAAGGATTCCAATTTACGTCCAAGGCATGAACAACCAGCTTCTACGAAAACTGGGGAGTAGAAAAAAATTTGAAAAACAGGGATCAATAAGAGTGGTAAAACGTACAATAAGGTGGATCAATAATCCACCCAAAAAAAATGAAACAAGAACATTCAAAACAAAACTGTCTACATCTAATTTAAAAGCTAAAACTAGACACTACAGCTTTTGAGTCTAGGATAATCTCAGAATAGGATAATCTCAGAAGAGAATTGTTTCTAAATGCAGGGGAAATAGATGCCCAACGTGCGCTGCCAATACTTGACTTTTTCCACACCTCCTCCACTTCCAACCCTCTAGAATCTTTAAAATCCGCTCATTTCTGACCAAATAGACCATATACTGGCCGTCACCTTCCATTTTAGCCTTTTTCCCACCACACACAACTTTAAACTTACCACCCAGCTGGGCAAACAATCTTTTGGAACCACCCACATACCTTAATTTCTTTAAGAAGATGACACCACAAATTCCAACTAAATGGGCAAGATATGTAAGCATGATCCACACTCTCCCCAGAGATCTTGCATAAAATACACCAATGTGGGCATATACTAGATTGCATTCTACGTCTTTGGATTACATCCCAAGCATTCACCTTCCAGTGTGTGTACCACTAAGCAGGCCAGAAGGTTGACCTAGGATGGAGCCTTAGATTTCCAAATTGAGGTTAAAGGAAAAAATAGAGGCGAATTGATCTGTATCTCAATCGATTAAAATAAGATTTACAAGAAAATTTCCGAGTTCTCTAAACACCATCTTCTTACATCCTCCCTATTAGGGAAAAATCTCACATCCTCCAACAACCACAGCAAAAGCATCAAATGATCACTTGAAGATATTGGGTTTAATCACAACATAATTTAGATTAGTGGAACCATTCGCCCATGAGAGGCTATCAAAGAAAGTAGTGAGATGGCAAGAACAGTAGTGGAATATATGACTCATCCTTTAGGTTCTTTGAATTACCTAGGTGGCATAACTACCTAGATAATTGCAACAAATTATGTCTCTCATAGAAGTTGGTTAGCTACTTCTCATTTATTTTTCTAGATTCATCCTATTCGTGGGTCATATATGGCACGTGAGAAGGGCTCATGCAGCTACAGCAGGATTTCAAATAGGTATTGATCGTGATTTTGAACCAGTTCTTTCCACGACTCTTAACTGAGAAAGAAATCCAATGCTTGAAGTAGGAATCTAATTGATTCCACCAAACTCAAGATGTATGGTAGGATCAGGACCCATTTATATCATCTAATTGTATTTTATTTTTTGGCTCAGCTATCAGAGGGAAAAAACAGAAAAATAAAGAAGGCAACAAACATATTCGCTGGGTATAAAAAAGAGATTAGCAGGTTTTTTCGGATAACTTCAATTTTCCTATCTGCAGTTATAAATCCTCTTTCATTGTCTTCTGTAAATCTTTTCTATTTGAGATATAATTGTTTTTGTTCTATCAGTCAGATGATGCAATTTATTTTTCTCTTAATGAATAATTATGGACGGCTACCTAATTAACAGACAAAGCATATCTTGTATACACGACTACTGTCGTCATCGTCATCATCGTCCTCTTTGTCCCGAATGTACGGGATCAGCCACTTAAATTTTCATTTTCCATTCTATTGTTACAATTCTAGATGAAGAATAGTCAAGCGTGTTTTAGTCTTTTAGTTTTATTTCTTTTATTAGGTTTAGGTCTTTATAAAAACTATCGTTGTAATCCCTAGAGGAGAGTTTTGATGTTGAATGAAAATTGGAGAGCTTTCCTTCCCTCCAGATTTGTGTGATGGAACCTAAACCTAGGTCTGATGGCTAGAAACCCTACTAGAGTAACGCTAGTAGGGCCGATCCTATCTTTAGTAAGTTGAATTGAGTTGGATAATTCCAATATAATGCAGTACACAACTTTGCATGTGTCAATGGAACATCCAAATCAAACCAAATGAAAATGGTGGAGAGGCCCAGGACTTATATATTCGGATGCAAGGACATGTAAGGGTTCCAATAACGTATGAGCAACTTTTTTATTCACGACACTGAGAAGCATCAGGGAAAGAAGGAAAGTTTTCTGACGTTAATGGTGTGGAGACTTTGTGCGATAGAGTTTTAATTTTGGACTCGCAATGGGTTTGATTTCTTCTGAATATCGAGATGTACTATTTTCCTTCACTTAGGAAATTGGAAGGCTACTGTTACCTTAGATCAAATTCTGATGTAATGCAGTTATGCTCTTTTTTAACTAGTTAATACTATTATATTTTAGATTTGTCTTCATTGAACAGCTTGTCACTGTGGATGTAGTAATTTAGTTTGATAAGAGTTTTGCTTCTCATAAAACACACGCACAAACACGTACCCTATCACATGCCTACCCTCACAATATACAATAATAGTATCTTTAGCAAGCTATTAAGCAAAAAACACTAAAAATCCAGTTGAAAGGGAAAGAAGCAAGCATAAGTAAAAATATAGTAATAGCAGAGACAATATCACAAAACCACAACCATCCAAACAGTTTTCTAAACCGTCAGCAAATAACAAATTCAATTACTTATAAAAGTGCATTCTTTTTCTAAACTGTTACAAAACCTATCCAAGAATCAAGATTTCAATCTTTTCAAGTCCTAGAATAATCAGCACAGATACAACTTAACAAACCTAGATCCACGATCAGAATTACAATCCCGTTCAAGCCCTAGATTAATCAGAGCAGAAGAGAAGAGTATAGATACTAAATTATTACTCACATACAGATGAAGCATTAATGTGGATAAAATTATGGCACAGAAATCAAGAGAGTGAGATTGAGAGCTTTGGGAAACCATTCTTCAGTAAGCAACTCTCTATTCCACTAAGTAGGGTTGGACATTGGGGTTGAGTCAATGCTAGAAAAACATTCTTTTTCTTGATCTAGGTTCACATAGGAATTCTGGATTCAGTCCTGGGTGAACAGATGTACCCAAAATCACAGAGATAAATGATCTGATCCCTCCAAATCAGAATCAGTAAACTTTTATCCATCCTTTCTTTATCATCACTCGGATCATGCTCTGAAGCCAAGGATTCCTTCTTTTTTTATATTATTATTGATAAGAAACATACTTTCACTCATGAAAAAAATGGAGGAGTAGGTAGCAGAGGACAAGGTGTCACTTGCATATAAAACTGCTAATCAACAATTATGAATAATTACATACAGATTTTGAAGATAAAATACTAAGATATAGAAGAGGCCCAATCAGAAGAAATAATAGAGAAAGAAAAGTCGCTAAGCTCTATGGATATTGAAGGTCTATAATGCTGCCCAAAATAGACCCTCTACTGAAAGTAATCCACTTGCTCACACCAGCATCAATAAATATCTTTCTATTTCTGTCTCTGAATTTGCCATAAAAAACCATCAGAGCACATATCTCCACGACCGCAAGGGAGCTGAAAATTTGGAGTCAACTATCAACTATGAGAAAGGAAGGCAGCAAGATAGGGATGTTATGGGAAAAAATTTGGTTATGGTCTTCTTTTACCAGATTCAGTTTTTACAGAGTCCAGGAATCTATCGTTTTCAAGTATTTGGTTGGATGGGAAGGTAGAAATTTGTTAGGTTTCGGGGAGATCAATTATATCTTAGCTTAAGGGAACTTCTGTTTTATGCTGTGTCTTGGTTTTGTTCCCATATTGTAGCCATCTTTAACAAGCCTGAAACTTTATTGTCACGAACATCAAAAATTTGTTTCTTTTAAGGAAAAAAAAAAAGGTGCAGTGGGTTCTTAATTCCCAAAGAAAATCATAAGCTGAAAGTTCAGGTGTTTAGTCGGTAGGAGGAAAAGAACACTAATTAAGGACCTCTTATCTAAGATTGTAATCTATGGTATTAAAGGGAGCATGAAGATTTCAACTATTTCATTCAAAACTGTAAATCTACAGGATCCATCTTTCATGGGCATGGACTTGAACATTTGAGCTCATGGTTGGAATCCAGAACCTTCTAATGCACCCTATACTTACATCTAATGACAGCACGCAAAAGGCAATCCCTCACAAGCTGAAACCATCATTTACCAATATCTAAATAATGCTTCATTTTTCTGTACCAAATTCCCCAACCCTCAGCTACCTTTGTCCTTTACCTAAGCACCACTTCCGATCTTACAAATGATCCCTTTTTGTTTTCTTTCAAAGAAATTTTATTGCTAATAACACTAAAAATAAAGGAGGAGACAAGATGGACACCATATGCATAAAACAAAACAATAGAATTAAATTGACTGTTATTCCCCCCCACACCCAGACCACCTCCCTGTTGCAAATTCATCATCAACTTCTCCAACCTCCTAGCGATAATGGTAAACTTCCTGCACAAAGAAAGGTAGTAAATAGGGCAGCTACTTCAAAAAGATTGGATAGATCTCAACCCCCCACACCCACCCTCCCTTTTTGGCAAAAGCCTTCCTCCAACCACGTAGCCTTCTCTATCCAAATACTCCATATCCGCCCATCCCCACTTCACACTGCAAAACAATAACTAGCTCCTCCACATTTCCTTCAAAAGTGTTACTTTACAATCAAGGATTTCAGTTTATCATGCCCCCAACTACTGTTCTCTTTTTGTTTTTCAGAACAAAAGGGGCATGTTTGCCCAAACATGAATCTATACAGATAGACGATTTTCACCAAATATCTTTCCAACATTCCCCTTGCCCGATTGTTACTGAGCAGTTTTTGGATATCAAACAGACGACCTCCAAAAGGGGTTTTTTTTTTTGCTTTAGTTTCCTTATTTGGCAATTCGCTATAGCACATGCTGCTCTTGCTAATATTCTATAGTTTTCATCTACGAACAGTTCTTAATGCAAAGCCATTCTCTAGGAGAGCCATCTCATGTCTAGAACTACATGGTTCCACTCTGCAAGAACTCTTAATTCTCTTGAAGCTCATGAGAAGCGAAAATCTGGAACCACCCATGCCCACTAAGAGGAATGAGAGGAAAGATGATGGTTTCTCTCGTGTCAACACAACATCGTTCCATTATGGGCGCTGAGTTTTGAACAGAAGAGGTGTTGTGATTTCGTTTTAAGAATGGGAAAGACAAACAAACTTTGGAAACCGGAAAAAATAAGCAAGAAGATAAACAAAACCAATAATTAACGTGGTTCGGCAATGTTCCTACATCCACAGGGCAGCAATAACAAAACCTCTATTATTAAATAACGGATTCAACGAATTATCTTACCAAGCCTCTTAATTGGCTCATGAACAACTAGAAAGAACAAGAAACAAAATCAAAGCACTCTTATCTCTTTTCTTCTCTCTTACAAACTTTCCCCTATCAATATGCTCTCACTCTAACACCTTGAGCAGTATAACATGGTCTTCCTTTCTTGCTATTTGATTAGACGCCTTCAAATTAGCGCAGCAGCCAGGGGCGGATCTAAGAAGGGGCAACAGGAGTCAATTGACCCCTTGAAGGTTGGAAACTCTGCCATGGAAGTTCTATGTTGACCCCTTAGAGGCGTTGATGTTGGCTAAAATAATACCCAAATCTATTCGAAATATGCCTCGTCTGCAGGCACTACACTTGAGTCTCTGGTTGCTGCCAATCTGCTATGGACGGCAATGCACAAAACGGTACAGAGACAGCAGCGCTAAAGTATCTCACGAAGAAGACGGCTGAAACTTCTCTTTTTTTAATTTCAAAAAGTGATGGGTGCAATGCAACTCATGGGTAATACGCCACAGTTTAGTCATTTTTAGTTGTTTTGAAACGTGTCTACATCACATTGACTCATCTTTCATTTATTCTTTCTTTTTTCTCAAATTTTATTTTTAATTTTTATTTAAAGTGCATCCTTTATAGTCCTTTCAAAAAAAAAAAAGTGTTAGCATCTTTTCCTTTTGGACCTGAAGTTTAAATAAATAAATAATAAATGATTGAGGCCTCCTTAACAAACCTATTTTTAATTAAAAGCTGTGAAATATAAAAATTAAAACTGAGAAATCCTCGAGTTAGGAATTTCTTAAGCACAAGTCCCTCAAAGGAATTAGTTCCCTTGTTACCAACTTGAATTTATTACAAGAGCATATGCATATGCTCTTAATAGAACTTATAAGAAAAGTATTCTAAATAAAAGTATTTCATACTAAATTTCTTGTATTGTTTTCTCTTGGTAAAATATATTAGCTCGTAACTAAATTTTTTAGAGAAGTGTTATTTTGTATATCGGTCTAATAGTATTCTCACGAAAATAATCATTATTTTTTTAGTTTAATACTTAACTATGACAAGTCTGCTCAGCATATAGTTTAATTAATTAGCATAAATTCACTCCATTAAATAGAGTATCAAAAAAGTAATTGAAGGGTATATCTTTCTAAAACTATATTTAGAGAATTTTACATGTTGACCCCTTGGGAAAACTTTTCTGGATCCGCCACTGGCAGCAGCCCCCATTTATAGCGACAATAATAGCCTTCAATTAGGAATCCTAATCCTAATTGGATTCTAACTATCTTTCCAATGGGGAAAACAAACTCCTATTGGGAATAGGATTTCTATCCTCTGAGACTATTATTACTAATAGACTTAGGAACTCATCATGGGCTGCAAAATACGACAATCTCCCCCTGCAGACCATGAGAGAGGTATACCAAAGTAGGATTTCTCCTTTTGATCAAGCTCCCCTCGACCGAACTTCTCATGATTAGGCTCCCTCTAATCGCACATCTCATTACTAGGCTCCCCCTAATCACACATCTCATGATTAGGCTCCCTATAATCGCACTTGTCATGACTAGGCTCCACCTAATCGCACTTCTCTTGATCAGAATCCCCCTTATCGCACTTGTCATGACTAGGCTCCCCTTCATTGCACTTCTCATGACTAGGCTCCCCTAATCGCACTTCTCATGACTAGGCTCCCCCTAATCGCACTTCTCATGAATAGGCTCCACCTAATCGCACGTCTTTTGATCAAGCTCCCCCTGACCATACTCCTCATCTTCTTTGGCAAAGCCAATTTCAAACTTCATGCTAGAATCCATCGTTTGTGTGGTGTTAAAGAAGCTCTCCTTGATCCCAAGTCATAACACCAGCATTATTGTCTCCTTCCTTTTGTTCTTTTTTTCATTTACGACAATGTTTCTTCATGTGACCCTCTTCCTGCAATAGTGCAATTACCACTGAATTTTGACTCTCTAGAGTCCCTGCGTTTGGTCTCTAGGACTAAAAGTTTTCCAAAGTCAATACCTGAAGATTTTCTCCTTGTTTCCTCATTTAACAAACTATCCTTAACAGCGTCCATTGTCAAGACACCATTAGCAACAAAATTGCTTACACTTACAATGAAAGTATCCTAACCATTTGGCAAGGATCCTGACAACAATAGTGCTAGCAGCTCATCTTCAATTGTCAAGCCCATAGTGGATAACTTATTGGTCACGTTCTGAAAGTTGTTCAAGTGCTCAGTCACACTAGCATCTTCCGCATACTTCATGTTGACAATCTCATTGATAAGGAATGCTTTCTTGGCAACGGTCTTCTTCTCAAAGAGAGATTCCAACTTCTTCCAAAGGGCTTCGGCATCAGTCTCTCTAGACACATGGTGATAGATGCTATCATCAATCCATTGTCTAATCGTATCCATAGTTTTTCAATTCATCTTGATCCAATCAGCTTTTGACATACTTTCCGGATTGCTTGAAACACATTCAATAGGCTCATGGAGGTCTTTGCAATAAAATATGTCCTCCATTCTTGATTTCCAGGTCACCCAGTTAGCACCAGTCAATTTAATCATGGTGCTATTCGTTCCCTTCATTCTAAACGGTAATCAGCAACTTTGTTGCTCTGATACCAACTGTTGTGATTTCGCTTAAGAATGGGAAAGACAAACAAACTTTGTAAACCAAAGAAAATAAGCAAGAAGATAAACAACACCAATAATTAACGTGGTTCGGCTATGTGCCTATGTCCACTGGGCAGCAACAACAAAACTTCCATTATTAAATAATGGGTATAATGAATTATCTTACCAAGCCTCTTAATTGGCTCATGAACAACTAGAAAAAACAACAAACTAAAACAAAGCACTTTTATCTCTTTTTTTCTCTCTCTTACAAACTTTGCCCTATCAATATTCTCTCACTCTAACACCTTGAGCGGTATAACACGGTCTTCCTTTCTTGCTAGCTGATTAGACACCTTCAAACTAGCACAGCAGCCCCCTTTTTATAGCCACAATAATTGCATTCAATTAGGAATCCTAATCCTAATTGGAATCTAACTATCTCTCCAATTGGGAAAACAAACTCCTATTGGGACTACGATTTCTATCCTCTAAGACTAATTCCTAATAGACTTAGGAACCTCATCATGGGCTGGAGATACAACAAGAGGATGGGGGTTCTCTCAACGGAGCCAGGGTAAGTCTTTTGAGCCAGCTGAATATAGGGCCAATGTACCCTATTTTATTGCAAGGGAGTTCTTTTTTATCCAAAATGTTCTTTATTTGATTTGATAGACCTGAGTGTTCTCATTTTTGCATCAGGGACTAACAAATGTTTGTTTTAACTTAGAATAGAAATTATCGACTAGATTTACATTTTTAAAAATGTTTATCTACCAATACAATACTGTCCATATAATTTTCCCAATCTCCGTATATTGTATCATCATGACTCAGTTAAAACAAAAGACTACTACACATCTACTACAAGAGAGCCTATTGAAACAGAAACAAACAAAAGAAATGAGAAACTCAAATTATAAACGATGCAAGGAAGCAAAGTTGGGTAAGTACCTCAACATGTAAACGATCGACATAAGCCCCCGAAATCCAACTTCCAACGCGTACAGCCGCATCTTGACCTTCAACAACCTAGAATGAGAATATGCACAAAGCAAAATCAACAGTGAGCCCTGTTTGGTTTCTTCAATTAAAAAAAAACAATAATAAACACATAAAATAAACTAGGCCATGACTACTTTAAACCAGAAAAGCCACTACTCACGATCCGCCAAACAGAAAGCATCGACTAGAGAGAAGAAGAAATCTTACAACAATGAGATCCTTAAGGTTACTGAGTTCTAAGAGCTCCAGAACGTACGATATAACCGGGCGGTTCCCAACTGGAAGCAAAGCTTTTGGGACCTCCTGGCATCATCACAAACCAGTGGGAAATCATATAGAATTAAAAAAAATTAATTTTTAGAAGAAAAAAAACATGGGTCGAATGTTTGGCTCACAAGAAAATTGGAGAGAAAGCATGAGGAAAAAAAATTGAAATTGCATAGATAACGTTCCGAATAATTAGATTGGAGAAAAATTTGGGGACCTTGGAAACGAGAGGGACGAGATTCTTTGAGGTGCCACCGGCTAAGACTACCACTTGGAAATCCATCGGAGCAGAAAGGGAGAATAGTGGGGTGGGGGTTAACTGCTTAAGGTTTCTTTGCGGGTTTCTGTCTCTTAGACCCTTGGCTCTGCGCCTCTACCTACAACAATTCACAACTCAGCTGGGCTTTACTTCCCAAGTTCTCCCAATCACCGTTTTTCTCTTTTTTTCTGATTTCTTTTCACTTTTAGGGCTTTTTAGTCATGGATTTTCTTATTGACAAATTTTTTTTTTTTTTTTCTGATTTGAAGGCTTGCAGTCAACACATCAATTTCTTATTAGTAAACTAACAAAAAGTCCTATGTATAGCATCTTCTATGTTCTAGTTAAATCGTTAATCAGATTGATACCTAATGTATATATAATGTAATTCCATTCTCAAATATCATTGTATCAAAAAATAAAAAACAAAATCATACTAGTTATCCACCCCCTAAGAACATCCCCAATTATGCTTCTTATTTTAAAAGTTAAATATTAACCAAAAATGAGCAAGAACAAAAGTTAATTTATGAGCTCTCTAAAAATGATGTCTCCAACTATGCTCCATAATCGATGTACTCCAACCATGCTCCATAATTTTTTTGTTTTTTCCTTAACTCGCAATATCCCAAAACTTTCAATCAAAGACTAATCTGCGTCGGAGGCTTAGAAGACTCACAGAGGCATGTCAGCCTCCCCTGGCGACAAGTCAAATGTCAGTTTCGTGTCTCGAACCAAAGACCATGGGGCAAACCTGACTTGAAACCCGAGCTTCCACTGGACCATTTGCTCGTGGTTAATGCTCCGTAATTTAGAGAATTATAAAAATGCAATCATAAATATTTTATTATTTTTTATTCAATTTTTATTATATAATAATAATACATAATGAAAATCATAAAAAGGTTGTTATAACTGAAAACTACAAGGAAGAGTATAAAAATATATTTTTTGGATCTTATTAAAATATCAGAACATTTCAACAAGCTTTTTTTTTTTTGTCCAAATTTTTTCAACAAGCTTTTGTATGGTTTTATTTTGTTTTTAATGTCAGTTGAATAATGAAAATATGATAATGAGTAGGCATGTGAAAATTAAAATTAAGGTATAAAATATTTTTTGACATACTCTGACTCGAAAAGTCCACATTCGTGGGCACCAAGATCTAGGTATGTTGGCCGACACTTGGACGTTGGGTCCAAGTTACGAAAGCCATAAGCAAAATAATGCATTTTAGGAAGTTGCGTGAAACAAAGTTACACGGTAAAAGTAAGAGTATGAGATTGTGACAATGGAAGTTCAGAGTATAATTAATACACAACGATGATGATCATAAATGAAAGGACTAAAAGTAACTTAAGTGTTTACAGTGGGGTCTCAACCTATACTAAAAACTAAAGTTAGAATAAATTCTGAAGAATCCTCCTCGAAGCTCGTGCCACGCTCTCTAAGTCCTGTGGGGCGCAAAACAGAAGGATGAGTGGACCCAAAAATAACAATTCAATGTAAAACAACTATAAGAGTGATAATAGTAACCCCTCAATTTTGAAATCCAAGTTAAAATACCAATATAAATATATAAGCACGCGCCAAGGGAATTGATATAAGTGTTAAATTATAATATAGCAAGTCGAAGACATAAGTTTAAGTGTAAAAAGTCCTCAAGTGTAATTATCTCAAAGACCTGACGTTGTTACGCCACTGGAAATTCTTCGTACTGCTCGTTCCCTTAACCAAAAGAAAGGACAAAGCTTAAGACTAACTAACACTGCTTAAACTAGTAATTCTCACTTGTTGTCGCTCGAATACGGTGTTAAAACGTGTCCAAATGTGCGTAAAACATGAAAGGAGTGTTGGAAACACCCCGAAATTGGGCTCACGTACTGCCAAGTCCTAGAAAAGGGTCCCACAAGCCACCACGCGCTGGCAAGAGGTCGGACGCACTGCCAAGCGCCAGCCAAAGCAGCCACGCGCCCCCACCCACCGTTATTGGGTAGAAACAATAGGCAAGAACGTCTTCAACTCTTTTGATAAACTGGTTCGGTTCGATAAAATGAGATCTTAACTTTCCCCATGTACTGGACCGGAACATGGCCTACAAGGTAACCGTTTTTAGTTCCACAATCATCGATCTCATACACCCGATCCCTTAGGTGTACGCCAGTTATCTTCTTGAAACGATCATGGACAACTCTCAGTTTGTTCGTGATTTCCCTAATTCATTCGTTTGTCACGCCAAACAATTTTTAGCCCTCACAACCTCATTACTAATCTACGTCCAATAACTGGTGTCCATCATGCTCTTCCTTATAGTGCTTCAGATAGGTTTCCCAAAATTAAAGTGATAGCTTTTGTTGCAAGCGAACTCTATCCTTGATAAAAGTTTATTCTTAACTGCCTTGAAACTAAGGAACGAATAACCAAAGTACGTCCTCGAGAGTACGATTGCAGTGGTCAAAAACATGCCATAACATTTTGAACTCTTTTGATAAATTGGTACGGTTTGATAAAACGAGGTCTTAATTTTCTTCAGTTACTAGACCGGAACGCGCCCTACAAGGTAATAGTTTTTAGTTCCACAACCATCGATCTAGTACCCCGATCCTTTAGGTGTACGCCAATTATCTTCTTGAAACGATCCTAGGCAACTCTCAGGAATTGTTAGTTAGAGGAAGCCTTTAGTTGATTATGTGTACTAACTGACTTCTAGAGTTTCAAGGTTGTACTTCAACCATTTCACTTCAGTTTCTGAAATGCATCTTTGGAGTATAGTTTGTAGGTACTTGGCGAACACCAGTTTGTTGGAGGTTGGTAGGTGGTTGAGCTAGTGAGAGCCTGAGATTGTTTGAAGGGACAAAAAATAGACTAACCTAATCACAAGAACTTTGGGAGCCACTCTGAGTCTTCAGAAAAAGTTTGTTGGTGTACACTTGAGGACCGCTTGTACAAAATTGATGACCTTGTAATATTGAATTTGTCACTCTGAGATGGTTTGGTCCAGTTTGGTAAATGGAAAAGTTTTGACCTCGTTATAGCGAACCGTATCAGATTATCGAAGGAATTGAAGTTATCGTTTATTGTTTCGACCCAACAAATCATTGGAAGTAAACAACGACTTACCCGAGAGAACCTCGGGTTAAGAATTTAAGCTTTATTGTTAGTGGAGTTGTTGTAGAAGAGCAAGCTTTAAAGGAAGCCACCAGGGAATTCGAGAAATCACAGTGAGTTGTACCTTTGACTCTGTTGAGTAAATTCTGAGGACAAAATTTTCTTAAGGGAGGTAGATTATTACATCCCGTTCCGTAAAATCATACAAAGTAATGTGAAATTACCAAAATGCCTCTGCTTCTATCTGTAAATTCCTTTCGTAAAATTTTCAATTTACCTTGTCTTTTTACTTTTCACCATTCAAACTTACCAAATCAGACAAACTCCCTCTCACTCTCACTCAATCTCCATTTTTCTCTCCTTCGCACTCAATCTCTCTCTTGAATGGAAGCAAAATCGCCCACTCACCTTCCACGTCGTTTCCAATGACCCACTACCCGAGACCACCACCATATTCACCACATCGACGAGACTAACCCAACCCAACTAACATCCACCTTCGACTCCCATTGTGGCAAAAAAATCAAGGAGAAAACCAAACGAAGACGAGGAGGCTTCACGGTCATTTTTCGGCCACCACATGTAAAATCTCAACTTAAAAGTTATAACATTGGATTCCTAGTGAAAGTACTTGAAATTTGACTACTTGCATGTGTCTTTTGATGGAGGAACAACGGTGAACGGAACTTTTCTAAAAAACGGCACGGCGAAGCATAGACTTTTCCGGCCATTTTTCCAACCAACCACCACGAATTGGATGTTAAGAGGTACTTTTAGAACCTTGGTTGATTTTCGAGTTCAATGGTGTAAAAAAGGCCAGAATCGGAGCTCGGAAGTGATTTTTTGGCAAGTTTGCCCAGTTTCCGGACTGTTACCGTCAAGGTTTACGGAATATTGCATCAGCGGTGGAATATTCTGCTAGCTCTAGGCGGTCCATGCGGTCCATGGAAACGTCGCTAACGGCCGTTAAATCTTACTAGCGCCAGTCAACCTTGACCGATCGAAAATACTAACGGCGTTAGCATATTACGTTAAAGTCAACGGAAGTGCTAACGACATTAAATTTTGGTGACACTTTTTTTTTGTCAGTGACACGCAGTATCCCTAAGCTTTCAACCAAGTACTAATCTGCGCCGGGGGCCGAGAAGACTCACAGAGGCATTTCAGCCTCCCACTAGCCACAAGTCAAATGACACTTTCAATTCAGACGTAATATGCTAACGGTTGTTGAAAAACAAAAAAAATTATGAAAATAAAATCCCTAATAAAATATGTGGTTGATAGCATTCAAATGAGTTCGCAAAAGAAAATGACTCAATTTCTTTTATCAGTTTGAGGGTATTTGTAATTTTATGGATATTTACGAAAGAAAAAAAGAAAATAGAAAATTTGGAGGACGTTTAAATTTGAAGTCATATATCATCATCTTCTTTAAACGAAGTCCTCAATTGACAGGTCAATTTGAAAGTTGAAATTCACAATTCTCATTGTATTTTAAATTCAAACTATCCAAGTTTTATCTCATCTCCACCTCTCTCTCACTGCCTATAAATAGAGGCTCAAGAGAATAAGTAAAGGGAGGGGAGAGAAAAAATGTTTAACAAAAAAAAATGGAGGAGATAAAAAGAGAAAACGGGAGAAGGGAGGAGCCGCAAGGGAGAAAAAAAAAAGTGGCTGAAGAAAAAAGAAAGAGACGATAGCCGCGTCGTGGACTTCATTGAAGAAGATGCATGAATGAGACCCAAGCAGTTAAGAACAAAAGCATTGTAGCCAGAGCTATTTTACAGCCGTACAGAAGTTTGGGGTGGGGATTATAAGCAAGGTGTTGATGCCAAAAATGGACCAACTTAAATTGCCTCTTCATGCATGCTTTACTCACTCTTCTTGGGGGTAGGAAGACCTGCAGAGGGAAAGTAGTAGTAAATGAGCACCAGTGGGGTACCAACCTAGTAGTCACCGATGCTTAAGTTAGTTAAGTGTGGTGGGATTTAAGCAGTGTAGGGGCAAAGATGTCATTACCTTTTTTTAGGGGAGGTGCCCTTGTATTTATTGTGGCATTAAATGTTGTTGGTGAAACATTTCGATGTGGGATAAATGTCCCTGCCCCTAGAGATGACGCGTGTCCCGGTGGTTCCGAGCTCCGTGGCCGTGTTGACGCGGTCGTCCGAAGGGTAGGCCGACCATATCTGGTCAGCCTAGTGGCTTTTTGTCTTTTGCCCAAGGATGTGTTGGTGGGGTGCACCTGATGTTTGTGGATTTTACACTGATGTGCTCTTTGTTGAGCCATGGCCAAGTACGGTTTTGAAAGGCCTTGGTCGGCCTTGACCAGGTTGATCAAATTAGGTACGAATAGAAGTCCCCCAAGTCATTGACTGAGGTGGATTTCCTCGATTGAGGGCATGTTGTTCTTTTGTCAACCTATGGGGATCCGTCCCACACTAGTCCCCAATCCCCCAAGCCCATGGCCGAGGCGATACACCATATGTGAACATTCTACACAGGGTGTGATGGGGTAGGATGATCGGCCTTTAATTTTTGTTGTGGTCGAAGGGAAACTTGGTCGGCTTGCTTACACGGAACCTCGCACGATCACGTTGATGATCGGCTTGGAGGATGTCCTTGGCCGATCGAGTGCCACTCCAAGGAGATTGTATGTCACCTTGGTCGGTTTGGCTTGTGTCAAACCTCGCATGATTGCGTGGCCGATCGGCTTGGAGGATGTCCTTGGCCGATCGAGTGCCACTCCGAGGTGATTGTATGTCACCTTAGTTAGCCCGCTTGCGTGGAACCTCGCACGATTACGTGGCCGATCGGCTTGGAAGATGTCCTTGGTCGATCGAGTGCCACTCCAAGGTGATTATATGTCACCTTGGTCGGCCCCCTTGCATGGAACCTTGCATGATCTTGTGGCCAATCGGCTTGAAGGATGTCCTTGGCCAATCGAGTGCCACTCCTGGGTGATTGTATGTCACCTTGGTCGGCCCGCTTGCGCTGAACCTCGCACGATCATGTGCCCAATCGGCTTGGAGGATGTCCTTGGTCGATCGAGTGCCACTCCGAGGTAATTGTATGTCACCTTGGTCGGCCCGCTTGCGCGGAACCTCGCAAGATCACGTGCCACTTTCCACACTTCGAGATGAACCTATGATGTTTCGTTGTCGTATTGTATGAGTACGTGCCATGCGTCATTTAATGACTGCCTCGGGGTTTATGTGCTACCCTTCATCTAGCCGAATGGTTTTTATAAGAACTCGAACTCGTCCATATTTGTTACTTTTTTGCTTTCGAGGGAGTATTTCGAATTCTTGAGGTGATTTCCAGCGAGTCTTGACCCCTGTTTAGGCGATTCCCAGCAAGTGATTTGCAGCGGTTTTCACGGCGAAAATCCTATAAACAAGGTATGGCCTCCTTTTTCCGTAGTTTTTTCTATTGAATGGGTATTTTTGTATGAACTGGTGATGAACTCGATGCATGCTGTTTGTTTAGGTTGTCTGTATATTAATAGTAGTTGTGTCTTGCATCTTTCCCTTCTTAGAATTTGTCTGTATGTTTGTAGATGTCAAGTTCTCGTGGTGATTCAGAAGGATCCGAGGATCGGTACTGTTATGTGTTTAACGGTGAATCAGATGCTAGCTCGGCTAACTCTGATTCTCGATTAAACGCGTCTGAATCGGCTTCTGGCTCCCCTCGACTAAACACTGTAGTAGAGACAGAGGTGGATCCAAACGTAGATGGATCGATCCTTGAGGTGTCTCAAGGACTATCGGCCTAAGAGTTGCAAGATGAGCTTGAGAAGCCTTCGAGTTCATTGATACCCGTTATGTCTCGGTCGTTGATGGGGCCGAGACCTCTAATGCCGACGTCTCATTAGTTGGACAGAGTGAGCATTTGAGGTCACCGGTCGATAAGTGTACGGCGGTGGCTTCAACCTCGAAGTCTATGGAAATGGCGTCGTTGCCTAGGCTGATGGAAATCAAGGTCAAAGAGCCCATGAAGCTGGCGACAGTGGCCAACTTGCCCTATGAAGTTGATCGGCAGGTAAACGACCTGGATGAGGATGACCTTCTGGCTTACCAAAGGGTATTTAGTATTCCAGATTCCGTGAAGATGAGGCTTCTGGGGAGAAGGGAGAGGTCGAGCAATCCGCCGATTAGCTGGGCGACGTTCCATCTGGACAACTTCAGTAATGGGGGGGTGTTGCCTCTTCACTTGTGGTTGCAGAGGATGGCAGTGGAAGTTGGTGTTGCCCTCAGCTAGCGAAATCCCAACTGCTGGGTTATGTTGACTGGAGTATACACCGCTTTCGGGTTGTGCAGGAAAGGGGAGCTGACCTGGGGTCACGTATGCCATCTGCACAAGTTCGTGAGAGAAAAAACAGGATGGGTGTACATGGAATCCAAGACAAAGCGAGAAAGCGGGCCGTTTATTGAAGACATGCCGACCTCCCAAAAGGCCTGGAAACACAAGTTCGTGTTTGTGTTGGGGATTGGGAGGGTGTCGAGTTGCCATTATTCGGCCGACGCATGCCCTGCATGTATTAGTCGAAAGGTGGTGGCCGTAGGATAATGTTGTTTCTTGCTTGTTGTGTTTGTATGTATATAGCCGATCTGGACTAACCTTTCTCATTTGTGCAAAGGTGTTTAAGCGGCCGATAGTCAGTGAGCAGGAGAAAGCCGATTGCACAGAAGTTTTCTGGAGGCTTGACCCAGTAAAGAGGAGTAAGGATTACTTACGGTTGCCTGCTCACCTTCATCAAATTGGATTAATCCCCATCCTGCATAAGTCTGCCTTAGCGATACCGTCCTTTCTATATATATATATATATATATATATATATATATATATTTTTTTTTTTTTGTGGCTGACATTTTTACGTGTTGTAGCTGATTCGGACTTTGTGGTAGCCACAACCGAATAGCTAAGAAAGAGGATGGCCAAGATTGCTGAGGCTATGAAGAAGGCGGTCGAGACGAAGGTGGAGGCGGAGAAGGCCGGGGCCAAGGTCACACTACGGGTGGAGGACCCTGTGGCCGGGTAGGACGGGCAGGAGGCCGCTGACCCGGTTATTGGGGAAGCTTTGGCCCCGTTGTTTCCAAGTGCTTGGGGGTCGGGGTCTGTCCTGCTGACAGATGTACCCGCGCCTTCGGTCGATCGACCTCCCGTGCCACTTCCTATCGACCTGGACGATGAGGCCTACGAACGTCGTCGCATAATGGCAGAGGAGAGGATGAGGAAGGGGAAGAAGAGGAAGCCGTCGGCCGCAGATGCTGAAGATGTGCTTCAGCAGAAGAAGCAAGGGGAGATTGAAGTCCTGGAGACCGTGCGCCAGATGGTCTACCCCAACATCAGCTCCGACTTGGAGGGCCGATAGGTTCCCAAGAAGATGAGCAAGCCGTATTTGGATTCCTCCCTTCGGTAGTATTTTTTGATGACCGATGAGGAGCCCGATATGGTGAGGACTCAGGAGGTTGACAAGACATGGAGGCAGCTGACGATGGCCTTTCATCCTTCTCAGCTAGATTTCATGAACACCATTGTTTATGGGTCTCAGTATGAGTTGGACGAGATTGCGGCTTTGAAAGTGAAGGACTTTGCTGACCGGTGCGATAAGACCATGTGGGCCGGGAATATGTAAGTAACCTAGTTACTGGTTGTTTTTGTTTGGTGTTATTGGTATTCGGCCTCCCAACATTTATGCGTTTGTTTTGCAATTTTTTGGTGAGGTCTTCACCACCCTCCGGCATGCTAGCCAGGCTAAAGAGAAAGTAGCTGAAGAGCATCAAGCTCTGAAGGTGAAGATGGACGCCACGGCCGAGAGGTCAATACATGCCAAGGTGGATGCTGATGTAAGGACCCTTCCCGAATTTTCCATCGAAACCCAGAAAGAACCCTTATCCCGTCTGACAGCTCTTTTATTTGAAATTTTAAATATCAGAAATACCCTTTATCCTTAAATAAATTTTTTTGAATGTAAACCTTACAGGGTTCCCAACCGAACCTCTGTACTTACTGACCATTTCTACCTGTCAGACGCAGGATAATATACAGGTCAAAGCCAAGACCTCGGAATAGTGGTGGTTCAAATAGGAATACCCTCTGACACCAAATGTCAGTAGGTCAGACACTGCTGACATCTCTACTGGAATACCACAAGACAACAGACCAGTCAGATACTTATGAACCAACAATAATTCGTCACTCTGGGTCACCGCCCACACCAACACACTGACCAGGATGACGGAGTATTTTCATAGGCTGATTAAGCTCATAGGCTTATCAAGCCCATAACAATCGTCGTCAAATCATATTAGAGCCGGAATAACCTTCGGCTATCATATCACATCAGTCGGCAAGTATCCTCGACTAACATATCATATCATCATCCGGTATAACCTTTGGCTATCATATCATATTAGTCGGCATATCCCTCGGCTATCATATCCCTAGCCACCAGGGTATCCATTGGGGTGTGCTAGTCCTGTATCACAACTCTCTGTACTATGATATCTTATCAGTCGGCAAGTATCCTCGACTATCATATCATATCATATCATCAGCCGGTATAACCTTCGACTATCATATCATATTATTCGGCATATCCCTCGACTATCATATCCCTAGCCACCAAGGTATCCCTTGGGGTGTGCTAGTCCTGTATCACAACTCTCTGTACTATGATATCTTATCAGTCGGCAAGTATCCTCGACTATCATATCATATCATCAGCCGGTATAACCTTCGGCTATCATATCATATTAGTCGGCATATCCCTCGACTATCATATCCCTAGCCACCAGGGTATCCCTTGGGGTGTGCTAGTCCTGTATCACAACTCTCTATACTATGATATCTTATCAGTCGGCAAGTATCCTCGAATATCATATCATATCATCAGCCGGTATAACCTTCGGCTATCATATCATATTAGTCGGCATATCCCTCAACTATCATATCCCTAGCCACCAGGGTATCCCTTGGGGTGTGCTAGTCCTGTATCACAACTCTCTGTACTATGATGTCTCATCAGTCGGCAAGTATCCTCGACTATCATATCATATCATTAGCCGGTATAACCTTCGGCTATCATATCGCATCAGTATGCATATCTCTCGACTGGCATAACATATCATTAGTCGGTATAACCTTTGACTATCATATCGCATCAGTCGGCATATCTCTCAACTATCATATCATATCATTATTCGGTTTAACCTTCGGCTATCATATCGTATCAGTCCGCATATCTCTCGACTGACATATCATATCATTACCCGGTATAACCTTCGGCTATCATATCGCATCAGTCGGCATATCTCTCGACTATCATATCATATCATTAGCCGGTATAACCTTCGGCTATCATATCTCATCAGTCGGCATATCTTTCGACTGGCATATCATATCATTAGCCGGTATAACCTTCGGCTATCATATCATATCAGTCGGCATATCACTCGACTCACATCGACTCACATATCATATCATTAGCCGGTATAACCTTCGACTATCATATCGCATCAGTCGGCATATCTCTCGACTATCATATCATATCATAGCCGGTATAACCTTCGGCTATCATATCGCATCAGTCGGCATATCTCTCGACTGGCATATCATATCATTAGCCAGTATAACCTTTGGCTATCATATCGCATCAGTCGGCAAATCTCTCGACTGGCATATCATATCATTAGCCGGTATAACCTTCCGCTATCATATCATATCAATCGGTAAGTATCCTCGACCATCATATCATATCATCAGCTGGTATAACCTTCGGCTATCATATCATATCAGTCGGTAAGTATCCTCGACCATCATATCATATCATCAGCCGGTATAACCTTCGGCTATCATATCATATCATATCATATCATTCGGTAAGCATTTATCTTGGTGGTTCACCGGGTTCACCGCTAATAATGGATCCTAGTCTCGGGTCCTGGTCCTCCTCAAATATGTTTATCTTGGAGGTTCACCTGGTTCACCGCTAATAACGGATCCTAGTCCCGGGTCCTGGCCTCCCTCAAATATGTTTATCTTGGAGGTTCACCGGGTTCACCGGGTTCACCCCTAATAACGGATCCTCGTCCCGGGTCCTAGCCTCCCTCAAATATGTTTATCTTAGAGGTTCACCAGGTTCACCGCTAATAACGGATCCTAGTCCCGGGTCCTGGCCTCCCTCAAATATGACCAAATCCGATAAACTCATACAACTGGGTCAAAACCCAAATCATGGACTCAATAATTTCCACGTCAAAACTATATCAAAACCGAGTCCAAAAACCATGATATTTCTCAAATCACACTTTAACCGAAATAGTGGAAAACATGTGTCTAGTAATCATTTCTAAAATTCAGAAATTCAATGCCACAATACATAACAATATTTAAACAAAGATATTTTGATGCATGCATTTCAATTTATAAAACAAAAGTCTACTCACATACATCATCCAACCCTTAATTCATGGACGCTCTAGCCCAAGGAACACATGCACAATAATGACCCAACTACCTTAACTTTCCGTGCTCAAAACCCGCTAATAAGGTCAACCATTACTACTGGGATTGCCCAAAATGACCTCTAAATGACGTCCGATCAACCTGAAACCTGTACCAACAGATTCGGAACGTCAAAAACTAGTTACCACGCGTCGCCGTGACCTCAGACTCGGCCCCACGCGACGTCACGCGCCGCCGGAAGGTCGGCACACACGCCCTCACGCGCCGATCACGCGCCTGCTACAGTGTTCACGCGCCTGGACCAGTCCAACCCAGTTCGGCTTAACCTGACCCGATCCAACTGAACTAGATCGATTCACTCAACCCGACCGGTTTACTCAACCCGACCGGTTATCGGTGACTCGCCGGAGAAGACGACCGGACGGCCATCGCCATCGCCGGAGGCTGGCCGGAGAAGATGACTGGACCGCCACCTCCACCGCCGTCTGGTTCGCCGGAAATTGCCATTTCCGGTCGATTTTCAAGGTATTCTAACTTCTTCATTTCTTGACCGTTTTTCACGATCTACACATGGAAATTCATCTACTTTTCACCAGGAATCCAAATATGAGGTCAAAGTTCCGAGATCGTACCTGGTTTGGTCGGAAAATGGCCGAGAAGATTCGGTTCACCTCCCTCCTCTGTCTGTCACCTACGGTGGTGCTCCCGCTCCAATATCTACCCCAAAATGCTCGTGGGGTCCTAGGGAAGATCCTCCCGACCTTGGTTTCGTTCGAATCGGATCGAAATCCATCCGTTGAAAATGAGGTCTTCGGTGTTCGCACGGGGAGGACTTCGAGTAGGAGCGAGACTGAACGGACCAATCTCCCGAGGAGAGAGAAAAATATCTGCTATATAGTTCCAACTTTTCCAAAATTACCAAACTGCCCCTGAAGCTTCTAGACCCGTAACGAACTCATCGGGTCTCCGTTTTTCGCGTGCCGCCTATCTACGAACTCGTGAGTTCGAGACCTACGCAACGACCAAAGAAAAATTCCCAAAATTACTGCCAGTCAAAAAGTGACTCCCGAACCCGTCCAAAACTGAGGGTAAAATTGTCCAATTCTCAAAATAATTTAATTTCTGGTCCGGGTCGTTACAATCTACCCCCCTTAAGAAATTTCGTCCTCGAAATTCATTCCAAACCATGAAACAAATGAGGATATTTGGCCCGCATTAGTTCCGCGATTTCCCACGTGGTCTCCTCCACGTTATGATTCCTCCACAACACTTTAACTAGAGAAATAGTCTTTCTGCGAAGTACCTTTTCTTTCCAATCTAGAACTTGCACCGTCACTTTATTTAACTGCCGGTAGCCGATACACAATCTCAGACCACCATCCTTTTTCCTCACAAATAATACCGGCGCGCCCCATCCTATATGGTTCCTGTGAGATAGGTTGAGTACCTGGCAAAAGCTTGATGGTGAACTCAATCTCACGGTGAGGTGGTAATCCTAGAAGATCATCTGGAAACACATCAGAGAACTCACTCACCACTGGAATATCCTCCACTCTCATCGGAGTATCCCGAGAATCAGACACATGAGTCGAATACCCCTCACAACCTTTCCTCAACAATCTCTCAGCGGTCAACGCTGATATCACTCCAAAGGGTAGTACCCTACGATCTCCCCTAAATGTAAATTCGGTAATCCTGGACTCCGGAAAACCACTGTGTTATCATAACAGACTATGGAGGCATGGTGCATGGACAACAAATCCATCCCCAGAATCACATCAAACTCAAAATATATCTAAGGGGATTAAATCTGCCTCCAAACCATGGCCTTCAACCATCACCGGACAACTGCGAATCACGAGGTTCGCCACCAAAGTCGGTGCAAAGCGACTCAGTGCTATGAATCTCTGTTCATACTGGCCACAGTCATGTCTCCTTGCTGTAAATGCAAGAACTCGACCTCCTTAACATTCCGGTGTGAGCGAGGGTAAAATTGCTCCAAGAAGCGTTTCCGGAAAGTCTACCAAGTAAGTGTATGGACATTCCAGCCTGACACCTCCAATGAGTGCCACCAGTGGTAAGCAGAACCACCTAGCAAAAATGTGGCCAACATAACTCTATCCCCTAGAGGACATCTCATAATCAAAAACACCCGTTCCATCCGAGTAATCCACTCCTCAGCCTCATCTGGGCTAGACTCGCGCATGAATATCGTCGCCCCCAGTCTCTGGGCTCTCTCAATATCAGAGACTTCATGAGAAGCCCTATACTGGAGTACAGAAGCTAAAATCTGACCCAGCTGTTCTAGTGTCTGCCTCAATTCAGGCTCCACTGCAGGTTCATGGTCATCTCCACCATTCCCCGATCGTTGACGGAACTCACGTCTCGGAGGCATTATACGCTGTGTAGAAGCTGTAAATCATTAATACCAAAATTTCACCTGTACACTAGATGTACGGTCTACAGGAATTTATCCTAGTGCTTTGATACCACTTGTAAGGACCCTTCCCAAATTTTCCCTCGCAATCCGGAAAGAACCCTGATCCCGTCTAACAGCTCTTTTATCTGAAATTTTAAATATCAGAAATACCCTTTATCCTTAAATAAAATTTTTTTGAATGTAAACCTTACAGGTTTCCCAACCGAACCTCTGTACTTACTGACCATTCCTACCTGTCAGACGCAGGATAGTATACAGGTCAAAGCCAAGACCTCGGAATAGTGGTGGTTCAAATAGGAATACCCTCTGACACCAAATGTCAGTAGGTCAGACACTATTGACATCTCTACTGGAATACCACAAGATAACAAACCAGTCAGATACTTGTGAACCAACAATAATTCGTCACTCTGGGTCACCGCCCACACCAACCCACTGACCCGGATGACGAAGTATTTTCATAGGCTGATTAAGCTCATAGGCTGATCAAGCCCATAACAATCGTCGTCAAATCATATTAGAGCCGGAATAACCTTCGGCTATCATATCACATCAGTCGAAAAGTATCCTCGACTATCATATCATATCATCAGCCGGTATAACCTTCGGCTATCATATCATATTAGTCGGCATATCCCTTGACTATCATATCCCTAGCCACCAGGGTATCCCTTGGGGTGTGCTAGTCCTGTATCACAACTCTCGGTACTATGATATCTTATCAGTCGGCAAGTATCCTCGACTATCATATCATATCATCAGCCGGTATAACCTTCGGCTATCATATCATATTAGTCGGCATATCCCTCGACTATCATATCCCTAGCCACCAGGGTATCCCTTGGGGTATGCTAGTCCTGTATCACAACTCTCTGTACTATGATATCGTAACAGTCGGCAAGTATCCTCGACTATCATATCATATCATCAGCCGGTATAACCTTCGGCTATCATATCATATTAGTTGGCATATCCCTCGACTATCATATCCCTAGCCACCAGGGTATCCCTTGGGGTGTGCTAGTCCTGTATCACAACTCTCTGTACTATGATGTCTCATCAGTCGGCAAGTATCCTCGACTATCATATCATATCATTAGCCGGTATAACCTTCGGCCATCATATCGCATCAGTCGGCATATCTCTTGACCAGCATATCATATCATTAGCCGGTATAACCTTCGACTATCATATCGCATCAGTCGGCATATCTCTCGACTATCATATCATATCATTAGCTGGTATAACCTTCGGCTATCATATCGTATCAGTCGGCATATCTCTCGACTGGCATATCATATCATTAGCCGGTATAACCTTCAGCTATCATATCGCATCAGTCGGCATATCTCTCGACTATCATATCATATCATTAGCCGGTATAACCTTCGGCTATCATATCGCATCAGTCGACATATCTCTCGACTGGCATATCATATCATTAGCCGGTATAACCTTCGGCTATCATATCGCATCAGTCGGCATATCTCTAGTGTCAGGACCCGTCCCGAATTTCCCCTCGAAACCCGGGAAGAACCCTGATTTCGTCTGACAACCTAAGGAAAAGTTCCCAAATACCCTTCAATCCTTACAAATTATAATAATAATAAATACTTTCTCTTGTCAGACAAGGGATTTAAGCACTTAAAATTCCCGTAAGTAATTACCAACCAAATACAATATCATATCAGAGCGTCTAAGTAGGATCAAGGTACAAATTAGATATCCTACTCAAGTACAACTACACATCGTAGCCGAAAGTGCTAAAGCCTCTGCCTCGAGATAAATGTCCGCGTCAACTCTACTGCCTGAAGGGGGTTTAAACACAAAAGTTGTGAGTGGACAAAAATAATCGTTTATAAATCATTTTCCAAGCAATATTACCTTTTTCCTCCTCCATTTATAAAACCATGCATGCATCACATAAACAGTTTATGCTATAAAAACATCATCTTTAAATCACCGGCATTTGCATTTCTCTTTAAAATCACTTAGTAGGACTCACACAAAATCCATATAAGGAAAACACATTGTGATCCACAGTCTGGTTTGAAAATCATCCTCAAAGGAATTCAAAATCATTTAATTCAACCTAGACACATAATATATCAAATCCACTGTTCCTGACACATCCACTAAACACCAGGGTATCCCTTGGGGTGTGCTAGTCCTGTATCACAACTCTCTGTACTATGATATCACATCAGTCGGCAAGTATCCTCGACTATCATATCATATCATATCATCAGCCGGTATAACCTTCGGCTATCATATCACATCAGTCGGCATATCCCTCGACTGGCATATCCCTAGCCACCAGGGTATCCCTTGGGGTGTGCTAGTCCTGTATCACAACTCTCTGTACTATGCATAGACATCCTCATGACCTGACGGAGCCAAAACTCCATGATGCCAGAGTCGGAGCACTCAACAAACCAACGGAGCAAAACTCTCGACGCTAGTCGGAGAATCAATCACAAATTTTATTGGAGGTTTACTGGGTTCACGGCCAACAGCGGATCCTAATCCCATATCCTGGTCCTCCTCAAATGTGTTTATCTTGGAAGTTCACCGGGTTCACCTCTAATAACGGATCCTCGTCCTGGGTCCTGGCCTCCCTCAAATCAATGTTTATCTTGGAGGTTCACCGGGTTCACCGCTAATAACGGATCCTCGTCCCGGGTCCTGGCCTCCCTAAAATCAATGTTTATCTTGGAGGTTCACTGGGTTCACCGCTAATAACGGATCCTTGTCCCGGGTCCTGGCCTCCTTCAAATCAATGTTTATCTTGGAGGTTCACCGGGTTCACCGCTAATAACGGATCCTCGTCCCGGGTCCTGGCCTCCCTCAAAATGACCAAATCCGATAAACTCATACAACTGGGTCAAAACCCAAATCATTGACTCAATAATTTCCACGTCAAAACGATATCAAAACTGAGTCCAAAAACCATGATATTTCTCAAATCACACTTTAACCGAAATAGTGGAAAACATGTGTCTAGTAATCATTTCTAAAATTCAGAAATTCAATGCCACAATACATAACAGTATTTACACAAAGATATTTTGATGCATACATTTCAGTTTATAAAACAAAAGTCCACTCACAAACCTGTTCAAGTCAGCTCAATCCCGTCTTATTCGTTCCTCTGAGGTTCCCGGAATAATATCGCCTGTCAAAAACAACAATCGGGATTACCGGCTAGTAATAAGACTCTTATATAACAACTTCCTAAACCTCGGGAAGTCTACCCATGCTGTTTCTAGAAAACACAGCAACTTCGGACACTCAAAGCGACCTCTAAACAACGTCCGATCAACCTGAAACTTGTACCAACAGATTCAGAACGTCGAAAACTAGTTACCACGCGTCGCCGTGGCCTCAAACTCAGCCCCACGCGCCGCCGGAAGGTCGGCACACGCACCCACGCGCCCTCACACGCCGTTCATGCGCCTGCTACAGTGTTCATGTGCCTGGACCGGTCCAACCCGATCCGGCTCAACCTGACCCGGTCCAACTAGACCCGACTGGTTCACTCAATCCGACCGGTTCACTTAACTCGACTGGTTCACTCAACCCGACCGGTTCAACTCGACCCGATCGGTCACCGGTGACTCGCCGGAGAAGACGACTGGACTGCTGTCGCCGTCGCCGGAGGCTGGCCGGAGAAGATGACCGGACCGCCACCTCCGCCGCCGTCTGGTTCGCCGGAATCCCCCATTTTCGGCCGAAACTCCAAGCTTTACAACTTCCTCAAAACTCAACCATTTTACACAAATTTAAGTCTAAATCTATCTACTCGAACCCAGGAATCCAAATATGACCTTAAAATATCAAGCACGTACCTGTGCTAGCCGAAAAATCGATCGGAAGATCCGAAACTTCGTATACACGGTTCGGCTTCCACCGTGGTCCTCTCCTTCGATGGTTGGTACGGTTGTGATCGCGGTAAGGAGTAGAATACGATTAGTTGATCAAAATTGGAAGTTAAGGCCTTGAATTCAATGTTGACTTTATGGGTTTTTCGGGTGAGTTTTCGCACGGTTTCAATGGTTTTGTGTTTATGTTTGTCACAGAGAGAGAGAGAGAATGAGTGTTAAAGGATATGAAGATGAAAATGAAATGAAGATGAAAAATGATTGGGTTAAAATATCTTCTCCCAAATCAAAATTACCAAAATGCCCTTGCACATCTAGACCCATAACTTTCGTCCACGAACTCCGTTTCCTGCGTGCCGTCTGTCTACGAACTCGTGAGTTCGAGACCTACGCAACGGTATCCAAAACACCACCAAAAGTGTCTCGAAACAAAACTTGATTTCCAAGCCGTTTACCGACCAAGGGTAAAATCGTCATTTTACACAAATAATTGCGTAAACCCAATAATTAAAATTCTGGGTAGTTACAATCTACCCTCCTTAATAAATTTCGTCCTTGAAATTCATTCCTAACCATGGAACAAATGAGGATATTGTGCCCGCATTAGTTCCTCGGTTTCCCACATGGCTTCCTCCACGTTATGATTCCTCCACAACACTTTAACTAGAGGAATAGTCTTTCTGCGAAGTACCTTTTCCTTCCAATCCAGAATTTGCACTGGTTGCTCCTCAAATGTCAAATCGTCTTTCAGCTCAAGTGGTTGCTCTTCCAACACATGAGACTCATCAAACAGATATTTCCGGAGCAAAGATACATGAAAGACATCATGAACTCTGGATAATTCCGAGGGTAAGGAAATACGATATGCCACTAGTCCTATCCTCTCCAAAATCTCATATGGACCAATGTAGCGAGGACTTAGTTTTCCCCGTCTACCAAAACGTACAACTCCCTTCCATGGAGATAGTTTCAAGAACACCCAATCACCAACCTCAAACTCAAGGTCTCTGATTCTGCGGTCTGCATAGCTCTTCTGGCGATCCTGAGCTATCTTCAACCTTTCTCTGATGATTCTAATCTTTTCCTCAGTCAAATCCACCAACTCGGGTGTTAACAGTCTTCTTTCACCTATTTCACTCCAACACAAAGGTGTTCTGCACTGCCTCCCATATAGTGCCTCGAAAGGTGACATCCCGATACTCGACTGGTAACTGTTATTATAGGCAAATTCCATCAGAGACAAGTGTGAATCCCAGTTCCCTTTAAACTGTAGTACACAAGCCCTCATCATATCCTCCAAAACCTGGATTGTTCTCTCAGACTGACCATCCGTCTGAGGATGAAAGGCTGTACTGAAATGCAATGTCGTGCCAAAAACCTTCTGCAAACTCCGCCAAAACCTGGAGGTAAACTTAGGATCCATGTCCGAAACAATAGACTCTGGAGTCCCATGCAGCCGTATGATCTCATCCACTAATAATTTGGCATACCGACTCATCCGAAAATCTTCTCGCACTGGCAAGAAATGTGCAGACTTCGTAAGTCTATCCACAATTACCCATATCCCATCATGTCCCTTCCGTGTCCTTGGAAGTTTATACACAAAATCCATCGTAATGTGATCCCACTTCCATTCTGGGATAGGTAATGGTTGTAGTGTCCCATAGGGTTTCTGCCTCTCCGCTTTCACTTGCTGACATGTCAGACATCTACTCACAAACTCATCAATTTCTCTTTTCATCCCAGTCCACCAATAATGTTTCCTTAGGGTATGATACATCTTGGTACCTCCTGGATGCATAGCGTAAGCTGAACTATGAGCCTCATCAAGAATTTCCCTCTTTAGCTCCAGCTCATTCGGTACGCACAACCGTCCATCCTTAACCAATGCTCCATCATCCCTAACCGCATAATCCTGCCTGTTACCAGCCTCCAACTCTATCCTGATAATGCACAATGTAGGATCCTGGAGTTGAGCCTCAATAATCCGATCAATCAGAACAGGCCTCACATGGAAACTAGCCAACAAAGCCCCCTGGCTATCCATGTCCAGTACAATCCCTGCTCTACGGAACTCTACCAGCAATGGTAGGTTGACTGTATGCAAATGGGCCAAAGAACCCATAGACTTCCTGCTCAAGGCATCTGCCACAACATTGGCTTTTCCTGGGTGGTACTCAATAGTACAATCATAATCCTTTATTAGCTCAAGCCACCTTCTCTGCCTCAAATTCAGGTCCTTCTGGGTGAACAAGTACTTTAAACTCTGATGGTCGGTAAAGATCCGACACGTCTCCCCGTACAAATAATGTCTCCATATTTTCAGTGCATGCACCACTGCAACCAACTCCAAATCATGTGTGGGGTAATTCATCTCATGGGGTTTAAGTTGTTTAGAAGCATACGCTATCATTTTCCCATGCTGCATCAGCACACTGCCTATACCCCGCAATGATGCATCACTATATACCTCAAATCCCCCGTTACCATCTGGAAGAGTTAATACTGGAGCAGAAGTCAACCTTCTCTTTAGCTCCTGAAAGCTCTGCTCACAATCAGCATCCCAGTCAAACTTGACTCCTTTCTTAGTCAACTGAGTCAATGGGCCTGCTATCGTAGAAAATCCTTCTACGAACCGCCGATAATATCCTGCTAAACCCAGAAAACTCCTCACTTCTGTCACTGTCCTTGGTTGCTCCCAGTTTGCCACTGCCTCCACTTTTTGGAGATCTACGCTGATACCCTCAGCCGAAATCACATGACCCAAGAATCCAACTTCGGTCAACCAAAACTGGCATTTACTAAACTTGACAAACAAATACTTTTTCCTAAGCATATTCAGCACTAACCTCAAGTGCTTCTCATGTGCCTTGGCACTCCTCGAATACACCAAGATGTCATCGATGAACACAATCACAAACCGATCCAAATACTTTTGGAACACTCTGTTCATCAAATCCATAAACGTTGCCGGGGCATTAGTCAACCCGAAGGGCATCACCAGGAACTCATAATGACCATACCGAGTCTTGAAAGCTGTTTTCTGAACATCCTCTTCCCGGATCCTCAACTGACGGTACCCGGATCGAAGGTCAATTTTCGAAAAATACTTTGCCCCCTTCAGTTGATCAAATAAATCGTCAATCCTTGGCAGAGGATACTTATTTCGCACTGTCACTCTATTTAACTACAGGTAGTCGATACACAAACTCAGACCACCATCCTTTTTCCTCACAAATAATACCGGCGCACCCCATGGTGAAACACTTGGGCGAATAAATCCCATATTCACCAAGTCCTGCAACTGAGTCTTTAACTCTCACAATTCTGCTGGTGCCATCCTATACGGTGCCTGTGAGATAGGTTGAGTACCTGGCAAAAGCTTGATGGTGAACTCAATCTCACGGTGAGGTGGTAATCATGGAAGATCATCTGGAAACAAATCAGAGAACTTACTCACCACTGGAATATCCTCCACTCACATCGGAGTATCCCGTGAATCAAACACATGAGCCAAGTAACCCTCACAACCTTTTCTCAACAATCTCTCAGCGGTCAACGCTGATATCACTCCATAGGGTAGTACCCTATGATCTCCCCGAAATGTAAGTTCCGGTAATCCTGGACTCCAGAAAACCACTGTCTTGTCGTAACAGTCTATGGAGGCATGATGCATGGACAACCAATCCATTCCCAGAATCACATCAAAGTCAAAAATATCTAAGGGGATTAAATCTGCCTCCAAACCATGGCCTTCAACCATCACCGGACAACTGCGAATCACGAGGTTCGCCACTAACATATCCCCGGTAGGAGTACTAATACCCATGTCCCAACCAATCGGGGACAATTCTCTATCCGCAAATAATGTAAAACCCCGAGAAATTAAAAAATGAGTTGCCCCGGATCTAATAAAACACAAGCATTGCGGTTGAAAATAGATAACGTACCCGTGACCACCTCCGGTGCTACTCGAGCCTCCTATTGCGTCATGGAAAAAACTTGAGCTGGTGTACCCGAAGATCGACCACGATCCCCATACCTGCCTCTAGCCCTGCTGGTCCCATTATCTCTACCGGCCCCACTGAAATGGGTCTGACTCCCAGCTGCAGTATCAAGCATCTGTCCTGTCCTCGGGCTAGGATCAGTCGTACCACGACCCAAGGAACTACTGCCGGGACGACGTTGTGGACAAAATCTCTTGATGTGACCAGTCTCCCCACAAAAATAACAACTGGAGTCACTGAAGCCACTAGATCTGCCACCCTGTCTTCTGTTGAACTACACTGAGGCACCGTTAAACTGTGCATAAGATTGTCGTGCCTGACCAGCTCCGCCACTGCCTGTACTAGATCTCGCATTCCAGAAGATCCAGAACTATGACTGCCTCTTTTGGATGGTCCCTGACTAGAGGTTCCGGCAGTCCAGTGATCTCGACGTCTCCTGTAACCACTGTACTGCTGCGGAATTTGGAAACCCAAACTCAACTCTACTCGGGCTGCAACATCAGCCAAAGTCCTCAAGGAAGTGTGATCCATAGACATAACTGCTGACCGAATCTCACACCTCGAACCACTTTCAAATCTGTGGCACTTGTCTATCTCGGTCTCCACCAAAGTCGGTGCAAAGCGACTCAGCGCTATGAATCTCTGTTCATACTGGGCCACAGTCATGTCTCCTTGCTGTAAATGCAAGAACTCGGCCTCCTTAACATTCCGGTGTGAGCGAGGGTAAAATTGCTCCAGGAAGCGTTCTCGGAAAGTCTGCCAAGTAAGTGTATGGACATTCCAGCCTGACACCTCCAATGAGTGCCACCAGTGGTAAGCAGAACCACCTAACAAAAATGTGGCCAACAGAACTCTCTCATCTAGAGGACATCTCATAATCAAAAACACCCGCTCCATGCTAGTAATCCACTCCTCAGCCTCATCTGGGCTATACTCGCCCATAAATATCGTCGCCCCCAGTCTCTGGGCTCTCTCGATATCAGAGACTTCATGAGAAACCCTATCCTGGAGTACAGAAGCTAAAGTCTGACCCAACTGTTCCAGTGTCTGCCTCAAATCAGGCTCCACTGCAGGTTCATGGTCATCTCCACCATTCCCCGACCGTTGACGGAACTCACGTCTCGGAGGCATTATACGCTGAAAAGAAGCTGTAAATCATTAATACCAAAATTTCACCTGTACACTAGATGTACGGTCTACATGAATTTAACCTAGTGCTCTGATACCAAATGTCAGGACCCGTCCCGAATTTCCCCTCGAAACCCGGGAAGAACCCTGATCCCGTCTGACAACCTAAGGAAAAGTTCCCAAATACCCTTCAATCCTTATAAATTATAATAATAATAAATACTTTCTCTTGTCAGACAAGGAATTTAAGCCCTTAAAATTCCCGTAAGTAATTACCAACCAAATACAATATAATATCAGAGCATCTAAGTAGGATCAAGGTACAAATTAGATATCCTACTCAAGTACAACTACACATCGTAGCCGAAAGTGCTAAAGCCTCTGCCTCGAGATAAATGTCCGCGTCAACTCTACTGCCTGAAGGGGGTTTAAACACAAAAGTTGTGAGTGGACAAAAATAATCGTTTATAAATCATTTTCCAAGCAATATTACCTTTTCCCCCCTCCATTTATAAAACCATGCATGCATCACATAAACAGTTCATGCTATAAAAACATCATCTTTAAATCACCGGCATTTGCATTTCTCTTTAAAACCACATAGTAGGACTCACACAAAATCCATATAAGGAAAACACATTGTGATCCACAGTCTGGTTTGAAGATCATCCGCAAAGGAATTCAAAATCATTTAATTCAACCTAGACACATAATATCTCAAATCCACTGTTCCCGACACATCTACTAGCCACCAGGGTATCCCTTGGGGTGTGCTAGTCCTGTATCACAACTCTATGTACTATGATATCACATCAGTCGGCAAGTATCCTCGACTATCATATCATATCATATCATCAGCCGGTATAACCTTCGGCTATCATATCACATCAGTCGGCATATCCCTCGACTGGCATATCCCTAGCCACCAGGGTATCCCTTGGGGTGTGCTAGTCCTGTATCACAACTCTCTGTACTATGCATAGACATCCTCACTACCTGACGGAGCCAAAACTCCACGATGCCAGAGTCGGAGCACTCAACAAACCAACGGAGCAAAACTCTCGACGCTAGTCGGAGAATCAATCACCAATTTTATTGGAGGTTTACTGGGTTCACCGCCAACAGCGGATCCTAATCCCATATCCTGGTCCTCCTCAAATGTGTTTATCTTGGAGGTTCACCGGGTTCACCGCTAATAACGGATCCTCGTCCCGGGTCCTGGCCTCCCTCAAATCAATGTTTATCGTGGAGGTTCACCGGGTTCACCGCTAATAACGGATCCTCGTCCCGGGTCCTAGCCTCCCTCAAATCAATGTTTATCTTGGAGGTTCACCGGGTTCACCGCTAATAACGGATCCTCGTCCCGGGTCCTGGCCTCCCTCAAAATGACCAAATCCGATAAACTCATACAACTGGGTCAAAACCCAAATCATTGACTCAATAATTTCCACGTCAAAACGATATCAAAACTGAGTCCAAAAACCATGATATTTCTCAAATCACACTTTAACCGAAATAGTGGAAAACATGTGTCTAGTAATCATTTCTAAAATTCAGAAATTCAATGCCACAATACATAACAGTATTTACACAAAGATATTTTGATGCATACATTTCAGTTTATAAAACAAAAGTCCACTTACAAACCTGTTCAAGTCAGCTCAATCACGTCTTGTTCGTTCCTCTGAGGTTCCCGGAATAATATCGCCTGTCAAAAACAACAATCGGGATTACCGGCTAGTAATAAGACTCTTATATAACAACTTCCTAAACCTCGGGAAGTCTACCCATGCTGTTTCCAGAAAACACAGCAACTTCGGACACTCAAAGCGACCTCTAAACAACGTCCGATCAACCTGAAACTTGTACCAACAGATTCAGAACGTCGAAAACTAGTTACAACGCGTCGCCGTGACCTCAAACTCGGCCCCACGCGCCGCCACGCGCCGTCGGAAGGTCGGCACACGCACCTACGCGCCCTCACGCATCGTTCACGCGCCTGCTACAGTGTTCACGCGCCTGGACCGGTCCAACCCGATCCGGCTCAACCTGACACGGTTCAACTCGACCCGACTGGTTCACTCAACCTGACCGGTTCACTTAATCCGACCGATTCACTCAACCCGACCGGTTCAACTCTACCCGACCGGTCACCATTGACTCGCCGGAGAAGACGACCGGACTGCCGTCACCGTCGCCGGAGGCTGGCTGGAGAAGATGATCGGACCGCCACCTTCGCCGCCGTCTGGTTCACCGGAATCCCCCATTTTCGGCCGAAACTCCAAGCTTTACAACTTCCTCAAAACTCAACCATTTTACACAAATTTTACGTCTAAATCTATCTACTCAAACCCAGGAATCCAAATATGACCTTAAAATATCAAACACGTGCTTGTGCTAGCTGGAAAATCGATCGGAAGATCCAAAACTTCCTATACTCGGTTCGGCTTCCACCGTGGTCCTCTCCTTCGATGGTTGGTACGGTTGTGATCGTGGGAAGGAGTAGAATACGATTAGTTGATCAAAATTGGAAGTTAAGGCCTTGAATTCAAAGTTTACTTTATGGGTTTTTCGGGTGAGTTTTCACACGGTTTCAATGGTTTTGTGTTTATGTTTGTCACAGAGAGAGAGAATGAGTGTTAAAGGAGATGAAGATGAAAATGAAATGAAGATGAAAAATGATTGGGTTAAAATATCTTCTCCCAAATCAAAATTACCAAAATGCCCTTGCACATCTAGACCCATAACTTTCGTCCACGAACTCTGTTTCCTGCGTGCCGCCTATCTACGAACACGTGAGTTCGAGACCTACGCAACGGTATTCAAAACACCACCAAAAGTGTCTCGAAACAAAACTTGATTTCCAAGGCCTTTATCGACCAAGGGTAAAATCGTCATTTTACAAAAATAATTGCGTAAACCCAATAATTAAAATTTCGGATTGTTACATCTCGACTGCCATATCATATCATTAGCCGGTATAACCTTCGACTATCATATCGCATCAGTCGGCATATCTCTCGACTATCATATCATATCATTAGCCGTTATAACCTTCAGCTATCATATCGCATCAGTCGGCATATCTCTTGACTGGCATATCATATCATTAGCTTGTATAACCTTCGGCCATCATATCGCATCAGTCGGCATATCTCTCGACCATCATATCATATCATCAGCCGGTATAACCTTCGACTATCATATCATATCAGTCGGTAAGTATCCTCGACCATCATATCATATCATCAGTCGGTATAACCTTCGGCTATCATATCATATCATTCGGTAACCATTTATCTTGGAGGTTCACCGGGTTCACCGCTAATAACTGATCCTAGTCCCAGGTCCTGGTCCTCCTCAAATATGTTTATGTTGGAGGTTCACCGGGTTCACCGCTAATAACGGATCCTAGTCCCGGGTCATGGCCTTCCTCAAATATGTTTATCTTGGAGGTTCACCGCTAATAACGAATCCTAGTCCCGGATCCTGGTCTCCCTCAAATATGTTTATCTTGGAGGTTCACCGGGTTCACCGCTAATAACGGATCCTAGTCCCGGGTCCTGGTTCCCTCAAATATGACCAAATCCGATAAACTCATACAACTGGGTCAAAACCAAAATCATGGACTCAATAATTTCCACGTCAAAACGATATCAAAATCGAGTCCAAAAACCATGATATTTCTCAAATCACACTTTAATCGAAATAGTGGAAAACATGTGTCTAGTAATCATTTCTAAAATTCAGAAATTCAATGCCACAATACATAACAGTATTTAAACAAAGATATTTTGATGCATGCATTTCAGTTTATAAAACAAAAGTCTACTCACATACATCATCCAACCCTTAATTCCTGGACGCTCTAGCCCAAGGAACACATGCACAATAATGACCCAACTACCTTGACTTTCCGTGCTCAAAACCCGCTAATAAGGCCAACCATTACCGTTGGGATTGCCCAAAATGACCTCTAAACGACGTCCGATCAACCTGAAACCTGTACCAACAGATTCGGAACGTCGAAAACTAGTTACCACGCGCCGCTGGAAGGTTGGCACATGCGCCCACAAGCCCTCACGCGCCGGTCACGCGCCTGCTACAGTGTTCACGCGCTTGGACCGGTCCAACCCGGTCCGGCTCAACCTGACCCGGTCCAACTCGACTAGACCAGTTCACTCAACTTGACCGGTTCACTCAACCCGACTGGTTTACTCAACCCGACCGGTTACCGGTGACTCGTCGGAGAAGACGACCGGACGGCCATCGCCGTCGTCGGAGGCTGGCCGGAGAAGATGACCGGACCGCCACCTCCGCCGCCATTTTTCACGATCTACACATGGAAATTCATCTACTTTTCACCAGGAATCCAAATATGAGGTCAAAGTTCCGAGATCGTACATGGTTTGGCCGAAAAATGGCCGAGAAGATTCGGTTCACCTCCCTCCTCTGTCTGTCACCTACGGTGGTGCTCCCGCTCCAATATCTACCCCAAAATGCTCGTGGGGTCCCAGGGAAGATCCTCCCGACCTTGGTTTCGTTCGAATCGGATCGAAATCCATCCGTTGAAAATGAGGTCTTCGGTGTTCGCACGGGGAGGACTTCAAGTAGGAGCGAGACTGAACGGACCAATCTCCCGAGGAGAGAGAAAAATATCTGCTATATAGTTCCAACTTTTCCAAAATTACCAAACTGCCCCTGAAGCTTCTAGACCCGTAACGAACTCATCGGGTCTCCATTTTCCGCGTGCCGCCTGTCTACGAACTCGTGAGTTCGAGACCTACGCAATGAGCCAAGAAAAATTCCCAAAAGTACTGCCAGTCAAAAAGTGACTCCCGAACCCGTCCAAAACTGAGGGTAAAATTGTCCAATTCTCAAAATAATTTAATTTCTGGTCCGGGTCGTTACAACTGAGCTTAAGGTGAAGGAGCTGGAGAGGCATCTGGTTGCTCAGCGTGAGGCTGCCGAAGCCAGGATGGCTGAGTTGGAGGCCAGAGCGCGGCAATCAGAGTCGGCTAATGTTATGATGGTCGACCACCTTGTCTTAGCCAAGAAAGTGGGTGCTGAGGAGTACAAGGCCTCCCTGGCGCATCGTCAAGATCTACAACGATTCAGAGCCAGGTTGGAGGATAGGTTGTTCAAGCGAATCCTTCTGGCTAACACCGGTGTGGCTATCCAAATTCCTTCTTACTTAATGATATAAGTTATGGTTTGTTTTTCCATCTGTGTTTGATTGTGGCCTTGTGGATGATAAGGTTTGCTATTGCTCACGATAGGCTGAAATCGATATGTTGAGTGAGAAAAGAGGTTTGCTCGATAATATAGGGTTGATTGTCTTTACAAAATGAAAATTAAGAGGGATTGCCTCATAAATTTATTCCTTCATAATGTCACCGGTTATGCCAGGAATGTGTACAAAAAGGTCAGCCAGGGGACAAACATGTTTGTGGCCGGGGGTCTATTTCACTTGTAGTAGAATTTTAGGTGGTCCACATTCCATGGATGTGGGAGTGTCTTGACGTTCGAATCTTTGAGCTCATAGGTCCCTTGTCTGCATATTCGGGAGACTGTGTAGGGTCCTTCCCAAGTAGGGGTGAAGGTGCCGGCAGATCTCCCTCGTTGCAAGGCTGACCTTTCTTAGGACTAGATCGCCTATCCTGAAGCTCCGGTGGCGGACTCTTGAGTCGTAGTATCGTGCAACTCGGTGCTTGTATGCGATCTACCTGAGGTTGGCCGTTTCCTTGCATTCATCTAGTAAGTCCAGGCTAAGAGCCAGTTGGTGATTGCTTTGTTCTAGGTTGTAAGAGATAACTCGATATGGTGTCTCACCGATCTCTACTGGTACGACCGCCTCAGTGCCGAAAGTTAAGGCGAAAGGAGTCTCATTGGTGGCTGTCTTGAAAGATGTTATGTGGGACCATATTACGTCATTGATAATGTCGGACCATTTGCCCTTCTCCTCATTGAGTCTCTTCTTCAAGTTGTACTTGATGTTCTTATTGACTGCTTCTACCTGTCCGTTGGACTGCGGGTGTGATGGTGAGGCAAAAAGGAGCTTGACGCCGTAGCTCGCATAGAAAGCCCTGAAGCGATTGCAATCAAATTGCCTTCCATTATCAGTGACGATGGTGTGTGGGATCCTGAAGCGATAGATGATGTGTTGGTTGACGAACTGCTCGATCTGGCCTACTGTGATGGTTGCCAATGGTTTCACTTCGGCCCATTTTGTGAAGTAGTCCACTGCTACAACTACATAGCTCACCTTTCTTTTCCCTGCGAGCATTTGGCCGATCAGATCGAATCCCCATTGGGAGAATGGCCAGGGACTGAGCATAGAAGTCAGGGGCTCAGCCAGTAGGTGAGGAACTTGTGTAGGTCGCTGGCATTTGTCGCATTTTTGTGTGAGTTTGATGGCGTCGGAGAGCATGGTAGGCCAATAGTATCCCTGTCTGAAGGCTTTTTGTGCCAAGTTGCGCGCTCCAAAGTGATCTCCGCATATGCTTTCGTGTAATTCCCTGAGGACGTAATCGCCCACGTCTGGTGTTAGGCCCTTCAATAGCGGGTTAGTGAAACCGCACTTCTAGAGATGGTCATGCTGGATGGTGTACTGAGCTGATTGTCTCTTGATTTTCTTGGCCTCTGACATGTCTCTCGAACTGGTGTTGATGGTGTATATTGGTCGTGGTCTCGTGCTGGGTGTGTGTTGAACTTCCACGAGTACCCTTCATTGCTCCTTCTTATCGAGGGAAGATGCAAGTCGTGCCAAGGCGTCGGCGTTGTCGTTCTCTGATCAAGGGATTTTGTTGATTTCGTAGGCCAGGAAGCTTTGAAGGAGTTGTTTTGCTAGGGCCAAGTATAGCGACATGGACATATCCTTAGCCTCAAAGTCATTATTGATTTGACTGACCACGAGTTGCTAGTCGATATAGATTCTCAACTGGTTAGCCTCCAGGTCTTTGGCTAAGCGTAGGCCCGCTAACAGTGCTTCGTATTCGGCCTTGTTGTTGGAAGCTTTGAAGCTGAAGCGTAGGGCATATTCGAGCTTGACTAGGTCCGGGGAAGTAAGAACTAGTCCTACTCCTAATCCGTTGTGGCAAGCAGAGCCATCCACGTACAGTGTCCAGCATGGGCGCTGCAGATCGATCGGGGATGTCTTGGTGAATTCCTGGCTTTCATTGGTCGTTGGTGCTTGTGGAGGGGTTGCCTCTGGTGGTATGTATTGTGTAGGTTGAAAAGAGTACTCAGTAATGAAGTCCGCCACCGCTTGTCCTTTCTCGATCGTCCTGGCTATGTAGGAGATGTCGAACTCGCTCAGCTCGATTTCCCATTTAATGAGACGACCGGAGATGTCTGGCTTCTGCAAAACTTGTCGCAAGGGTTTGTTGGTGATGACCTTGATCTCATATGCCTGGAAGTATGGTCGGCGCCTCTGTGTTGTGACCACAAGGGTCATGGCAAGCTTTTCTAGGTCAGGGTACCGTCTCTTCGCATCCTGAAATGCCTTGCTGACATAGTATACGGGATGCTCTACCCCGTCCCATCGTGTGACAAGGACATAGCTGACAGTCGAGATCGATACTGCTAAGTAGACAAACAGAGGCTCGCCGTTTTCTGGTCTGGCTAACAGTGGTGCTCTGCCCATGTATTGTTTGAGTGCAACGGATGCCTTGGTACATTCCTCCATCCAATCGATGTGTTTGCCTTTGCTTTTGAGAGCTTTGAAGAATGAGGCACATATGTCGGTTGCTTTGGATATGAAGCGCATGAGAGTTGCCACTCGTCATGTCAGACGTTGGATGTCTTTATGATTTTATGGAGCCTGCATGTCAAGGATTGCCTTGATCTTTTCGGGGTTTGCCTCGATCCCCTTTTGGCTGATCATGTAGCCCAAAAATTTGCCCGATCCCACCCCGAAGACACACTTGGTGGGATTTAGGCGCATCTTGTACTCCTTGAGGATGTTGAACATTTTAGCCAGGTTGGGGATGTGCTCCTCGACCGTTTTGATTTTGATGAGCATGTCGTCCACATAGACTTCCATCGTTTTGCCTATCTGATCGGTGAACATGAAGTTTACCAGCCTCTGGTATGTAGCCCTACATTCTTTAGGCCGAAGGACATAACATTGTAGCAGTAGATACCCAAATTAGTTCTAAAGCTCGTATGGTTTTGATCACCTGGATTCATGAGGATTTGGTTGTAGCCGGAGTACGCATTCATGAAGCTGAGTAACTCATGTCCTACAGTGGTATCGACAAGCATGTCGATCTTAGGCAGTGGAAAGCTGTCCTTGGGACATGCCTTGTTGAGATCGGTGAAGTCGATGCATATGCCCCAGGATCCGAATGGTTTCCTGACAAGGACCACATTCGCTACCCAAGCGGCATAAATGGCCTTCCGGATGAAGTGTATTGTGCTCAGTTTTGTGATTTCGGCATGCATGGCCAACTGCCTTTTGGTGTCATGACTATGCTGCTTCTGGATGACCGGTCGAAATGATGGGTCGATGGTGAGTCGATGGCAGATCACATCCATGGAGATGCCGGGCATGTCCGCGTAAGACCATGCGAAGACCTCGACATTTCCTTTTAAGAATTCGACGAGGGCTGCTCTTATGGAGGGCTAAAGCTTCGCCCCTATCCGGATCGTGTGATCGATGTGTAAATTAGAAAGAGGTATTGCCTCTGCTCTTCCACAGGTTCTGCATGTGGTATATTTGCAAGGTCTCGTGGATCCTCTGGGGGGCTATTCCGGAATTCTTACATGAGCTCAGGATTGATGGGGTCGTCCCCTAGGGTAGTTTCGGCAACGAATAGGGTTTCTGTGTGATCCTGCCGATCTTGCCTGCTTGTCTTGGTTAGGGCCGTGGCGTAGCATGTTCGGCCAGAGAGTTGGTCTCCTCTTACCTGTCATATTCCCATGGGAGTTGGGAATTTCATTAAAAGTAGGTGGGTTGCCACGATAGCTTTCATCTGATTGAGCAGTCCTCTTTTAATTATGGCGTTATAGGCCGTGGGGCAATCTACGACTAGGAAAGTCGTGATAGCCGTAGCTACGGTTAGGGTGGTGCCCACAGATATCGGTAGAGAAATTATGCCCCTAGGTAAGACCGAGTCCCCGGAGAAGCTGAGGAGAGGTGTGACCTTTCGACCGAGCTCCTTCTCGTTGATGCCCATCTGTTTGAAAGCGTCCCAAAATAGTACATTGACTGAGCTCCCAGTGTCAATGAGTATTCTCCCTATGTCATACTCAGAGATTTGGGCACGGATGATGAAAGGGTTGTCGTGCGGGAACACGATGGCTTTCTCCTCTTCCTCCGAGAATGTGATGGGTTGCCATCCGTTCTTGGCTACCTTGGTTGCTCTCGCGAAGCCGATGCTGAGGACTTGATGGCTAGCCCAGGTCGCGCGAAGGAAGCTCTTCTTCCCTCGGTTGGAGGTGATGGAAGAAGATAGGGAGGGTCCGCCACTGATGGTATTGATCTACGGATGTGCTATCGGCAAGGGGGGATGCCATAGAAACTGATTGAGTCTGCCTTCACGTACCATTTGCTCGATAATGTCCTTGAATGCAATGCAGTCTTCGATCGTGTGGCCATTGTATTTGTGATACTAGCAGAAGGCTTCTTTGTTGTGGGTGGGGCGATAGCTGGGGTTCCTTGGCCTGGCTTTTAGGATCATGTTTTCCATATTTAGTAGAATGTGGTCCATAGGTGTGTTCGGGATGGTGTATGTTTCAGACCGACTTCGTGGTCCGGAGTTGTCACCTACTAAGTTTCGTGCCCCCCTGGTGATGTTTGCCACCCTGTTTGAATCCCCCGCTATTGTAACCTGATCGGCCCTTCTTACCTTGATGATGTCCATCATAGGTAAGTTTCCTCTTTCCTTGTTGTGACTGATGGGAATCGCGACTATAGCCGCCGGGGGCATGGCTGGTCCTCCTATGGCTGTTGATCCTTGAAGGTGCTGAGTATGAGGAAGGCCTGGTCTCCTTGGTGGGTGTGTGGAAGAATTCTGCCTTTGCATGGATTGCCGCCCTTCGCATGATCTCATTGTAATCCTTCTAGTCCTCCGTGTGGGCTGCGTACTTGAAGGGTGACTCCTTTAGACCGCTTCGAAAAGCGTTGAATGCCGCCTTGTCATCGATGTCTTAGCAGCGGGAGTATTCAAGGTTGAATCTGGCTGCATATTTCTGAAGTGTTTCCTCCTCTTCCAGTCTAAGGGAGAAGAGATCTTCTGTGGCGACCAGTCTATCCATTTGGATCAGGAATTGATTGAGAAAATTTGTCTGAAGTTCATCGAAGGAGTTGATGGTATTGGGGGCTAGGCGATAGAACCAATTGAGAGCCGCGTCGGTGAGAATGGAGCTGAAGATCAGGCATTGGACCTCGTCTGTCACGTTTTTGTATGCCAGGCGGAGACATAGTTGTTTAGATAGGTGACGGGGTCCCCTTTTCCCGTGTAGGGGGCTATCTTTAAAGGTTTTACCTCGGACCTCCGTCTTGACCGAAGAATTCGGTTGGTGAAAAGACTGGTGCTAGCTTTTCCCCAAGTCGGGGCCTTGCCTTTTTCTTTCTCTGTCTCAAGGTTGTGCACCTGCCGTAGGAGGCTTTCTACCAGGGCACTGCCTTGTTGAGGTGGGGGCGGATTCGACTGGTGTTCATCTTGATCGTCACCTCTCACTTGGTGATCTTGATTTCTCCTTCGGCTGTGGGAGTAACTCCCTGCGGTTGAGTCGGTCTCATCTTGAGTTTCCCGGTCGCTTGCCCTTGGCTGTTGTTCGGGGCCTCTAGTCCTCTGATCTTCTTGGTTATGAACCATACCAGAGGCGTGTCCCGCGGTGTGCTGGCCTGCCGTGGTTAGGATAGGCAGGGGGGATGTCCCATTTCCCTGGGGTCCGATGTAGCATAAGTCAGGCGAATGGACTCTAACTCAATTTTTCGATCGTCTAGCAGTTGCCGAGCGTCCCGGTAGATTCTCGGTTATGAGGGTCCGGCACCACTTTGGGGTTGGATGAGTAATCGACTTCCAGATGAGCTAGGTCGAACCCTAGCTTGCGACTTTTTGCGTTTGTCCGAGGGATTTCGCTCGAGGACAGGTTCATCGATCGGGATCTGGTCAGTTGTGATCTGGTCGACTAATACAGGGTCAACTGGTCCTTTGTCTCGTGGCTCGCTACACTAGGACATCCTTACAAGGGCGAGAATGCTCTCATACTGCTCTGACAATACCTGATTCTTGGCATCCATCTTGGCGTTGTGAACCCTGAGCTCTGCCATTTCTCGTTGGAGATCGTCCAACGTCTGTCTTAGCATATCCGGGATGTTGTCCCTAGAGCTCCTTTGCCTGAAGGGTGTGTTGTTGAGTTCTCCTTCGTCTTGATCACCCAACATGATTCCGAAGGGTGTTGGGATGGCCTTTGTGGTAAGTGAGTTCGTGGGAGGTTGTTTCAGACTTCCCACAGACAGCGCCAAACTGTTGATGCCAAAAATGGACCAACTTAGAATTGCCTCATCGTGCCTACTTTACTCACTCTTCTTGGGGGTAGGAAGACCTGCTGAGGGAAAGTAGAAGTAAAGGAGCACCGGTGGGGTGCCGGCCTAGTTGTCTCTGATGCTTAAGTTAATTAAGTGTGGAGGGATTTAGGCAGTGTAGGGGAAAAGATGTCATTACCTTTTTTGAGGGGAGGTGCCCTTGTATTTATAGTGTCATTAAATGTTGTTGGTGAAATATTTCGATGTGGGATAAATGTCCCTGCCACTGGAGCTGACGCGTATCCCGGTGGTTCTGAGCTCAGTGCCCGTGTTGACGCGGTCGGTCGAAGGGTAGGCTGACCATATCTGGTCGGCCAAGTGGCTTTTTGTCTTTTGCCCAAGGCTGTGTTGGTGGGGTGCACACAATGTTTGTGGATTTTGTACTGCTGTTGTAACGACTGACCCCAAATCCTCGGAAAGCCGCCTTATTAAGGCCGTCGGGAATCCTCCCAGCGCAGCCCAAAGGTATTGTTACTGCAGTCCAATTGGTGAAAGGTGTCCTCCTTGAGAGGAATAAAAAGCCTTGGCCTAGGGTTCAAATCCTCAAGAGGCTGCAGCTGGGGGATATCGAAGGGGGGCCAGGTAACAATAGCTTTGGGCTGCGCTATGAGGATTCCCGACGGCCATAATGAGGCGGCTTTCCTGGGATTCGGAGTCGGTCGTTACAAAAAAGGCGCCTTTTATGTAACGACCGGTCTCGAATCCTCGGTAACGACCGTTGTTAGTGGAATCCCCTACCCCCGGAATCCTCCGGCGCAATCGGTATTGTTAGCTTGTCCCCGTTCGAAAATCCCCTAGCTGCAGCATCTTTGAGGATTCGAACCCTGTACCAAGCCTTTTTATTCCCCTTGGAGGGGACACCTTTCACCAATTAAGCGCGCAGTATCCTCATTTGTTCCAATGGTAAAGATGAATTTCGAGGACGAAATTTCTTAAGGGGGGTGGATTGTAACAACCCGGAAATTTAATTATTGAATTTACGTATATCATTTATGTAAAAAGATGATTTTACCCTTGGTTGTTTAGGGGCGTGGAAATCAAGTTTTGTTTTCGAAACTTTTTAGGTTGTGTTTTGGATACCGTTGCGTAGGTCTCGAACTCACGAGTTCGTAGACAGGCGGCACGCAGAAAATGGAGTTCGTGTACGAAAGTTACGGGTCTGGATTATTAAGGGTAGTTTGGTAATTTTGGCTTGGGGTAGATATTTTTTTAATCCTCAAAACCATTATTTTATCTTCATTTCATCCATTCATTCTGAACCACTCAATATTTCTCCCATTTCTTCCCCGAACCATGCGACAAAAACACCACAAATTCCAAGTTTGATTCAAGGCCAAAACTTTCATTGTTCTTCCACTAATCAGAATCTACTCATTCCCACGATCACAACTGTAAAAACCATCGAAGGAAAGGACCACGGGAGCCGTCGAACCTAGACAAAGAAGAACCGAACCTTCTGATCGATTTTACGGCTAGCATAGGTACGTGTTTAATGTTTTGAGGTCATATTTGGATTCCTGGGTTCGAGTAGATAGATTTAGACGTAAAATTCGTGAAAAATGGTTGAGTTTTAAAGAAGTGAGAAAAACTTCAAGGTTGGCCGGAAATGGAGGATTCCGGCGACGGCAGCGGCGGCGCTGCGGTGGTGTGATCATCCTTTCCGGCAAGTTACCGGTGATCAGTTGGGTTGAGTGAACTAGTCGGGTTGAGTGAATCGTTCGGGTTGAGTTGGATCGGGTCAGGCCCAGTTCGGTCGGGTTGGACCGGTCCAAGCGTGTGAGTACTATAACAGGCGCGTGACCTGCACGTGGCGGCGTGTGGCTCGTGGTCCAGCCTTCCGTCGGCGCGTGGTGGCACATGGGCCGATTCTGAGGTCACGATGATGCGTGGCAGCTAGTTTTCGATGTTCCGGATCTATTGGAGCATGTTTCGGGTCGATCGGACGTCGTTTAGAGGTAGTTTTGGGCGTCCGAAGTTGCTGCGTTTTTAGGGTAACTTAGGCGGATCTCCCGGGGTTTAGGGAGTTTATATTTAAGGTTTTTATTATTAGCCGGTAATCCCGATTATTCATTTGGACAGGCGATACTGCTCCAGGAACTTCAGGGGAGCGTACAATGATTGAGCTTGCTTGGACGTGTGGTGAGTGGACTTTTGGTTTATAAACTGTAATGCATGCATAAATGTATCTTTGATTTAAAAACTGTTATGTATTGTTGCAATGAATTTCTAGAATTTAGAAATTATGAGTGGACACAAATTTTCCAATATTTCAGTGAAAGTGTGTTTTGAGATATGGCCTGGTTTTTGGACTCGATTTTGATATCATTTTGACGTGGTAATTATTTGAGTCCGTGATTTGGGTTTAGACCTGAAATTATGATTTTACTGGCTTGGCCATAAATGAGTTTTAAAAGAATGTAGCTGAGGCCAAGAAACAAAGATTTCAAAGCACGGATTTGGTTTTCACTGGTTTTCTGTTCTGATAGTAGATTTAGCTCTGACTGGCGTTGAGTGGTTTTGCTCCTCTGGTTGTTGAGGATGATAGATTTAGCTCCGACTAGTGTTGAGGGATTTTGCTTCACTGGTTGTTGAGGCTATTAGATGTAGCTCCAACTGGGAATGAGGGGTTTTGCTCCGATGCTGGTTGTTGAGGCTGTTGCTCCGACTGGTGTTGAGGGGTTTTGCTCCGCTGGTTTTTTAGGGTTCTCCGATGCTGGTGTTGAGGGTGTTCTCCTCCAGATCATTGAGACTGTCTATGTATAGTACAGAGTTTGTAGTACAGATTTTAGCACATCTCAAGGGATACCCTGGTGTGTTGTGGATATGTCGGGAACAGTGGATTTGAGATATTATGTGTCCAGGTCAAATTAAATGATTTTAAACTCTTTTGAGGAGGATTTTCAAACCAAACTGTGGACCACGCTGTGTTTTCTTTATACAGATTTTGAGTGGGTCCAACCAAGTGATTTTAAAAGAGAAATGGAATTCAGGTGATTTTCAGATGATGTTTTATTATCATAAATTGCTTTATGTTTTGCATGCATGGTTTTATTCGTGGAGGGGAAAAGGTAAGATTTCCTCGAAAAATGATTTATAAATGATTATTTTTGTCCACTCACAACTTTTATGTTTTAAATCCCCTCCAGACTGTTGAGTTGAGTTGACGTTGGCACTTTCTGAGGCGGAGGCATTAGTAGTTTTTCAGCTGCGCTTTGTACCTAAACTTCGAGTAGGATATCTAATTTTGTATTATTTATCCTACCTAGATGCTTTGATAATTTATTTTGGATGGTTGTTGTCTATTGGAATATGGAGTGCTTTGAATCCCTTATCTGACAGGTGGAAACTAGTTATTTAATCCCTAAGAGGAGATTCTGCCGAACTTTTGGCAGAAATCTCATATTTTATTTATAAGGATTGGAGGGTATTTTGGGAACTTTTCCTTAGGTTGTCAGACGGGACAGGGTTCTTCCCAGGTTTCGAGGGGAAATTCGGGACGAGTCCTGACAACTGTGCTCTTTGTTGAGCCGAGGCCAAATACGGTTTTGAAGGGCCTTGGTCGGCCTTGACCAGGTTGATCAAATTAGGTATGAACACAAGGTAAAATATTGTTTGCTTTCTTTCTCTCCCCTTTAATCTGTCTGCTAGGGTTGTTCAAAGGGAATAAAAATCCTAAATCGGTGGGGTTCGTCCATCATCTATCAAGCATCCCTCTCTCAAGCATGAAATTATTACGGTGAAGATTGCAGAAAACACTCATCAGCAAAAGCAGTAGAACTCCTACCATTTTTGGGTCAGGACAAAGGCATGGAGCATTCTTTTTTGTATTGTAGTTGCTGGTTTGTTGGTTGCAACCAAAGCAATGCAAGGGGTGGACTTGATTCCTTGCAGCACGCCAAGATAAGGAAAAAATGACCTTCCTTTTCAAGACTTCTCCACCTAATCCAATAAAAATGTAGCAATTTCTCCAAGACTCCGGTCTTCTGGCCAAGCATGATAGAGGGATTGTTGCCATGGAAAACAAAAGTTGTTTCCTTATCCAAAATGAATTAGGAGCAATTGGATAAAGCTACTGCAAAACCGACGGTGATTTGCCGAGAACAAAGATCGGGAGCTCAGATCAAATAGTGAGCTATCAAAAAAATACAAGTCCAGCAGAGCCGTGCTTCTTTTAAGCTCGAAATTCGTGGTTCGTCAACTTTAAAAATCAAAGGCCATGGTGCATCCACTTTAAAGTCAAGGCTCATGATTCATCGATTTCAAAAAAATCAAAGGCCTTGGTTCGTCCACTTTAAAGTCAAGGCACATATGTAGTTAAAAATCAAAGGCTCGTGGTGCATCCAATTTAAAATCAAGGCTCGTGATTCATCCACTTTAACAAAAAAATCAAAGTTTAAATTGATTGATGTAATTTAAAATTGCAAATTAATTCTTAAGCTCCAATTGACGGGTCATCTACCCATCAGTCAACCCAATTCCATGAACTACGCCGGTTTGAAGTCCGCCCAATGGCGTGAGGAGAGAGAAAATGCGTATTTATACTTTTAAACTTTTCTGAAATTCCCAATACGTCCTTATCATTTTAGATCCATAACTTCCTCGTACGAACTTCGATTTCCATGTGACGCCTGCCTACGTACTCGTGAGTTTGAGACCTACGCAAAAGTATGAAAAAAAATCCATAAGCATTTTTAATCAAAAAGTGACTCCCGGGCCCTCGAAATTATTAGGGGCAAAACTATCCTTTTACTAATCCACTTATAATTTTGGTCCAATAATAGGTCGATACACTTCGGGCCATCACTTAAAATTCCAATACAACTTAGTCCAACCCAAGTCTTACCGGGTATTTAAGTAATTTCTTAATTTATAAAAATGATTTTTCGTACGGGATGTAATAATTTCTGTCATCTTGAACGTATAGTGCAGTTTCGATCATCTTGGACATATAATGCAGTTTAGGTCATCATGTACGTATAGTTCAGTTTCAGTCATCTTGGACGTACAGTGCAGTTTCGATCGTCTTGTGCGTACAGTGCAATTACGATCATCTTGTAAGTATAGTTCAGTTTCAATCATCTTAGACATATAATGCAGTTTCGGTCATCTTGGATGTATAGTGCAGTTTCAGTCATCTTGTACATATAATGCAATTTCAATCATCTTGGATATTTAGTGCAGTTTCATTCATATTGGACATATAGTGCAATGCAATTTTAGTTATCTTCGACATGTAGTACAGTTTTGGTCATTATCATGGGCACATAATGCAGTTACAGTCAAGCAATTATATCATCTTTGACATAAAATGCAGTTTCAATATATATTAAACATGTGGGAGAAGTACATTAAGAGTAGTTACAGCTTTCTTGAATACAATACAATTTTGATTTATCTTGGATATATTATATTTAAATCACATTTAATTTAGTTACAACTGTTTGGAGGTGCTTTTCAGCACCAATCATTACGTGTTGGTTTTTTCATTTTACCCTATAAAGTTCTCTATTTTCATATACCTATATCATAAAATGTGAAATGATAACACCATTTTCACTTGTATAAAAAGTTATGATGTGTATTTTTAAATAATTTAACAAAATGTCAAATTATTTAAAAATTCACATCAAATTCTTAATTATTTCTAAAACTATTTAAAACCTAATAATAAGAAGAAGAAAAAAAGGAAAAAAATGATAAGAGTAAAAAAAATAAAGAAAGATTAACCTTTAGTCCATAAGCCATAAAAGGTACAGATATATGGGCAGCCAAGGCAGGGAGAGTTGCACACTGCACTAGGAGAGCGGTGCATGGACTTACGAATAGAACAAAGGCTTATTACTCAAAATGCTCTCCGAACCAGACTTTGAGTCTAAATTTGCTCCCCGAATGCGAAATCGTAACAATGTGTTTCTAGAACTCCCCTTCTGCCAGCTCCGTTGCACCAAACGTTATACTCCGTTACTAACGGCAATTAAAAGAGGGGTATTTTGTCAAAAAATTAAAACAATTACCCTAAAAGGAAAAAATTATTCTCCAATCCACCCCAACCCTCCCAATTCTCGCCTTCAACCAAATTACCCAACCCACCACCTCTTCACCTTCGATCCCATCGCCATCCTCTTCTCACAAACCCAGCACCACCATCATCTTCATCTCGCTTCATCTCCCTTCTCTGTCGGCGCCGAAGAGCAACCTCAACCACCATCTCAAAGCTTCGAACCAGAACCATCGTTATGAAGAGCAACCTCCAATTACTAAACCTCTGTTCAACACTTCGATGACCATGACTTTTCCTCTCCAAAACCCCTTTGAAATGAACCCCTACCCTTCCAATTCTCTCACTTTACTCCATTATCACATAAAAGGGATCACCTCACCAAATTGGTTTTTCAATTTTGGGGGGCCACACTCACTGTACGCAGCCGTCCACCCCCGCCGAAGTAGTAGCACCACTTTGTCCCCGACAGAGGTCCTCGTCACTCCACTACGGAGAGCCTGAGTTCATGGAGAGGTTGGAGACTAAGTACCATGACAAAGCGGTGAAGACCGGTTCTTTGATGTTTTCGGCATATGGGTTCGACTCAGTTTCAGTTGAGTTGGGCTTGATGTTCAAGTCGAGGCAGTGGGTCGATTTGGCTATGCCGAACTGGGTTGAGGCTTATCTGAGTTTGGAGTTGGATAAGAAAATTGTTGGGAACTTCGGGACGTATAAAACGGCGGTCCTGGGTGTGGCAAATGCCCACGAGTTATAGGAGCTCAAGCGGTCCAGACCAAGAAGACCTAGGCCTGTGGTAAAGGATAATCAAATAAATGTAGGAATTTTGCACTATTGTTGTAATAATGTAGGGGAGAATGAAGATAATTTGAAATCGTTGAACTGTTCATTGATCTTATGCCTTTGTATTATGTATTCCTTCCAATTTCTGGGTTGTTTGATTAACCAAACATTAAAGATTCGTAACGAAAAGCGCAAGGGAGTGGTTGAGATGGTGGTTGAGGTTGCCCTTCGGCGTTGATGGTGGTTGAGGGTGCTCTTCGGCGCAGACAGAGAAGGGAGACTAAGCGAGATGAAGATTATGGTGGTGCTGGGTTTGTGAGAAGAGGATGGCGATGGGATCGAAGGTGAAGAGGTGGTGGGTTGGGTAATTTGGTTGAAGGTAAGAATTGGGAGGGTTGTGGAGGGTTGGGGTGGATTGGGGAATAATTTTTTTCTTTTAGGGTAATTGTTTTAATTTTTTGACAAAATACCCCTCTTCTAACTGCTGTTAGTAACGGAGTATAACTTTTGGTGCAACGGAACTAACAGAAGGGTGGTTCTGGCAACACATTGTTACAATTTCGCGTTTGGGGAGCAAATTGAGACTCAAGGTCTGATTCGAGGAGCATTTTGAGTAATAAACCTAGAACAAACCCAATAGATATCCTTGTATTGTTTAATATATATTATATATATTTATAAAACAGTTTTTAGGTAAAGTAAAATTGGGTGGTTTTTTACATCAGATTTAAATAGTAAAAAATCTAGTGACATTCAAATTGTTGTATATATTTTTTTTTGATACAATGATATAGGGGAAGGAAATTACAATATATACATTTGAGACCTTGTAAGGAAATTACAATATATACATTTGAGACCTTGTAAGGAAATTACAATATATATATGGAGACTTCGCACTTTACGAGAGTCGAACCCAAGGAATGAGATTACAATATAGTGCAAACCCAAGGAAGGGAATTACAATATATATATATTGCAATTCGAGATTACAATATGTACATTGGAGACCTCGCATTTTACAGATTACAATATATACATTGTAGACCTCGCATTTTACGAGTGTTAAACTCAAGACTTGCTGCATAACATGTAGGTAGGAATACAGACCATAACACCAAGGTCTCGTTTGGTACGCCGTATTGTATTGACTATTTCAGTTAATAGACTAATATGTCCACCGGATAAACTGACTATTTAGTCGGGTGTTTGGTGCTCTACCGGATTAAAATGCCTACTATATTATACTGGCCGAATTATATTATACTAGTTGAAATCTTAATTTTATTTTAATTAATTATTGATATGATTATTATTACTATTTATTTAATTATTATTAATTATTAATTTATTATTATTATTCTATTTTTATTATTATTACTATTTATTATTATTATTATTATTAACACTTTTCAAGATTGCTAGTCATCCGACTATTTAATACGGACAATTTTGAATGTATTATTTTAGCGGGTGTGGATCGTATAAAAGTACTCAACAATATTAACTTATTCGGTGACTAATTAATATGAATAGTATCAAATATTAGTTTCATACTATATTATCCTATCTAATTTCTTATAGAGCGTACCAAACGTAAGCTAAGTTGTATATTTAAATCAATTTTTATTCCTAATAAATTTTTAGTATAATCCTTTCTGTTCCTTTCTCCTGATATGGGCTTTAACATAGAAAAATAAGAGAAAGAAAACAAAAGTCATCCACGCCACTTGGGAAGCCCGCGCCACCAACGGCTAGAAAATTCCAAACTCAAGAGAGAAGTAACAATTACGTAGGGGGATCATAGCCGTTAGATTAGACACGAATCCAACGGCTTAAAATGTATGAAAATAGGACCGTTGTGAGTAGCGTCGGTTCAGCAGCTTCAAAAGGAAGCGTCACAACCACATTCTGACAAAAAATTCAGAAAATCCGAAACCCAGAGAAAGAGACAGAAGAGACTCCAAAAGAATTTCACAGAGAGAGAGAGAGACATTAACGGTCAAGAAAATCAAGATCCAGAAGAAATGGCTTCAAGAGGCGTTGCTGTGCCTCCGCCTCACCAACAAATTCAACCCAGAGGTAACCGACCGTTCTTTAATTTTGATTTTAATTTCAATTTTGAGTTTGATATTGATAGAATAAAGTAGCTGGGTTATGAATTCCGGCTATCTATCTCTCTGTTCATAAATTTTCTCTTTCACTATGGTTTGGTTCATTGGTTTATGCAGAAAATGGATTTTTTATTTTTATTTTTCCTTATTGGATGGTTTTTGCTGGGTTTTTTTTTGTTTTGTTTTCTTTCATTGATAGAATTAAATAATTTTGTTCACATATTTGAAAATCATTTCTTGAATTTCTCATTTTAATTTCTAATTTTTCTATCATGGATTGGTTTGAAGTTTGTTTCATTTATTATCAATCGAAGACGTTAAGTAACTGATGTGAATTTTGATCATGACTACTAGCTACTTTAATGAATGGGCTTTTAGAGGAAGAAGGTAAGCAGCAAAGGAAGAAGGCAGGAGCTGCAGTAGCAGAGGCGAGAAATAGGCGAGTTCTTGCAGAGATCAGTAACCTAGTAGTAACTGCTCCTGCTACCCAAGGGAATAATAAGCTCCCGGAACAACCCGCAACAGAGAAAGACAAGGTCAAGGTAGTCTCAAAAGTTGTATTCTTTTTAAAATAAACTAAACTCTGTTGATTTTTTGGTCTGTCAATCGAGATTCAGGTCCTAATTAAGATTTCTTTTTCCAGCAGAAACCCATCGACCTACAAGTAATAGTAGTTAATGCAACTGAGAAGAAGCCTAAAGCTGAGCCTGAGGTGGTGATAGTGCTGAGCTCCGGTGAGAGTGACGTCAGTGGAAGAAAATCTAGGAAGAATGGTGCCAGGGCTTTTACATCAACTCTGACTGCCAGAAGCAAAGTAAGTAAATGTGACTCTTGTTGTTGCTATCTATTCTGTTCTTGTCATCTAATCTTGTCTTCTCCACTGACACTGTAGGCTGCTGCTTGTGGACTCACTAGTAAGCCACCGAAAGAAGAAGGGCAACAAAAAGTGGATATTGATGCCGCTGATGCTGATAACGAGTTGGCAGTAGTTGAATATTTGGATGAAATGTACCAGTTTTACAAGTTGACACAAGTATTGTTATTGACTTGAAAACTTGTCCCTTTCCCTATCCTTAAAAAGTATACTAGATCCGATCCTTGTTGTGGTTTGTTGTGATGCAGGATGAGAATCGCGTGCATGACTACATGGCTTTACAGCCAGAAATAAATGCCAAGATGAGATCAATTCTTGTAGACTGGTTGATAGAAGTTCATCAAAAGTTTGAACTCATGCCAGAAACCCTGTATCTTAGCATAAACCTTGTTGATCGGTTTCTTTCCGTGAAAGTTGTTCCAAGGAGGGAACTTCAGTTAGTTGGCATCAGTTCAATGCTTCTGGCAAGCAAGTATGAAGAAATTTGGGCACCAGAGGTAGTAATTGATTTTTGGTTTCTTGTGTAATTATTTAATTTCCAGTGTTTGCCTAATCTTTTGGGGTTTGGGTTCTGATAATGTGCAGGTTAATGACTTTGTTTGCATTTCGGACAATGCTTATGATAAAGAAAAGGTGTTGATCATGGAGAAAGCAATCCTTGGAAAGCTGGGATGGTGTCTAACAGTTCCCACATGTTATGTCTTCCTGGTTCGATATATCAAAGCATCTGGTCCATCATCTGACGAAGAGGTAAGATTTTGATGTCAACTTCATTCATGTGAGGTGTTCAAAATTCAATGAAATCCATGGTGTTAATGCATGAAATATGTCCGTAGATGGAGAACATGGTGTATTTTCTGGCTGAGCTGAGTTTGATGGACTACACTAGAATGATTCTCTACTGCCCTTCAATGATTGCTGCTTCCGCTGTTTATGTTGCTCGATGCACCCTTAACAAGTACCCTTTCTGGACTGCAACTCTCGAGCACTATACTGGCTACTCTCAACATCAGCTGATGTAAGTAAATAAATCTCTCTCTCTCTCTCTCTCAGTAATTGCTCTGAATTTTCTAGATTGTGAACCAAACACACTAATGAAGTACTAGATGGATTGAATGATGTTTTGTTTCTGTTGTGGAACAGGGATTGCGCAATGCACTTGGTAACCCTTCATTCCAGTGCTGCACAGAGTAAGGTCAAGGCTGTCTATACCAAGTTCTGTAGCCCAAAGCGTGCTGCTGTTGCTCTTGTTTCACCAGCAAGTACCCTCACCGCCAAATCCGCCCCGTAATCCAATTTAGTGTTGTAGGATGGATATCATTTTGCTGTTATGATCGATTCGCGGGCCCACCATTCTGATTCTTTGTAATACCCCAAATTCTTTGTAAGACAGATTCTGCTGGTCTTTGAACAAGCAGCAATTAGTTAGTTATATATATATATTGGTTATTACGGTCTTAATTTTCTTAACGTCCATCCTTCGCTCCACGAAACTCGGGATTCTCCTTCGAAACCTCTCCATCAACATAAACCTCCTTCTTCCTTCCATACTGGAACTGATGATGATGCCTTTATCTCATCGTTTACAATATATCAAAGAGATTTCATGCATTGTATTGATTCTTGTGCTACAAGAAATTTGGTACTTGTATTGATTCTTGATTCTCAGCATCCATCTCGGTTTGGGAATTAGGACTTGAGCAGAATCCTGAGCTCTCAAGGATTATTATGTAACTCTCATCTTAAATTTTAGGCTATATTACTAAAAAATACACCATCAATAATTGAACTTATAAGTGACTAACAAAGAAGCAAATGCTACATGAGCATATCAATACCACTAAAGAAGGGATTTCCAAAATCATTTAAATGCCTCGCAAATTCTTTGGCACTTTGAAGTTCCTCATATTTAACTAATTTTACGTAAATCCCTTGAAATTTTGAAATTCCTCATCCAAACATACCCGAAAGGTCATGTCCTATGGTTCAACATGATGACATGTAGCCATAGGCTACCCATAACCCATAACCCATAACCCATATCATTGAGTGAAATTGACATAATGAATGATAAATTAAAATGAGAATGTCAGCACCAAATGACCCAAAGAACCAAAGACAACTGGAAAGCGTGTATACCCTGAATTTCATACCTATTTATAGAACTTGAAATTCTTATTAGTTGCTTATGTATGTTATTGCCCAAAACACTCCAAATTGAAATGAGACATGACTCGCAGAACTTCCGTTTTCAAGATTACAAATTTGTGAATGTGTATAATCAGTAGATCGTATCTTATCACTCCTCAAATTTCTCTACCTTCCCTTTTTTTTTTATCTGATCTCTACCTTCCCTTTTGGTCCTTCAAAACAATACAGGGAAAGGGACTTTACCAAATTCTCAGAATTGATCACTACTCTCATACTCGCTAAAAAGAACACCAACTTATTAGAACAACGCCGTTAGCTTAAGCAAACAACATTGCGCTTCAAACCGCAAAAGAAAAAACCAGGATCATGGAAAGGGCACAAAGCCTGATCGCCTTAGCCATGGAAGGAGCTCATATGTCCGAGACAATGTGGCCATGGCAGCCAAGTTCCACGTGATCTAGGTTCCCATGGCCAAGGCCCTCGTGAATGGAACCATGGTCATTAGGCTGCAAAAGCCTGAAATGGGAGGAACATTGTTCTAACCTGTGGCCCCCATAATTTGAATCAATATGATCTCTATTACCGTGTGGAGGAACTTATCATTTTGTTCAGCACCCGCCATGCATCAATGCTAGTTGAAGAGGAGTATCACACGAGCCACAGAATTCGAGAGACTAACTTCGTGGAAGGATCAGTTCTTATGCATACAACCATCGAGCTTACCAAATTTTAGGCTGCTACTTGACACCCAAGATTAGAAACTCGAGAACATGGATATGATCGGCGCTTTTGCCGTATTTATTTTTTTGAATAATGATCCCATTTTTCGATTACATTTGGTGTTTTATGTTTTGGATTACTAGTCTTGGAAATTTGGTTATGTTCGAATATTATGTAATTCAATAAAGTTATTTATTTTCATACATGTGATCTATTGAATTAAATTTTTTAATAAACATGTTTTGTGGAGAAATGTTTTAACAAACACCCCCTAACGTTTTTTGTGTTTTCACAAGCACCCCCTCAATCTTTGGACCTTACACAAACACCCCTCAAGTTTCAAAACATTACACATAACCCATTAAATATGAAAAAACTTTAATTAAATGTAATATAAGTTATGTAAATACTAAAATGCCCTTAAGAGTGTTTGGATTTATTATCATTCTAGTTCTGAAAATATTAATGTAGAATGTCAGTTTTGTTAATTTTTAGGTTGATGTCAGTTTTTAATTGATAATCACTTAACCAATGAGTTTATGTGTAAGATTTTTGGAACTTAAGGGGGTGTTTGAGTAAGGTCTAAAACTTGAGGGAGTGTTTGTAAAAACACAAAAAACTTCAGAAAGTGTTTATGTAAATATCTCTATGACTGACAGTGGTAATACGCTCATCATACTCCAAAGTCGGACATATTTTTCAGACTTATTGCCTACTGATACCTCTACTCATACCTTCACATATCAAAGTTATATATGTTGAATACACTTGAAGTTTGGTCCATATTACACAAATTTTTTTTTCTGTTAACTTTGTTTTATTCCATGTTTGTTTGGTTAGAATTTTAATTTGTAAATAAGAATTATACTATTTTTCATTATTGTTATCGAATAGAATTATTTTTTTAATTCCTTGCTTAGCGCTTTGAACGATTTAGAAATTTTAAATAAGAAAATAGTTTGAATTCCTATTTTGTCTAAAATTTTAAAATAAAAGATATATTTTTTTTGTTAAGAAAATACGAAATTTCATTAATAGAACAAAAATACAAAGTAAAGACAAGTTATACTGCAATAGCTTGACGACAAACATGAGTAAATACCTCCAGTGATAAGGCTCGACATCTGTCGAAACGATTTAGATGAAATAACGTACAAAATAATTTAAATAGAATCCCCTAAGCATTATCAAGGTAAGAGAGTTTTGGCTGTGAAATTCAATTTTTGTTTCGAGACACGGTTGACTGTGTTTTGGGAACCGCTGCGTAGGTCTCGAACTCATGAGTTCGTAGATAGGCGGCACGGGAAAACGGAGTTCGTGTGAGAGAGTTGTGGGTCTAGAATGTTCAGGGGCATTTTGGTAATTTGGTATGGGTAGATATTTTAACCCCAAGTAGATCCTCCATTTCACTCTCTCTTCGCGACTCGCCCAAACCCGTGCCACCGAACCCAAAAACCCACAAATTTGAACTTCAATTCGAGGCAAGCTCATCCGTTTTGGTTCCACTCATCGAATTCTCGTCCTTCCCGCGATCAAGAACGCACCAACCGTAGCAGGAAGCAACCGCGGGAAACACTGAACCGAGGAAAGGAAAAATCGGAACTTTTGATCGATTTTTCGGCCAACACTGGTATGAGTTTCGTGTTTAGACTTCATTTTTGAGTTCTTGGGTTCGAGTAGATGAATTTAGACTAAAAATTTGTGAAAAACGGTTAAGATTTGAGGAAGTTAGGAAAAATTCAAGGTCGAATGGCAATGGAGTTTTTCGATGACGGCGCACGGCGGAGCGGTCGTCTTCTTCGGCGACACTCCAGCAACTGGTTTGGTCATAGGGGGTTACCTGGCAGCCACGTGGATGCCAGCTAGTAGCCACGTGGAGCCACGTGGAGACCACCTAGAAGCGACATGGTGCCACCTGGCGGTTGAGTTAGTGTTGAGTCAGTGCGGAGTCAGGCGCGTGAGATACTGTAGTAGGCGCGTGAGGTACTGTAGCCGGCGCGTGGTGGCGCATGGCCGGTGCGTCGCGTAGTTCGACCTTCTGCCGGCACGTGGGATCGGTCCTTGGGTCACAGTGGCGTGTGTCGACGAGGTTTCGACGTTCTGGACCTTTTGGTGCAGGTTTCGGGTTAATCAGATGTCATTTAGGGGTAATTTTAGGCGTCCGAAGTGGCTGCGTTTTTAGTGTGATGCAAGCAAACCTATCAGGGTTTAGGGAGTCTGAATGTAGGGTTTCAATTATCGTTGGTAATCCCGATTGTTACTTTTTACATGCAATACTACTCCGGGAACTTCGGAGAAGTGTACGACTCGGGATTGAGCTTATTCGGACGTGTGGTGAGTAGACTTTGGTTTTGTAAAGTATAATGCATGCATAAAGGTATATTTGATATAATTGCTTATTACGTATTATTTTGGAAAATTTCTAGATATTATTAAATAATTACTGGACACGGGCTTTCAATAATTATTTGGAAATGATTTTGGGCTATGGCCTGGCTTTATGGTTACGAGTTTTATATGGTTTGACTTGATTGATTTTGGGATTTCGGTTGAGTTCATGATTTTGAGTTTAAACCCGGTTTTTCAATGAATTTGGCTTAGGCCAAGAAATAAGGATTTCAAAACATGGATTTTGGTTTTCACTAGATTATTGTCCCCGATGGTCAAGGTTTTCTTCGACTAGCGTCGAAGGGTGTTTTTCCGTTGGATCGTTGAGGTTTCTCCGACGCTGGTGTCGAACGGTATTTCTCCACCAGGTCGTTGAGGCTGTCTACATGTAGTATAGGGTTTTGTACAACTCGAGGTATATCGGGTGTGTGGAGGGTTGGACCCGGGTCAGTCAGCTCGGATATCGAGCTATGGCACGAGATTCCATTCGGTGAGCAGTGGGATATGTTTTCATATATATTTTGTGTCAAGGTCGGTTTACATGATTTTTAAACTCCTTTGAGGAGGGTTTTCAAAGCAGGGTTGTGGACCACGGTATTTTTCATTATACGAATTTTTGTGGGTCCACCAACTGTTTGAACAAAAGATGGATTTTCCGGTGGGTTTTTGGATTATCTATATATTATATTTATATAAAAAGGAATTTTATGTTATGCATGCATGGTTTTACTTGTGGAGGGGGGAAAGGTATGTTTTCCTCAGAAATGATTTTTAAATGATTATTTTGTCCATTTACAATTTTCGTGTTTTAAATCCCCTCTAGGCCGTTGAGTTGACGTGGGCATATCTAGAGGCGGAGGCATTAAATTTTCAACTGCGCGTTTACCTACACTATCGAGTAGGATATTTATTTCTATATTTTATGTATCTTACCTAGATGCTCTTATAAGTCTTTTGGACTTATTGTAAAATTGTGGTTACATCGTTGGATGGTTAGTGTTGTTAGAATTTGGAGTGTTATCTGATCCTTCATCTGACAGGTGGAAGACGGTTAACCAGTCCTTAAGGGGAGATTCTGCCAGATTTTTGGTAGAATTCTCATAGTTATTTGCAAGGGCTTAAGGGTATTCTGGGAATTTCTTTAAGTTATCAGACGGGAATAGGGTTTTTCTCAAGTTTCGAGGGGAAATTCGGGAAGGGCCCTGTCAACTTGGTATCAGAGCACTAGGTTTAAATTCCTGTAGACCGTACACCTTGTGTACAACTGATTGTGGTATTGAGGATTTATGGTTCTTTTCAGCGTAATGCCTCCGAGACGCGAGCCCCGTCAGCAGTATAGAAACGGTGAGGACACACATGAACCCGTAGTAGAGCCTGATTTGAGGCAGACCCTGGATCAATTGGGTCGGGCTTTGATTATAGTATTTCAGGGTAGGGCTACGTCTGAAATTTCGGACATTGAGCGAGCCCAAAGGTTAGGGGCAATAGTGTTTACGAGCGAGTGAGGCCCAAATGATGCGGATGAGTGGATTACTTGTTTAGAACGAGTGTTTGCTATTATGAGGTGCCCTCTGGAGGATAGGGTCCGACTAGCCACATTTCTTCTGGGTGGCTATGCGTATCGGTGGTGGCATGCTTTGTAGCTGACAGGTTGAGATGTCCGTATCTTTACTTGGGAAGCTTTCCGAGAGGATTTCCTCGAGCAATTTTATCCTCGCTCATATCGTGATGCTAGAGAGGCTGAGTTCTTGCAGCTACAGCAGGGGGACATGACGGTGGCCCAGTATGAACATAAATTTGTTGAGTTTTCATGCTTTGTATCAGCTCTGGTGGCAACTGAGATGGATAAGTGCCGACAATTTGAGTATGGACTGAGAAATGAGGTTCGGGTAGCATTAACTGCTGTGGCACATACTTCTTTGAGGGCTTTGTCAGACGCTGCTGCCAGATTAGAGTTGAGTTTGCCAGCTCAACACCAATTTAGTGGTTCCAGGCGACGCCAGGATTGCTAGAGTTTCGGGGCCTCTAGTCAAAGACAATCTAAGAGAGGCAGTTTCAGTTCTAGATCTTCTGGGGGTGCAAGATCCGAATCAAGCGGTGGCGGAGCCGGTCAAGGATAGCAATCATCCGGTCAGTTTAACGGGGCTTCAGTGCAGTCAACCGAGAGACAGAGTGGCAGACCCACACGGATGGGTAACACCGGTTGTTACTTTTGTGGGGAGACGTACAATTTTAAGAGGGACTGTCCACATCGTCGTCCGGGCAATAGTTCCTTGGGCCGAGATGCTGCTGAATCGAGTCAGAAAGTAGCGCATACATCTGGTACTATAGCAGGGAGCCAGAACCAGTCTAGAGGGGCCAACAGGGCTAGTGGGGCCAGCAGGGCCAGCAGGGAGACAGAAGGGTCGTGGTTGATCTTCTAGTACACAGGCCCGAATTTTTGCTATGACTCAGCAGGAGGCTCGAGTAGCACCAGAGGTGGTTACTGGTACGTTGTCTATTTTTAATCAAGATGCTCATATTTTGATAGATTCCGGAGCTACACCTTCTTTTATTTCTTGGGGTTTCACACTTTTTGCTGATAGAGAATTGTCCCCGATTGGTTGGGACATGGGTATTAGCACTCCTACCGGAGATATGTTAGTGGCGAACCTCGTGATACGTAGTTGTCCAGTAGTAGTGGGTGTTCATGAGTTAGAGGCAGATTTAATCCCCTTGGACATTTATGATTTTGTTGTGATTCTAGGGATGGATTGGTTAACCATGCATCATGCTTCCATAGATTGTTTCGACAAGAGGGTGGTTTTTCGGAGTCTAGGCTTACCAGAACTTACGTTTCGGGGCGATCGTAGGGTACTTCCCTCGGGAGTGATATCGGTTTTAACGGCTGAGAAATTGTTGACGAAAGATTGTGAGGGCTATTTAGCTCACGTGATTGATTCTCGGGATACTCCGATGAGAGTAGAGGATATTCCTGTGGTGAATGAGTTTCCTGATGTATTTCCAAAGGATCTTCCGGGATTGCCACCTCACCGGGAGATTGAGTTCACCATAGAGCTTATTCCGGGTACCCAACCTATATCACAGGCACTGTACAGAATGGCACCATCAGAATTGAGGGAATTGAAGACTCAATTGCAAGACTTGGTGGATATGGGGTTTATTCGACCAAGTGTATCACCTTGGGGTGCACAGGTGTTAATTGTAAGGAAGAAAGATGGTGGTTTAAGGTTATGTATCGACTACCGGCAGTTAAACAGGGTTACGGTGCAGAATAAGTATCATTTGCCACGAATTGATGATATGTTTGACCAATTAAAAGGGGCAAAGTATTTCTCTAAAATTGACCTTCGATCTGGGTACCATCAGTTAAGGATCAGGGACGGGGATGTTCCCAAAACGACGTTTAGGACACGCTATAGGCATTATGAGTTCTTGGGGATGCCCTTTGGGTTAACTAATGCACTGACATCATTTATGGATTTGATGAACAGGGTGTTCCGAAAGTATTTGGATTGGTTTGTGATTGTGTTCATCGATGATATGCTAGTATATTCGAAGAGTGCTAAGGCACATGAGAAACACTTGAGGTTGGTGCTGAATATGCTGAGGAAAAAGCAACTATTCGCCAAGTTTAGTAAATGTCAGCTTTGGTTTACCAGTGTGGGATTCCTAGGTCATGTGATTTCTGCTGAGAGTATCAGCGTGGATCCCCAAAAAGTTGAGGCAGTGGCAAATTGGGAACAACCGAAGACAGTGTCAGAGGTGAGAAGTTTTCTGGGTTTAGCGGGATATTGTCGGTGATTCGTAGAAGGATTCTTTACGATAGATGTCCCGTTAACTCGGTTGACGAGGAAAGGAATCAAGTTTGACTGGGATGATGGGTGTGAACAGAGCTTTCAGGAGCTGAAAATGAGGTTGACTTCTGCCCCAGTGTTAACTCTTCCAGATGATAACGGAGGATTTGGGGTGTACATTGATGCATCATTACGACGTATAGGTTGCGTGTTGATGCAACATGGGAAGGATATAGCATATGCTTCAAGGCAACTTAAACCTCATGAGTTGAATTATCCCACACATGATTTGGAGTTAGCTGCAGTGGTGCATTCATTGAAGATTTTGAGACACTATTTGTATGGGGAAACGTGCTGGATCTTTACTGACCATCAGAGTTTGAAATACTTCTTTACCTAGAAAGATCTGAACTTGAGACAGAGAAGGTGGCTTGAGCTGATAAAGGATTATGACTGTACCATAGAATACAGCCCAGGAAAAGCCAATGTAGTGGCGGATACCTTGAGCATGAAGTCCATGGGTTCCTTGGCCCATTTCCATACTATTTAGCTACCGTTGTTGGTGGAATTTCGTAGAGCGGGAATTATACTTGACGTGGATAGCCAGGGGGCTCTGTTGGCTAGTTTCCATGTGAGACCTGTCTTAATTGATCGAATCATTGAAGCTCAGCTCCAGGATCCTACTTTGTGTGTTATTACGATGGAGATGGAGACCGAGAACATGCAGGATTATGCAATTAGGGATGATGGGGCCTTGGTTGAGGATGGCCGATTGTGCATACCTAATGATCCAGAGTTGAAAAGGGAAATTTGTAACAACCCGGAATTTTAATTATTGGATTTAAGTAAATTATTTATGTAAAATGACGATTTTACCCTTGCTTGATAAGGGGCGTGAAAGTCAAATTTTGTTTCAAGACATTTTTGGTGGTGTTTTGGATACCGTTGCGTAGGTCTCGGACTCACGAGTTCGTAGACAGGCGGCACGCGGAAAACGGAGTTCGTGTACGAACATTACGGGTCTAGATTGTTAGGGGTATTTTGGTAATTTTTGACTTGGGGTAGATATTTTTAACCCCAAATCATTGTTTCATCTTCATATCATCATCTCACTCTCTCTCTCTCTGAACCACCCATTTTGTCCCAAAACCATCGAACGGGACTTTCACACCTAAAACCCATAAATTCCAAGTTTGATTCAAGGCCAAGACTTCCATTTCTATTCAACTAATCATATTCTACTCCTTCCCACGATCACAACCGTACCAACCATCGAAGGAGAGGACCACGGGGGAAGCCGAACCGAGTATAGGAAGTTTCGGATCTTCCGATCGATTTTTCGGCTAGCACATGTACCTGTTTGTGGGTTTGAGGTCATATTTGGATTCCTGGGTTCGAGGAGATAGATTTAGACATAAAATTTGTGAAAAATGGTTGAGTTTTGAGGAAGTTACAAAAGCTTGAAGTTTCGGCCGGAAATGGAGGATTCCAGCGGAAACCAGACGGCGGCGCCGGCAGCCGGTCGTCTTCTCCGGCTAGTCACCGGTAACCAGTCAGGTCGAGTTGAACCGGTCGGGTCGAGTGAATCGGTCGGGTCGAGTGAACCGATCGGGTCGAGTAAATCGGTCGGGTCGAGTAAATCGGTCGGGTTGAGTGAATGATCGGGCCGAGTTGGATCGGGTCAGGCCGAGTTAGGTCGGGTTGGACCGATCCAGGCGCGTGGGCACTGTAGCAGGCGCGTGACTGACGCATGAGGGCGCGTGGCGGCGCGTGGGCACGTGTTCCGACCTTCTGTCGGCACGTGGCGGCGCGTGGGGCCGAGTATGAGGTCATGGTGACGCGTGCCAACTAGTTTTTGACATTTCGGACCTGTTGGTGCAGGTTTTGAGTCGATCAGACGTCGTTTAGGGGTTGTTTTGGACGTTTGAAGTTGCTGCGTTTTCTAGGCCAGCATAGATAGACCTCCCTGGGTTTAGGGGGTTTATATTTAAGGTTCTTATTATTAGCTGATAATCCCGATTATTAATTTGAACAGGCGATACTGCTCCAGGAACTTCGGGGGAGCGTACAATTCGGGATTGAGCTTGCTTGGACAGGTTTGTGAGTGGACTTTTGGTTTATAAACTATAATGCATGCATAAATGTATCTTTGATTTAAATATTGGTATGTATGGGTGCAATGAATTTCTGGAATTTAGAAATGATGCTAGACACATGTTTTCTAATATTTCAGTGAAAGTGTGTTTTGAGAAATGGCCTGGTTTTTGTACTTGATTTTGATATCGTTTTAAAGTGGTAACTATTTGAGCATGTGATTCGGATTGAGACCCGTAATTATGATTATACCGATTTTGGCCGTAAATGATATTTCAAAGAATTTGGCTTAGGTCAAGAAACAAAGATTTCAAAACACGGATTTGGTTCACTGGTTTTCTGTCCCGATGATTACAGTTGCTCTGACTGGTGTTGAGGGGTTTTGCTCCACTGGTTGTTAAGGGTTCGGACTTTGGTGTTGAGGGGTCTTGCTCCGCCGGGTCGCGAAGCTGTCTACGCATAGTACAGATTTTAACACATCTCAAGGGATACCCTGGTGTGTTGTGGATATGTCGGGAACAGTGAATTTGAGATATTATGTGTCCAAGTTGAATTAAATGAATTTTAAACTCCTTTGAAGAGAGTCCAACTAAGTGGTTTTAAAGAGAAACGGAAATTTTGGTGATTTACATATAATGTTTTTATATCATAAACTGTTTTAAGTGATGCATGCATGATTTTATAAATGGAGAGGGAAAAAGGTAACATTTCCTTGGAAAACGATTTATAAATGATTATTTTTGTCCACTCACAACTTTTGTGTTTAAACCCCTTCAGGCAGTTGAGTTGACGTGGACACTTATCTCGAGGCAGAGGCATTAATACTTTCGGCTGCGCTGTGTAGTTATACTTGAGTAGGATATCTAAATTATACTCTTGATCCTACTTAGACGCTCTGATATTATATTGTATCTGGTTGATCATTAATTACGGGAATTATTGAGTGTTTGAATCCCTTGTCTGACAAGTGGAAGTATTTATTATTATTATAATTTGTAAGGATTGAATGGTATTTTGGGAACCTTTTCTTAGATTGTCAGACGAGATCAGGGTTCTTCCCGGGTTTCGAGGGGAAATTCGGGACGGATCCTAACAAAATTCTTGAGGAAGCTCATAGTTCTAACTATGCTATGCTTCCAAGCGGTACCAAGATATATCGTACTCTTAAGGAACACTATTGGTGGACTGGAATGAAAACAGAAATAGCAGAATTTGTGAGTAGATGCCTGAAGTGTCAACAAGTAAAAGCAGAGAGGCAGAAACCATTTGGGGCACTACAACCATTACCTATTCCAGAATGGAAGTGGGATCACATTACTATGGATTTTGTTTATAAACTTCCTAGGACTCAAAAAGGACATGATGGAATCTGGGAAATTGTTGATAGACTCACGAAGTCAGCACATTTCTTACCAGTACGGGAATATTACCAGATGGGCCAGTACGCCAAATTGTTTGTGGATGAGATCATACGGTTACATGGGACTCTAGAATCGATTGTGTCAGACAAGGATCCTAGGCTTACTTCGAGGTTTTGGCGGAGTTTGCAGAAAGCCTTTGGAACTACATTGCGTTTCAGTACAGCTTTTCATCCTCAGACTAACGGTTAGTCTGATAGGGCAATTCAGATTCTAGAGGATATGATGAGAGCTTGTGTACTGCAGTTTAAAGGAAACTGGGATTCACACCTGGCCTTGATGGAGTTTGCATACAACAACAGCTATCAGTCTAGTATTGGGATGTGTAACGACCCGGACCAGAAATTAAACTATTTTGAGGATTGGACAATTTTACCCTCAGTTTTGGACGGGTTCGGGAGTCACTTTTTGACTGTCAAGACTTTTGGGAATTTTTCTAGGGTCGTTGCGTAGGTCTCGAACTCACGAGTTCGTAGACAAGCGGCACGCGGAAAACGAAGACCCGGTGAGTTCGTTACGGGTCTAGAAGCTTCAGGGGCAGTTTGGTAATTTTGGAGAAGTTGGAACTATATAGTAGATATTTTCTCTCTCCTCGGCAGATTGGTCAATATGGTCTCTCTCTCTCCTACCCGAAAATCCCCCCGGTGTGAACACAAACGCTTGATTTTCATCGGACGGATTTCGATCCGATTTGAGTGAAACCAAGGTCGGGAGGATCATCCCCTGGACCCCACGAGCATTTTGGGGTAGCTATTGGAGCGGGAGCACCGCCGTAGGCGACGGACGGAGGAGGGAGGTGAACCGAAACTTCTCGACCGTTTTCCGGCCAAACCAGGTACGATCTCGGAACTTTGACCTCATATTTGGATTCCTGGTGAAACGTAGATAAATTTCCATGTGTAGATCGTGAAAAACGGTTAAGAAATGAAGAAGTTATAAAACCTTGAAGTTTCGGCCGGAAATGGGGGATTCCGGCGAACCAGACGGCGGCGGAGGTGGCGGTCCGGTCATCTTCTCCGGCCAGCCTCCGGCGACGGTGACGGCAGTCCGGTCATCTTCTCCAGCGAGTCACCGGTGACCGGTCGGGTCGAGTGAACCAGTCGGGTTGAGTGAACCGGTCGGGTCGAGTTAGACCGGGTCAGGTTGACCCAGACCGGGTTGGACCGGTCCAGGCGCGTGAACACTGTAGTAGCGCGTGACCGGCGCGTGAGCGCGCGTGGGTGCGTGTGCCGACCTTCCGGCGGCGCGTGGCGGCGCGTGGGGCCGAGACTGAGGTCACGGCGGCGGGTGGTAACTAGTTTTCGACGTTCCGAATCTGTTGGTACAGGTTTGAGGTTGATCAGACGTCGTTTAGAGGTGGTTTTGGGCAATCCCAGCGGTAATAGTTGACCGTATTAGCGGGTTTTGAGCTCAGGAAGTCAAGGTAGTTGGGACATTATTGTGCATGTGTTGCTTGGGCTAGAGCGTCCATGAATTAAGGGTTGGTTGATGTATATGAGTGGACTGTTGTTTATAAACTGTAATGCATGCATGAATGTATCCTTGTTTACATATTGTTATGTATTGTTGCAGTGATTTCCTGGAATTTAGAAATGATTACTGGATATATGTTTTCCACTATTTCGGTTAAAAGTGTGATTTGAGAAATATCGTAGTTTTAGACTCGGATTTGATATCGTTTTGACGAGGAAATTATTGAGTCAATGATTTGGGTTTTGACCCTGTTGTATGAGTTTATCGATTTTGGTCATATTGAGGGAGGCCAGGACTCAGGACGAGGATCCGTTATTAGCGGTGAACCCGGTGAACCTCCAATATAATAATATAATATGATATGATGGTCGAGGATACTTACCGACTGATATGATATGATACGATGGTCGAGGATACTTACCGACTAATATAATATGATATGATGGTCGAGGATACTTACCGACTGATATGATATGATACGATGGTCGAGGATACTTACCGACTAATATGATACGATATGATGGTCGAGGATACTTACCGACTAATATAATATGATATGATGGTCGAGGATACTGACCGACTGATATGATATGATACGATGGTCGAGGATACTTACCGACTAATATGATACGATATGATAGTCGAGGATACTTACCGACTGATATGATACTGATATGATACTGATATGATACTAATATGATATGATATGATGGTCGAGGATACTTAACGACTGATATGATACTGATATGATACTGATATGATATGATATGATGGTCGAGGATACTTACCGACTAATATGATATGATATGATGGTCGAGGATACTTACCGACTGATATGATACTGATATGATATGATATGATGGTCGAGGATACTTACCGACTGATATGATATGATATGATGGTCGAGGATACTTACCGACTGATATGATACTGATATGATACTGATATGATATAATATGATGGTCGAGGATACTTACCGACTAATATGATATGATATGATAGTCGAGAGATGCCGACTATGCCGACTGATATGTTATGATAGTCGAGAGATGCCGACTATGCCGACTGATATGTTATGATAGTCGAGAGATGCCGACTAGGCCGACTGATATGATATGATAGTCGAGAGATGCCGACTATGCCGATTGATATGTTATAATAGTCGAGAGATGCTGACTTATATGTTATGATAGTCGAGAGATGCCGACTATGCCGACTGATATGTTATGATAGTCGAGAGATGCCGACTGATATGTTATGATAGTCGAGAGATGCCGACTATGCCGACTGATATGTTATGATAGTCGAGAGATGCCGACTGATATGTTATGATAGTCGAGAGATGCCGACTGATATGTTATGATAGTCGAGATATATGCCGACTGATATGATATGGTACATGACTAGCACACCCCAAGGGATACCCTGGTGGCTAGGGATATGATAGTCGAGAGATGCCGACTGATATGATATGATAGTCGAGAGATGCCGACTGATATGTTATGATATTCGAGAGATATGCCGACTGATATGATATAATACATGACTAGCACACCCCAAGGGATACCCTGGTGGCTAGGGACAGGATAGTCGAGAGATATGCCGACTGATATGTTATGATAGCCGAAGGTTATACCGGCTGATGATACGATATGATAGCCGAGGATATATCCGGCTCTAATATGAAACAGACGACAATGGTCATGGGCTTAATCAACCTATGAAAATACTTCGTCAACCGGGTCTGTGGGTTGGTGTGGGCGGTGACCCAGAGGGACGAATTATGGTTGGTTCACAAGTATTTGACTAGTCTGTTGTCTTGTGGTATTCCAGTAGAGATGTCAGCAGTGTCTGACCTACTGACGTTTGGTGACATAGGGTATTCCTATTTGGACCACCACTATTCCGAGGTTTTGGTTTTGACCAGTATACTATCATGCATCTGACAGGTATGAGTGGTCAGTAAGTACAGAGGTTCTGTCGGGAACCCTGTAAGGTTTAATAAAAAATTATTCCAGAACAAAGGGTATTTCTGGTGTTTAAATTTTGAAGTAAAGAGTTGTCAGACGGGATAAGGGTTCTTTCCGGGTTTCGAGGGAAAATTCGGGAAGGGTCCTTACAGGATGTCTCCTTTTGAGACATTATATGGGAGACAGTGCAAGACACCGATATGTTGGACTGAGGTAGGTGAAAGAAGACTGTTGACACCAGAGTTAGTGGAAATGACAGAGAAAAAGATTAGAATAATCAGGGAAAGGTTGAAGGCAGCTTAGGACCACCATTAAAGCTTTGTGGACCGACAGATTAGAGATCTTGAGTTTGAGGTCGGAGATTGGGTTTTCTTGAAATTATCCCCCTGGAAAGGAGTTGTTCGTTTTGGTAGACGAGGAAAACTGAGTCCTCGCTATAATGGACCTTACGAGATTATTGAGTGATTAGGGCCAATGGCTTACAGACTTGCTTTACCCCCGGAACAGTCAAAGGTTCACGATGTTTTCCATGTATCCATGCTCTGGAAGTACCAATTCGATGAATCTCATGTATTGAAGGCGCAACCAATTGAGATGAGAGATGATTTGACTTTTGAGGAGCAACCAGTGCAACTTGTAGATTGGAAGGAAAAAGTATTGCTCATAAAGACTATTCCTCTGGTTAAACTGTTGTGGACGAATCATAATGTGGAGGAGGCCATGTGGGAAACCGAGGCACTGATGCGGGCGCAGCATCCACATTTGTTCCAGTGACAGGTATGAATTTTGAGGACGAAATTTCTTTAAAGGGGGTGAATTGTAACGACCCAGAAATTTTATTTGTGAATTTTCGTAAATTTATTTGCAAACGGACGAAATTACCCTTGGTTGTTTAAGGGGCTTGAAAGTCAATTTTTGTTTCGAGACACTGTTGGCTATGTTTTGGGGACCGTTGCATAGATCTCGAACTCACAAGTTTGTAGACAGGCGGCACGCAGAAAACGGAGTTCGTGTGAGACAGTTGTAGGTCTAGAATGTTCCGGGGCATTTTGGCAATTTGGCCTGGGTAGATATTTTAACTCCAAGTAGATCAGATCATCCTCCATTTCACTCTTTCTCCGCAACTCACCCAAACCCATGCAACCAAAACCAAAAATCCATAAATTCAAACTTCAATTCGAGGCAAGCTCATCTGTTTTAGTTCCACTCATCGGATTCTCCTCCCTGTCGCGATCAAGAACGTACCAACCATCGCAGGAAGCAGCCACGGGAGACACCGAACCGAGGAAAGGAAAAATAAGAACTTTCGATCGATTTTTCGGCCAACACAGGTATGAGTTTCGTGTTTAGATTTCATTTTTGAGTTCCTGGGTTCGAGTAGATGGATTTAGACTAAAATTTGTGAAAATCGGTTAAGATTTGTGGAAGTTAGGAAAAATTCAAGGTCGGCCGGAAATGGAGTTTTCCGGCGACGGCAGATGGCAGCGCACGGTGGAGCGGTCGTCTTCTCCGGTGACACTCCGACGACTGGTTCGGTCAGAGGGGGGTTGACGTGGCATGCCACCTGGCAGCCACGTGGAGGCCACCTTGCAGCCATGTGGTGCCACCTGGCGGCTGAGCCAGCACCGAGTTAGGCATGTGAGACAATGTAGCAGGCGCGTGAGGTACTGTAGCCAGCACGTGACGACGCGTGGCTGTGTGTGGCCTGTGGTCAGGCCTTCCGCCGAGGAGTGGCGGTGCGTGGGACCGTCCCATGGGACACGGCGACGCGTGTCGACAAGGTTTCGACGTTGCGGACCTTTTGGCGTAAGTTTTAGGTTAATCGGACGTCGTTTTGGGGTAGTTTTGAGCGTCTGAAGTGGCTGCATTTTTTTAGTGTGACGCAAGTGGACCTCCCGGGGTTTAGGGAGTCTGAATGTAGGAATTGCTATGGTAATCTCGATTGTTACTTTTGACAGGCGATACTGTTCCGGGAACTTCGGAGGAGCGTACGGCTCGGGATTGAGCTTATTCGGACGTGTGGTGAGTGGACTTTGGTTTTGTAAAGTATAATGCATGCATAAAGGTATATTTGATATAATTGCTTATTACGTATTGTTTTGGCAAATTTCTAGATATTATTAAATTATTACAGGACATGGGCTTTCAATAATTATTTAGAAATAACGTTTTGGGCTATGGCCTTTCTTTATGGTTTCGGGTTTTATATTGTAAAGACCCTTCCCGAATTTTCCCTCGAAACCCGGGAAGAACCCTTATCCCGTCTGACATCTCTTTTACCTAAAAAAAAAAATTAAATACCAGGAATACTCTTTATCCTTACAAAAACAATATTTAGTAAACCTTACAGGGTTCCCGACAGAACCTCTATACTTACTGACCACTCCTACCTGTCAGACGCAGGATAGCATACAGGTCAAAGTCAAGACCTCGGAATAGTGGTGGTCCAAATAGGAATACCCTCTGACACCAAATGTCAGTAGGTCAGACACTGCTGACACCTCTACTGGAAAATCACAAGACAACTGACTAGTCAGCCACTTGTGAACCAACAATAAATCGTCACTCTAGGTCACCACCCACACCAACCCACTGACCCGAATGACGAAGTATTTCCATACTCTGATTTATCACATGACAATCATCGTCAAACCATATTAGAGTTGGAAATATCCTCAGCTATCATATCACATCAGTCGGCATATCCCTAGCCACCAGGGTATCCCTTGGGGTGTGCTAGTCCTGTATCACAACTCTCTGTACTATGCATAAATAGCCTCGCGACCTGGCGGAGCCAAAACTCTTCGATGCCAGAGTCGGAGCACTTAATGAACCAATTATATTGAAGATTCACTGGGTTCACCGCCAACAGCGGATCCTAGTCCCATATTCTAGTCTACTTCAAATATGTTTATCTTGGAGGTTCACCGAGTTCACCGCCAACAGCGGATCCTAGCCTCGGCTCCTGGGCCCCCTCAAAACTGTATTGTTTATATTGGAGTTTCACCAGGTTCTCCGTCTCAGCGGATCCTTATCCCGGCTCCTGGGCCCCCTCAAAACCGTATTGTTTATATTGGAGGTTCACCGGATTCTCCGTCTCAGCGGATCCTTACCCCGGCTCTTGGGCCCCTCAAAACCGTATTGTTTATATTGGAGGTTCACCGGGTTCTCCGTCTCAGCAGATCCTTACCCCGGCTCCTGGGCCCCCTCAAAACCGTATTGTTTATATTGGAGGTTCACCGGGTTCTCCTTCTCAGCGGATCCTTACCCCGGCTCCTGGGCCCCCTCAAAACCGTATTGTTTATATTGGAGGTTCACCGGGTTCTCCGTCTCAGCGAATCCTTACCCCGGCTCCTGGGCCCCCTCAAAACCGCTGTATCCAAGAATCAAGTATTTTATAATCACAAATACGATTTCAGCTCAAACTCATGGATTCTAATAATTTCCATGCCAAAACAATATCAAAACCGAATCCAACAACCATGCCATTTCTCACAACACACTTTCACTGAAATATTGGAAAAACAAATGTCCACCAGTCATTTATAAATTCCAGGAAATCATTACAACCATGCACAACAGTATTTAAATAAAAGATATTTAATAATCACAATTACGGTTTCAACTCAAAATCATATAATCAAATAATTACCACGTCAACATGATATCTCGCTGTGACTCATGTATTTCACCGAATGTATCATACCTCACGACTTGATATCGTGATACGTATCTTGGAATTGACCCTCGAGATACCCTAATCTAGTGGTAGTTTATACTCACATCTCATAATTAACAATGCTGGGTCCTAAAGCTAACCCTGGCATAATCTAGATTTCCTATCATCATCTTGCATCATTCTCATTCCATAAATATTTTATTAGTCAACCAAACATTCATCACCACACACATAATTACATCAAATACTACTAACACAATAATAACCCAACTACCTTTACTTTCCGAGCTCAAAATCCGCTAATACAGTCAACTATTACCGCTGGGATTGCCCAAAATGACCTCTAAACGACGTCCGATCAACCTGAAACCTGTACCAACAGATTTGAAACATCGAAAACTAGTTACCACGCGTCGCCGTGACCACAGACTCGGCCCCACGCGCCGCCGGAAGTTCGGCACACGGTCCCACGCGCCTCACGCGCTGGTCACACGCCTGCTACAGTGTTCACGCGCCTGGACCGGTCCAACCCGGTCCGGCTCAACCTGACCCGGTCCAACTCGACCCGACCGGTTCACTCGACCCGACCGGTTCACTCGACCCGACCGGTCTCCGGTGACTCGCCGGAGAAGACGACCGGACGACCGTCGCCGTCGTCGGAGGCTGGCCGGAGAAGATGACCGGACCGCCACCTCCGCCGCCGTCTGGTTCGCCGGAAATCGCCATTTCCGGTCGATTTTCAAGGTTTTCTAACTTCTTCATTTCTTGACCGTTTTTCACGATCCACACATGTAAATTCATCTACTTTTCACCAGGAATCCAAATATGGGGTCAAAGTTCAGAGATTGTACCTGGTTTGGCTGGAAAAATGGCCGAGAAGAGTCGGTTCCCTCCCTCCTCCGTCTGTCGCCTACGGCGGTGCTCCCGCTCCAATAACTACCCCAAAATGCTCGTGGGGTCCCAGGGAAGATTCTCCCGACCTTGGTTTCGGTCGAATCAGATCGAAATCCCTCCGATGAAAATGGGTCTTCGGTGTTCGCACGGGGAGGATTCGGGTAGGAGAGAGACGGACCAATCTGTCGAGGAGAGACAAAAATATCTCCTATATAGTTCCAACTTTTCCAAAATTACCAAATTGCCCCTGAAGCTTCTAGACCCATAACGAACTCACCGAGTCTCCGTTTTCCCCGTGCCCCCTGTCTACAAACTCGTGAGTTCGAGACCTACGCAACGACCCAAGAAAAATTCCCAAAAGTACTGCCAGTCAAAAAGTGACTCCCGAACCCGTCCAAAAATTGAGGGTAAAATTCTCAAATTCTCAAAATAATTAAATTTCTAGTCCGGGTCGTTACAAATTTCTCCCCTTACAGAAATTTTGTCCCCGAAATTTCAATAACTCAGGTTAAAGAACCAACCGCCTATTCAGTTCAAGGTCGCTAAAGAGGTAAACACCTCAGAGGCATCTTGTTAATAGAGATCTTTAAATAATTAACCCACACAAGTGTGCGGTCTGCAGGAAGTTAACATAGAGCTCTGATACCAATTTTTTATTCCACTCAAGGTGGACACCTTTCACCAATTGAGATGCAGCTCAATTGGTGAAGGCGTTCCCTAGTTTGGGAAGCAAAGAACCAGGTCCCGGGTTCGAGACCCGTTATCCGCTGCAGCGGGGGTATAGAATGGGACTGGTTGTATAATACCTTGAGAGTGGAATGTGATTGCTTGAGGCTTCGGGGTCACCTCTCAACTTAAAAGGCGCCTTTTATGTAACAACGCACCCCCGCTCGTAAGCCTTACGGGATGGCCATTGTTATGGTCGCCGGGAATCCTCCCAAAGCGAAGCCCAAGGTTCACCACCTTTAACAGTGGAATCTTACCTTCACAAAGGTATTGTTAGCGAAGTCCCCATTCAAATCTCATAGCTGCAGCCTTTGAGGATTGAACCCTGGACCAAGCCTTTTTATTCCACTCAAGGTGGACACCTTTCACCAAAGGCTGCGCTCAATTGGTGAAAGGTGTCCACTTTGAGTGGAATAAAAAGGTTGGTCCAGGGTTCAATCCTCAAAGGCTGCAGCTATGGGATTTGAATGGGGACTTCGCTAACAATACCTTTGTGAAGGTAAGATTCCACTGTTAAAGGTGGTGAACATTGGGCTTCGCTTTGGGAGGATTCCCGACGGCCATAACAATGGCCATCCCGTAAGGCTTACGAGCGGGGGTGCGTTGTTACATATATGGTTTGACTTGATTTATTTTGAGATTTCGGTCGAGTGCATTATTTTGAGTTTAAACCCGGTTTTTCAATGAATTTGGCTTAGGCCAAGAAACAAGGATTTCAAAACATGGATTTTGGTTTTCACTGGATTATTGTCCCCGAGGGTCAAGGTTTTCTCCGACTGGCGTCGAAGGGTATTTCTCCGTCGGATCGTTGAGGTTTCTCCGACGCTGGTGCCGAAGGGTATTTCTCCACCAGGTCGTTGAGGCTGTCTACGCGTAGTACAGGGTTCTGCACAACTCGAGGTATATCGGGTGTGTGGAGGGTTGGACCCGGGTCAGTCAGCTCGGATATCGAGCTACATAACATGATTCCATTCGGGGAGCAGTGGGATATGTTTTGATATATATTTTGTGTCAAGGTCGGTTTATATGATTTTTAAACTCCTTTGAGGATGGTTTTCAAAGCAGGGTTGTGGACCACGGTATGTTTTCATTATATGGATTTTCGTGGGTTCTACCAAGTGTTTTAACAAAAGATGGATTTTTCGGTAGTTTTCGGATTATCTATATATTATTATATTTATATAAAAAGGAATTTTATGTTATGCATGCATGGTTTTACTCGTGGAGGGGGGAAATGTATGTTTTCCTCGGAAATGATTTTTAAATGATTATTTTGTCCACTCACAATGTTCGTGTTTTAAATCCCCTCCCGTTGAGTTGACGTGGGCATATCCAGAGGCGGAGGCATTAAATTTTCAGCTATGCATTTACCTAGATTATCGAGTAGGATATTTATTTTTGTATTTTACGTATCCTACCTAAATGCTCTGATAAGTCTTTTGGACTAATTGTAAAATTGTGGTTACATCGTTGGATGGTTGGTGTTGTTAGAATTTGGAGTGTTATCTGACCCTTCGTCTGACAGGTGGAAGACAATTAACCAATCCTTAAGGGGAGATTTTGCCGGATTTTTGGCTGAATTCTCATAATTATTTTCAAGGGCTTAAGGGTATTTTGGGAATTTCTTTAAGTTGTCAGACGGGATTAGGGTTTTTCCCGGGTTTCAAGTTGAAATTCGGGAAGGATCTTGTCAGGACTTATTTGCACAAAGCAAACTAAAAATAAAAAAATAAAAAAACCCAACAAAAGACACATATGGGTCACTTCCATCGTTATCGATGCCTATCACTATCGTTATTGCCGTTTCCGCAGAATTTCGAAGTCGACGAGGAATATCGTCCACCACTATTCACAGATGCTCAAATCCTTTGTGATTGACACCACCACCACCAATGGAAGACTGCGAACGTTTGATCAAAACCCACCAGGCAACATCACGAGAAAAACTTTGTGAAGGCATATCATGCTCCTAAAGACAAGAGTTTCACCAACAACCGGACCCGTCGGAACACTGAAATATGTGACCATGATCGACACCACGACGATAAAACGAGGAAAGGAAGCTTGAAGACAAACAAACTTCAGTGAACTCGACACCAAGAGCGGTTGAATTATTCGGTTCATTCACTAAATCTTATGGGTACTAGGGAAAAGCCCCCGAACCCAAATAAGATTAGCTGAAGAAAAAGTTTTTAGGGAATTTTTTTTAGAAAGGGTGGCTAGGGGATTTACTATTTTCCCCTACTACTTTTTTTATAAATAAAAGGTACATTTAAAAATCTACAAATCCCACCTTTTGAATTTTTAGGGTGTGTTTGGATGAAGAATTTATACTTATTACTAAGATATTTGATGAGTCAAATATATACTTGTATTTCCCATATATTTAATTAGTTATTATTATTATTTTGGGAGGAATTGATATTCGAATTGATTATATTGACAGGTTTATTCTAGAAGGAGTGTTTGGAGCAAAAGAAGGAAGTATATCAATAAAATCCCAATTCAAGGAGGAGAAGGCATATGCTTTCCTATTTATGTTTAAACTAGGAATTAGATTTTCTTATTGTTATTTTATTCCTTTTCAAAGTAGGATTAGGAATCTTTCCTTATAAATACCCAAGCTTGGCTTAGATTTAGGGACACCAGAATTCAGATTACAATTCTCCATCTAAGAGCACGGCAAAGCTGGGATTTCGGCTACCCTTGTTCTACAAACTGTTTGTTCTCTTAACTTCAATTTTAATGAAATTGTTTCTATTCATTATGAGCATGAGTAGCTAATTTTCTCACTAGCCCATCTCAAATATGCACACCTTGGTGACCAAGAAACTCTGCCCGTGATCATTGCAGCGGACCTCACCAACCTAGAGGAAGACAAGCTACTCAGAATCCTACGCAAGTACAAAGAGGCCATTGGGTGGACAATAGCCGACATAAAAGGCCTTAGTCCATCAATCTGCATGCATCGTATCTTACTGGAAGAAGACAGCAAGCCTACTGTTGATGCTCAAAGGCGATTGAACCCAATCATGAAAGACGTTGTTCGGAGTGAGGTCCTAAAACTTCTAGACGCAGGCATTATCTACCCAATTTCAGACAGCCCATGGATAAGCCCAACACAAGTTGTTCCTAAAAAATCAAGAAATCGACGCCGTTTTACTGGCTGGGAGCACAGCTCAGGTCTTTGGTTCGACCCCAGGTGCTCTTCTTTCCTTTTATTTTTTTTCTTGTCCTTTTTAATTTTCTGCTTAATTCTTTATTTTGTTTTCATTTTCTTTCTTCTTTTCTCTTTTGCACCATGGGGACATGTTGCATGATAAGTTTGGGGGTAGAAAAATATTATTTTGTTTGTGTCTAATACAAAAAAATAAAAAAAAATTAATTAAACAACAAAAAAAAAATATAAAATAAACATTTTAGAAAAAAAATAAACATAAAATAACAAAGATTTTTGTTTAGATTTAATTTGATTTTTCCTTCCTAAATTATTTTTAATGCACTCTATTTGCTATGATCGAAATTTGAAACTTCATAAGTGAGATTAAATATTAGAGCATGACCACCAAGAACATATAGTTGATTTTTGCACACAATTCTTACCATATTCAATTTCGCACATGCACATCAACTTAGTTGTGGAAATTAAATTTGTTTCAAGCATGCTAATTTTTCTTACCCTAAGATTGTGGGTTATTTAATTTGTTACTGTCCAAGGTTCGAAAAAGTGAAAGCCATAAATAAATCGGAGGTGAGTCCGAGCCCTAAAATAAGGGTGTGCGTTTACCCATCAATTACATGCTAGCCTTTCCAATCCGAGTAAATAAATCCTTTGGGACATTTGTTGTCTGGTGCCCTAAAGTCATCTGATTTGGGAGTCATCGATCTAAAGCTCGTTACATGGGTTGGATAGAAAGCTTGCTTAATGTTAAATAAAATTCCATCCTTTGTTATAAAAAAAAAAAAAAATTATAATAATAATAAATAACAAACAAAAAAATAAAAAAATAAATAAAAATAAAAATAAAAATTTCAGGCAAGAATGCTTTGGATGGTGATAGGTTAAGTGATTTTACAGTTGGTGGGTACAGATGTAATGCAAGTGAGGGACTGGTTTAACTCTTACAATTTTGTTGAGATTCACATTACACGAATATGGTTTATGGATTGCTCACCAGAATCTGGTAATCTTCTGTTTTGAAAGTGTGGATTTGCTCTCTCTTTTAGACTTGTTTATGACTTGAGAATTTTGATTTTGCTTTTATGAGTGTTGCTTTATATTCAATGGAAGGAAGGTTAAATTAAGTTTAACAAATTTTGAAAGTGTTTGTGGGTATCATAACTGGTAAACCCTCAGGAGACACAATTCCTCCTACTAGGGACACCTAGGGGTTTAAAGGCGTGTAGTGTTTGCTCAGCACTATCGAGTTCCCTGCGAAAGTGGCATTTTATTTTTCTCAATGTTTTCTTAGTTTTGTTTTATTTACTTGAGGACAAGTAACAATTCAAGTTTGGGGGTATTTGATGAGTCAAATATATACTTGTATTTCCCATATATATAATTAGTTATTATTATTATTTTGGGAGGAATTGATACTCGAATTGATTATATTGACAGGTTTATTCTAGAAGGAGTGTTTGGAGCAAAAGAATGAAGTATATCAATAAAATCCCAATTCAAGGAGGAGAAGACATATGCTTTCCTATTTATGTTCAAACTAGGAATTAGATTTGATTATTTTTATTTTACTCCTTTTCAAAGTAGGATTAGGAATATTTCCTTATAAATACCCAAGCTTGGCTTAGATTTGAATAGACCAGAATTCAGAATACAATTCTTCAGCTAAGAGCACGGCAAGCTGGGATTTTCGGCTACCTTTGTTCTACAAACTGTTTGTTCTCTTAACTTCAATTTTAATGAAATTATTTCTATTCATTATGAGCATGAGTAGCTAATTTTCTCACTAGGGTTAGACCTAAGCCTTAACATGATTATGTGATTTATCCTTTTCCTATGTTGTCGTATATGCATGCTTTGAATTTTTAATCACTGTTTAAAACTATCTTTATGTCTTAATGCTTGATCACCCTTAGGATATTTAGACAAGTAATTTGATGCAATTTTATAGGAATGCCCACCTAAAAATTGGGATTAGCTTCTTGTGATTAAGGATTGTAATACATCTAGGTTAAATACCATAACTAAGAGATTGCATGGTTATAAAAGATTTTCATGAACTTAATGAATCTTGCATGTAGAATTAGATCTAAATGCCATAGACTAATCGCATGTTAGGTATACGTTTTCACTTGAATGCCCACGAGGAAAATATGCTTTCGAAAAATCTAACCTTCAAAGTTGCATGTATTGATTCATAGATTCTTTTCTAAGTCACATATGATTGTTAATGGTGAAGGTTGAGCCCTAGTACTTATTTACATTGTTTACTTAATTTTTATTCAGTCACCAAAATTATTGCGATTATTTTATTATTAATTAAAAGTGAATTCTAAAAATAAGAATTATCCATATCAGTCCCTGAGGAAATCGACCCTGCATTCAGTGCTATACTACAACAGCCCTGTACTCTTGCAGGTATTATTTGTGTGATTTTAACCCTTGTTTTACAGGTGAGAAAAATCCTATCAAGAAATTGGCGCCGCTGCCGGGGACTGTGCAGATTACTCTTATTTTAATTTACTTTTAGTTAATTATTTATTTTCATTTTTTTTTTCTATACTTCACCAAATCAACATTTACGCACAGGTCTCTACTCTTGCAGGACTATCTAATTGTGCATGGTTATTGCTACACGATCTACGAACCCGATTCTAGCACAATTCGATCCTGAACCTGAAAGAACAGCAAGAAGAAGAAGACAACTACAAGCAACTAACGCAAGGTTCACACTCAAAGGAACTTTCCTTGCAGCTTTGTTCACAGAGATAGACAACATACTGCCAGCACCAATGGCATTAACAATACCTGAAGTCGGCGCACCGCTTAGCAAAAGCCTTGCAGCACGTGGGAATGGAACCCCACAATGCATCGTGTACCCCGAGGTACAGGACGGAGTCACTTTTGAGATCAGGCATCACATGCTTGAGCTTCTACCCACTTTTCATGGACTCCCAAATAGTGATCCAAACATGCACATATCTGAATTCTTGTCAGGTTGTGACAACATCATTGTTCGGGGGATTTCAAATGAGGCAATTAAGTTAAGGCTTTTTCCTTACACCTTGAAGGATAAAGCTCGGGCTTGGCTACATTCATTACCTCCAGGGAGCATAACAGCATGGGAACAGTTACAAACAAGGTTTCTAAACAAATTCTACCCATCATCCAAGACTCTTGCTTTAAAAAAAGAAATACTGGCCTTCGCCCAGAAATCTAATGAGTCGTTTCATGATACTTGGGAGAGGTACAATGACCTGTATATGCGTTGCCCCCACCATGGATTGGATTCAGACATGCAGATGAACATCTTTTATGATGGACTCAACCACATCACCAAAAGTTACGTCAACGCATCCGCAGGTGGTTCTCTCATATCCAAAACAGCCCGTGAAGCATTTGAAATATTTGAGCTAATGGCTAACGAATCTCAACCATGGACGGATGATGGCTCTCATACGAGGGGACACGTCTATGATGTAGTGCAAGGACATGGTACCCCTAATATTGCAGCACAAATCACCCAATTGGAAAAGAAGATCAACAGTTTGATGCTCACCACTGCTGCCCTAAATACAACACAGGTTTGTGCCATATGTGAGGACCCTACACATAATGTCCTCCAATGTCCTCAGAAGGATGGGTATCCCGACCTTGTCCAAGAACAAGTAAATGGCATGAATTCCTTCCCAAGACCCCGTAATGATGCCTACCCCAATACATATAATTCTGGATGGAAAAATAATACAAATTCTGGGTGGAATGGACAACACCAGGTCCGATCCAATTATCAGCAGAATTATCAACAGCCACTCAACAATCAGACCCAACCGGCCGCACCACGTCAATTGAGTGTAGAAGAGCAACTTACCAGGTTTATTGAGATCTCTACCCAGAATCAACAAAACACCCAAGCATCAATTAAAAACTTGGAGCAGCAAGTTAGCCAACTGGCCCAAGAAATTTCTGAAAGAGGTAAAGGGGTTTTTCCTAGTCAACCTATACCAAACCCAAGAGGAGCCGAGCACTGCAATATGGTAAGGACCTTAAGAGGGGGAAAAAGTTATGACAATCGGGAGGCATCAAAGACATCCCATTCAGAAAATAATACCACCGAGTCACATATTGAACCTGAACCTCAGGTTGAACTATTCACCCCACAAATTAAATTTGCTCCATCCAACGTCCCTGCCTACACTCCGCCACTGCCATTCCCACAAAGGCAGCAGCGCCGCTCAAACAAAGACCAACAGACCATTGACTTCATGCAGACATTAGCCAAGGTCCATATCAATCTACCTCTACTAGATGCTATAAAGCACATCCCTTCCTATGCAAAATTTTTGAAGGAGGTATGCGCCAATAAGAAAAAAATTTCAGACCTGGAAAAAGTGGTTTTGACATAACAGTGTAGTGCAGCCCTTCTACACAAACTGCCACCAAAGAAAAAAGATCCGGGCAGCTTTACTATTTCCTGCACAATAGGGAATTCCGAATTTCAGCAATCTCTAATAGATATGGGGTCAAGCATCAACCTTATGCCCTACTCAATATTTAAGCGATTAGGAGCAGGACAACTCAGACCTACACCAATGGTTCTCCAATTGGCTGACCGATCCCTCACTTACCCTAAGGGCATCATTGAAGATCTCATCATCAAAGTAGATAAAGTCTATCTACCCATCGATTTTGTGGTACTCGATATGGTGGAAGACAAAGAGACGCCCCTAATCCTTGGACGACCCTTCATGGCCACAGCCCGCACACTGATAGACGTCGAAGCTGGCACTCTTACATTCCGTGTGCAAGATGAAACTGTGGTATTAAACCTGTTTGACATGGCTAAAAGACCCCCTGAAATTTCAGAGTGTAGCAGAATTGACGTTTTGGAGGAGGTAACCTGCATGACACAAAGACAATTGCTCTTTACCGACCCTCTAGAGGCAGCACTCATTGACCCCATCCTCCGCCAAAATGAGGAAGATATTGCAGAAATTATGGCGGCACTAGATAGCAACCGACCACCCTATCCACGGTGGCGACCTCAGATTGAAGCACTTGGGCCCCCAAAGACGCCACAACCGCCTTCCATTGAGATAGCCCCTCAGCTGGAAAAGAAGCCTCTTCCAGCCCATCTCAAATATGCACACCTTGGTGACCAAGAAACTCTGCCCGTGATCATTGCAGCGGACCTCACCAACCTAGAGGAAGACAAGCTACTCAGAATCCTACGCAAGTACAAAGAGGCCATTGGGTGGACAATAGCCGACATAAAAGGCCTTAGTCCATCAATCTGCATGCATCGTATCTTACTGGAAGAAGACAGCAAGCCTACTGTTGATGCTCAAAGGCGATTGAACCCAATCATGAAAGACGTTGTTCGGAGTGAGGTCCTAAAACTTCTAGACGCAGGCATTATCTACCCAATTTCAGACAGCCCATGGATAAGCCCAACACAAGTTGTTCCTAAAAAATCAAGAAATCGACGCCGTTTTACTGGCTGGGAGCACAGCTCAGGTCTTTGGTTCGACCCCAGGTGCTCTTCTTTCCTTTTATTTTTTTTCTTGTCCTTTTTAATTTTCTGCTTAATTCTTTATTTTGTTTTCATTTTCTTTCTTCTTTTCTCTTTTGCACCATGGGGACATGTTGCATGATAAGTTTGGGGGTAGAAAAATATTATTTTGTTTGTGTCTAATACAAAAAAATAAAAAAAAATTAATTAAACAACAAAAAAAAAATATAAAATAAACATTTTAGAAAAAAAATAAACATAAAATAACAAAGATTTTTGTTTAGATTTAATTTGATTTTTCCTTCCTAAATTATTTTTAATGCACTCTATTTGCTATGATCGAAATTTGAAACTTCATAAGTGAGATTAAATATTAGAGCATGACCACCAAGAACATATAGTTGATTTTTGCACACAATTCTTACCATATTCAATTTCGCACATGCACATCAACTTAGTTGTGGAAATTAAATTTGTTTCAAGCATGCTAATTTTTCTTACCCTAAGATTGTGGGTTATTTAATTTGTTACCGTCCAAGGTTCGAAAAAGTGAAAGCCATAAATAAATCGGAGGTGAGTCCGAGCCCTAAAATAAGGGTGTGCGTTTACCCATCAATTACATGCTAGCCTTTCCAATCCGAGTAAATAAATCCTTTGGGACATTTGTTGTCTGGTGCCCTAAAGTCATCTGATTTGGGAGTCATCGATCTAAAGCTCGTTACATGGGTTGGATAGAAAGCTTGCTTAATGTTAAATAAAATTCCATCATTTGTTATAAAAAAAAAAAAAAAATTATAATAATAATAAATAACAAACAAAAAAATAAAAAAATAAATAAAAATAAAAATAAAAATTTCAGGCAAGAATGCTTTGGATGGTGATAGGTTAAGTGATTTTACAGTTGGTGGGTACAGATGTAATGCAAGTGAGGGACTGGTTTAACTCTTACAATTTTGTTGAGATTCACATTACACGAATATGGTTTATGGATTGCTCACCAGAATCTGGTAATCTTCTGTTTTGAAAGTGTGGATTTGCTCTCTCTTTTAGACTTGCTTATGACTTGAGAATTTTGATTTTGCTTTTATGAGTGTTGCTTTATATTCAATGGAAGGAAGGTTAAATTAAGTTTAACAAATTTTGAAAGTGTTTGTGGGTATCATAACTGGTAAACCCTCAGGAGACACAATTCCTCCTACTAGGGACACCTAGGGGTTTAAAGGCGTGTAGTGTTTGCTCAGCACTATCGAGTTCCCTGCGAAAGTGGCATTTTATTTTTCTCAATGTTTTCTTAGTTTTGTTTTATTTACTTGAGGACAAGTAACAATTCAAGTTTGGGGGTATTTGATGAGTCAAATATATACTTGTATTTCCCATATATTTAATTAGTTATTATTATTATTTTGGGAGGAATTGATACTCGAATTGATTATATTGACAGGTTTATTCTAGAAGGAGTGTTTGGAGCAAAAGAATGAAGTATATCAATAAAATCCCAATTCAAGGAGGAGAAGACATATGCTTTCCTATTTATGTTCAAACTAGGAATTAGATTTGATTATTTTTATTTTACTCCTTTTCAAAGTAGGATTAGGAATATTTCCTTATAAATACCCAAGCTTGGCTTAGATTTGAATAGACCAGAATTCAGAATACAATTCTTCAGCTAAGAGCACGGCAAGTTGGGATTTTCGGCTACCTTTGTTCTACAAACTGTTTGTTCTCTTAACTTCAATTTTAATGAAATTATTTCTATTCATTATGAGCATGAGTAGCTAATTTTCTCACTAGGGTTAGACCTAAGCCTTAACATGATTATGTGATTTATCCTTTTCCTATGTTGTCGTATATGCATGCTTTGAATTTTTAATCACTGTTTAAAACTATCTTTATGTCTTAATGCTTGATCACCCTTAGGATATTTAGACAAGTAATTTGATGCAATTTTATAGGAATGCCCACCTAAAAATTGGGATTAGCTTCTTGTGATTAAGGATTGTAATACATCTAGGTTAAATACCATAACTAAGAGATTGCATGGTTATAAAAGATTTTCATGAACTTAATGAATCTTGCATGTAGAATTAGATCTAAATGCCATAGACTAATCGCATGTTAGGTATACGTTTTCACTTGAATGCCCACGAGGAAAATATGCTTTCGAAAAATCTAACCTTCAAAGTTGCATGTATTGATTCATAGATTCTTTTGTAAGTCACATATGATTGTTAATTGTGAAGGTTGAGCCCTAGTACTTATTTACATTGTTTACTTAATTTTTATTCAGTCACCAAAATTATTGCGATTATTTTATTATTAATTAAAAGTGAATTCTAAAAATAAGAATTATCCATATCAGTCCCTGAGGAAATCGACCCTGCATTCAGTGCTATACTACAACAGCCATGTACTCTTGCAGGTATTATTTGTGTGATTTTAACCCTTGTTTTACAGGTGAGAAAAATCCTATCAAGAAATTAAAAATAAAAAATATGGACATTATAAGTAGGTAGTTGAGCAACTAATAAGGAAGCACATACACTGCATGAGCATAACAAACCCCTAAACAAGGAATTTTCGAAGTAACACCTCCACATGTGTAACTTACAAATCCCATTTGAATGTTTTGCGTCTAATTATTTGAAAATTCTTTAGGCGTATTACTTCAAATGCACCCACAATAAGTCACTTGGTCTTAAAATGAATATAGAATTGGAATTTGTCTCACTTCACTCACAGAACAGTTACATTTGCATATTTGTTACACCATTCCGTTAATCACATCCAAATTGCTGTTAAAATTGCTTATATGGTAGTTATGTCGCAAAACTTATATGGACAATTAAGACATTTTATCATAAAATATTAAATTATTAAATATTTAAAAAGTTTAAGCCAAATCTAAAAAAAAAAAAAAAAACTAAATTTAAAAATAATTCAATGGAAATGAAAAAAAAAAGTCATAAAGATCAAAACCCTCACAGAAACTTGCCAATGGAAATCAAAACCCACATGCAAAAAATCAGAAAAATCAAAACTTTCAACAGAAATTTGCCTATGACAATAAAAACCCAGAACAGACGGAAGAGACGCCATAAACTTCTTCCAGGCATCTTCTTCCCTTTGTCAACCCGACCCGGCCTTGTTCCAGCTCCAATTGACCCGAGAGCTGTGTGACTCTTGGACCTGTGAGTCATTTGCCCTCTTTTGAAGTTGTGTCTCGTAATCCCACCTTGAAACCCTTTCCCGATGGTGATTCCGTACGCTCCTCAAATGAAAGCTTCTGGTTCGGCTCGAACCCTTCAATGTTCTGAAGCCGAAACTCCTAGAGGTGGCGGAAGGGGATTGTATCGGCCTTCTCGATATGGCCCATTTCGGGTTTCGTGAGTTTACAGTCTCGGACTCGGCGGTAGCTGACTTGGAAGGCGTCGTACCCGTCAGTAGCTTGGGTTTTGAGCTGGGCCACGATGTTGCCTTCTTTGAAGCCCACGACAATGACGGGAGCAACTTTTCGAGTGCGCTCGAAGAAGCTCATCATCCCGAGCTTCATGGCCATGATCCGATGCCAGCCTCCAGTTGAGACAAGAGACGCAAAATGCCTCCAATTTAGATTAGTTTTAAACTTTTAAATATTTAATATAAAATTTAATAATTTGTGGCAAATTATAAGTTTTGGGATATAACTGCCACATAGACAATTTTAACAACAATATGTATGAGAGTGACGGAACGGTGCAACAAATTTGACGATGTAATTGTTTTGAGAGCAAAGTGAGACAAATTTTGGTTCTGTGAGCATAATGAGAATAAGTGACTTGTTCTGTGTGCATTTAAAGTAATAAGTCAATTCCTTGGTGCTTTCAAGTTCCTCATATTAAACTAATTTTCCCTAAAATTCCTTAGAACTTTGAAGTTTCTCATTCAAACCTACCTTTAATGTTTGATTACATCCATAGAAGCCATTTTAAGAAATTTAAAAAGCTTTGATTTTGTATTGTTAATGCTTGATTAAATCCGTAGTTACCAAATGTGTTTGAATTTTCAAGTATTCAAAGGGTAATTGGTACAATTTTACATTCTATGTATGGTATGAAATTTTAAACCACCCTTGAAGCCGTAATTCTAATCCGTCTCTTAGATGGAATTGATTCCTTAATCTTTTTTCTTGCCCTAACTTGCCAAAACATGATAACCTAGTAGAAAGATAAATGAGTTATCATTTCATATTTGATTTCCATCAAAATAAGCGAGGCCTTCAAAGCTTTATAACAAGATCTTGCTAAGTCTTGCACTAGCCTTAACATCACTAACATCTCAGTCCAGCACTGGCCTTTATATTCCAAAACTTCATTTGGAAAATTAAAATAACTATTAAATCCTTCCCCTTTTTTTCATATACAATCAGGTCTTTTTTATCTTTGAAGGCATAGAAAAAAACTGTAAGCAAGTTCTCCATTTACGGCAGTCCTTCTATTAAATTCACTACTTGGCAACAAGAAATCAATAACTACAACTCATTAACCAAATATTAGAAGCTTCTGATAGACATACCTATTCAAACTCTTCTAATACATTGCATATTGGGCCACCGGGGCTAGAAAATAACAAAGGAAACTTGCTCGAAAACATTTTAAGCCCAACAAAATGGTTCTCGTGGTTTATAAAAAATGAACTGATTTCTACTCTATTTTATACATTCTGCACTCTTCCTTTTGAATCTGATCATTGATTTTGATTTGATCTACTCAATCTCAAGACTAGAAAAAATTGGAGAGGAAAAAGAAAAAAGTGAAAAGTAAGTTGCAAGTATTATTTTGACAAAATAAATGAAAAAACTCCATTCCCTATTAGGGTGTGTTTGGATGAGGGAAAATAACAAGGGATTTGGTGAAAAAACGAATTTTAAAACACCTATCCATCAATTCTATTGTTAGGATTCATAAAAATTAAAATTTAAAAATTCCAAAACAAAAAAAAAAACCAAGGAATTTGGATGCCCAAATCCCCATATTAAAATTTCATATAAAGAGGTGTCATTTCCCAAATTCCATCTGTATAACTTTGATTTATGTGTAAACATTAAATTTTATGTATAAATTTCTTTCTATTTTTCATATTATCTAAACATGAAACTTCATAAATTTTGAAATATTAATTTCCATCAATTTAAATTCCTTCATTTTATAAATTCTTGGTAATATTAAACTTCTTCGTCCAAACACCCTAATAAAAATGAAGCTTTCTTTGGGTTTTTTTCTTCCATGTACCCAAAAGATCCCTCATTTCTTACTGCTGAGCATCCAAGTTCAACGGGAAATCAAATCAACTCAAATCAAACCAAATGAAATTAAATGAAATCAAATAATTCAACCTCCAATTTCATGCGTGGGTGATCATGGTTTACACTCGAAACAAAAAGGCCAGTAAAAAAAATGCCTTGATGTAGTAAAAGGAAACGAAGAATAAACAAACATGTAAGCGCCTATATTAGTACAACTACACAACCCCACATTCTACAATTACAAACTTATAATACAAAGGGAACACTCAATACTTACATTTAGGGAAGAAGACGGTTATGGAGGACTGCCGTTAGGTTCCTAAGGGAGCTCTCTGTCATCCGGGCCCGCTAGCATTATCTATCATATTATTGTAACCTATTCATATTAGAATACATAAGAGATTTATGGCTCGTTTGGTGAGCATGATTGGATTTGATTGGATAACTCATCAAATTCAATGTATTTTAATTGTAAAAATAGACGTATTTTCATTGCAAGGGGATTAGAGGGAGTAGAGATAGAAGAAAACGTATCCAATCCAATCCTCTTAAAATATTTGGATTAGAAAAGATAAGTTTCTTCTATGTCTAATCCTCCTACAATGACACTGCATCCATTTTTACATTTAAAATACATTAAATTTGTTGAAGAGCTATCCAATCCAATTGAATCGTACTCACCAACGTGACCTTAAACACTACCATTCTAAGCTCTTTGTCTTCAAATTAAAGATACTATTCTACTTACATTACAATCGAAAGCAAATCTCCTGGCAAGCATGATGGCTGCATTCCTCTCTCGTTCTGATTCAAATGCTAATACAAATGACAAACCTTCCTTTGCTTGCCAAAACAATGCCTGAGCTGCAGCATTCCCACCTCCTCTAACTCCGCATAGCTAAAGCAAATGTTAACAAACAGCATTCACTCACAGACATGGTTTAAAACCACTGAAACAAAAATAACATTTTAATGGAAAAACATTGCCTATACGGAAGCATTTCTATTTCGGTTTCAATTGCATCGACCACAAATGAATTGCTATTCAAAGAAGTAAAATTCACTTTATGCACTCCTGGGTTTGCATATCAGAGCTCAACCACATAAACCACTAAACCACATAAGTGATGCATTTAGAATGGTATGTAAAAATAAGCAATTAGAGTGATTGGGAAGGTTCTCACAAACAACTGTATTGTTCTGTTCTTAAACTCTTAACAATGCATCAACTACCCTACATTCTTACCGAACAAAATCATTCTTTAAACGAGTATTCAAAGTTTAGGAATAACCCACACCATTTGGTCCTCAAATAGAGAGTTTTTTACCCATAACATGTTCTGTATCCATAAAACAAGCAAGATATGAACAGGGTTTTGCCTCACGTAATTAGAAATGGGATGGGTGGGGCAGGGTTGGACAGATCTGCAATAACATATTACTAACTGCAAAATCTAATCAAATGAAAAAGATCTCTCTAATACCTGCATTGAAGTAGAAAAGTATTCTTTAGCAACTGTTGTTTTCCCCTTGCACAGTTTAATCCTCATCTTTCCAACATGAAATACATGAATAGATTCTGAGGGATGATTGACCCCATTCATTTGGGTAATAACAACCTGCAAAGTACCAAAGAAACAAGCATTGAAGATGCAATGAATGATTAAAGGTGATGAAATAGCACTTCTCGTATTTTTTCAGTTAAAGGTGATGAAATAGCACTTCTCGTATTTTTTCAGTTACAGAACTAAATAAATAAAATGAAATAATGACCACTGTACAAATGTTCAAGACCAATGGTATATCATTAAGACATCAAGAAAGAGAGGGGAAACACCCAAGTTTGAATGGACAGTCATAGTGATCCCCAACTTTCTACCATCAGTTTATCCTTTTTTCAGAATTATACTTTTAGCTAATCATCTCTAAAAGTCATCTATGGGGCTTTGAGCCTTTCATCTAGATCAAACTCAACATGGACCAGGCAGATCACTTGACTTTTTTCTTTTTGGATGAAAAGAAAAAAACTGTATTAAGAAAATAAAGAGTAAAATCAATGAACAAGGAATGAACGAGTTACTGCTGATTACAATAAAAAATTAAATAAAAGCTTCCATCAAGTCTAGCATAAAAAGAAAAGACAAAAAATCCCAGATGATAATATGACAAAGGAGTTATCCTATAGCTGTGTTCCAATCTAACAGAACAAAAGAGAGTGAAAGGTCCCTGAATTTGGATGAAACAGAAGCCCACAGTGAAGACAAAAACCTCACTCTCCCAAAGTTGTTCTACCCCCACGGCCGACTCCCTTATTATCATTACAAAAAATCCTTCTATTCCTCTCCAGCCACACTACCCACAAAAGACCCACCCTGCAGCAACCCCACAACACCTTAGCTTACTTTCCTTCGCCAAAAGGAGCAATATTTTTGTAGAGAAGAGAAATAGCACCATTCTGAAATCACCCAACTCACTCTAGCCTCAAATAACAAATACCACAAACTTAAAGCTACTGAGAAATGAACAAACAAATTATCAGTATTCACTCTTTTCATTTCACACATAATGCACGAAGTAGGACGAAGGTAGCAATTGGGTCTCTTTTTCTGGAACAAATCACATGCACTAACCCTCTTATGACTTATGAGCGAAAAGAAACCCAAGACCTTCACTTTAGTTGTAACCTTTGCTAATCACCTCAGCCGGAGATATCACTTGACCTTTATAAGTTCTCAGTCAATACATGATCCACGGAAAAGTTCTTGACAGACAGAAAACTGATACTTTCCCATTCCATCGACAAGCGGACTACGAAAATGGTACAAAATAAGCTCTAGCGTTCAGAATTCAACCATAAAACCTGAACGTCGGTGCACATGCAAAGGCTGAAGAAATAATAAGGCATATTACCAAAAAATTTGACAAAGATTAAGGCAACATACATTGAACTCAATATCATGCTTCCGCACAAGTGCCTCAACATAGCTTCCCAAACCAGCAGCTGATGATAACAATGAAATCAACCCTTCAGCAATTCAGTTTTTATCTTTTTAGAACATAAAAAGACATATGTTGATAAATTTGATCAACTAAAATAAATTGCTATCACAATGTATTAATAATTCAAAATTTTAAACTTGATGCAAGACAAGAATCATTTATCTAAGCCAGACCAGGATCAATGGGACCAGCAGTTGTCAATGTTAGCTTCCCGCCATCAAAAATAACATCAGCGTGCAAGACTCGCCCAACATCAAAAGGCTCTGGGGCAAAAACTGATTTTATAGCTCCTGAGGTAGGAAAAGTTGAATAGTAAATGAATAAAAATATGCTTTGAAAATATAAAAACCTCATGCATAATATACTAAGCCTTTCATATGTGAACACATCAGCCATCCTTTTCCAATTGGTTATTCGTTGGATGCCCTAACTTTAACAAGATATCAACTCATTCATGTGCTACATGTGGTCCAAGTCACCCACTATAACTGATGCACATGTAAGGGATGTGTTGAAAGTAAAAATATCTCACATACGGTATCTAAGCTACAAGAATGCATTGAAAAGAAAGGAAATCTTTCAATAAAAAAGAGAGGTCATATTTCTTTGGGTTGGTAGTAATGGAATGGTTTCATTATCTAAAATGACGAACATTTCCCACCAAAGGATCAATCCAATAATACCACTCACTGGTAAATAGCGCAATACTTCTTCGTGAATTTCCGATATTTGAATATGGAACATCATAACAACGAATAGGAATGAAACGGCTATAGCTCCTATATGAACTACTAGGAAGATAATTGTGAGGAAGTCGAGACTTAACAAAAGAAGTAAACCTAAAGTGTCGCCAAAGACTGGAATTGGGAAACAAAACGGAATGTACCGGATTTTTTGCCCGTGCAACCATCAGAATAAAATTAACATACAGTAATTACATAGATACATTATAATCAGACATTGAAAAACAAAGACTACAAAAATATTAAGCTACACCAAAACATATCAAAGACAACCATACAAGTATGTGCCATGTGTGTATGCTTTGAGAACCTGGTTAACTGCACCTGGAATTTGTTTATCAAAATCTTATTTACTTATTATGTAAACATGCGTGCACACACCACACCCAAGCAAATGAAAGAAGGAAAAATAAGCATGTTGTGACATCAATTTATTTATATAGCAACCTATATTTATATAGCAACCAATCAAGAATTTCGCGCCCTCATTCAGACCATTCGGAAACAAAAATAAATAAAGCATAAAAAATACATACATACCTGATATAAGCTCCTTCTTGCCACCTTCAGATGATGCACGATACCACTGAATCATACATGAGGAAAGTTCTGGAGCATCATCAGAACAAGGTTGAATCCACAGATATGAACCTAATGCTTCAAGGCCATCTAATTCATATAATTGGGAATTTTTCTCCAATCCCCTCTTGCTCATTGCCAGCTGAAAACAGGAGAGTATCAACATAATGCATATACAACAGAATAAAATTAACACCAAAGAAGCACAGAATTAATGACAAAAAGACTTGGCCAAGTTAAAACTCAATGTTAACACCTATTATTGGAAATGCATGAAAGTTTCAACTTCAACCACTCAGAATTTAGGAATATAGACATATGTTATGCAGCGGAAACTCATCAAAGCATATCATAAAATTCAGAAATATCATAGTGGAAAATACTTGCATCCACCACCCTAGGGTGGATGTCCTTGTTCGGTAATCGGAACCGTTGATTCTCTCAAACATGTAAAGATCATGTCTGGAAAAATCAATCAATTTGGAGATGTTTTCGTTATCAGTATGTATTAAAACAATCAACGGTTTTCAAAACAATTGAAAAATCCTTATGGCGAACCGTCAATTTAATTGATACATATGGATGAATAAACAATCTCCAATTCGTTTGAATTTGTGCACGTGATCTTTATATGATGCTTTAAGAAATCAACAGTTATGATTACCTCGAGTGCATAGGAAAAACTCAATACTAAATAATGGGGAGAATAAGCACATCCACCCTAGGGTGGATGCATGAATTGCTCTATCAAAATAGCCAAGTGTTCAAATAATGAATATAGGGTGGAATCAAGTATTGATCTACAAAAATAGCCAAGCTTTAAATAGTGAGTATACCTCTTTTTGAAGTCGGACAGAATTCTTAGACTTTTCTGTGAGTTGCGCCCTCAATGCTCGAAGCTCATGTTCCATGTCCATAACCTTTGATTAATCAAGGTGTAAGTACAAATGTATTACCAGAGCCCAAAGGGTGTAATAAGTACAGTCAGCAAGTACATAAATAAAAAGTAAAACGAAAAAAAGAAACCTACCAAGGGTCACTAAGAAAGATAAAAGAATGAGTAATTTTAAGACGAAGTGGATTTCAATATACAAAAGAAAGTAATCTCAAGAGCAAGTTACTTTCATCTCAATCTATGGACTAAAAATCAATAACTTCCTGTGTAATTGAGTGTGATATTAGGTTATGTATAGAAGCATGAACCAGGAACTTGCGCATCACTGCAAGGAAAAATATCTGCATAAAGACACAAACGTACACTCGATGGTTCAAGGATGCAAATAAAAATAAAAGTTTACATAGGACTTTTGAGATATTTTTTGTTTTTGTTGTTCTGTGTGCTGTGTTGTGTATATAGGAGACAGAAACACATATCATTTAAAGAAAATAAAGTCACAAAGCATGGTACAAGATATCATCCACTGATCTAACAACAGCAATAAAAAATCCACTTCCTGAATTGAAAGATGACTCTGATTTCTAGACAAAAACAAAAATGAAAAGGAAATACAAACCCAGACGCTGTTTTCTTTACCAAAGTTTTTCTCAGTTGCAACGAAAAAAGTGCTAGTCGATTCATGCAGCTGAAACCTCCATATTTCAAGTTCAAGATAATACAATGTCAATTGCACCCACCGACTTTCTTGAACCACGATTTTAGTCCCTGCGGATGAATTTCGACCATATGGGCCCTGACCGCATCAACAATCAGCCTCAGCGACGAATAAGATACCAGCTCGGTTCTCAAACGAAACTTCAGCGTCAGAAGCAAAACAGGAGCTCCATGACTTGATTGAAAACATGAGGTGGGTCCCACGTTTCCTCCACGTGGCCTCTAACATTGGACCACATCATTGCCCACGTGGAGTGAATTTACCGATGATATTTTAACGACTCTTGGATGGAAGAGACAGAAGTGAGGCCGGGTGGAATGAGTTATTGGATTCAGGAGGTTTAGTGTTCAAAATTTTGAATTAGGGGGGGTTAAGTAAGAGAGTCTGTTAAAGGGGGAATTTGAAATAAAGAGCCATTTTCTTTAAAAATTATGGGCAATATCATCAAAAGATGCAGGAGCATCTCCAAGGCCGTTTGGGCCAATACCCCAATTAGACTAGGGTTCTAGTTAAACTGGGGATTCTGGTTATTTTATTATTGTCATTTAGGTAGTCTTATTAGGAATAGCATTTATTAGGCAAGTTTCAGTAGAAGTAGGATTTCTTGTAAGAAAAGCTAGGGTTTGCCTACTTTAGTATAAATAGGCTATTCAAGGGTTGTAATCAGTTTTCAGTCTTTTATCAATTATATATCAAAATAATCTGATTTAAGGGTTTCTTTGCCCTAGAACTCTATTATCTACATTCCACTTCGATTCTACGGCTTTATCTCTATAAATCTCTATAGATTTCTGCTTTTCTTGTAAGAAAAGCTAGGGTTTGCCTAATTTAGTATAAATAGGCTATTCAAGGGCTGTATTCAGTTTTAAGTCCTTTATCAATTATATATCAAAAAATTTCTGATTTATGGGTTTCTTTGGGTTTCTTTGCCCTAGAACTCTATTATCTACATTCCACTTCGATTCTATGGCTTTACCTCTATACATTTCTGCTGTTTATTACTGGCCCCCCTTTGCCCTGCATCAACTTGGTACCCCATGGTTTTTCCTGAAAGAGGAAACCAAGCCCTGCATCAACTTGAAGATCTGTCAAGAGGAAGGTCTTCGACGACTGGAAAGTGCGGAGGCATATATGGAGATTCCGGAACGCCGATGCAACCACTTGAACATACCGGAAGGTAGTCTCAAGGATGACCCTATCAAAGAAGATGAAGAATACCCCTCTCATGATGCTAGAACACAAGAATATACGGATTGCAGCGAATTAGAAGGAGTGGTTAGTTCAGATTCTTCAAGTTCTGTTTGTGATAATCTTGAGTGTGAGTTCTCTGATTTTCAAAAGTCAGATCTCCCAATTAGCTTCTTAAATTTAGATATCCCTCCCATGTTTGACTCTTGTTTAGAAGAGGATTGTGAAGTATGTTTGAGGTTGAAAGCTTTTGAGAAGAAATCAGTTGATCGTAAAGTGAAAGTTCAGTTAGGACTTTTAAAGGAAGGTCTTCAAAAGAAATTTGAAGAAAAGGTGATTCAAGAGAGTGGTACTTCAGAATATGTTGACTTTATTGGACTTGATGCTTTTAGTTCGAAGGATGCCATATGTTGACTTTATTGGACTTGATGCTTTTACTTCGAAGGATGCCACAAACTTCGTTGATCTTGTCAACTTAATGAACGTTGGGGTAAGGAAGTTTTGGGATACTACAGATGATAAGCAGAACCGTTCAAGAAACATCAAGTATTCAAAATATCAATTCCTTTGGAGTGGGAAGATTCAATGTCAAGGAAAAAAGCTCAACACCCAACTTAAACAAATATAAGCATTCAAGAATTTTCGGATATTCAAAGTATCTCTTTGTTTGGAAAGGAAGAATTCAGTTTCAAGCTTTTCATGGAGTCTTTGGTATCAATGATTCAGACTCGAGGACGAGTCTTTTCCAACCAGGGGAGTATGATGTGGGAGCATCTCCAAGGCTGTTTGGGCCAGTACCCAATTAGACTAGGGTTCTGGTTAATTTGGGGATTCTGCTTATTTTATTATTTTCATTTAAGTAGTCTTATTAGGAATAGCATTTATTAGGCAAGTTTTATTAGAAGCAGGATTTCTTGTAAGAAAACTAGGGTTTTCCTACTTCAGTATAAATAGGCTATTCAACAGTCTAAGTATTCAGTTTAGTCTTTAATCAATTTTATATCAGAACTGTCTGATTCAAGGATTTCTTTGGGTTTCTTTGCCCTAGAACTCTATCATCTCCGTTCCACTTCGATTCAATGGCTTTATCTCAATAGATTTCTTCTGTTTATTGCTGGCCCCCCTTCCTACCGACACACCACCAATCTCTCCCAACAACCCACCCCCACCAACCCCACGCGACCTTTGCCTCGAGGACACAAAGCCGACAAGATCCACCGAGACATTGACTTTCTCAGTGGTCAAAAAATCGCCAGACACAATTGAGTTCTTTTAGCTTTTTATTTATTTTGAATTGATTGTTTCTGTTAATTGAAAAAATTATAAACTTAGCTGATTTGACGATATTGCCCATGGGGAAAATTGGATAAAAAACATGTTGGGATGACAATGACGTGTTTTAAGAGTACATGGATGATGATGATTGAATTGAAAGAATACAGACCAAAATAATGAATTCGGAATAGTAAAGGGACAATTGATGATCAAAAGCCTATTCATAAGTATCAACAGATTTCAAGAATCTAAGGTCCAAATGGAATAGGACCCCCAATAAAGATACCAACTAGTCCCAACAAGACTAATAGGAAACTTTTGAGTGTGTATCTCAAAGAAAAATATACATCTACAATAAACTTAAAAAGCTTCCTAAATCAGCTCTCTAAAAACTTAAAAACTACATGAAACCCCTGCACATTGGCATTCAACATTTCAAAGCAACCAAGTACTGACAACTTCGCCAATAAAAATAATTGACCACACCCCTGACAAGTAAAAGAATTGTCTAAATCAACCTAAAAAGTGCTTTTAAAGTACAGATAATCAACCATAGAAATATTGCAGATATATTTATTCATCATTACATTACAAGTTAAAATGATTATTTAGACCTAAGAAGCTATAGACCAATAGACTACATAAAGACAGGAAATTTTGATGAAAATGGAAAAAAAGACTCTTACGAGCATCAAATGTCTTTAATTTTATATTTTATTTTTAAGTTTTCACATATATGAAACAGAAAGAAAGAATAAGACGCCATAAAACACAATCTCATGAAAGAAACTAATGCTATACTTCAAATTATAACAAAAATCAATACGAATGATCTAAAGGTCACCTTGCTTGGCTGATGCAGCATCTTGATTCGTCTAGCCTCCTGAACCTCTTTCATCAATTCTTCAAAGTCCTAAATACCACAACAAAAAAAGATTAAGTTAGAGTAGTTGACAGGCATATTAGCAATGCACTCAACACTACTGACCTGAAAAAACCCCAGACAATATGAAACAAAAAATAAAGATACCACTCTAAAATGTAACTTACATGTCAAACGGAGTGCTAATCATCAATGTGCACAACGCCATAAACTAACCAAGGTTTTAAATATCGCCAAAACCAAACTCATACAAATAATTATAATTTTTAATAGTTAAAAAATTCATCTGTAAATTAAATAAATAGAAAATATCAATATTTTATAAACTTGTATAGTGGCATGTCTATTTATGAGGTATGGGTATGGAAAAAGGGTGTTGATCTGATGCCAACTTTTTCCCTTATTCCTGTACCCGAATTCCCCAAACACTTTAGGTAAACATAACATAAATCTATTCCATACAAGAGAAAAATTGACATAGACCAAACAATCAAATATGTACCTACATTATGGAAACATAAATCGCTCACATACAACATTGTTTACACATACATGTCATATATTTGGCAAAGATGACTATTTTATAAAATTTGCATGTCAAATCTATGCATGATTGATTATTATAATATCTCCTAACTTTTCATTCAAAATTTCTATGTTTAAATTGAATTTGGGTCTAGGGTTTGCATCTGAACAAAAAGGTGAAGTTTGGTCTCTTTTTTGGCTGTCATTGATATTTCTATAAATCTGGACAACCCACAGGTCTGTTGACATTGATACTTCAATGCTTGATCCTAACATAACATGCCTTGTAATAGATTATGCAAGAAGCAAAACAAGTAAAAGGAGCAAGGGTAAAATGGGATGCATTCAGTATATACAACTTAATGAACACAGTGACAGTTTTAACACTCTCCCTAGGAAGGCTGCACTCTAAAAATACAAATACAGTACAAACTGTTGTGATTCCATTCGAGAATGGGAAAGACGCAAACTTTGGAAACCAAAGAAAATAAGCAAGAAGATAAACAAAAATAATACTTAACGTGGTTTGGCTATGTGCCTACGTCCACAGAACAACAACAACAAAACTTCCACTATATCAATAATGGGTACAACGAATAAGCTTACCAAGCCTCTGGAATCAAGGACTGATGAACACCTAGAAAGAACAAGAAACAGAAACAAAACACTCTTATTTCTTTCCTTCTCTCTCTTTCACACTTTGCCCTAATATTCTCTCACTATAACACCTTGAGTGGTATAACACAAGAAAGCAAACTCGTATTGGGAATGGGATTTCTATCCTCTAAGACTATTATTCGTAATAGACTTAGGAACCTCATCATGGGTTAGAAAGTACAACACAAACCTGCTTTCCTGAATTTCGCGACATTTGTTCTTGTTCCTGAAGGGCTTCTTCCACTCTTTGTACTGCTGCTCTGGCATTTTCTATTTCCGAACGAGCAAAAGCTCTTTCCTCATCGACAAGGTTCTTAGCATCTTCTGAAGCCTAGAAATGGATAAAGAGATTCAAATTAGGAAGTACAAAGTGAATAAAAAAAACAAATAAGAAATGTTTCAAGATCAATTGTTAGGGAAGTAAATAATTGTTGTGAGGCATATAGATAAAAGGAAGAAAAAAACACCCAAAGGAGTACCACATAGGAATAATATCAGTGAAATACATTTCATCCTCGTCTTCCTTCATAGAACTTTAGACAATGTGATGCAGCACGAATGCTAAATTAAGCCAAGATTAATAGTAGAACTACTGAAACAACAAAACTCAACAAAATACTGAAAACATTCAACTTACACAAGAGAATTTCCCATAGATAATTTGTATGAAACAAGCAGATTTATTACCCACAGTAAAGTCCCTTCAAAAATTCAGAAACAAGTGCAGTTCATACCTCGTTTGAATCCTCTAGTTTAGGGTTAATTTACCTCTGAATCAAGACTTAATTCCTATAGGTAGTTGAGCATATGGAATGGAACTAGATGAAAGATTCAGAAATAGATTAGGGTCTAGGTAGGAATGGGGAAATTGGTTGGAATCACTCCACGCCTTCGCACCCAGGGCTTCACCCACATTGGCTTCTCACCAAAAGTTTCCTTTCTCAAGAAGCAGACCAGAGGATTTTCTGATTCTGAAAATTCATCAAAATTCATTTCCTCTGCCTAAAGGCACTTACATTGTTTTTATGGGCTAAACACTAAAGTAGCCATTTATTACAAAGGGCTTTCCAACTTCCTATTCAATACTTAATTAAACTAACCATAAAACATTTAAGTAGCCACTTAATACAAAGGGCTATCCAACTTCTTATTCAATGCCTAATTAAACTAATCATAAAAGTCTGGGAAGGACATTATTCCAGCCACAAGGAAAATGCTGAACTGTTCGGCTTCTTCCTCCATCTTTTTCTGTGATAAACTCTAAATGGGTTAACACCAATGTCCTCATCACAATGGTGAGAATACAATCCAATAGTTGAAACGTAATTTTTAATTTAATCCCTCTCCCAGTGGATCTCAGTCGTGCAGTCTGCCTTGTACTCTACATTGGTACCTATTGTTTGACTGATTTTAGAATGCTAGCTTTTCTTATCATTCCTCTCTGTACTGTATAGAAGAAAAATTTTCTCCTTAAATAATATTTCCACAGTAAAACAAAAAATTAAAATTAAAATGATGTAACTTTGATACTGACTTATCCAAAAAAAAAGTAAAGATTCTCTTTCATAAAAGGAACAGTACTCTGATTCCGATATCTAATAAACACAGAATTTTTATTTTTTATTTTTTTAAACAGAAATAGAAACTCTCAAAAAAGATTTTTGCAACTCCTAGAAATCTGAGGTCGCCTAATTAATAAAAGTGAAATGTGTGCACGAATTTCATGGATTCTTTATAAATCAAGCATAAGTACATAAAACACCAAGTCTATTAAAGCTTCAAACTTTAAGAATCGGATTGAGAACCAATGTAACTCCAGAGTTTAAATACTTGAATTCACAAACATGTAAGACCCACCCTCTTTAAATGGACTCATATATGCACCTTGGTCCAAGGAGTGCAAGATGCATCACCATCTGATATCACACAGCTCCACTTTTAACAAATTCCCAATATTTCCAGATCTGGAAACAACAAAGAAGGAAGCAAATAGACGCTCTTTCTTTATTTGCACCATACTGCATTATTTTTGTAAAATGTACTCCCAAGTCAAAGCATTAACCCAGGACAGGTTATCACACAAGTTCAATCAATAATTACCAAATTCCTATACCTTATGAATAACTACATTAAGATCTATTGACGAACGTAACTGCCAAAAGAGCTTTCCTACAAAAGCCACAAGATGGAAAACTATGACTAGTGACCTATCATTTAACTTACATCAAATTACCTGCTTAAGAAAACTTGCCAACTTCTTCACCTCTGCTTTTTCTTGCATCAACTCCCCTTCTCTTTGAGTCAATTGAACTGCTAAAGCCTCCACCTGGAAGAAGGGATACACAATTTCTTGCTAGTTATTAGCTTCTTTTGAAGGTAGAAACAATAAAAATCATATGAAGGAAATTCATCACAAAGGGCCAAATAAACCATAATAGGCACGAGTAAACATAATGAAAAAAGAAAATCTATTATAAGTGTAGGGGAAAAACTTGAAAACTATATTACAAGAAGACCAAAGGTATTAAATCCTAAAAAATAATAATAATCGGAATTCTTAGTATGCTTTAGTCTAGAATTCTTCTTTCTATGTTTAGAGTATTTTTAGTTTGAAAGGGAATTTATTCACGCTAGAAACTTGCAATGTCATAAGTTTTATAAAAAAGGTCTAAGATCAAGCCAGAAACAGTATACCAATACAACCCTAAATCAGCATTTCAATCAGATAAAAGAAAAGAAACACATAAAACATAAGGGAACAGAATCAACAAGTACCTAGTCAAAGATCACAACCCTAGAAGTGCCTCTACCGAAGTCTATTTTAACCCTCAAATATGCTTCAAGAAAACCTAAAATAAGCACCACTTGAGATCCCAACTGGCCACCACCGGCCAAAACAAAAAACAACAAGATAACGAAATAATAATAATATTAGTAATAAGTGAAGTTCAGTACCCATGGGACCTAAATGGAAGTGTGTGGGCTTGCCTCCACATGAAGATGTGCTTCCAATAAGCGTGGACTCTGGGAACCAAGATCTTTTGGTCATCTTATATGTGTAATTAATATGGAAGTGTGTGTCTAGTAGCCTCATATGATTAAGTGTGGCCTGATGAGTGGTGGACTGTGAAAGTCAAGAGGAGTTGGCCAGAAAAGCCAACATTATCTGAGGTGATTGGAAGACAGGGTGAAGTGAACACAATGGCCGCTAGTTAAGTCGAATGAAAGTGTCATTCAGGTAGCATTAGTATCTCCAACAGGCATCTTCTTTTTTAAACTCTCTCGCCTCACACACACAAGCAACGTATAGAGAGATCAACTCTTAAGTAAATTGTAATTCACAAGATAAAAATAACATTGTCCAGAAGCTATACTATAATTTGCAAGCAAGAATTCCAACCAAATGGTCAAATGCTTCATTTGGCACCCCAATTCATAATTTTTGCATGATACATAACAGAAATATTATGCAATTAACAGTGATGTGCACATGAGCTTTCTAACAGAACAATTCAGAATTAAATAAAAGTAAAAAGGAAGCAAAATGAAAAACTAACCATTGAAATGGCATCCTCTACATCATCTTTGTTTCTACCAGCCACACGTCCTTTTAATGATTCCAATGCATCCCGAAGCTTTTTCAAAAGGACATGTTTTTCCAACGAAGCCGCATCTCTAAGTCTAGCCTGTATTCAATAACTGAATAGTTTAGAATTTGGTAATTCCACACAATTTGGATGTTGATGTTTCAATCTTCCTACAACTACTAAATCACAGAACTTTCCAAGTTTTAAACTAAAAAGGATAAAAAAAAAAATAAAAACTAGAAAGGATTAACAACTACCGTGAAATAAATATACTTAACCTTCACATTTTAGGTTTTCCATCACATAAGAGGAACTACTAAAAAGTGCTCTTATTAGGAAAAATTAATTTCTTCCCAGTATATATTCTAAAAACATAACAAGAAACAAAGGTTTCAAAAATACCTATTCAAAAGGCTACCACATTTTCACCTTCTAAAATGGCAGAGAAAATACTAAAAAGATTGAATCAAAACATATACTGATAAACATTCAGTCACAAACCAAACTAACTATCTAGCAAAAATACAATAATAACCAGTTAACTTCTTCAGACAACTTAAGCAGCATCCTCGTTTCACCTTCTAGAATGACAGAGAAAATACTAAAAAAAGATTGAATGAAACCATACACTAATTAATATTCAGTCACAAACCAAACTAACTATCTAGCAAAACTACAATAATAACCAGTTAACGTCTTCAGACAACTTAAGCTGCATCCTCATTTCACCTTCTAGAATGACAGAGAAAATACTAAAAAAAGATTGAATGAAACCATATACTAATTAATATTCAGTCAGAAATCAAACTATCTAGCGAAAATACAATAATAACCAGCTAACCTCTTCAGACAACTTAGCAGCAGCAGCCAATCCTTTCTCGAATTTACTAGCAAGGTCACGGACTGAGAGGCGTTTCTGCTGTTCCAACAATTGTGCTGTCTCACGTGCAACAACTTCCTTCATTGATAGAACCTTCCGGCCATCCTTTGCTTCCACAATTTGATTGTTAGCTCCAATTCTGTAATTAGGAAACCGGCTTGAGGCAAAAATCACATCAGCAGACACTGCCGGAATGGCATCCTTTTGCATTGTGTTCCCAAATTCTCGGCCTACCCTTGTCATTTCTCCAAACTAATAACTGTGTCAACCACCAAAAGCTACACTTTAAATTCACACACTGACATTGTAAAAAAGACATCTCTACCTTAAATCAAACGTGGGTCAGAGCCCAACAACTCATACCACTTAATTCAAGTAATCAGTTTCAGCAAATTGCATTCAGTTTCTCAGAGAATGTAGAAGAAAAACAAGAGGAGATAGATTTTTATAGAAATTTCATCACTTTGGCAACAAGCAACTTCTTCTCAAAAAGTCAAGTTTTTCGTGCTTGTTTCTTTAGAAAAATGGCAGCAAGAATGGTATAATTGAGTGAGTACAAGTTAACAGAGCTAAAAGTTAGGCATTTTCATTCATTCTTACAAAGAACACATAAGATCCTAGCTTCATCCTAGTAAGCAAATGGCCAATCACCCAAACAATACGTAAAGTGCAAAATTTCAATTATATGAAACACTTAGCTGATCAAAACCCAAAACCAAAAAGCATATACCTTTTAGATATATCTACTTGAGAATTCAAAACAAGATACAGGGAAGAGCAAAGGCAGAACACACGAGGTTCCTCATTACCCACTACAAAAATGAGCTGAATAAAGATTTAGAGCAATCAACTCAAACCCTAGCTGTTGAATTGTTGTGCTTTTTGGTAGTGTTAAAGAGCATGTTGGAAAGGTGAAAGTTGAAAACAAAACAGAAAACTTGGACTTACAGATGATGAAGCTGTAATGTATAATAGAACGAGGGTTTGGGGTTCTTGGGTCAGATGCAGGTTTCGCAACCAAATTGGTAATTTAAAGAAACGAAAAAATTAGAGAGAGATAAAATATTCAAAAGGAAGGGCCAAAAAGCAAACCAAGAAAAGAGACGGCCGTCCCTGTTTCCTTCTTTTTCTTCTGTTTATATTTTCAAATGGATATAGGCATGTGGTCTCACTTTGCCCCCATAATACTATTTTGTTCACTTTGCCGTTTGCACTAAAAACAGTCCCAACGTCAATTCCGTTGCATCATCAATTTAGAGTGTATTTCATTATAATTATAGAGAATTTTAATGAACTTTTTTTAAATGAAGAAATTTTGAATTTTTTGTGGAATTTGTAAGACCTCTAAGAACTTTTTGGAGCCACTAAATGCTATGGTCTAGTGTTATTTCTCTATATATGTTATGTGTAAAATCTTGGATTCGATTCTCGTAAATAGCGAGGTGGGTACCCAATGTTTAAAGGATTTCTCTTATTCACTTTTAGGTGCATCTAATGGTTTTTTATGGGATTCCTTGGTTAATTTCAGCAACCACTCAGCCACTTCTATGACCTAGCCCCCCACCACCTCCCAATGGCCGCCGCCCCCTCTCTTTTCTTTTGTTTGGTTGGATCCCTCTGTCCATTCTTCTTGTATCTATACTTCTTATTTTTGTAGAAACTATTTCAAAGGAAATCGAACAAAACTATAAATTGTTCTGGGAGAACGATTCTCAGAGTTTCCAGCTGATCATCCTCATTTACCCCCAAGTTTCTAATCCAATTCCAATAATTCAACACCATTTCGCATCAACTGACTCAATCTCAATGATACTACCGGCTTAGCTTATGAGCTAAATTTTCTCAATCTTCCCATAACACTGATTTTGAATCTCTGCCAATATTTATTCATCGTCAAATGAAACCAAAGCCCACATCATCCATCATTAAAATTGTTGTTGTAATATTGCCAAGAAACACAAGGGCTACTGCCATGGAAAGCAGTGAGGTTTGAGGTCGATCGAATGGGGAGGAGCAGATTATTAGCTAATTTGGTATCCATTATATATTGGCTAATTTGATTGGCTCTACCAATAAATTAATACTCATATACTCCCTTTTTTGCCATGGCATTCAGATGAGGAACGGCAACCATGGCGAGATGCGGACGATGGCTGCCAATGCCCTGGGTAGGATCCGTGGAGAGGGACCGGGTGTTCTTCCACATTGCTGGAAAAATTGAATCCTCAAAAATTCCAAAGGGTGGAAAGGCATGTATATTTTTTAGCTCATAATCCATCAAAATTCACAACCCAATTAAATTCCTCAAAATTCTTGTTGTTTTGAATACTCTGAAATTTATGTGGACATTTTTTTAAATTTAATTGAATACACCATAATTTATATGGATATTTTAAAAGTTCTTCAAAATTCTTAATTGAATACTTCTAGACTTTTTAATGTCTTTTAAAACACTCGCAAATTCTAATTGAATTCATGAGGAAATCCTCCACAATTTCAATTGAATACACCCTAAAGGTGTGTTTAGATGGAGAATTTTAAGATTATTAAAAATTTATCAAATGTCGAAATTTAAATTAACGGAAATTAATTTTTCAGAATTTGTGTAGTTTCATGTTTGGGTAACATAATGGTGTGTTTGGATGGAGAATTTTAAGATTACTTAGAATTTATCAAACGAAGAAATTTAAATTAACGAAAAATTAATTTTCCAGAATTTGTGAAGTTTCATGTTTTGGTAAAATGAAATTTAAACATGTAATTTAATGTTCATATATAAATGATAGGTATAAAGATGGAATTTTGAAAATTTAAACTTGGGATTTGTGGCATCCAAATTCCAAGTTTTTTATTTTCTTAGAATCTTAAATTCTTATATTTATGCATCCAAACAAAAGAATTAGTACATAGGAAACTTGAAATTCTAACTTTTTAACAAATCCCATGATTTTTTCCCTCGCCCAAACACACCCTAAAAGTAAAATGAAATTTAAACATATAATTTAATGTTCATATATAAATGGTAGTTATAAAGATGGAATTTTGAAAATGAAAAATAGGATTTGTAGCATCCAACTTCAAGTTTTTTATTTTCTTTGAATTTTAAATTCATATATTTATGCATCAAAACAAGAGAATTGGTGCATAGGAAACTTGAAATTCTAACTTTTTAACAAATCCCATGTTTTTTTCTCTCATCCAAACACACCCTTAGTCACAATGTTACTAACGTTGTTTAGGATGTTTATATTGCAGTAATTTGATAAAATTTATATGGGCAATTAAGATATTTTTCCTAAACTTAAATAAATTCCAAGTTAAATTTTATATTAAATATCTTTCAAATATTTTACTCAAAAAAAAAATATCTTACAAATATTAAAACTAAAACTAAAAAGAACCCAGAAACTTGGCCAAAAAAAAAAAGAACCTAGAAATTTTTCTAAAACCCACGCTGACTCGCCAAGAACCCGTCCAGATTCATACCCTCCATCACCGGGTACCAGCTCCTGGATCTTCCACATCAATGGGCAATTTTAATCTAAGTTCCTTATATTTATGGTGTCCTCGTCATTTCTTTGAATCCTCTCTTTTTCTCTCTATTGGAATAGATCTAAGAAAATGAGAGAAACGAAGATACATTTCTCCTTTCCCACACGCTAGAAAGGAAGGAAAAGAAAACTTTATCTCTTATGAAGTTTGTTTCGAGATTTTGGACCGTTTTTCACGTTTTCTGATAATTTCGGATCACTTTTGGTCGTCGGCCCAAATATGAAAGTTCATCTACTCATGGCGCTCTACACACTAGTATAATTAGTTTTAGTTTTCATGATAGGTGAAAATCGTTCATTTAAACCCTTTTTAACCTTGTTGACCGATACGTGTTTTCCTTGATTGAAAAAAATCCTATCGTTGGATTGCTTTCAAATTTCAATAGCATGATTGTGGATTTATTATGGACCTATTAGAAATTTTTTATTGGAAATTCGAGGTTCGTAGACTCCAAATTGGATTTCTAGTGGTTTGACCCGAAAGTGGTCCGCGTTGACCACTGGTGGACTTTTGATTAACTCTTCTGGCTTAACCCACGTTTGATTAGTTAACTTGAAGTTAGTTTACAAACCAAAATTAGTTTCTAATCCTTTTCTGTTCGGCCCAGGTATTTTGGCATGTTTTCTGAGACGTTTACAGACGATCGGGGCTATCTAGATAACTCTGTTATCTTCAGAGGTAAGGTCAGCTCACGTTGTATGAAGGCATCTAGTTCGTAGCTTCCTCGAGGACATGTCAGAATCACAACAAGGCCTTCTCAAATTTTAACGAGGGAAAATCCGGGGTGGGTCCTATTAGTTGTGACCCTAGTTTGCGAACTCTTAGTGAGATTATTAGTATTTTATTATTATTTGTTTACGAGATAATTGCAACTATGAGTACGACGACCTAGCAGGGTAATCGATCAACGTAGTTGAAGGTACTTTTCTATTCTTGGAACTCCGGGAAGCCATTTAGAGTTTTGAAACCGTAACCAATCCGATTATGGGAGTGAGACGACTACTACGTTAGTTTGCTATTGGCGGACCCTTAAAGTTGTTCAAAAATTAAGGAATTCCTAAGAAGTTTGATATTGTGAAAGTATTTTACAAGTTCGAAATTGGATTATCCGCTTCTTGGGAAACTATAGACAGATGAGAGGATCGGATGTAAGGGACTGACTAGGAAGTCTCGAGGAACGATCAGGGTAGAAGTGGTGTTAGTAGCGAATATAGAAGTATGAGTTTGGGGGTTGAGTACCTGTTGTCATTGTGTGGAGCTTGACACTCCATAATGGTAAGTCCAAAAAGGGAAGCCTCGGGTCTTTTACCACTCCACTATTTCAAATTCAACAACCAACTGGGATTGTGACCGTATCACAACCACTTTTCCATCAAATAGTTTAGCAATTGCAATAGTGGAACTGAGGAACTTTGAGTCGTGGATTTGGACTAGTGCCCTTAGGAGAAGTTGAGGTAAGATGTTTTCCTTTATTAGTGGTGATTGAGAAACAATATCGTTGTAACTTGTGACGGTAAGTGTAACCATCTTATTCATTGGATTACCTAGACTTGCTAGTAGTTTGGGAATTAGAAGACAAAGGGACTTTTTAGTCCCTTGTTTATCGCTCATGTCGACTACTAGTTAAGGTTAAAGGCCTAGGATCAAATTGTTTGTTTCGATGTGAAGGAGCTGAGTAATCTTAGGATTTGGTTGGTTGAGGGAGTATCATGCAATCTTATTTCTGAACAGCGAAGGTGAAAGTGATTACTATTGAAGGTGTTGACATAGTTGTAAGTGTAACAACTTTTGTGTACACCTAGAGCTTTGTTGGGAGTTGTTTTCTATTAAGTAGGTTATGATGCTTTATGTTTTAGTGTCAAGAACTTAGGAGAAGGAATGAGTAATGAGAAGATGATTGTAGTTGATGTCGACTTTGCGGTTTGGCGGTTTTTCCTAATGCGTTACCTTGGATATCACCACTTAGAGAAGTAGAGTTTAATTGAATTAGTACCTAGGAGGTAATCGATAATCATTTGGCACCAATTATTGGATGGAACTTTAAGGCAATAAGATGATCTGTGAAGTATGATTTCTTGCGATAGCACACATCATCCTAGGGAGCACTAGTGCTGTTGTTAGAAGCATGTTAACGTCTGGAGGATTCAAGTTATTTGTCAGAAGATCAACCAAGTTTTGATCGAGAATCAAGTACCTTGATAAGCATTGATGAGTTATTTGATCAACCACTGGCGATGAATACCTATCGAGAACTTTTTCTCGTTTATTTATCATTGACTCAGAGTATGAGAAGAGGCTAGACTAAGGACTACCTTCCACACCCGTTATGGCATTTTGAGTTTACAGTCGTGTTTATCTGTTTAACTTTGGGCGTCTGCTATATTCTTGGATCTTGAACCAAGTGTTTCGACCTAACTGGGATAAGGATGTCTTACTCTTCTTGGCAATGTCATTGTTATTCGAAGTATTGAGAGGATTTTTAAGTTCCACTAATACTAAGTTTTGCAACCGTCATTGGGGCATGAATTGTATGCTAAGAAATTTAAGTGTGATTGTTAATTAACTGAAAGTACAGTTTCTTGAACTTGTGTTATCTGGAGTTGGAGTTTGCTTGGATCTTAGTAAGTTAGTTGAAGTTGCGCAGTGGGATCAACGCAATAGTGTTTTGGAGGAATGAAATTTTATGAGTTAGTTCAGAATTAAAACTTCCTAAGATTGCGAGCCCACGAACTCGAGTCACTGGAAAAGGATTGCAAGACTAGTGGGAGTATAGATTTGTGTTAGACAGCTTCCGAGGAGCTTGAACTTGGTTTGACGACTACCCTAGTCTTAGTTTTGCCTAACAACTGAAACCTGTTCAAGATTTACATTGATGCAGCTGCACATGGAATAGTGCGTGTGCCGACGTAATTGGGAGAAAAGTGGAGGTTTTTCTTTGAGATAACTAAAGATTTCGAGAATATTTACTTGACTTAACGACACCTACAATGTTACATGTTTTGAAGTTTTGGAGTTGCTATTTATTCGATAGCAAGTTCAAATAAATCATTTGGGTCCTAAGAGTCGGAAGGACTCATTCGTTCAACATGATTTAGGATTGAGATAAGAAGTTGGTTAGAGTTATTTGAGGTTAGATCTGTTGGAATTGCCGTATTATCACCTGAAAACGACTGTAATTAAGGTTACCTGGAGTAAGAAGGTTAGAATTACTTTGACTTGGTTGACGTTGTTCTTGAAATAAGTGTTTGGTATGTGAAGGATTATCACCTAAGAAGTGCGGATTGAAGAAACAAGTGTCTTTGACTAATCTTAGTCTATGATCTTGATTGGAAAAGTGTTCTGATGTACAGAGGGAAGAGAAATATTAAAGTTGTTGGGTAGTAATACATAAGAAAAAAGGTGTATAGAGATTGAAATTTTCACGCCGAGGATAGTCTAGGTTACAAAGAAAAGAGTATTGCCTCATTTTTTTGAGCAAAGTGTTGTTATTAAGCTATTTTGGGACTTTTCAACCCACATGTAGGTAAGGGAAACATAAGTTGATGTTGTACGTGAACACTTGAAGAAGAGTTTTTGGTAGACACAAATGTGTTGAATATGTGAGATGAGTTATGAATTGTATCTCAAAACTTGCAGTATTGGAAGAGAGAGATGGGTTCCTACCATGAGAAGTTATGGCTTGAGTTCGTAAGCAAGAGACTGCATTTGTGGAACGAGGAAATAACGGGATTAATTGGAACAATTATTTTGGGAGAGTGATAAGTTGTGCTGAATTTGACAACGACCTTGTTCTTATGATGTTTTAGCTTTGGTAAGCCATGAAGAAGTTGAATTGGTTGAAGGTTACACAACTGAATGCTAGGATAAATGCAAATGCACCATCGGAGTTGAAGAAGCAAGAAATTTTGGGTTATTATTTTGTTTACTTTGTGGCAAAAGCTCATGCAACCATAAAATCTTTGGAAGTTAATTATCGGTTGCGGAGAATGGTATCTCTCTTAAGTAAGTGGTTGAGAATGAAATCAATTATGGAAAATGAGTTAGGGGAAGTCTTCAGTTGACTTTGTGTACTAAAATACTTTTCACACTATGTTCCCCCGGCATGTGATGGACTTTCCAGACTTTTGAGATTGTATTTAGATTGTTTTTCCCTCTAGTTATGAGGTGGTTAGGGCTAACACCTACATGTTAAAATTTCTTTATACTAACAACAGTTATCACCTCCGTTTTGGAAAGGCATCTTTAAAGCACGATATAGAGGAGTATTATGAATAATAATTTATTGGACATAGGTAGGAGAAAGAGCCAGTGTGGGTTCAGAATTGTTTGACATGACAATAGATAAATTAAGGTAATACAAGAAATTAAAGAGATATTTTGGATCGTCAGAAGAAGTTAGATAGCGTACACTTAGAGGATCGGTGTAAGGAACCTTCCCGAATTTTTTCTCGAAACCCGGAAAGAACCCTTATCCCGTCTAACAGCACTTTTACCACAACATTTAATTTCCAGAAATACCCTTTATTCTTAAATAATTTTTATTAAACTTTACATGGTTCCCAACAGAAATCTCTGTACTTACTGATCACTCCTACTGTCAGACGCAGGATAAAATACCGGTCAAAACCAAAACCTCAGAATAGTGGTGGTTCAATAGAAAGACTCTCTGATACCAAACGTCAGTAGTCAGACATTGCTGACATCTCTACTAGAAAATCACAAGACAACAAACTAGTCAGATACTAGTGAACCAATAATAATTCGTCCATCTGGGTCACCGCCCACACCAACCCACTGACCCGGATGACGACGTATTTTCATATGTTGATTAGGCCCATAACAATTGTCGTCTGGTTCATATTAGAGCCGAAAATATCCTCGTCTATCATATTGTATCATATCATATCAGTCGGCATCTCTCTACTATCATATCATATCAGTCGGCATATATCTCTGCTATCATATTCCTAGCCACCAGGGTATCCCTTTGGGGTGTACTAGAATATGTATCATATCATATTGGTCGGCATATATCTCGACTATCATAACATATCAATCGGCATATATCTCTGCTATCATATTCCTAGCCACCAGGGTATCCCTTGGGGTGTACTAGAATATGTATCATATCATATTGGTCGGCATATATCTCGACTATCATAACATATCAATCGGCATATATCTCTGCTATCATATTCCTAGCCACCAGGGTATCCCTTGGGGTGTACTAGAATATGTATCATATCATATTGGTCGGCATATATCTCGACTATCATAACATATCAATCGGCATATATCTCTGCTATCATATTCCTAGCCACCAGGGTATCCCTTGGGGTGTACTAGAATATGTATCATATCATATTGGTCGGCATATATCTCGACTATCATAACATATCAATCGGCATATATCTCTGCTATCATATTCCTAGCCACCAGGGTATCCCTTGGGGTGTGCTAGAATATGTACTACTTGGACTCGACCACAATTTCTGCAAAATCACCTTTTATATTGGGGTTCACCAGGAGTCCGCCAACACGGAACCAAGGCCCGGCTTCTAGGCCCCATCAAATCGGTTTTGTTTAATTTAGGGGTTCACCGGGAGTCCGCCAACACGGAACCAAGGCCCGGCTTCTAGGCCCCATCAAATCGATTTTGTTTATATTAGGGGTTCACCGGGAGTCCGCCAACACGGAACCAAGGCCCGGCTCCTAGGCCCCTTCAAATCAGTTTTGTTTATAGTGGGGTTCACCGGGAGTCCGCCAACACGGAACCAAGGCCCGGCTCCTAGGCCCCTTCAAATCAGTTTTGTATCCAAAATCAAGTATATATTTTGTTTATCATTTATCACAAATACGGTTTCAACTCAAAATCATGTACCCAAATAATTACCACGTCCAAACACTATCAAAACCGAATCCAATAATCATATCGTTTCTCGCAACGCACTTCCACTGAAATATTGGAACAACAATTATCCAGCCATCATTGCACCCATACACAACATTTTTAAATCGAGGATATTAATACATGCGTTACAATTTATAATTACCACCATACCCAACAGTAATTAAATCGAGGATATTAATACATGCATCACAATTTATAAATACAACCATACACAACAGTGATGAAATCGAAGATATTTATACATACATTACAATTTATAAATCAAAGTCCTCTTACCATCACCATTTAACCCAAAATTCATGTACGCTCTAGCCTCAGAACATCTATACAATAATGACCCAACTACCTTGACTTTCCAAACTCAAAACCCTCTCCACGGTCAATCCTTACCGCTGGGATTGCCCAACCGAGCTCTAAATGAACTCCTATGGCCTCGAAACCAACAAAATCTGATCCGGAACGTCCCAAAACCTCAGTCACGCGCCGCCGTGACTTCGGGAACAGTCCCACGCGCCGCCACGCGCCACCGGAAAGTCAGAACACGCGCCCACGCGCCGGTCACGCGCCTGCTACAGTGTTCACGCGCCTGGACCGGTCCAACCCGGCCCGGCTCGACCTGACCCGGTCCAACTCGACCGGTTCACTCGACTCGACCGGTTCACTCGACTCGACCGGTTCACTCGACTCGACCGGTTACCGGCGACTCGCCGGAGAAGACGACCGGACGGCCTCACCGTCGCCGGAGCCTGGCCGGAGAAGATGACCGGACCGCCACCTCCGCCGCCGTCTGGTTCGCCGGAATCCCCCATTTCCGGCCGAACTTCAAGGTTTTCTAATTTCTTCATTTCTTAACCGTTTTTCACGATCTACACATGTAAATTCATCTACTTTTCACCAGGAATCCAAATATGAGGTCAAAGTTCCGAGATCGTACCTGGTTTGGCCAGAAAACGGCCGAGAAGGTTCGGTTCACCTCCCTCCTCCGTCTGTCGCCCACAGAGGTGCTCCCACTCCGATGATTACACCAAAAGACTCGTGGGGTCACGGGGAAGATCCTCCCGACCTTGGTTTTGTTCGAATCGGACCGAAACCCATCCGATGAAAACGGGTCTTCGATGTTCACACGGGGAGGTCTTCGGGTGGAGTGAGATTGCACGGGCCAATCCCCCGAGGAGAGAGAAAAATATCATCTATATAATTCCAACTTTTCCAAAATTACCAAATTGCCCCTGAAGCTTCTAGACCCGTAACGAACTCATCGGGTCTCCGTTTTTCGCGTGCCGCCTGTCTACGGACTCGTGAGTTCGAGAACTACGCAACAACTCAAGAAAAATTCCCAAAAGTACTGCCAGTCAAAAAGTGACTCCCAAACCCATCCAAAACTGAGGGTAAAATTGTCCAATTCTCAAAATAATTTAATTTCTGGTCCGGGTCGTTACAATCTACCCCCCTTAAGGAATTTCGTCCCCGAAATTTCACTAACTCAGGTTAAAGAACCAACCTCCTATTCAGTTCAAGGTCACTAACATAATTCCTTAAATAATTTGCACACAAGTGTGCGGTCTACAGGAAGTTAACCTAAAGCTCTGATACCACTTGTAAGGACCCTTCCCGAATTTTTTCTCGAAACCCGGAAAGAACCCTTATCCCGTCTAAAAAATACCGGTCAAAACCAAAACCTCAGAATAGTGGTGGTTCAATAGAAAGACTCTCTGATACCAAACGTCAGTAGTCAGACATTGCTGACATCTCTACTAGAAAATCACAAGACAACAAACTAGTCAGATACTAGTGAACCAATAATAATTCGTCCATCTGGGTCACCGCCCACACCAACCCACTGACCCGGATGACGACGTATTTTCATATGTTGATTAGGCCCATAACAATTGTCGTCTGGTTCATATTAGAGCCGAAAATATCCTCGGCTATCATATTGTATCATATCATATCAGTCGGCATCTCTCTACTATCATATCATATCAGTCGGCATATATCTCTGCTATCATATTCCTAGCCACCAGGTTATCCCTTTGGGGTGTACTAGAATATGTATCATATCATATTGGTCGGCATATATCTCGACTATCATAACATATCAATCGGCATATATCTCTGCTATCATATTCCTAGCCACCAGGGTATCCCTTGGGGTGTACTAGAATATGTATCATATCATATTGGTCGGCATATATCTCGACTATCATAACATATCAATCGGCATATATCTCTGCTATCATATTCCTAGCCACCAGGGTATCCCTTGGGGTGTACTAGAATATGTATCATATCATATTGGTCGGCATATATCTCGACTATCATAACATATCAATCGGCATACATCTCTGCTATCATATTCCTAGCCACCAGGGTATCCCTTGGGGTGTACTAGAATATGTATCATATCATATTGGTCGGCATATATCTCGACTATCATAACATATCAATCGGCATATATCTCTGCTATCATATTCCTAGCCACCAGGGTATCCCTTGGGGTGTGCTAGAATATGTACTACTTGGACTCGACCACAATTTCTGCAAAATCACCTTTTATATTGGGGTTCACCAGGAGTCCGCCAACACGGAACCAAGGCCCGGCTTCTCGGCCCCATCAAATCGGTTTTGTTTAATTTAGGGGTTCACCGGGAGTCCGCCAACACGGAACCAAGGCCCGGCTTCTAGGCCCCATCAAATCGATTTTGTTTATATTAGGGGTTCACCGGGAGTCCGCCAACACGGAACCAAGGCCCGGCTCCTAGGCCCCTTCAAATCAGTTTTGTTTATAGTGGGGTTCACCGGGAGTCCGCCAACATGGAACCAAGGCCCGGCTCCTAGGCCCCTTCAAATCAGTTTTGTATCCAAAATCAAGTATATATTTTGTTTATCATTTATCACAAATACGGTTTCAACTCAAAATCATGTACCCAAATAATTACCACGTCCAAACACTATCAAAACCGAATCCAACAATCATATCGTTTCTCGCAACGCACTTCCACTGAAATATTGGAACAACAATTATCCAGCCATCATTGCACCCATACACAACATTTTTAAATCGAGGATATTAATACATGCGTTACAATTTATAATTACCACCATACCCAACAGTAATTAAATCGAGGATATTAATACATGCATCACAATTTATAAATACAACCATACACAACAGTGATGAAATCGAAGATATTTATACATACATTACAATTTATAAATCAAAGTCCTCTTACCATCACCATTTAACCCAAAATTCATGTACGCTCTAGCCTCAGAACATCTATACAATAATGACCCAACTACCTTGACTTTCCAAACTCAAAACCCTCTCCACGGTCAATCCTTACCGCTGGGATTGCCCAACCGAGCTCTAAATGAACTCCTATGGCCTCGAAACCAACAAAATCTGATCCGGAACGTCCCAAAACCTCAGTCACGCGCCGCCGTGACTTCGGGAACAGTCCCACGCGCCGCCACGCGCCACCGGAAAGTCAGAACACGCGCCCACGCGCCGGTCACGCGCCTGCTACAGTGTTCACGCGCCTGGACCGGTCCAACCCGGCCCGGCTCGACTTGACCCGGTCCAACTCGACCGGTTCACTCGACTCGACCGGTTCACTCGACTCGACCGGTTACCGGCGACTCGCCGGAGAAGACGACCGGACGGCCTCACCGTCGCCGGAGCCTGGCCGGAGAAGATGACCGGACCGCCACCTCCGCCGCCGTCTGGTTCGCCGGAATCCCCCATTTCCGGCCGAACTTCAAGGTTTTCTAATTTCTTCATTTCTTAACCGTTTTTCACGATCTACACATGTAAATTCATCTACTTTTCACCAGGAATCCAAATATGAGGTCAAAGTTCCGAGATCGTACCTGGTTTGGCCAGAAAACGGCCGAGAAGGTTCGGTTCACCTCCCTCCTCCGTCTGTCGCCCACAGAGGTGCTCCCACTCCGATGATTACACCAAAAGACTCGTGGGGTCACGGGGAAGATCCTCCCGACCTTGGTTTTGTTCGAATCGGACCGAAACCCATCCGATGAAAACGGGTCTTCGATGTTCACACGGGGAGGTCTTCGGGTGGAGTGAGATTGCACGGGCCAATCCCCCGAGGAGAGAGAAAAATATCATCTATATAATTCCAACTTTTCCAAAATTACCAAATTGCCCCTGAAGCTTCTAGACCCGTAACGAACTCATCGGGTCTCCGTTTTTCGCGTGCCGCCTGTCTACGGACTCGTGAGTTCGAGAACTACGCAACAACTCAAGAAAAATTCCCAAAAGTACTGCCAGTCAAAAAGTGACTCCCAAACCCATCCAAAACTGAGGGTAAAATTGTCCAATTCTCAAAATAATTTAATTTCTGGTCCGGGTCGTTACAATCTACCCCCCTTAAGGAATTTCGTCCCCGAAATTTCACTAACTCAGGTTAAAGAACCAACCTCCTATTCAGTTCAAGGTCACTAACATAATTCCTTAAATAATTTGCACACAAGTGTGCGGTCTACAGGAAGTTAACCTAAAGCTCTGATACCACTTGTAAGGACCCTTCCCGAATTTTTTCTCGAAACCCGGAAAGAACCCTTATCCCGTCTAAAAAATACCGGTCAAAACCAAAACCTCAGAATAGTGGTGGTTCAATAGAAAGACTCTCTGATACCAAACGTCAGTAGTCAGACATTGCTGACATCTCTACTAGAAAATCACAAGACAACAAACTAGTCAGATACTAGTGAACCAATAATAATTCGTCCATCTGGGTCACCGCCCACACCAACCCACTGACCCGGATGACGACGTATTTTCATATGTTGATTAGGCCCATAACAATTGTCGTCTGGTTCATATTAGAGCCGAAAATATCCTCGGCTATCATATTGTATCATATCATATCAGTCGGCATCTCTCTACTATCATATCATATCAGTCGGCATATATCTCTGCTATCATATTCCTAGCCACCAGGTTATCCCTTTGGGGTGTACTAGAATATGTATCATATCATATTGGTCGGCATATATCTCGACTATCATAACATATCAATCGGCATATATCTCTGCTATCATATTCCTAGCCACCAGGGTATCCCTTGGGGTGTACTAGAATATGTATCATATCATATTGGTCGGCATATATCTCGACTATCATAACATATCAATCGGCATATATCTCTGCTATCATATTCCTAGCCACCAGGGTATCCCTTGGGGTGTACTAGAATATGTATCATATCATATTGGTCGGCATATATCTCGACTATCATAACATATCAATCGGCATACATCTCTGCTATCATATTCCTAGCCACCAGGGTATCCCTTGGGGTGTACTAGAATATGTATCATATCATATTGGTCGGCATATATCTCGACTATCATAACATATCAATCGGCATATATCTCTGCTATCATATTCCTAGCCACCAGGGTATCCCTTGGGGTGTGCTAGAATATGTACTACTTGGACTCGACCACAATTTCTGCAAAATCACCTTTTATATTGGGGTTCACCAGGAGTCCGCCAACACGGAACCAAGGCCCGGCTTCTCGGCCCCATCAAATCGGTTTTGTTTAATTTAGGGGTTCACCGGGAGTCCGCCAACACGGAACCAAGGCCCGGCTTCTAGGCCCCATCAAATCGATTTTGTTTATATTAGGGGTTCACCGGGAGTCCGCCAACACGGAACCAAGGCCCGGCTCCTAGGCCCCTTCAAATCAGTTTTGTTTATAGTGGGGTTCACCGGGAGTCCGCCAACATGGAACCAAGGCCCGGCTCCTAGGCCCCTTCAAATCAGTTTTGTATCCAAAATCAAGTATATATTTTGTTTATCATTTATCACAAATACGGTTTCAACTCAAAATCATGTACCCAAATAATTACCACGTCCAAACACTATCAAAACCGAATCCAACAATCATATCGTTTCTCGCAACGCACTTCCACTGAAATATTGGAACAACAATTATCCAGCCATCATTGCACCCATACACAACATTTTTAAATCGAGGATATTAATACATGCGTTACAATTTATAATTACCACCATACCCAACAGTAATTAAATCGAGGATATTAATACATGCATCACAATTTATAAATACAACCATACACAACAGTGATGAAATCGAAGATATTTATACATACATTACAATTTATAAATCAAAGTCCTCTTACCATCACCATTTAACCCAAAATTCATGTACGCTCTAGCCTCAGAACATCTATACAATAATGACCCAACTACCTTGACTTTCCAAACTCAAAACCCTCTCCACGGTCAATCCTTACCGCTGGGATTGCCCAACCGAGCTCTAAATGAACTCCTATGGCCTCGAAACCAACAAAATCTGATCCGGAACGTCCCAAAACCTCAGTCACGCGCCGCCGTGACTTCGGGAACAGTCCCACGCGCCGCCACGCGCCACCGGAAAGTCAGAACACGCGCCCACGCGCCGGTCACGCGCCTGCTACAGTGTTCACGCGCCTGGACCGGTCCAACCCGGCCCGGCTCGACTTGACCCGGTCCAACTCGACCGGTTCACTCGACTCGACCGGTTCACTCGACTCGACCGGTTACCGGCGACTCGCCGGAGAAGACGACCGGACGGCCTCACCGTCGCCGGAGCCTGGCCGGAGAAGATGACCGGACCGCCACCTCCGCCGCCGTCTGGTTCGCCGGAATCCCCCATTTCCGGCCGAACTTCAAGGTTTTCTAATTTCTTCATTTCTTAACCGTTTTTCACGATCTACACATGTAAATTCATCTACTTTTCACCAGGAATCCAAATATGAGGTCAAAGTTCCGAGATCGTACCTGGTTTGGCCAGAAAACGGCCGAGAAGGTTCGGTTCACCTCCCTCCTCCGTCTGTCGCCCACAGAGGTGCTCCCACTCCGATGATTACACCAAAAGACTCGTGGGGTCACGGGGAAGATCCTCCCGACCTTGGTTTTGTTCGAATCGGACCGAAACCCATCCGATGAAAACGGGTCTTCGATGTTCACACGGGGAGGTCTTCGGGTGGAGTGAGATTGCACGGGCCAATCCCCCGAGGAGAGAGAAAAATATCATCTATATAATTCCAACTTTTCCAAAATTACCAAATTGCCCCTGAAGCTTCTAGACCCGTAACGAACTCATCGGGTCTCCGTTTTTCGCGTGCCGCCTGTCTACGGACTCGTGAGTTCGAGAACTACGCAACAACTCAAGAAAAATTCCCAAAAGTACTGCCAGTCAAAAAGTGACTCCCAAACCCATCCAAAACTGAGGGTAAAATTGTCCAATTCTCAAAATAATTTAATTTCTGGTCCGGGTCGTTACAATCTACCCCCCTTAAGGAATTTCGTCCCCGAAATTTCACTAACTCAGGTTAAAGAACCAACCTCCTATTCAGTTCAAGGTCACTAACATAATTCCTTAAATAATTTGCACACAAGTGTGCGGTCTACAGGAAGTTAACCTAAAGCTCTGATACCACTTGTAAGGACCCTTCCCGAATTTTTTCTCGAAACCCGGAAAGAACCCTTATCCCGTCTAAAAAATACCGGTCAAAACCAAAACCTCAGAATAGTGGTGGTTCAATAGAAAGACTCTCTGATACCAAACGTCAGTAGTCAGACATTGCTGACATCTCTACTAGAAAATCACAAGACAACAAACTAGTCAGATACTAGTGAACCAATAATAATTCGTCCATCTGGGTCACCGCCCACACCAACCCACTGACCCGGATGACGACGTATTTTCATATGTTGATTAGGCCCATAACAATTGTCGTCTGGTTCATATTAGAGCCGAAAATATCCTCGGCTATCATATTGTATCATATCATATCAGTCGGCATCTCTCTACTATCATATCATATCAGTCGGCATATATCTCTGCTATCATATTCCTAGCCACCAGGTTATCCCTTTGGGGTGTACTAGAATATGTATCATATCATATTGGTCGGCATATATCTCGACTATCATAACATATCAATCGGCATATATCTCTGCTATCATATTCCTAGCCACCAGGGTATCCCTTGGGGTGTACTAGAATATGTATCATATCATATTGGTCGGCATATATCTCGACTATCATAACATATCAATCGGCATATATCTCTGCTATCATATTCCTAGCCACCAGGGTATCCCTTGGGGTGTACTAGAATATGTATCATATCATATTGGTCGGCATATATCTCGACTATCATAACATATCAATCGGCATACATCTCTGCTATCATATTCCTAGCCACCAGGGTATCCCTTGGGGTGTACTAGAATATGTATCATATCATATTGGTCGGCATATATCTCGACTATCATAACATATCAATCGGCATATATCTCTGCTATCATATTCCTAGCCACCAGGGTATCCCTTGGGGTGTGCTAGAATATGTACTACTTGGACTCGACCACAATTTCTGCAAAATCACCTTTTATATTGGGGTTCACCAGGAGTCCGCCAACACGGAACCAAGGCCCGGCTTCTCGGCCCCATCAAATCGGTTTTGTTTAATTTAGGGGTTCACCGGGAGTCCGCCAACACGGAACCAAGGCCCGGCTTCTAGGCCCCATCAAATCGATTTTGTTTATATTAGGGGTTCACCGGGAGTCCGCCAACACGGAACCAAGGCCCGGCTCCTAGGCCCCTTCAAATCAGTTTTGTTTATAGTGGGGTTCACCGGGAGTCCGCCAACATGGAACCAAGGCCCGGCTCCTAGGCCCCTTCAAATCAGTTTTGTATCCAAAATCAAGTATATATTTTGTTTATCATTTATCACAAATACGGTTTCAACTCAAAATCATGTACCCAAATAATTACCACGTCCAAACACTATCAAAACCGAATCCAACAATCATATCGTTTCTCGCAACGCACTTCCACTGAAATATTGGAACAACAATTATCCAGCCATCATTGCACCCATACACAACATTTTTAAATCGAGGATATTAATACATGCGTTACAATTTATAATTACCACCATACCCAACAGTAATTAAATCGAGGATATTAATACATGCATCACAATTTATAAATACAACCATACACAACAGTGATGAAATCGAAGATATTTATACATACATTACAATTTATAAATCAAAGTCCTCTTACCATCACCATTTAACCCAAAATTCATGTACGCTCTAGCCTCAGAACATCTATACAATAATGACCCAACTACCTTGACTTTCCAAACTCAAAACCCTCTCCACGGTCAATCCTTACCGCTGGGATTGCCCAACCGAGCTCTAAATGAACTCCTATGGCCTCGAAACCAACAAAATCTGATCCGGAACGTCCCAAAACCTCAGTCACGCGCCGCCGTGACTTCGGGAACAGTCCCACGCGCCGCCACGCGCCACCGGAAAGTCAGAACACGCGCCCACGCGCCGGTCACGCGCCTGCTACAGTGTTCACGCGCCTGGACCGGTCCAACCCGGCCCGGCTCGACTTGACCCGGTCCAACTCGACCGGTTCACTCGACTCGACCGGTTCACTCGACTCGACCGGTTACCGGCGACTCGCCGGAGAAGACGACCGGACGGCCTCACCGTCGCCGGAGCCTGGCCGGAGAAGATGACCGGACCGCCACCTCCGCCGCCGTCTGGTTCGCCGGAATCCCCCATTTCCGGCCGAACTTCAAGGTTTTCTAATTTCTTCATTTCTTAACCGTTTTTCACGATCTACACATGTAAATTCATCTACTTTTCACCAGGAATCCAAATATGAGGTCAAAGTTCCGAGATCGTACCTGGTTTGGCCAGAAAACGGCCGAGAAGGTTCGGTTCACCTCCCTCCTCCGTCTGTCGCCCACAGAGGTGCTCCCACTCCGATGATTACACCAAAAGACTCGTGGGGTCACGGGGAAGATCCTCCCGACCTTGGTTTTGTTCGAATCGGACCGAAACCCATCCGATGAAAACGGGTCTTCGATGTTCACACGGGGAGGTCTTCGGGTGGAGTGAGATTGCACGGGCCAATCCCCCGAGGAGAGAGAAAAATATCATCTATATAATTCCAACTTTTCCAAAATTACCAAATTGCCCCTGAAGCTTCTAGACCCGTAACGAACTCATCGGGTCTCCGTTTTTCGCGTGCCGCCTGTCTACGGACTCGTGAGTTCGAGAACTACGCAACAACTCAAGAAAAATTCCCAAAAGTACTGCCAGTCAAAAAGTGACTCCCAAACCCATCCAAAACTGAGGGTAAAATTGTCCAATTCTCAAAATAATTTAATTTCTGGTCCGGGTCGTTACAATCTACCCCCCTTAAGGAATTTCGTCCCCGAAATTTCACTAACTCAGGTTAAAGAACCAACCTCCTATTCAGTTCAAGGTCACTAACATAATTCCTTAAATAATTTGCACACAAGTGTGCGGTCTACAGGAAGTTAACCTAAAGCTCTGATACCACTTGTAAGGACCCTTCCCGAATTTTTTCTCGAAACCCGGAAAGAACCCTTATCCCGTCTAAAAAATACCGGTCAAAACCAAAACCTCAGAATAGTGGTGGTTCAATAGAAAGACTCTCTGATACCAAACGTCAGTAGTCAGACATTGCTGACATCTCTACTAGAAAATCACAAGACAACAAACTAGTCAGATACTAGTGAACCAATAATAATTCGTCCATCTGGGTCACCGCCCACACCAACCCACTGACCCGGATGACGACGTATTTTCATATGTTGATTAGGCCCATAACAATTGTCGTCTGGTTCATATTAGAGCCGAAAATATCCTCGGCTATCATATTGTATCATATCATATCAGTCGGCATCTCTCTACTATCATATCATATCAGTCGGCATATATCTCTGCTATCATATTCCTAGCCACCAGGTTATCCCTTTGGGGTGTACTAGAATATGTATCATATCATATTGGTCGGCATATATCTCGACTATCATAACATATCAATCGGCATATATCTCTGCTATCATATTCCTAGCCACCAGGGTATCCCTTGGGGTGTACTAGAATATGTATCATATCATATTGGTCGGCATATATCTCGACTATCATAACATATCAATCGGCATATATCTCTGCTATCATATTCCTAGCCACCAGGGTATCCCTTGGGGTGTACTAGAATATGTATCATATCATATTGGTCGGCATATATCTTGACTATCATAACATATCAATCGGCATACATCTCTGCTATCATATTCCTAGCCACCAGGGTATCCCTTGGGGTGTACTAGAATATGTATCATATCATATTGGTCGGCATATATCTCGACTATCATAACATATCAATCGGCATATATCTCTGCTATCATATTCCTAGCCACCAGGGTATCCCTTGGGGTGTGCTAGAATATGTACTACTTGGACTCGACCACAATTTCTGCAAAATCACCTTTTATATTGGGGTTCACCAGGAGTCCGCCAACACGGAACCAAGGCCCGGCTTCTCGGCCCCATCAAATCGGTTTTGTTTAATTTAGGGGTTCACCGGGAGTCCGCCAACACGGAACCAAGGCCCGGCTTCTAGGCCCCATCAAATCGATTTTGTTTATATTAGGGGTTCACCGGGAGTCCGCCAACACGGAACCAAGGCCCGGCTCCTAGGCCCCTTCAAATCAGTTTTGTTTATAGTGGGGTTCACCGGGAGTCCGCCAACATGGAACCAAGGCCCGGCTCCTAGGCCCCTTCAAATCAGTTTTGTATCCAAAATCAAGTATATATTTTGTTTATCATTTATCACAAATACGGTTTCAACTCAAAATCATGTACCCAAATAATTACCACGTCCAAACACTATCAAAACCGAATCCAACAATCATATCGTTTCTCGCAACGCACTTCCACTGAAATATTGGAACAACAATTATCCAGCCATCATTGCACCCATACACAACATTTTTAAATCGAGGATATTAATACATGCGTTACAATTTATAATTACCACCATACCCAACAGTAATTAAATCGAGGATATTAATACATGCATCACAATTTATAAATACAACCATACACAACAGTGATGAAATCGAAGATATTTATACATACATTACAATTTATAAATCAAAGTCCTCTTACCATCACCATTTAACCCAAAATTCATGTACGCTCTAGCCTCAGAACATCTATACCATAATGACCCAACTACCTTGACTTTCCAAACTCAAAACCCTCTCCACGGTCAATCCTTACCGCTGGGATTGCCCAACCGAGCTCTAAATGAACTCATATGGCCTCGAAACCAACAAAATCTGATCCGGAACGTCCCAAAACCTCAGTCACGCGCCGCCGTGACTTCGGGAACAGTCCCACGCGCCGTCACGCGCCACCGGAAAGTCAGAACACTCGCCCACGCGCCGGTCACGCGCCTGCTACAGTGTTCACGCGCCTGGACCGGTCCAACCCGGCTCGGCTCGACCTGACCCGGTCCAACTCGACCGGTTCACTCGACTCGACCGGTTCACTCGACTCGACCGGTTCACTAGACTCGACCGGTTACCGGTGACTCGCCGGAGAAGACGACCGGACGGCCTCGCCGTCGCCGGAGGCTGGCCGGAGAAGATGACCGGACCGCCACCTCCGCCGCCGTCTGGTTCGCCGGAATCCCCCATTTCCGGCCGAACTTCAAGGTTTTCTAATTTCTTCATTTCTTAACCGTTTTTCACGATCTACACATGTAAATTCATCTACTTTTCACCAGGAATCCAAATATGAGGTCAAAGTTCCGAGATTGTACCTGGTTTGGCCAGAAAACGGCCGAGAAGGTTCGGTTCACCTCCCTCCTCCGTCCGTCGCCCACGGAGGTGCTCCCACTCCGATGATTACACCAAAAGACTCGTGGGGTCACGGGGAAGATCCTCCCGACCTTGGTTTTGTTCGAATCGGACCGAAACCCATCCGATGAAAACGGGTCTTCGATGTTCACACGGGGAGGTCTTCGGGTGGAGTGAGATTGCACGGGCCAATCCCCCGAGGAGAGAGAAAAATATCATCTATATAATTCCAACTTTTCCAAAATTACCAAATTGCCCCTGAAGCTTCTAGACCCGTAACGAACTCATCGGGTCTCCGTTTTCCGCGTGCCGCCTGTCTACGAACTCGTGAGTTCTAGACCTACGCAACAACTTAAGAAAAATTCCCAAAAGTACTGCCAGTCAAAAAGTGACTCCCGAACCCATCCAAAACTGAGGGTAAAATTGTCCAATTCTCAAAATAATTTAATTTCTGGTCCGGGTCGTTACAATCGGGCGTACAAAGTGGATGATCTTGTAATTTTGGACATGTCACTGTGAGGAGGTGCGACCTAGTTTGGTAAACAGTGAAAATTTGAGACCTCGTTACAATGGAGCATACAAGAATGTCAAAAGAGTTGAAGAAGTTGTTTATTGTTTCGATCACCGCATCCATAGTAGTGAATGCCGATTTTACTTGAGAAGACTTGGGGAACCAAAAGAATAAGGTGTTGAGGATTAAAGTTTTATCCTTGGTGGAACGGTTGTTGAGAAACCACTTTACTGATGAGGTCACTAGGATCCAAGAAAAACCATTCAGAGAAGTTATACCCTTGATGACTTTCATTGAGTAAATTTCGAGGACGAAATTTTCTTAAGGGGTTATATTGTTGCATCCCGTTCTTGAAATTTGTAGTTCGTGTAACGAGCCGTACTTAAAAATAAATTAAATTCGTAAAATTATTTATGAAAGGACGATTTTCCCTTGAGGCTTAGGGGGTTCGTGGTCACTTTTTGTTTAAAAATATTTTTGGAAGTTTTTCTTATACTATTGCGTAGATCTCATTCACACGAGTTCGTAGATATGGGATATGCAAAAATCGGAGTTCGAATGAGAGTTATGGTTCAAAAACAAAAAGGGCAGTTTCGTAATTATGAAAAATTACATTTTTATGTTTGGCTGGCACGCTGTCTCCTTACTTTCTCTCTCCCCGAGTTCATCTCCCTCCTCGCTCACCATTTTCGGCCAGACCCAAAATCCCAACTTTGGAGTGCCATAACTCCGTCGTACGGCCACCAATCGTCACGATTCTTGGACCAAAACGTTCATCTCTTCAAGCTCTACCTTCCCCCAAAAGACCCAGTCCAATTGGCCCCTCATTTGATCGAATGTTAACTCGAAAGGGACGGTCAAAACCAACACCGCGAAGTGCAATTTTCCGATCGCGATTCCGACCACCTCCGGTGTCCGTTTGCCGTGACTCTTCTTGCAAAAGGTTTGTCTCTCAACCCTCTTCAAAGCTCATTTGAGCCCCGACATCAATGGCCACCGTAGGTGGTGGTCCGATGTCGAGAAAGTTATGGTTTCCGGCGGATTTTTGAAAATTCCGGCCACTTCCGGCCAAAATTTGACTTTGACCTAGTTGGGAAGTTTGTTGTACTCGTTGTGCTTGTTCTTTTGGCATAGGTGTTGAACCCCAATTTTAGAGTTTCCGGTCGCCGGATTGTTGCCGGGCCACCAGCGGCGGTGGCAGAGCGCGGCGGCACGTGGACCACCTAGTGGCAGTCCTAAGTGTATAGACAAAAAGAAACTCTAATTTCTCTCTCCGCCTTCCCTATGTTCATGGTCAATTTGGAAAGCCGCTAATTTCCCTGTTTTAATTCGTATAAGAGGTGTATGCAGTACTGAAGGCTGAGCCGCCACTTCTGTCCTCCGGCAAGATATTCCGCAGCTCCGCAGGCGGCTGATCTAAAGACCACTGGGCCCAGCTCTCCACTCTTCACTTTCGCGTCTGGACTCTATTGAGATGTCAAAGGATTCGTCGGTTGGTTCCCAATCTGGAATTCAATCACTCCGCTACACCAGTTTCTCTCACACTTTCAAGTACTTACTCGGTCAGTCTCTCTCTCCCTCACTCTCTCTAATTGGAGACTTTAGACGATTGATGTAATTTGCTAATTTACCAGCTACCCAATTCTTGTCAAGGGGAATTCCATTTATCTTCAATGCGTGGATCGTCAGGAACCTTTCAATTGAGGACTTTGCGGTGAAAAAATCTTTTCGTCTTTCTCAATCTTTTACTGCATTTCTAAATTCCTGCTTTCTTTTCTCTTTGATTTTCGTCTATATTACTTTTTTCCAGTTTCTTCTCTTTTTGCTTTGGATTTCAATATAGTCCACATGATAAACCTTTTGGGCACTAAAACCCCTACAGTCCAGTCCAATCCTACGGCCCCTCAAATGAGGCCTCTATTCTTTTATCTTGCATATCTGTTATGAGCCATCGTTTTAGTTTCCATGATTTGGGAATTGTAATTTTTTTCAATGTGAATTCACTTTTGTATTTTTTTGTTCTCTTTGATGCAGCTCTATGGAGTACAATTTCCTCTTTTTGTCTCCTGTATATTGTTTCTCAGTCGGGAGGGAGTTCGGCGGGCATGCCTGAGGACAGACATGAAAAGGTGCTTCTCCATTTGAGTAGCAATCCGTTTATTTTTACCAACTAAGGACCCTGAATTCTTATGCATTGTTGTGCTACAGTGATGGTGCTTTACTAGACGAAAATATCGCAAAGATAATGAAATTGGCCTGGTTGATTCCCCTTTGTGGAATTCTTCTTACTGTTGTAGTATGTGGTATTGTCTTCTGGAATAAAGGCTTAAGCTTTTCTAATCGATATGGGCAAGCAATCTTGATTAATGGTACATTGTTATATCTTCTTTTGCTATAAAAAATGATGTCTTGTTGCCAATGCTCCTCTACTTACGTAGATTTTTTCTATTATTTTCCTCATTTTTGTGAATATAATATATGTTTGGTTTTCATCTGCGTTTGTGGTTTTGAATAATTGGTATTGTTTCTGTACTTGTACGACTATAATCTTTTATGTTTGGAAATCATAGACCGTCTCACGGTTCATTTTCATGAATATGATATATGTTTGGTTTTCATGTCCATTTGTTGTTTTCAAATCATTGGTATTGTTTCTGTACTTGCAAGACTAGAATCTGTTATGTTTGGTAATCATAGACAGTTGCCATGTCCATTGTTGACTTCTTTGTTTCATATTAATGTACTACTGAAGTGTTATTTTCATGGTGTAGGCTGTGCATGTATGTTTGAACTACTGGCAGAGCCATTGTATATCCTTTCTCAGAACTTGCTTCTGCTGAAATTAAGGCTAGTAGTTGAAACAGTAGCTACTCTTTTCCGCTGCATAACAATTTTCGTTCTCATTGTCAAGCAAACTGACATGGTAAGAGATTCTATCCGATTATTTTGCCAATCTTTTTTTTTTCTTTCTATTTTAACATCTTCTCTATTGCCATAATGGTACTTGCCAGCAATGTTTAATTCCCCTTTGTTATATGGCCTTTATGTGCGTGTTTTCTGTTGGTTCCTTAACTAGTCATGCTATACTTTAGTGGAGCTATTTTATTTCTTACTGTACATGGAACAAATCTTGTAACCTGCCTTTGAACCTATTATCCATTTGAGAGGCCGAAGAATTTTTTTTTCTTTTCCTATGGGGATGGGATACTGAATTTAAGCACTTCTCTATACCCCAGTATGAAGCTAGATTACCACTGAACCTAAATATTGGTTACTTTGAGGTGGTGAAGGCCTCTGTTATAATGATTTAAACTCTCTGAAGAGCGATGGATAAAAAATCAAAGTACATGTAGGAAATGGGAGGGTTTAGAACTGATGCACCTGACTGAACCTACTTAAGGTTTGTAATCATCCTTCAATCCTTGACCTTGGGACAGGGTTGTGCTGATATGAGCATGTGGAGCTTCAGTGATCTACTCATGCCTTTACCTTTTTTGTCTCTTTTATGACTGGTAGTGCATTGTTGGCTGGACATAGTCATTTATTTTAATTTCATGTATTTCTCTCCCTGATGACCTATTCCCTGGTAGTGCATTATTAGCTGGATATTTTGCCTGCTCTGAAAAAAATAAAAACAATTACTCACTTGGTTTGATGATTTATGGTGTTCGATGCAGCTTCTAATTAAGAATGCTCAACTGATTGGTTGCAGGATAAAGCAATTGTATTTTCGTTGTCACAAACTGCATATGGAGTGTGCGTGTTCCTAGGTTATTGGGTCTACTTTCTTCTTTTGGGTGCTTTTAGAAGTTCTGCTCTTTTTCCCTTCAGGTATGAATTCATTTTTCATTCTTCAAGTTTTTTATTATAATGATGAATTTGCAGTTTCTCTCATACGATAAAAGGCAAAATAAATGAAATTATGATTGAATATAATTCAATGTTAAACAGAAAAGACAAAATTTAAGAATGGTTTTTTTTTGGGCAATAGTTTTTGTAGGAGCTAGTTAATAGTTTATGATTAAATTCTAATTATCAAATATGTGGATTTGTGTAGTTGAGTGGAATATTATCACAACTTGTATATTCTTCACTGATCTGAATGATTTGTTCATATTTTTATATATATCCCTAAGTGCAATTGGTTGGCTTAGCAGAAAGGATAAAGTGATAATATACTCTATTTGATTTAATATATATGTTTTGTTTTTTTATCTCCAATGTGCTTTTCTGATAGCTTAATGTTTTCACAGGGTAAAGAATAAGGGTTATGATAGGGAGCTTTCAGACATGTGTAGGCTGTTTACTCTTCAATCCTTCATGAAGCTGATCCTTCAAGAAGGACAAAGTCTTGTCCTTTTATGGTGGGCGACATATTATAACCAAGCTGTATATGGACTTGTGGACAAATTAGGTAATTATTTGGCTCTGATATTTTGAGTCACACAGTCAATCACTTTCTCATTACAATAAGAGCTATTTTTTTAGACTACTTCAACATATAAAAGTTGTTGTAACTATGAAGTTTCTTTATATGAAATTTATCACACAGGGAGCCTAGTGGTTAGGCTGGTGTTTCTTCCTTTTGAGGAAAGTTCCTTTGCTACATTTGCAAGGTCTGCATCAGGTTTCTTTCCTCCTTTGTTTCCTTGATGGTTATTTTAATGCAAGATGCCTTCTTGTCTTGGGTTGCGGTTAATTTCTTCCTACTTTTGTTTATTGCCATTGGAGTCACTATGATGTAGGACAAAACTGAGTAATAGAAAACAGTAACTTAGCGGAAGCAAAATATAGAAAGCACAAGAATAAAACTAGAAGTTAGGATCCAGATTCACTACAAGGGCTTCACACCCGAAATTGGATAGGTTCTATTGATATCACACCAATAGACTTCTAGGAATCACTCCTAGTTCTAGACATCACACTTAGAGATCCTTAGGCATCGCACCCAGGGTTAGGTTGCATCACACAAACTTGAAGAGAAGCAAAGCTCCAGCATGTTATTTCAATATCAAAAACTCTAGAATTAATTCTAGTCCCTTTAGAATTAAGCTAACTACGCTTTAGGCCTCTGCCTCTAATAAAAATGTTTAAATACTAAAACTCTAGATGCCTAAAGACTAAAATGCCCTTGACGATTCTGCATTACAATAGATTCCTCAGATTCTATACGTGCGCTTCAAATTGGTTTTGTGTCCATGGAGGAAGCGTCATGGTTCTATTCATAAATAAAAAATATCCTATCTTGAGCCAATTGCCATTTTTCTGCTTGAAATAACATTGCATCATACAGGCTTGAAATAACATTGCATCATACAGGCTTGAAATAACTTTAATTTTCTTATATGTTTAATTGACAGGCAAAGATCCAGATAAAGACAGGAGGTTAGGAAGTAGCCTTACAGAGGCCCTTAAGCTGGTTTTTTTAATAGGTGCGTGCATGTGTGTATATCCATTTCCTTTTTCTTTCATTATCTGTTTCATACCAATCTGTTATACATATACCGATATGTGTATGTATTGAATATCTCGATTTAATAAGCAGCCAAGTTCATTAACTGTAATAGCATCATAGTGTTTTAGATCAAATATGACATGTATGATGGACAGAACCCAAGAGACTAAAACAACGTAGACAAAATAAGAGAAAAAGAAAACTTACCAAGTTAATGTAGCATGCAAATACGCAGAGGTTGCATGTTGTAACAAATCAGATCAAGGCAGTGAGAACACTTTACATTCACTTTGAGACGTCTGATTTTGACACCATTATTTTGTACAAGCTAATTGATCACCAAAGGAGCAATATCATTCTTATAGTTGTAATTCAGATTTATTCTTTGTTTATTTCCATTGTCTCACACTGCTTAGGTATCCTGTAGGTCTTGTGTTTGTGGCGTTTGGCCCAAGTTACGCGTATTCTCTCATCAGATTGTTGTATGGTCAGAAATGGAGTGATGGTGAAGCGTCAACAGCCCTTCGATATTATTGCATTTATATAATTGTTCTGGCTATGAATGGTGAGTAATGTTCTGATTTTGCTTGTCAATATTCAACAGGCATGAGAATTGTATTCCATTTGCAACTGTTTTAACTTCATATAGCATACTGACAAAACAAAGAACGTAAAGCAATAGTTAGTGTAAGATCAAGCAACATTTCTTTGGTTCTTTCTATTTTTTGGGACTTTCTGAATTCTTTATTCCCTTGCCAAATTTTGAAATAAGATTAACGACATATGAAATCCTTGAAGACTACTTCCATTTGAATGAGGGATTTTCCTTTTTTAATGTAAAGGAATTCCTATCAAGATAAAGTAAGGCTGCTAAGTACCAGGATACTAAATTGTGGTAATGGGTTAAAAAAATAGATTGTATGCATGTCCAAATCCATTGACAATTTACTGAAGTCTTTCATTTGGAATGGGGTCGCCTTTTATATCTTCAATGTTTTAAGCTATTTGATTCACTTTATTGGAAATTAGTCATTAGTCGTCTGGTGATAACGTAAAGGTCTTACTGCTGTGCCTAAAATGTATCAAACTAGAACTGAGATTGTGGTTTGATTTTACATCAGGAACATCTGAAGCATTCCTACATGCAGTTGCAAAAGAGAAGCAACTCGCACAGTCAAATCTTTCATCGTTTCTGTTTGCAGTTATACATGTAGTACTGAATATCCTGCTGATAAACTCAGCTGGTGCAGTTGGCTTGATTCTGGCAAATTCATTAAGTATCCTTTTCCTAAGTTTAGGCAGTTTTCATAAGGTGTGTTTGGTAAGTACCGTCTGGTGGTATTCCTCTTCATTTGTAAGTGAGATTTTAGGTTCAATTCTCGTAGACAACGTGGTTTTATGTGTTTGGCGTTTGACACCTAGTTGTAGCCCATTGTGTGACTTTGCCCAAAAAACTTATTTTATTTTAAATGTAATTGTTTTCTTTATTAATGTTGTAGTGGGTCTTCCATGTTCTATGTCAGCGCATATAACAGTTTTAAGCATGGTAGTTAATGATAATGGGAAAATTGAGACACAAAGTGACTATTAGCGGAAGTGAGAGACATTTTGATTTTCAGGGTGCATTCTGAAATCGACCTTGGAACTTCAGGGGCAAAACAGTAATTATGCCATATATATTATGCGTGTGTGTGTAGTCATTATGAGCAAATGCAATTCATTTATTGGTTCTAGTCTCTGGTTTCTTGACATGGTAAAGATATGATTTTGAGAATAATGTACTCCGTGGTTTTCATCAAGCAGTACTTCCAGGTATGGTGGTTTTGTATTTATCTTGCATGTTTCATCGGTGATTTTTAACCTTGAACTTTGCAGGCTTGTCAATACTAATTTTCTTCTCACTTCACAGGATTCTTCCGCATTTTCTTTTTACAGATGCTTACCTTCAGGATGGAAGGTCCTATTATTTTCAGGAATAATAACTATTATTTCAGAGAAACTATTTCTGGACCGAGATATGTTCTGGCGGAGTTTTTCTGTTCATTTTACCATTGGGGTTGCTTGCTTCTGCATGTCGGCAGTTTTCATGTATCTTCCTGTGCACTTTTTCCACTTTAAAATTGTTATTACCATGCTACTTGTATTAACTTGCAATTGAGCTTATTAATCACCTATATTATTCCTGTTGTCATGAACAGATATCGCCGTGAGAGAGACTTCATCAACAAAATTATCCGGTTCCATGATCACTCGGACTAAGAATTTGTGATCCATCCATCTAAGGATGTAGAGTATATTCTTGTGCCACTAATCTGATGTACAACTTCTTGTGTGTGTATCTGGATATGAGGATTATCGACTTGGATGCAGGAAGGCAACTACAAGAAACAGGAAGACAACTACAAGAAACCCACTGACATCCATTGAGTTTGCATCAATTATGAAAAACAGGTGCTGGCTGAATGGAAAGTGCACATGGGAGGCAGCTTTTGTGTATTTTCTGTCATCAGAGAAATCGTAAATCGAACGAATAGTGAGTTAGAGAACACATGGCATCTACTCTATAGTTACACCTTCACTGAACTCGCTAATCTGTTCATTTGTTTATTGGTAACATGAATTTGGCCGTCAGTTCATTTGTTTATTGGTCTTCCTTCATCTAAAGAATAGGTTGGGATATTGAAAGATTTGGACGGTTTTTCATGATTGGAATGTTAGGTATTTTTGTGCATGAAAAACTATGTGAATATTCTAATCTTTCGGTTTTATACATTGTTCGTTATGGGTCACTAGAGGACTTTATAAAGATCGTGAAGGTACTATAAGTACACTCTATCACCTTTGAAGCATTACAAGGTGTCTATGTGGACAATAGATAATTAGACGAGTTTCAGATCCAGATTGAGGGACATCTGAATTGGGGATTGATGATTTTAAAAGAGGAACCATATAAGAGAAATCAATATTGAGGGCGAGAGAAAGGAGTAGTTGAATTTGGAACTGGGTGAGGAGAAAGAATTGGCGGGAGAGAAGTTCCTGAATTCCATGGTTTTAGTTGGGAATGTTGGGAGAAAAAACTGAAATTGGAAAAAAATGAATAGGGGCACTATAGGGTGAACACGAATCACTAGTAACTATTTATACGTGGTATTCTTGCATAGATTTCAATAGAATGACATTCTAAAAAAAACTCGTGGAGCCCATGTTAAAGTTGACACTTTCCCTATAATAAAATCCACAAAATTACGTGACTCAATTTGGTAGATCTATGTGGATTTTACTTTAGTGGTCAAACTCAAATGTATACTTACGGACAACAACACTTTCTATGGTATTGGAATTTTGGAGAGACTAGACACTGTACAGAGTTGATTTATAACTAAATATTATAACTGTTCTGTCCAAAAATGCGGCAGCGGGCCCAGGGTCGCCGTTATGTGCCTCTCGACCGAGGGGTCGTCTTGCGTTCGAAGGAGCGGGCTCACTGGGGGTTTCTCTTAGTGGATGAGTTGTGTGGACTGTTTGGATGGGTTGAAAGCTGTGGGCTAAGATGCCTTCGAGTTACGGTCCTTCCCTAAATGGGCTGACCAGGAAGCAAATAGGCCTTAGCTGCCTTCAAAGTAGGCGGACCAATAGTAGAGACTGCTACTAGACAGTTTGAAGATGGGTTCCGTTTGCGGCCCAAGAACCTTTCTTTAATCAAGTGATTGTGAGGCAAGCGGGCAAATTGCTTGCACTGTTCTTTTCTATGCATTCTTCTTAATGTATCCAAGGACATTAATAAATTTTCTTTCCAGTCTAATCCAAGTTCAGTTTATGTTATGTCCGAAATGTCCATGTTAGCAGCTTGTTATTTAATTAGATGGCAGTTAGACAAATGGACTTCCTTAAGTCGGGATGACGATATCGGACCAGAACACAAAGATGGTTTTATGACTTAGAATCAGTCATAAAACACATTGGTTGGTATATCCCGAATATCTTGAACAACTTAAGGAAATTTGTTGTATTGCGATGAAAGTGAAGTACAAACACTTAGAAAGTAAATGCTTGAGTATTGAATGTAGAAAGTAAATTACAAGTGCTGAAGTAAATTATTTATTTCGCAATCAAGCCTTGAGAAGGCACGATCTTCTAGAAATCATCAACTTGATGAACATCAGTCGGAATCATGCCATAGGTTGACAGAGTATTCAGAAGACGTTGAGACATCGAAGGTTAGGTGTTTGGATGCCTCAAAGGCTGAATTAAATGGCAGACAGGATGAGGTGAGTGTTTGGGGATCTTCAAGACTAGCTTGGGAAGCAAGTCGAGATGAAGGAGAGATTTGCCTAAAGAGGCGAGCCTTTGAACAAAGAAACTTTTGTGGGTTTGCAGTTGTTTTGAAATTGATTAGGTTGATCAATTTGTTTGTTTGTTTGATTGATTGGTTGTGTTTTGAGAAGATGGCTTCTTCTCCTTTTATAGGCGGTTGATGATGAACTTGGCTTGCCACGTAGGCTTTCACCTGGACTTGTTTGCAGTTACCTTGTCGAGTTCCTCCGCTTTGCCTTATGACATTTTCGGCGTGACAGAGTCAATTTCCTTCTTTCACACTTCCACTTTTTCACGTTCCCAAGTGGGTGCTGTTTGGGCTGGGCTTTTAAAGAGTTGGGTCTTTAATTTTGTTGATTTTTGCTCCTGGCCCAGAGTAGGATTTTTCGGGTGTAAACATTGCCCCCTGAATTCGAAAGGTTTTATTTTAAAACATTTTGGATTCACCTCTACTCACTACTGCGACTTCGTCAGGTCCACCTTTTGTGTTTTGGCGGTTAAGCGTAGTTCTTCTTTCTTCCTGCCATTTCAACTATAAATCCTTATTCGTCTTGTGTCTCTGTATTGTTTCATTAGAAGTTATGGCCCCCAAATCTATTTCAAAGAGAAGGAACACAGTGGAGTCTCCCGATCTTCTCGCTCTAGAACCCACATCTACTTCTTCAAGGATATGTGGTCTGGGTTTTCAGGATCATGCTTCCATTTCTCGAGAGGTTCTGTCGACTTTTGAGAATGATGGTGATATTATTAACGATCCTTGCTTCATGATCGATTCAGAGCGCCATTTCGTTTTAGGTCCCTGCTGGCGGGGCCCTATTTCAACTAATGTAGAACCTTTTAATACCCACCTCAAAAAATTTCATGCTTCTCCAATTTATCAGCGGCAATCATACCCGTGGGAGCAACTTCGTTCAAATTGGGGACATCTTTTCCCTTCGGCGAATGATTTGAGCTACGCGAATCTCTGGACTTTATGGGTCCATCGTATGCAGCGGCGGTATTCTGATGAACTTTGGAGCAATGTAATTTATCATTTGGTGAGTCTTTCTACCATTTCCACTCCTCCTAACTTTAATTTCCTTAGTGTTGCCATGTGTTTTTGGGATAGTAGCACAAATACTTTCAATTTTTGCGTTGGACCAATGACTCCGACCCTTTTAGATAGGTCGGTCTTGTTTGGATTGCCTTCATCAAGGAATGTTGCCTACTTTACTCTTTCCTTTCACTCCAAACCTAGTGCAGATTTTGATCCCTCTATTGTTAGATTTCCCTCGCGGGTTTCCTTCCTTGTTTGTCCTCCGTCAATTTCTGAATACCTTCCGCCTTTTCCATGGTAACGGGAAACTTAGGGCGGAAAGCGACTTTGGGAGTCTGGATTTTGGGGACTCGTATATGGGATCTACCTTTGAAAAGATCAAATTCTACCATTTTTAGTTAGATTGGTTCGTATTTCCCAATGCAAAAAGGAGTCTGATAGTAGAATGGATTCCATTGGCTGAAGCATTGGCTTCTTGCTCGAACGTGGCCATGGGACCTGTGGTTTTGTCCCAACTGTATGGCCTTCTTCGCTCCATCACTTGCAAGCCTCTACAACCTTTTCCTCTGGATGGTCCACTCTGGATGGTTCAAGTATGGCTTAATTGGTCCTTTCCCCAATTTCGGGGTCATGTTATTGAGTAACCATATGATGTTGTCCCGACTCAATTATTAATGCCTCTTCCTCCTGTATCTTTTTCCACCAAAGATTATATGACCTTCTTCTACACGCTATCCTCTCATCCTTGTGATCATTGGGAAGCTAGTGTGGTCAGGAAATATCCTTGGTTTCAAGAAGTAGGTTTCTTGAATATGCCTTCTCATCCCTCACACCAGAGTGTGTTTGCAAGAGATTTTATGAGTTGCATCCTCACTCGGGATCTCTGGAAGGGTGGCGGGAAGACTCCAAGGTCGACTTCTGGCTTTGAACTATATCAACCCAATTATTGTGCTCACCAATTTGGTTTCTGTTAGGCTATCCCGATTCCATTTGTGGAAGGAATGAATGGGGGTACTTCATATCGTCTTGAGGATTTTGAGGATGTAGCTGCAATCGCTGCTCGGGAAATTTTGCCCTCTGTGCCTGTACGATTCCCAAATGCCATGGAGTCCTCTTATAAGTGTACAGTCCATTTTGATGCTTGGTGGGTTGTCTATTTTCAGGCAACTTTCTCGGCTTCCATCAAGGTAGTATGGAACCACCAGTTCCTGCTACTGGAAAAGCTAATTAGTTTTGACCAAGCCAACTTAGTTCTTCTTCCCTATCAGACGTCCGAGAGCAACGAAGCTCCCTCTACAGGTGTGCTTCCTTCTGATGATGTTTTTTACCTTTTCCATTCATCCTCTAATCTTGTTTGCTGTCCAGTTGGGTATGATGAAGCAGAATTGTTGGTGGTGAGGACTGATAATCCCCTGCTCCAAATTGAGGATGCTCCATACGATTCAGTTGTTCTTAAACATCTGGAGATTCTGGATGATTTGGCTGTTCCAGATGTGAGGGCTTCACAGATGATTTCGACGGCTCTAACCTCTCTTGCTTTATCCACTTATGGCCAACCTTCAGTTTTTCTTTCACCAACGAAATAGAGAGTCATTTCTTTGACTGAACCATCTCGACCTGATTCTTCTGAGGACGTTCACCCCCAGCAGTTCACTCCGACTCCTTCTTTCTCTACAGTGCATTCTCTAGAATCTCCTAGTGGTCAGAGGTCAGGGTTTGGCTTGGTAAGTTTCCTTTTTTCCATTGGTCATAATTCTGCTATTGCTTGATACCTTTTCCTTTTGATCTTGATCGGTCTGTTTCACAGGTACGCCCTTCGCCTGAACTTGATCTGATTGACATGGAGATCGATTCTCTTGTCTCAGCTGCTCAAATGGGTACATCCTCTGCAAGTTTTCCCCCTCCAGAGTTGTCTGCTGCTAGGGATGTTATAATGTCCTTTGTGTCCAAGGGTGAGACTTAAGATATGGGGGAATTGGCACGTGCCGTGAGGATTTATTCCAACTTCTCCCATATTGTTTATGCATCTTCTTATCCCGTGGTTGCGATGATGACCCGTTACCAAGAATGCACTCATCCTCGAGGTATGCAACAAACTCCTCCTTCAGCTGATATCCCGACTAGAACTGAACTGGAGGAACTCCGCCAGGAATAGTCCGTTGAAAATGAAGAGTGTATTCGTCGGGGTCTTTCTTTGCGTAAAGGAGTTGAGAAGTTGCAAGACCTTAAAGACCACGTTGCTGAAGCAGAGTCTTATCATCAGATTGCCAAGCAGCAGTATGATCTAGCCAAGGTTAAGAGAGATATGGCAGAAAAAGAATTCCAGGACAAAGATCAACGTGTTCGTGATGCCCTTCTTCGGGATTCCGATCTCTCTCATGATGCGAGAGTCACAAGAGTGGGCCTTCAAGCCATGCTTGGCAGATTGTTGGACCTGCCATGATTTTCTATCTCCAATTTGTAAATTTTGGGCCTTAGTAGGCCCTTTTTGACTAGGTTTGCCCATTTGGCCCATTTGAGTAATCGCCTTTTGTTCTCTGAGATTCCCATTTTTCTTGGAATGGTAACGGTGGAAAAAATCTTCAGTAATCCTCATTACTGCTTACGTAATTCAAGATCAACAACCATCCATCTTCTTTAGGCTATAAGTACACGCCTTTGTTTGGTATATTTTACACTTCTCGTCCTCTGATAAAATGTCTTCCTCTCCTTCCGCCTCTAGCGATTTCTCTCTTTATAGTCTTTCTTCCTTCGATGGATTCATGTATCCTACATATGAAGTTCTTCAAGAGGAAGTTGAGCATGAGTTGTGTAAGAATGTGACATTGAAGGCTCGTCTGGAGGCGGTTCAGGCGGCTTGGCTGAACTGTGAGCAGGATTTGGTGCAGCAAGGCAAGGATGATCGCACGACGATGGATAATCTTAGGGCGAGGAGGAGAGAGCTTCGGGTCACCCTATCCGTGCTTCTCAAAAAAGAGAAGAAGGCTAGTCGGGAAAGGGATGAGGATGTCATTGGTGAGCTTTACCAAGGCTTTAACAAAGTGGGCTTTATCCGAGACTGCCTGTTTTCTTTTCTTTTTCATGTTTTTGTGTTGTACTCCCGCCATTTTAAATATCAATAAAATATTTAAGTTTGGCTTGAAGTCCTTATCTTATTGTAACACTTTCAAACATATCTAACCCCCAACCACAAGTATTTATTGTGACATCTCAGCACCTTGCCTATAAATTGACTCTCCTTGGTAGGGTTTTTTCACAATTTGGAATGGCTTCAAAGGACCACAATGTGCATGGTCTTCCCATTTCCCACTATGATGGGCTCATCCAATGCCTTCATGCTCAATCTCAGGAGCAACTGAAAAGCATCATCGCTTTGAGGAAAAAACTTCATTCCTTGAGGGTTTCTGAGGAAGCCGATCTCATTTCTGCTATCAATTGCGATCTTCGCTTCATCTGCATTCCATATCATTCTGTGAGAAATAAAGGAATCACGAGATACTCTGCTGCACTTGGAAGGTGAGATAGCTATTATGAAGGATGAAGTGAAACAACTCAGAGCTGATGTCGCATCTCGCGATATGTGGACCCAACAATTGAAGTTGGTCTCTCATCGGGATGGGTTTGACCTGTGCCATCGGGAAGTCCTATCCCAGAACGTTGAACTTGTAACTTTCTTTTTAGGCTTAAAATATTGTAATCATGCTGTAATCCTATCTCTTAAGCCTTAAAATAGTAATTTATTTGCTTTCCACCGCTTTCTCTAATGAGCTAAGTTCAGGCCTAAGAAAATTTCACTGCTTGTCAGTGCCGATATGTCGGCTTGAGATAACTTCAACTCGTATATGGTGAAAATTGTAGGATGACATGAGCCCTGATAATTTGGCCTATAAAAGATGTCATAGATTTGTATGCATCTTCAAACATTTGCTTTGCCTTTCGAACTCTGATCATGGCAAGTTTTAGTAACCCCACTGATTCTCAGGCTGAACCTTCTAATCCACAAAGCTCTCAAAATCTTGTAACCTTTCTAGAGAGCCAAACCACTACCCTCCGCTGCATGGTGGACTCTCAAGCGGTAGAAATCCAGCACCTTAAAGAGTTGGTGTATTCACACCAGGTTGACAAACAGAATAACCTTTATTTCTCCGCCATGTCCCTTCTGTCCTTTCAGCAACAAGTTCAGACTCTAGAGACTTCTTTCCAAAAGAAGTGTTTGGAGCTTCAGCAGGCTTATGGAGAACATGCAATCCTGAAGACGCGTGTTTCCGATCTTCTAGAGATGGTGATGACCCGTGATCAGATCATTGAAACCATCTCTCAGATCTCCTTCAAGAATGGCTATGATGATGGATATGTGGCCCATGCCTCCGACCGTTCTCACCCTGATGGATGGTCATAAGAGAGATTGGTAGCGGAGATCATGACCATGTCTCGTTTCAATGTGGTTGCAGGGAAAACCATTCTTCAGCAGTAGTGAAGTGGTTCCTCCAGCATCTTGTAGTTTTTTGTGTAGCCATTGCATGACTTTGTTGACGGGTCAACCTTTTGGGCTAAATCTTTTTCTATTTGGCCCATGTAGTTCTTTGCTTGTATTTTCCGTCCTTTTCTTTTAATGAAAATATCACTTTTCGTAGGACGGTCCCACCGGGCATCCCGCGTGGGATTTTACTCGATTACTCCATTCACTAAATCCCAAAGTGTTGGGTAATATTTCTTGAGATGTATGGCATTAGTAGGATTTTTATTCACTATGCCATCATCGTTTCTCAAGTAATAAGACCCTTTTCCATTCACTTTGTGGATTATGAAAGGTCCTTGCCAAATCGGGCTCCATTTTCCTCTTCCAAGAACAGATGACCCTAATGGCAATATTGTCTTCCAAACTAGCTCATCTTCTTGGAAAGATTTGCCTTTGACTCTCTTGTCGTATGCTCTTGAGACCGCTGCTTTGTTGGCCATAATTTTGTTTAGAGCATTTATCCTCTTCTGGTCTAGTTCTTCCAACTCGTAACACATAGCCTGTGTGTACTCGTTGGTTTCTAAACCATATTGATGTTTCATTCGCAATGAGGTGATATTTATCTCGACATGGACCAAAAGATCCTGACCATAGACTAAGTCTGCTGGGGAGGTTCCGATCGCTCCTTTCTTTGATGTTTGATAGGACTAGAGTGTATATATCAACTGCTCATGCTAGTTTGTAGGATAGTTACCTAACATTTTTTTTTTAGGATGATGAGGATGCTCTTATTGCTGGCTTCCGCTTGGCCATTGGCTTGGGGGTAGTAAGGGCTAGATATCACAAACTTAATTGAAAATTGAGCACCAAAGTCTTGTAATTCTCGGGACGTGAATGATGATCCACGGTTAGTGATAATTGTCTCTGGTACCCCAAACCGGCTTAGAATGTTCTCTTTCAAGAACTTGATTAATTCGAAGCTTGTGGTCTGCTTTAACGCCTTGGCTTCCACCCATTTGGTGAAATAATCAGTGGCCACCACAATGAAGCCATGTTTCTATGATGATTCTGGGGATATCTTCCCGATGAAATCTATAGCCCATCCTCGAAATGGCCATGGCTTGACTACTGGGTTCATTGGTACCGCGGTTGCATGTTGAAATGGGGCGTGCCTTTGACATGTGTCACAACCCTTGGTGTATGCACAACAATCCGACTGGATGTCTGGCCAATAATAGCCATGTCTTCGTATAAGCCATTTCATTTTTGGCCCTGCCTGATGTGCTCCACACACTCCTTCGTGCACTTGTCCCATCACAACCATTGCTTCCTTAGGACCGATACATCGGGATAATGTGCCATCGTAATTCTTTCTCACCAAGTCAGGTCCCCACAAGGTGTAGTGGCATGCTTTATTTCTAAAGCTCATGTCTTCATTGGATGGATACTTCAAATACTTGATAAGAGGTGTTCTCCAATCATCTGGTTCAACTTCAATATCCATGATTTCCAATTTGAAATCTCTTTCCAGGATGGAATGTCAGGACCCGTTCCGAATTTCCCCTCGAAACCCGGGAAGAACCCTGATCCCGTCTGACAACCTAAGGAAAGGTTCCCAAATACCCTTCAATCCTTACAAATTATAATAATAATAAATACTTTCACTTGTCAGACAAGGGATTTAAGCACTTAAAATTCCCGTAAGTAATTACCAACCAAATACAACATAATATCAGAGCGTCTAAGTAGGATCAAGATACAAATTAGATATCCTACTCAAGTACAACTACACAGCACAGCCGAGAGTGCTAATGCCTCTGCCTTGAGATAATGTCCGCGTCAACTCTACTGCCTAAAGGGGGTTTAAACACAAAAGTTGTGAGTGGACAAAAATAATCGTTTATAAATCATTTTCCAAGGAATATTACCTTTTCCCCCCTCCATTTATAAAACTATGCATGCATCACATAAACAGTTCATGTTATAAAAACATCATCTTTAAATCACCGGCATTTCCCTTTCTCATTAAAACCACTCAGTAGGACTCACACAAAATTCATATAAGGAAAACACATTGTGATCCACAGTCTGGTTTGAAAATCATCCTCAAAGGAGTTCAAAATCATTTAATTCAACCTAGACACATAATATCTCAAATCCACTGTTCCCGACACATCCACTAGCCACCAGGGTATCCCTTGGGGTGTGCTAGTCCTGTATCACAACTCCCTGTACTATGCATAGACACTCTCGCGACCCGACGGAGTCAAAACTCTACAATGCCAGAGTCGGAGCACTCAACAAACTAACGGAGCAAAACTCTCGACGCTAGTCGGAGAATCAATCACCAATTATATTGGAGGTTCACCGGGTTCACCGCTAATAACGGATCCTCGTCCCGAGTCCTGGCCTCCCTCAAATCAGAGTTTATCTTGGAGGTTCACCGGGTTCACCGCTAATAACGGATCCTCGTCCCGAGTCCTGGCCTCCCTCAAATCAGTGTTTATCTTGGAGGTTCACCGGGTTCACCGCTAATAACGGATCCTCGTCCCGAGTCCTGGCCTCCCTCACATATAACCAAATCCGATAAACTCATACAACAGGGTCAAAACCCAAATCATTGACTCAATAATTTCCTCGTCAAAACGATATCAAAACTGAGTCCAAAAACCATGATATTTCTCAAATCACACTTTAATCGAAGTAGTGGAAAACATGTGTCTAGTAATCATTTCTAAAATCCAGAAATTCAATGCCACAATACATAACAGTATTTACACAAAGATATTTTGATGCATGCATTTCAGTTTATAAAACCAAAGTCCACTCACAAACCTGTTCAAGCTAGCTCAATCCCGTCTTGCTCGTTCCTCTGAGGTTCCCGGAACAATATCGCCTGTCAAAAACAACAATCGGGATTACCGGCTAGTAATACGACTCTTAAATAACAACTTCCTAACCTCGGGAAGTCTACCCTTTCTGTTTCTAGAAAACACAGCAACTTCGGACACTCAAATCGACCTCTAAATGATGTCCGATCAACCTGAAACCTGTACCAACAGATTCAGAACGTCGAAAACTAGTTACCACGCACCGCCGTGACATCAGACTCGGCCCCACGCGCCGCCGGAAGGTCGGCACACGCGCCCACGTACTCTCACGCGCCGGCCACGCGCCTGCTACAGTGTTCACGCGCCTGGATCGGTCCAACCCGATTCGGCTCAACCTGACCTGGTCCAACTCGACCCGATCGGTTCACTCAACCCGACCGGTTCAACTCGACTCGACCGGTTCAACTCGACCCGATCGGTCACCGGTAACTCGCCGGAGAAGACGACCGGACTGTCGTCGCCGTCGCCGGAAGCTGGCCGGAGAAGATGACCGGACCGCCACCTCCGCCGCCGTCTGGTACGCCGGAATCCCCCATTTTCGACCGAAACTCCAAGCTTTACAACTTCCTCAAAACTCAACCGTTTTACACAAATTTTACGTCTAAATCTATCTACTCGAACCCAGGAATCCAAATATAACCTTAAAACATCAAACACGTCCCTGTGTAAGCCGAAAAATCGATCCAAAGATCCGAAACTTCCTTTACACGGTTCGGCTTCCACCGTGATTCTCTCCTTCGATGGTTGGTACGGTTGTGATCGTGGGAAGGAGTAGAACACGATTAGTTGATCAAAACGGGAAGCTAAAGTCTTGAAATCAAAGTTGACTTTATGGTTTTTCGGGTGAGTTTTTCACACGGTTTCAATGGTTTCGGGTGTGTTTCACAGAGAGAGAGAAGGAGATGAAGATGAAATGAAGATGAAAATGAAATAAATCAGATTAATCTGATTTGGGTAACAAAATATCTCCCCTCCATGGAAAATTACCAAAATGCCCTTGCACATCTAGACCCATAACTTCCGTCCACGAACTCCATTTTCCGCGTGTCACCTGTCTACGAACTCGTGAGTTCGAGACCTACGCAACGGTACCTGAAACACCACCAAAAGTGTCTCGAAATAAAACTTGATTTCCATGCCCTTTACCGACCAAGGGTAAAATCGTCATTTTACAAAAATAATTGCGTAACAACCCGGAATTTTAATTATTGGGTTTACGCAATTATTTTTGTAAAATGACGATTTTACCTCCGAGACACGATTATTTTTGTATAATGCCTCCGAGACGCGAGCCCCGTTAGCAGTCTGGAAACGATGGATAAACACATGAACCCGCAGTAGAGCTTGATTTGAGGTAGATCCTGGAGCAATTGGGTCGGGCCTTGACTTCAGTACTTCAAGGTAGGGATGCTGCTGAAGTTTCAAACATCGAGAGAGCCTAGAGATTTGGGCGACAGTATTTACGGGTGAGTCTGGCCCAGATGAAATTGCTCAAGAAAATGCTCCCGGAAAGTTTCCTAGGTAAATGCATGGACATCTCAGCCTAACAACTCCAAAGCATGCCACCAATGGTACGCATGACCACCTAGAAGGAGAGATGACAGTGGCTCAATATGAGTAGAAATTTCTTGAGTTGGCACGCTTTGTACTGGTTCTAGTGGCAACCGAGAGAGATAAGTACCGCAGATTCAAGTATGGGCTTAGAGGTGAGATTCAGTCAGTAGTAATGGCGGTGGCTCATACTTCTGTGAGGGACTTATCTGATGCTGCAGCTCGGGTAGAGTTGAGTTTGCCAGTTAACCAGCAGTTCAGTGGTTCCAGGCGACGCCGGGATCGCTGAAATTTCGGAGCCTCTAGTCAAGGACCATCCAAGAGAGGTGGTTATAGTTCTGGATCTTCTGGGAGTGCTTGATCCGGGTCAGGCAGTGGCGGAGCTGGTCAGGGACAACAGTCATCCGCTCAGTCTAGCGGTGCTTCAGTACAGTCAACCGGAAGACAGAGTGGCAGATCTGGTGACACTGGTTGTTTCTTCTGTGGGGAGACTGGTAATTTCAAAAGAGATTGTCAACATCGTCGTTCGAGTAGTAGTTCTTTGGGTCATGTTGCTATTGAACTAAGTCAGAGGGCAATATAGACGTCTGGTACTGTAGCAGGGAGCGAGACCCAATTCAGTGGGGCCAGCAGGGCCAGTGGGGCCAGCAGGGCCAGTTTGGCCAGCATGCCCAGAGGGAGGCATGGGGGTCGTGGTCGATCTTCGGGTACACATGCCCGATTTTTTGAGATGACGCAACATGAGGCCCTATCAAAACCAGAAGTGGTAACTGGTACGTTATCTATTTTTAATCGTGATGCTCGTGTTTTGATAGATCCCGGGGCAACACATTCTTTTATTTCTCGGGATTTCACACTGTTTGCTGATATAGAATTGTCCCCGATTGGTTGGGACATGGGTATTAGTAATCCTACTAGGGATATGTTATTGGCGAACCTCGTGATTCGCAGTTTCTCGGTGATAGTTGAAGGTCATGCGTTGGAGGCAGATTTAGTCCCCTTAGACATTTATGATTTTGATGTGATTCTAGGGATGGATTGGTTAACCATGCACCATGCACCATGCACCATGCCTCCATAGATTGTTATGACAAGAGTATGGTTTTTCGGAGTCCAGGTTTGCCGGAACTTACGTTTCGGGGAGATCGTAGGGTACTTCCCTCGGGAGTAATATTGGCTTTGACTGCTGATAAATTTTTGAGGAAAGGTTGTGAGGGCTATTTGGCTCACGTGTTTGATTCTCGGGATACTCCGATGAGAGTAGAGGATATTCATGTGGTGAGTGAGTTTTCCGATGTATTTCTAGAGGATCTTCATGGATTGCCACCTCACAAGGAGATTGAGTTCACCATAGAGCTTCTTCCGGGTACCCAACCTATATCGCAGGCATCGTACAGAATGACACCAGTAGAATTAAGGGAGTTGAAGACTCAATTGCAGGACTTGGTGGATATGAGATTTATTCGATCAAGTGTATCACCTTGGGGTGCGCCGGTGTTATTTGTAAGGAAGAAAGATGGTGGTCTGAGGTTATGTATCGACTACCGGCAGCTAAACAGTGTTGCGATGTGAAATAAGTATCCCTTGCCAAGAATTGATGATCTATTTGACCAGTTAAAAGGGGCAAGGTATTTCTCAAAGATTAACCTTCGATCTGGGTACCATCAGTTGAGGATCAGGGAAGGGGATGTTCCTAAAACGGCTTTCAGGACACGTTATGGTCACTATGAGTTCCTGGTCCCTTCGGGTTGACTAATGTACCAGCAGCATTTATGGATTTGATGAACAAGGTATTCCGAAGGTATTTGGATCGATTTGAATTTGTGTTCATCGATGATATCTTGGTGTATTCGAGGAGTGCTAAGGCACATGAGAAGCACTTGAGGTTGGTGCTGAATATGCTAAGGAAAAAGCAATTATACGCCAAGTTCAGCAAATGCCAGTTTTGGTTGACCAATGTGGGATTCCTAGGTCATGTGATTTCTGCTGAGGGTATCAGCGTGGATCCCCAAAAAGTTGAGACAGTGGCAAACTGGGAGCATCCAAGGACAGTGACAGAGGTGAGAAGTTTTCTGGATTTAGCGGGATATTATCGGCAATTTGTAGAAGGATTTTCTACGATAGTTGCCCCATTAACTCGGTTGACTAGGAAAGGAGTCAAGTTTGACTGGGATGATGGGTGTGAACAGAGCTTTCAACAGCTAAAAAGGAGGTTAACTTCTGCCCCAATATTAACCTTTCCAAATGGTAGCGGGGGATTCGAGGTGTACATTGATGCATCATTGCGGGGTATAGGGTGCGTGCTGATGCAACATGGGAAGGTGATAGCTTATGCTTCCAGGCAACTTAAACCCCATGAGTTGAATTACCCCATGCATGATTTGGAGTTAGCTGCGGTGGTACAAGCACTGAAGATCTGGAGACATTATTTGTATGGGGAGACATGTCGGATCTTTACTGACCATTAAAGTTTGAAATACTTCTTCACCTAGAAAGATCTGAATTTGAGGCAGAGAAGGTGGCTTGCGTTGATAAAAGATTATGATTGTACCATAGAGTATCACCCAGGAAAAGCCAATGTTGTGGCGAATGCCTTGAGCAGGAAGTCCATGGGTTCCTTGGCCCATTTGCATACAGTTTACCTACCGTTGCTAGTGGAATTTCGTAGAGCGGGAATTATATGTGACATGGATAGCCAGGGGGCCTTGTTGGCTAGCTTCCATGTGAGGCCTGTCTTGATTGACTGGATTATTGAGGTTCAACTCCAAGATCCTACTTTGTGTGTTATTAGGATGGAGTTGGAGGCTGGGAACATGCATGATTATGCAATTAGGGATGATGGGGCCTTGGTTAAGGATGGCCGGTTGTGTGTACCAAATGAGCTAGAGTTGAAGAGAGAAATTCTTGAGGTGGCTCATAGTTCTGCTTATGTTATGCGTCCAGGAGGTACCAAGATGTATCGTACTCTAAAGGAACACTACTGGTGGACTGGGATGAAAAGAGAAATAGCAGAGTTCGTGAGTAGATGCCTGACGTGTCAGCAAGTGAAAGCAGAGAGGCAGAAACCAACGGGGCACTACAACCATTACATATTCCGAAATGGAAGTGGGATCACATTACGATGGATTTTGTGTATAAACTTCCAAGCACTCAAAAAGGACATGATGGAATCTGCGTAATTGTTGATAGACTCACAAAGTTAGCACATTTCTTGCCAATACGGGATGATTACCGGATGGGCTAGTACGCCAAATTGTTTGTGAATGAGATCATACGGTTGCATTGGACTCTAGAGTCGATTATGTTAGATAGGGATCCTAGGTTTACCTCTAGGTTTTGGCGGAGTTTGTAGAAAGCCTTTGGAACTACATTTCATTTCAGTACAACTTTTCATCTTCAGAGTGACGGTCAGTCTGAGAGGACCATTCAGATTTTGGAGGATATGATGAGAGCTTGTGTACTGCAGTTTAAAGGAAACTGGGATTCACACCTGTCTTTGATGGAATTTGCATATAACAACAACTATCAGTTGAGTATTGGGATGTCTCCTTTCGAGGCACTATATGGGAGACAGTGCAGGACACCGGTATGCTGAAATGAGGTAGGTAAAAGGAGACTGTTGCCACCAGAGATAGTGGATATGACTGAGGAAAAGATTAGAATCATCAGAGAAAGGTTGAAGGCAACCCAGGATCGCCAGAAAATCTATGCAGACTGACGGACCAGAGACCTTGAATTTGAGGTCGGAGACTGGGTTTTCTTGAAATTATACGGTTGCATGAACTCTTGATAGTTCCGAAGACATCATGGAAGACATCATGAACTCTTGAGGTCGGAGACTGAGTCCTCGCTACATTGGGCTGTATGAGATTGTGGAGCGGATAGGACCAGTGGAGTACATACTTGCTTTTGTCTTCGGAACTATCAAGAGTTCATGATGCCTTCCATGTGTCCATGCTCCGGAAGTACCTATTTGATGAGTCTCATGTGTTGGAGGAGCAACCAATTAAGTTGAGAGATGATTTGACATTTGAGGAGCAACCAGTACAAATTCTAGATTGGAAGGAAAAGTACTGGGCATAAATACTATTCCTCTGGTTAAAGAGTAGTGGATGAATCTTAATGTAGAAGAGGCCACATGGGAAACCGAGGCACTGATGCGAGCGCAACATCCACATTTGTTCCAATGACAAATATGAATTTTGAGGACGAAATTTCTTTAAGGGAGGTGAATTGTAACAACCTGGAAATGTAATTATTGAATTTTTGTAAATTATTTTGTAAAAAGATGATTTTACCCTCGGTTGTTAAGGGGCGTGGATGCCAAATTTTATTTCGAGACACTTTAGGCTGTGTTTCAGGTACCGTTACGTAGGTCTCGAACTCACGAGTTCGTAGACAGGCGACATGCGGAAAATGGAGTTGTGGGAAAGATGCGAGTCTAGAATGTTCAGGGGCAGTTTGGTAATCTTCCATGGGTAGATATTTTTAACCCCAATTTGATATGATCTTCATCATTTCACTATCTCTCTCTCTCTCTCTCTCTCTCTCTATCTCTCTTAAACACACCCCGAACACGAGCGACCCGAAACCCAAAAACTAAAAATTGGAACTTCAAACCGAGGTAAGATACTCTATTTCTAGGCACTAATCAGATTCTCCTCTTTCCCGTGATCACAAAAGTACCAACCATATTTGGAGACAACCGCGGGAGATGCTGGACCGAGGAAAAGAAAAATCGGAAGTTCTAATTGATTTTTAGCCAACACAGGTACGAGTTTAGCATTTTGAGGTCATTTTTGAGTTCATGGGTTCGAGTAGATAGATTTAGACGTAAAATTCGTGAAAAATTGTTGAGATTTGAAGAAGTTAGGAAAAACTCAAGGTCGGCCGAAATAGGGTTTTTCGACGACGACAGACGGCGGTGCTGTCGTCTTCTCTAACGAGACTCCGACGACAGCAGACGGCAGCGTGGTCGTCTTCTCCGGTGAGACGCCTGTGACTGGGTTGGTCAGACGGGCTGACGTGGCATGCCACCTGGCTGCCACGTAGAGCCACGTGGGTGCCACTTGGCCACACAGTCAGCAGTCAATTGACTTAACGGTCAACTGACGTCGTCAAGGTTTGACGAAATATGTTGACGGCGTCGGCATATTCCGTCAAAAGTTAACGGAGTTGAACAGAACCCTAACACCGTTAGTCTGGACGGAATATTCCCATTTCGTCGGGATATTCCGTCAAAGCGACGAAATATTCTGCCGTGAACAGTTCCGGGCACATGGGGGCCCCGTGACGACGCGTGGGACCGATTCTGGGGTCACGATGGCGCCTGTCAACTAGTTTTTGACGTTCCGGATCTGTTGGCGCAAGTTTCGGGTTGATCGAACGTCGTTTAGCGGTAGTTTTGGGTGTCCAAAGTTGCTGCATTTTTAATGAGACGTAGGCGGACCTCCCGGTCCCGGGGTTTAGGGAGTTTAAACGTAGGATTTTTATTATCGCCAGTAATCCCGATTGTTAATATTAACAGGCGATACTGCTCCAGGAACTTCGGAGGAGCGTATGACTCGTTATTGAGCTTAGTTGGACCTGTGGTGAGCGGACTTTGGTTTATAAATTGTAATGCATGCATAAAGGTATCTTTGAATTAAATTCTGTTATGTATTGTTTGTGACAATTTCTGGAATTTAGAAATTATTACTAGACACAATTTTCCATATTTGAGTGAAAATGTGTTTTGGGGAAATGGCCTGGTTTTTGGACTCGGTTTTTTTGTTGTCTTGACGTGGTAATTATTGAGTCCGTGATTTAGGGTTAGACCTGTATTTGTGATTGACTGGATTTGGCCATAAATGATTTTTCAATGACTTTGGCTTAGGCCAAGAAACAAGAATTTCAAAACACGGATTTTGGTTTTCACTGGATTTTTGTCCTCGATGGTCAAGGTTTCTCCGACTGGCGTTGAGGGGTTTTGCTCCGCTAGTTCGTTGAGGGTTCTCCGACGTTGGTGTCGATGGTCGTTGAGGCTATCTACGCGTAGCACAGGTTTATGCACAATCTTGATAGGATTTTCCCACCTGTAAAACAAGGGTTAAAATCACACAAATAATACCTGCAAGAGTACAGGGCTGTTGTAGTATAGCACTGAATGCAGGGTCGATTTCCTCAGGGACTGATATGGATAATTCTTATTTTTAGAATTCATTTTTAATTAATAATAAAATAATCGCAATAATTTTGGTGACTGAATAAAAATTAAGTAAACAATGTAAATAAGTACTAGGGTTCAACCTTCACCATTAACAATCATATGTGACTTAGAAAAGAATCTATGAATCAATACATGCAACTTTGAAGGTTAGATTTTTCGAAAGCATATTTTCCTCGTGGGCATTCAAGTGAAAACGTATACCTAACATGCGATTAGTCTATGGCATTTAGATCTAATTCTACATGCAAGATTCATTAAGTTCATGAAAATCTTTTATAACCATGCAATCTCTTAGTTATGGTATTTAACCTAGATGTATTACAATCCTTAATCACAAGAAGCTAATCCCAATTTTTAGGTGGGCATTCCTATAAAATTGCATCAAATTACTTGTCTAAATATCCTAAGGGTGATCAAGCATTAAGATATAAAGATAGTTTTAAACAGTGATTAAAGATTCAAAGCATGCATATACGAAAACATAGGAAAAAGATAAATCACATAATCATGTTAAGGCTTAGGTCTAACCCTAGTGAGAAAATTAGCTACTCATGCTCATAATGAATAGAAACAATTTCATTAAAATTGAAGTTAAGAGAACAAACAGTTTGTAGAACAAGGGTAGCCGAAATCCCAGCTTTGCCGTGCTCTTAGATGGAGAATTGTAATCTGAATTCTGGTGTCCCTAAATCTAAGCCAAGCTTGGGTATTTATAAGGAAAGATTCCTAATCCTACTTTGAAAAGGAATAAAATAACAATAAGAAAATCTAATTCCTAGTTTAAACATAAATAGGAAAGCATATGCCTTCTCCTCCTTGAATTGGGATTTTATTGATATACTTCCTTCTTTTGCTCCAAACACTCCTTCTAGAATAAACCTGTCAATATAATCAATTCGAGTATCAATTCCTCCCAAAATAATAATAATAACTAATTAAATATATGGGAAATACAAGTATATATTTGACTCATCAAATACCCCCAAACTTGAATTGTTACTTGTCCTCAAGTAAATAAAACAAAACTAAGAAAACATTGAGAAAAATAAAATGCCACTTTCGCAGGGAACTCGATAGTGCTGAGCAAACACTACATGCCTTTAAACCCCTAGGTGTCCCTAGTAGGAGGAGTTGTGTCTCCTGAGGGTTTACCAGTTATGATACCCACAAACACTTTCAAAATTTGTTAAACTTAATTTAACCTTCCTTCCATTGAATATAAAGCAACACTCATAAAAGCAAAATCAAAATTCTCAAGTCATAAGAAAGTCTAAAAGAGAGAGCAAATCCACACTTTCAAAACAGAAGATTACCAGATTCTGGTGAGCAATCCATAAACCATATTCGTGTAATGTGAATTTCAACAAAATTATAAGAGTTAAACCAGTCCCTCACTTGCATTACATCTGTACCCACCAACTGTAAAATCACTTAACCTATCACCATCCAAAGCATTCTTGCCTGAAATTTTTATTTTTATTTATTTTTTTGTTATTTATTGTTATTATAATAAATAATTTTTTTTATTTTTTATTTTTTATTTTTTTATAACAAATGATGGAATTTTATTTAACATTAAGCAAGCTTTCTATCCAACCCATGTAACGAGCTTTAGATCGATGACTCCCAAATCAGATGACTTTAGGGCACCAGACAACAAATGTCCCAAAGGATTTATTTACTCGAATTGGAAAGGCTAGCATGTAATTGATGGGTAAATGCACACCCTTATTTTAGGGCTCGGACTCACCTCCGATTTACTTATGGCTTTCACTTTTTCGAACCTTGGACGGTAACAAATTAAATAACCCACAATCTTAGGGTAAGAAAAATTAGCATGGGCGAAACAAATTTAAATCCCACGAATAAGTTGATGTGCATGTGCAAAATTGAATATGGTAAGAATTGTGTGCAAAAATCAACTATATGTTCTTGGTGGTTATGCTCTAATATTTACTCTCACTTATGAAGTTTCAAATTTCGATCATAGCAAATAGAGTGCATTAAAAATAATTTAGGAAGGAAAAATCAAATTAAGTCTAAACAAAAATCGTTGTTATTTTATGTTTATTTTTTTTCTAAAATGTTTATTTTATATTTTTTTTTTGTTGTTTAATTAATTTTTTTTATTTATTTATTTTTTAATTAGACACAAACAAAATGATAGTTTTCTACCCCCAAACTTATCATGCAACATGTCCCCATGGTGCAAAAGAGGAAAGGACAAAGAAAAACTAAAGAAAAGAAAAAAGAAAAACAAAACAAAATAAAGATTTAATCATAAAAAGGAAAAGAAAATAGAAAGTAAGAAGAGCACCTGGGGGTCGAACCAAAGACCTGAGCTGTGCTCCCAGCCAGTAAAACGGCGTCGATTTCTTGATTTTTTAGGAACAACTTGTGTTGGGCTTATCCATGGGCTGTCTGAAATTGGGTAGATAATGCCTGCGTCTAGAAGTTTTAGGACCTCACTCCGAACAACGTCTTTCATGATTGGGTTCAATCGCCTTTGAGCATCAACAGTAGGCTTGCTGTCTTCTTCCAGTAAGATACGATGCATGTAGATTGATGGACTAAGGCCTTTTATGTCGGCTATTGTCCACCCAATGGCCTCTTTGTACTTGCGTAGGATTCTGAGTAGCTTGTCTTCCTCTAGGTTGGTGAGGTCCGCTGCAATGATCACAGGCAGAGTTTCTTGGTCACCAAGGTGTGCATATTTGAGATGGGCTGGAAGAGGCTTCTTTTCCAGCTGAGGGGCTATCTCAATGGAAGGCGGTTGTGGCGTCTTTGGGGGCCCAAGTGCTTCAATCTGAGGTCGCCACCATGGATAGGGTGGTCGGTTGCTATCTAGTGCCGCCATAATTTCTGCAATATCTTCCTCGTTTTGGCAGAGGATGGGGTCCATGAGTGCTGCCTCTAGAGGGTCGGTAAAGAGCAATTGTCTCTGTGCCATGCAGGTTACCTCCTCCAAAACTTCAATTCTGCTACACTCTGAAATTTCAGGGGGTCTTTTAGCCATGTCAAATAGGTTTAATACCACAGTTTCATCTTGCACACGGAATGTAAGAGTGCCAGCTTCTACGTCTATCAGTGTGCGGGCTGTGGCCATGAAGGGTCGGCCAAGGATTAGGGGCGTCTCTTTGTCTTCCACCATATCGAGTACCACAAAATCGATGGGTAGATAGACTTTATCCACTTTGATGATGAGATCTTCAATGATGCCCTTAGGGTAAGTGAGGGATCGGTCAGCCAATTGGAGAACCATTGGTGTAGGTCTGAGCTGTCCTGCTCCTAATCGCTTAAATATTGAGTAGGGCATAAGGTTGATGCTTGACCCCATATCTATTAGAGATTGCTGAAATTCGGAATTCCCTATTGTGCAGGAAATAGTAAAGCTGCCCGGATCTTTTTTCTTTGGTGGCAGTTTGTGTAGAAGGGCTGCACTACACTGTTATGTCAAAACCACTTTTTCCAGGTCTGAAATTTTTTTCTTATTGGCGCATACCTCCTTCAAAAATTTTGCATAGGAAGGGATGTGCTTTATAGCATCTAGTAGAGGTAGATTGATATGTACCTTGGCTAATGTCTGCATGAAGTCAATGGTCTGTTGGTCTTTGTTTGAGAGGCGCTGCTGCCTTTCTGGGAATGGCAGTGGCGGAGTGTAGGCAGGGACGTTGGATGGAGCAAATTTAATTTGTGGGGTGAATAGTTCAACTTGAGGTTCAGGTTCAATATGTGATTCGGTGGTATTATTTTCTGATTGGGATGACTTTGATGCCTCCCAATTGTCATAACTTTTCCCCCCTTGTAAAGTCCTTACCATCTTACAGTGCTCGGCTCCTCTCGGGTTTGGAATAGGTTGACTGGGAAAAACCCCTTTATCCCTTTCAGAAATTTCTTGGGCCAGTTGGCTAACTTGCTGCTCCAAGTTTTTAATTGATGCTTGAGTATTTTGTTGATTCTGGGTAGAGATCTCAATAAACCTGGTAAGCTGCTCTTCTACACTCAATTGGCGTGGTGCGGCCGGTTGGGTCTGATGGTTGAGTGGCTGTTGATAATTCTGCTGGTAATTGGGCCGGACCTGGTGTTGTCCATTCCACCCAAAATTTGTATTATTTTTCCATCCAGAATTATATGTATTGGGGTAGGCATCATTACGGGGTCTTGGGAAGGAACTCATGCCATTTACTTGTTCTTGGACAAGGTCGGGATACCCATCCTTCTGAGGACATTGGAGGACATTATGTGTAGGGTCTTCACATATGGCGCAAACCTGTGTTGTCTTTGGGGCGGCGGTGGCGAGCATAAAACTGTTGATCTTCTTTTCCAATTGGGTGATTTGTGCTGCAATATTCGGGGTACCATGTCCTTGTGCTACATCATAGATGTGTCCCCTCGTATGAGAGCCATCATCCGTCCATTGTTGAGATTCGTTAGCCATTAGCTCAAATATTTCAAATGCTTCACGAGCTGTTTTGGATATGAGAGAACCACCTGCGGATGCGTTGACGTAACTTTTGGTGATGTGGTTGAGTCCATCATAAAAGATGTTCATCTGCATGTCTGAATCCAATCCATGGTGGGGGCAACGCATATACAGGTCATTGTACCTCTCCCAAGTATCATGAAACGACTCATTAGATTTCTGGGAGAAGGCCAGTATTTCTTTTTTTAAAGCAAGAGTCTTGGATGATGGGTAGAATTTGTTTAGAAACCTTGTTTGTAACTGTTCCCATGCTGTTATGCTCCCTGGAGGTAATGAATCTAGCCAAGCCCGAGCTTTATCCTTCAAGGTGTAAGGAAAAAGCCTTAACTTAATTGCCTCATTTGAAATCCCCCGAACAATGATGTTGTCACAACCTGACAAGAATTCAGATATGTGCATGTTTGGATCACTATTTGGGAGTCCATGAAAAGTGGGTAGAAGCTCAAGCATGTGATGCCTGATCTCAAAAGTGACTCCGTCCTGTACCTCGGGGTACACGATGCATTGTGGGGTTCCATTCCCACGTGCTGCAAGGCTTTTGCTAAGCGGTGCGCCGACTTCAGGTATTGTTAATGCCATTGGTGCTGGCAGTATGTTGTCTATCTCTGTGAACAAAGCTGCAAGGAAAGTTCCTTTGAGTGTGAACCTTGCGTTAGTTGCTTGTAGTTGTCTTCTTCTTCTTGCTGTTCTTTCAGGTTCAGGATCGAATTGTGCTAGAATCGGGTTCGTAGATCGTGTAGCAATAACCATGCACAATTAGATAGTCCTGCAAGAGTAGAGACCTGTGCGTAAATGTTGATTTGGTGAAGTATAGAAAAAAAATGAAAATAAATAATTAACTAAAAGTAAATTAAAATAAGAGTAATCTGCACAGTCCCCGGCAACGGCGCCAATTTCTTGATAGGATTTTCCCACCTGTAAAACAAGGGTTAAAATCACACAAATAATACCTGCAAGAGTACAGGGCTGTTGTAGGATAGCACTGAATGTAGGGTCGATTTTCTCAGGGACTGATATGGATAATTCTTATTTTTAGAATTCATTTTTAATTAATAATAAAATAATCGCAATAATTTTGGTGACTGAATAAAAATTAAGTAAACAATGTAAATAAGTACTAGGGTTCAACCTTCACCATTAACAATCATATGTGACTTAGAAAAGAATCTATGAATCAATACATGCAACTTTGAAGGTTAGATTTTTCGAAAGCATATTTTCCTCGTGGGCATTCAAGTGAAAACGTATACCTAACATGCGATTAGTCTATGGCATTTAGATCTAATTCTACATGCAAGATTCATTAAGTTCATGAAAATCTTTTATAACCATGCAATCTCTTAGTTATGGTATTTAACCTAGATGTATTACAATCCTTAATCACAAGAAGCTAATCCCAATTTTTAGGTGGGCATTCCTATAAAATTGCATCAAATTACTTGTCTAAATATCCTAAGGGTGATCAAGCATTAAGATATAAAGATAGTTTTAAACAGTGATTAAAGATTCAAAGCATGCATATACGAAAACATAGGAAAAAGATAAATCACATAATCATGTTAAGGCTTAGGTCTAACCCTAGTGAGAAAATTAGCTACTCATGCTCATAATGAATAGAAACAATTTCATTAAAATTGAAGTTAAGAGAACAAACAGTTTGTAGAACAAGGGTAGCCGAAATCCCAGCTTTGCCGTGCTCTTAGATGGAGAATTGTAATCTGAATTCTGGTGTCCCTAAATCTAAGCCAAGCTTGGGTATTTATAAGGAAAGATTCCTAATCCTACTTTGAAAAGGAATAAAATAACAATAAGAAAATCTAATTCCTAGTTTAAACATAAATAGGAAAGCATATGCCTTCTCCTCCTTGAATTGGGATTTTATTGATATACTTCCTTCTTTTGCTCCAAACACTCCTTCTAGAATAAACCTGTCAATATAATCAATTCGAGTATCAATTCCTCCCAAAATAATAATAATAACTAATTAAATATATGGGAAATACAAGTATATATTTGACTCATCACACAACTCGAGGTATATCGGGTTTGTGGAGGGTATTCGGGAACAGTGGGTTATGTGTTGATATATTTTGTGTCCAGGTCAATTTACATGATTTTAAACTCCTTTGAGGAGGATTTTCAAACCAAATTGTGGACCACGGTGTGTTTTTCATTATACAGATTTTCATGGGTCCAACCAAGTGTTTTTAATGAAAGATGAAATTTCGGTGGTTTTTAGATTATCTTTATATCATATTTGCATAAAAAGAAATGTTTATGTTATGCATGCATGGTTTTACTCGTGGAGGGAAAAAGGTAAGATTTCCTCGGAAAACGATTTCTAAATGATTATTTTTGTCCACTCATAACTTTTGTGTTTTAAATCCCTCAAGGCTATTGTGTTGACGTGGGCACTTTCAGAGGCGGAGACATTAGAATATCAGCTATGCTATTACCTATACTCGAGTAGGATATTTAATTATGTAATTATTATCCTACCTAGATGCTCTGATAATACTTTTGGACTTACTGTAACATTTTCAATTTTATGCGTTGGATGGTTGTTATCAGTTGGAATTTGGAGTGCTATCTGATCTCTTGTCTGACAGGTGAAAGACGGTTAACCAGTCCCTAAGGGAGACTCTGCCAAATGTTTGGCACAGTTCTCATAATTACATTGTTAGGACTTAAGGGTGTTTTGGGAAATTCCTTAGGTTGTTAGACGGGAGCAGGGTTCTTCCCAGGTTTGAAGAGGAAATTCGGGAAGGGTCCTTACAAAGAGGAGTTTGATGCCGTATGTCTCACAGAACGCCCTGATGCGAATGCAATCAAATTGGTTCCCATTATCAGTGACAATGGTTTGTAGGGTCCCGAAGCGGCAGATGATGTGTTGGTAGACAAAGTGCTCGATCTGGGCTGCTGTGATGGTTGCTAATGGTTTTACCTCTGCCCATCTCATGAAGTAGTCCACAGCTACAACTGCGTAGTTGACCTTTCCTTTGCCATCAGGCATTTGGCCGATGAGATCTAGTCCCCATTGGGAGAACGGCCAAGGACTAAGCATAGAAGTTAAGTGCTCTGCTGGGAGGTGAGGGATTTGTGCATGTCACTGGCACTTGTCGCATTTTTCCGTGAGTTCAATGGCATCTAAGAGCATGGTGGGCCAATAATACCCTTGCCTGAAGGCCTTTTGTGCCAAAGTTCTGGACCGAGAGTGATCTCCGCAAATGCCTTCGTGTATTTCCCTATCATGTAATCACCCATGTCTGGTGTCAGGCACTTCAATAGTGGGATAGTGAAACCACACTTGTAGAGATGGTCATGTTGGATGGTGTATCGAGTTGATTGTATCCTGATTTTCTTGGCCTCCACCTTGTCCTCTAGTAGACTGCCGTCATGGAGGAATGCTTTAATGGGATCCATCCAGGTGGGACTAGTGTTGATGGTGTATATTAGGCGTGGTCTCGTGCTGGGCACGTGTTGAACTTCTACGGGAACATTTCGCTTCTCCTTCTCATCCATTGAGGATGCAAGTCTTGCTAGAGCATCGACACGACTATTTTCCAATCTTGGTATTTTTTTTATTTCATAGGCCAAGAAGCTTTGAAGAAGTTGCTTTGCCATGACCAAGTAAATTGACATGGATACGTCCTTGGCTTCAAAGTCGTTGTTGATTTGGCTGACCACCAATTGTGAATCACTGTAGATTCTCAACTGTTTGGCCTCTAGGTCTTTGGCAAGACGTAGGCCAGCCAATAGTGCTTCGTATTCAGCTTCGTTATTGGATGCCTTGAAGCTAAAGCGGAGGGCAGATTCTAACTTGACCTGTTATGGGGAAATGAGAACTAGTCTTGCTCATGATCCACTATGGCAAGCGGACTCGTCCACGTATAGTATTCAACATGGGTGTTGTGGATCAATTGGGGGTGCCTTGGTTGATTCTGGGATTTCCTTGGTGGTGATTCCTTGCGGAGGGGTTGCCTCTGGTGGTATGTATTGTGTAGGTTGGTAGGAGTATTCGGCGATGAAGTCAGCCATTGCTTGTCCTTTCTCAGTTGTCTTGGCTACGTAGGAGATGTCAAACTCGCTTAGCTCGATGCCCATTTGGTGAGACGGCCAGAGATGTCTGGCTTTTGTAGAACTTGTCTCAAGGATTTGTTTGTGACGACCTTGATCTCATGTGCTTGGAAGTATGGCCTGAGCCTTCGTGCTGTGACCACTAGAGCCAGAGCAAGTTTCTCCAGGTCAGGGTAACTGGTCTCTGCATCCTGAAATGATTTGCTGACGTAGTAGACAGGATGTTCTACCACTTCCCGTCTTGTAATAAGAACAGAGCTGACAACTGAGGTTGATACTGATAAGTATACGAAGAGATGCTCTCCAATCTCTGGTCTTGCTAGGAGTGGTGCCCTGCTCATGTATTGCTTGAGTTCAACGAATGCCTTGTTTTATTCTTTCGTCCAATCAATATGTTTGTTCTTGCCTTTTAGATCTTTGAAAAATGGGGCTCACCTGTCTGTTGCTTTGGATATGAAGCACGTGAGAGCTTCTACTCGTCCCATCAAGCTTTGGATGTCCTTGTGGGTTTGCGGAGGTTGCATGTCAAGGATTGCCTTGAACTTTCAGGATTTGCCTCAATACCTCTCTGGCTGATCATATACCCCAAGAATTTTCCTGATCCCACTCCAAAGACACATTTGGTGGGGTTGAGACACATCTTGTATTCCTTGAGGACTTTGAACATCTTAGCCAGGTTGGGAATATGTTCGTCATCTGTTTTGCTCTTCACAAGCATGTCATCCACATAGACGTCCATTATTTTACCGATTTGATCGGCGAACATGAAGTTGACCAATCTTTGGTATGTTGCTCCTGCCTTCTTTAGGCCGAAAGACATAACATTTCAACTGGTGATGTTGCTAGACTCTAATGGTTGTGATGTGTCTATTGAGAACATTCTACATGATATTCGGGTTCTTCGTAGGTCTTTTAGTTACTTATCTTTTAGCTTTGCCCCACGGGGTTGTAACAAGGCAGGTCCCATTATGGCTGCTCATGTGAAATTATTTGGAGGGTGCCATGTCTGGTCAAGCTTTAAACCAGATTGGCTATTTAACCTTCTCGCCGAGGATGTTGGAGTTTTTGTTCAGTTTAATTCAAATAAATTACTATTTCGGAAAAAAAAAGACACCTAGGTTAGTTCGAAAGCTTGTATGGATTTGATCACTTGGATTCATGAGGATCTGGTTATAGCCTGAGTAAGCATCCATGAAGCTGAGAAATTCATGTTTCGCTGTGGCGTCCACCATCATATCGATCTTAGGCAATGGGAAACTGTCCTTGGGACAAGCCTTGTTGAGATCGGTGAAGTCGATGCACATGCGCCAGGATCCGGATGGTTTCTTGATAAGTACTACGTTCGCTACCCAGGCGGCATATATGGCTGTCCGGATGAAGTGTATGGTGCTCAACTTTGTGATTTTGGCATGCATGGCCAACTGTCTCTCGATATCATAACTCCGTTGTTTCTATGTGACTGGCTTGAATGATGGGTCGACGATTAGCCTATGGTAGATCACGTCGGTGGAGATGCTGGGCATGTCTGCGTAAGACCATGCGAAGACTTTAGTATTTTCCTTCAAAAACTCTACGAGGGCTGCTCGTATGGTAGGCTTCAACTTTGAACCAATATGGACCATACGATCTTTGTGTTGATCAGATAGAGGTATTGCCTCTGTCTCTTCCACATGTTCTACCTGTGGCATGTTTGCAAGGTCTCGTGGATCTTCCGGGGGTTTGTCTCAGAATTCCTCCATGAGCTTTGGGTCAATGGGGTCATCTCCCAGGGCAGTTTCGGTGACAGATAGAGTTTCTATTTGATCTGATTGATCTTGCTTGCTTGTTTTGGTTAAGGCAGTGGCATAGCATGATCTTCCGGAGAGCTGGTATCCTCGCAGTTGGCCCGTTCCCATGGCGGTTGGGAATTTCATCAGTAGTAGGTGGGTTGCCACGATGGCTTTCATTTGATTGAGTAATCCTCTTCCGATAATGGCGTTGTAGGCCATGCGACAATTGACCACAAGGAAATTCGTGATGGTTGTGGCTATCTTTGGGGTAGCGCCCATTGATATTGGTAGAGAGATGATGCCCTTGGGTAAGACTGAGTCCCCTGAGAAGCCCAGAAGTGGCGGGACCTTTTGGTCGAGCTCCTTCTCGTCTATGCCCATATGTTTGAAAGCATCCCAGAAGAGTATATTGACCGAGCTCCCGGTGTCAATGAGTATTGTTCCTACGTCGTAGTTGGAAATTTGGGCCCTGATGATGAATAGGTCATCGTACGGGAACACGGTGCCCTTTTCCTCTTCCTCTGAGAACGTGATGGGTTCCCATCCCTTCTTGGCTACCTTAGCTGCTCGATCGGAGTCGATGCTGAGTACCTGGTGGGTGGCTTGGGCAGCTCGAAGGTAGTTCTTCTTCGCTCGGTTGGAAGTGATTGAGGAGGATATGGTTGGTCCTCTGATGTGTTGATCTGCTGCTGTGCCACGGGCAAGGGGGGATGTTGTAGAAACTGATTGAGTTTGCCTTCGCGGATTAGCTACTCATCAATGTCCTTGAATGCAGTGCATTCTTCAATGGTGTGGCCATTGTACTTGTGGTATTGGTAGAAAGCTTCTTTGTTGTGGATGGGGCGATAGTTGGGGTTCCTTGGCTTGGCCTTAGGGATCATACCATCCACATTAGGCAGCACATGATCCAGAGAGGTGTTCAATACTGTGTATGTTTCAAAGCGACATTTTGGCCCGGAGTTATCTCCCATCAATGCTCGTCTGCCTTGGTGATGGATGTCACCTCGCTTGAACCCTCTATTACCATAGTTTGATCCTTCTTCTTGTCATGATGATGTCCGTCATAGGTGAGTTTCCTATTTCCTTGATGAGATTGGTTGGAGCCCTGATTGTAGCCTCCCGAGTTGTGGTTGGTCTTATCGTGGCTGCTGTTGTTGCTTGGGGGAGTTGAGTACGATGGTGCTCTGGTATCCTTGGTGGGAGTGTGGAAGAATTCTGCTTTGGTGTGGATGCTGCCCTTCACATGATCTCATTGTAATCCTTCCATTCTTCAGTATGGGCTGCATACTTGAAGGGTGACTCCCTGAGACCGCTTCGGAAAGTGTTGAATGCAGCCTTGTCATTCGTGTCCCGGCAGCGGGAGTATTCGAGGATAAACCTGGCGGCATATTTTTGAAGTGTTTCATCTTCTTCCTGCCTGAGGGAGAAAATATCTTCCGTGGAGACTAGCCTATCCATCTGGATCATAAATTGGTTGAGCAAGGTTGTCTGTAATTCATCGAAGGAGTCGATGGTATTGGGAGCCAGGTGGTAGAACCAATTAAGAGCTGTATCAGTAAGAGTAGAACTGAAGATAAGGCATTGGACCTCGTCCGTCGCGTTCTTGTATGCAAGGGCAGAGACAATTGTTTAAGTGGGTGACAGAGTGGCCTTTTTCCATGTAGAGAGCTATTTTCATAGGCTTGACCTTTGATCTATGTCTTGACCGAAGGATTCGGTTGGTGAAAGGACCGGTGCTAGTCTTTCCCTAAGTTGGTGCTTTACCCTTATCCTTCTCTACCTCAAGATTGCGCATTCGGCGTAAGAACCTTTCCACCAGGGCATTTTCCTGTTGAGGTGGAGGCGGATTTGGTTGGTGTTCCTCTTGACCATTGCTTCTTTCTCAGCGATTTCTATTTCTCTTTTGGCCATGGGAGTAGCTCCCGGTAGTTTAGCCAGTCTCATCTTGCATTTCTCGGGTGTTTGCCCTTTGTTGTGGTTCATGACCTCTCATCCTTTGATCTTCTTAGCAGTTGGCCATGCCGAACGCATGTCCCTTCGTCTGTCGGCCTGTCGTAGTTAAGATGGGCAAGGGAGGTTGTCCCACAACTCTGGGGTCTGATGTAGCGTAAGTTAGGCGAAGGGGCTCTAACTCAACTTGGCGATCTTCTAATAGTTGGCGGGAATCCTGATAGATCCTTGGTTGAGAGGGACCGGCACCGCTGGGTGGTTGGATGAGCAGTCGCCCTCCGGATGAGGTGGGGTTTGCCCTAGACTGCTGTTTCTTATGCCTGTATGAGGAAATTCGCTCGATGACAGGTTGATCGATCGGGGTGCGGTCGGTCACAATCTGGTCGGCTAGGACTTGGTAGGCTGGCCCTTGTCTCGCCCTTGATTGCGCTGGGACATCCTTACAAGGGCGAGTGTGCTCTCGTATTGCTCAGACATGACCTGATTCTTAGCGTCCACAGACGGCGCCAAACTGTTGATGACAAAAATTGACCAACTTAGAGTTGCATCGTTGAGCTCGCTTGACTCGCTCTCCTCGGGGCTAGAAAGACTTGCAGGGAGAAGGTAAGAGCAAAGGAGCACCGGTGGGGTGCCGGCTTAACAGTCTCCGATGCTTAAGTCAGTTAAGTGTGGATGGCACTGTAGTAATTAGGCAGCGTAAGGACAAGGTTGTCATTACCTTTTTGAGGGGAGGTGCTCTTGTATTTATAGTGGCATTGAATGTTGTAGGTGAAACATTTCGATGTGGGTTAAATGTCCCTGATTCTGGAGCTAACATGTGTTCTGGTGGTCTCAAGTTCCGTGGTTGTGTTGGCACGGTCAGCCGATGGACAGGTAGGCCGACCGATGGACAGGTAGTCCCGTGGTTGTCCAAGGCTGCGTTGGTGGAATGCACCTGATGTTGTAGATTTATATTGGCGGGACTTATCGGCCTTGACCAGGTTGACCAAATTAGGTACGAACAGTAGGGATTAGTGGAGTCAATTGTTTTTCACGAACCTTCTAAAAGGGTCCCTAGCCTTGCCTATTTAAGCCTGTGTATTCCATCTAAGAAGGTACTCAAGTTGCTATAGGCTAGAAGATCACTTACATAAATCAAACGTTGCAGAGAATAGACAGGCTAGTTAAACAACCATGGCTGGAGGTACGCTTACTTGTTTCATCTATTCCGCTGTGCAATATGTTACAATAAATATCTACATGTGGGATCAGAGCCACCATCAGTACATATTGTTCACAACACAGATTGTTTGTGCACGAGATGATATTTTTTTTTATCATGTTGTTTAATTTCAATTTGTATTCTTGCCATTAGCATTTTTTATTTACTAATGCATTGAAGTAATATAATCTGCATATATTTAACTGATGCCATGTAAGGTTGAACATCACATTAACTTAAGAATAGCCACAACATCTTAATTAGGATAATTTGATTAGTGATTAACATGGACGATTTAAGGTTTTGGTCGTTGGACAGTAAATAATGAATATGGCATGTAAATGTTAATTTCAATTAATTCATTCAAATAGTACTCTACCACACAGGAAACTATTTGTTTGGTGTTCTAATTGGAATAAGATTGTGATCTGGACAAATATAGGGCTTTCCTAGGCCCATAGGTATGAAATTTTTTTTTTTAGTGTCACTGATTGCTAGCTTTATTAATAAAGTTATGTAAATTCTATGTGTTATGCAACCGCAGGAAGGTTTGAATTTACATTAATTAAGTAATTTGCATGTTGTTTTATTTGGTTTGCAGTTGTTGCTTTCGATTCATCTTGTGTTCCAATATTGTGTGGTGACAATTTTTTTGAATGGAAAGAAAAAGTCTTGTTGGCATTAGGGTGGATGGATCTCGACTTGGCACTTCGTGTGAATGAATCACCCATTCCCATAGAATCAAGTACGCTTGAAGAGAAAAACTCATATGAGAAATGGGAACGATCCAATCGCTTGAGTTTGAATCTGATCAAGTCGAGTGTTAGCAAGAGCATTAGGGGTTCAATCCCTGAATGCGATAAGGTGAAGGATTTCATGAAATCCATTGAAGAACAATTCGTGAAATCCTGTAAGGCACTTGCTAGCACCCTGATGCAAAAGCTTTGAGGCATGAAGCATGACAATTCAAAAAGTGTGCGTGAGCATATTATGCAAATGAGGGACATCGCTGCTCAACTCAAGTCCTTAGAGATTGAGGTTTCAGAATCCTTCTTAGTCAATTTCATTCTCAACTCTCTTTCTGTTGACTATGGGCCATTCAAAATCTCTTATAACACACATTAGGAAAAATGGTCAACTAATAACTCTTGACCATGTGTGTGCAAGAGGAAGAGAGGTTGAAGCGTGAGAAGCTGGAGACAGCTCATTTGGTGTCTCATGTGAAAGGAAATGCTAAGAAAGTAAATGGTGGTTCTCAAGTGAAGAAAGAAGGGAAAATGCCAATGAAGAAACATGGTGATAAGGATGGGTGCTTCTTTTGCAAGAAGAAGGGACACATGAAGAAAGATTGTCACAAGTACAAGGCCTGGCTTGAAAAGAATGGTACTCTCTTTGCTTATGTGTGTCATGAATCTTATCTTGCTGAAGCTCCTAGTAATACATGGTGGATTGATTCGGCTGCAACAATTCACATTTCCAATGTCATGTAGGGCTTCCTAAACCAAAGGAAACTGAAGGGAAATGAGCAAAACATCTATTCTGGAAACCAGATGCACTCAAGTGTTGAAGCTGCGGGGACTTTTCGAATAATTTTGCAATCTGGTTTCTACTTAGATTTGGAAAACATTTTTTATGTTCCATCTTTTTCTAGAAATTTAATTTCAGTTTCCAAGTTAGTACTTTGTAATTTCAAGGTTTGTTTTGAAAAACCTAAAATAAGTTTGTTGAAGGATGATTTATTTGTTGGAGATGGAATTTTATTTGATAGTTTATTTAAAATGAATTTAGACCCCACATATGAGAATAGCTTTTTAACCATGCATGATGAAGTTGGCCTCAAGCGTTGTATTATTAATGAGCACTCCTCAAAGTTATGGCATAGGAGGTTAGGTCACATCTCCAAAGAGAGAATTAAGAGATTGGTGAATGATTGAGTCTTAACACCTCTTGACTTTGCTGATTTTGGTACTTGCGTGGACTGCATTAAAGGTATGCAGACCAATGAGTCACCTAAAAAATGGTGCCAATAGGAGTTCTGAATTACTTGAGATTATACACACAGACCTTTGTGGACCACTTTCCACTCCTTGTTTTAATGGTTAGAGATATTTCATCTCATTCATAGATGATCATTCAAGATATATGTATCTCTATCTTATACATGATAAGGCTGAAGCACTCAATACTTTTCAAACATATACAGCAGAAGTAGAGAAACAAAAGGAAAGAAAAATTAAGATCATTAGATCTGATAGGGGTGGAGAATATTATGGAAGGTACACAGAAAAAGGACAAATGCATGGTCCATTTGCAAAGTTTCCTGAAAAATAAGGCATTATTGTGCAATATACCATGTTTTGCACACCACAACAAAACGATGTAGCCAAAAAGAGAAACCATTCGTTTATGGAAATGGCAAGGAGTATGATTAACAATTCAAGTCTTCCCTTATTTTTGTGGAGTGAAGCCTTAAAAACTGCTGTATATGTTTTAAATGGAGAGTCCCATCTAAGTCTGTTCCAAATTCTCCATTTGAAATTTGGAATGGATGGAAACCAAATTCTCCATCTGTACTTGTCGTATGTTCGGACACCATTTTCCCACAAATCCATGAGCTCATCAATCAACGGCCGCAAATAAACATTGATGGAATTACTCGGCGATTTGGGCCCCGGTATCAAAGTACTAAGGATTGTGAATTCTTTCTTCATGCATTTCCAAGGAGGCAAGTTATACGGAACTATGACCACCGGCCAAGTGCTATAGAGCTTTGCTAAATTCCCGAACGGATTAAAACTGTCAGTAGCAAGTCCTAATATGATATTTCTTGGCTCCGTGGTAAACTCGGGATACATCTTATCAAATTCCTTCCAAGCCTCTCCATCAGCCAGATGCCTCGGTACATCATCATCAATGCATTCATCCTTATGCCACCTCATATCACGCGCTGTGTGGGACGACATGTTGAATCTTTGTAACCTTGGCTTTAGTGGAAAATAACGCACCACCTTGTTCAGAATCTTATTCTTTCGAAACCTAAGCTCATTGCACACGGGACATTTGTCAAGCTGCTAGAATTCACCATAAAACAATGCACAATTGTTCTTGCATGCATGGATCTTGACATACCCTAAACCGAGACCCTTCAACAACTTCTTCAAGCTATAATGATCTTTAAGCATACAGTTATCTTCAGGGAGCTTTCGGATGATAATTTCCATCATGTGATCAAAATGCTTGTTCGTTTGATTATACTCAACTTTCATGTGCATCAACTCCACAACCGCCTCTAGAACAGAGAACGATTTACAACCGGGATACAATTTGCGTTGAGCTTCTTTCAACAATCTCTCGTAATGTTGCTCAGAGTCTTCGGGATGAAACCTAGGCGCCTTATCGTCCATATCAACCGATGCGGGAGGAAAAGTATCGGTTAATGTTGGATGAAATGGACAATACAAATATGAAATATATTCTATTCAGTTTAACATTGCAAGTGCACAAATCGAATAGATAGTATAGCAAATAAGCAAGGATCGAATCCCACAAGGACTTGTCTGAACTATGTTCCACTTAATTACTTAGATTAATTAATTAACTCAGAAACTTGATAAAATAAAAAATAGAAAATAAAAACAAACACAAACACGTTGGTGGGGGGTTTTACATAAAAGAATAAAACGAATTAAAGAACTAAAATAAAATAATTAATAAAAATAATAGGTTAAGGCACTCAATCCACCTCTAACCACAATTACTTCCTAACATGATTTCCAGGATTCAATGACTATGAAACTTCTGAATATGGTGTCCAGGCAAAGGTCCGACTAAGGCCCACTCCACATATATTTTCTTCTTCTTAGTTTGTATGTGGGAGGTCTCCTAAACTCGCTACCATATCTTAAGCGATTATAACACAAAAGAAAACACTAAGTACAAAATGGATTTAATGACACCACACTATCCCTAGAAAAGTGATGTGCAGTCATGAGTTGAATTACGAGTAAGATGTAAAGCCACTACCCTAGGTTTTAAAAGAGGCGTGGAAGTCAATTTTTGTTTGGAGACACCTTTGGAAAATTTTCGTGGACCGTTGCGTAGGTTTTGAACTCACGAGTTCGTAGACAGGCAGCGTGCGAAAAACAGAGATTGTATGAGAGAGTTGTGGGTCTATAATGTTCAGAGGCACTTTGGTAATTTGCACTTGGCAGATATTTTTAATTCAGACCCTCTCCATATATTTTTAACTCATACCCACTCCAGATTCTTCAGGCCAAATCAGGTATGGGTTTCGTGTTTAGACATCAGTTTCGAGTTCCTGGGCTTGAGTAGATAGTTTTAGGCTATTAATTCGTGAAAAATGGTTGAGATTTGAAGAAAATAGGAATTTTCAAGGTCGATCGGCAATGTCGATTTCCAGTGACGGCATACGGCTGCGCACGGCGAAGTGGTCGTCTTCTCCGGTGATTGGTTCAGTCAGAGAGCTGACATGGCATGCCACCTAGCATCCACATGGAGTCACGTGCAGGCCACCTGGCTGCCACGTGGAGCCACCTGACGGCCCAGTCAGCGCTGAGTCAGCGCGCGTGCAGGCGCGTGGGCACTGTTGCCGGCGCGTGGACGAGCTGTTGGCCTTCCGTCGGTGCGTGGGGGCGCGTGGGGACGATCCTTGGGCCACGATGATAAGTTTGACATGTTTTCGACTTTTTGGACCTTTTGGCGCAGGTTTCTGGTCAATAAGACATCGTTTAGGGGTTGTTTTGGACATCCGAAGTCGCTACCATTTTAGGTTTAAGGTGTGCGCACGTCTGGGATTTAAGGCGGTTGGATTTAGGATTTTTAATATCGCTGGTAACCTTGGTTGTTACTTTTGACAGGCTATACTGCTCCGGGAACTTCAGATGAGCGTACAACTCGAGATTGAGCTTAATAGGACGTTCGGTGAATGGACTTTGGTTTCGTAAATTATAATGCATGCATAAACTTATATTTTAAATAATTTGTTTTCAAGTATTAACTTTGATAAGGTAGGATAAGTATTCTAATTGTTTTTTGGCAAATTTCTGGAATTTGGAATAATTATTCTACTAAATCATTACTAGACACGGGTTCTCAATAATAAATTGGAAATGACGTTTTGGGCTGTGGCCCGGCTTTTCGGACTCTGCTTTTATGTAGTTTTGACTTATAGATTTTGGGTTTCGGTCGAGTCCATGATTTTTTTGGTTTAGACCCGGATTTGTGACTTTATTGGATTTGGGCATAAACCCGGTTTTTCAATGAATTTGGATTTGGTCAAGAAACAAGGATTTCAAAAATGGATTTTGGATTTTACTTTACGGGTTTGTTTCCACTATGTATACTATCCCCGAGGGTCATGGTTTTTCTCCGGCACATGATGTGGGGTATTTCCCATCACGTGTTCGTCGAGGTTTCTCTGTTGTTGGCGTCGAAGGGTATTTCTCCGCCAGATCGTTGAGGGTTCTCCGATGCTACCGCCGAAGGGTATTTCTCCGCCAGGTCATTGAGGCTGTCTACGCATAGTACATGGTTACATATGCACAACTCGAGGTATATCGAGTGTGTGGAGGGTCGGTTTTCGGTTCAGTCAGCTCGGATATCGAGCTACGGCTCGGGATTACATTCGGGGAGCGGTGAGACATGTTTATGATATTTTTGTGTCCAGGTATGTTCACATGATTTTTAAACTCATTTGGGGAGAGTTTTCAAAGCAAGGTTATGGACCACGGGATATTTCCATTGTTCGGGTTTTCGCAGGTCCCACCGAGTGTTTAACTAAAAAATGGATTTTCCGGTAAGTTTTTGGATTATCTTTATAGATTATTTGTTTGAAAAGGAATTTTATATTATGCATGCATTGTTTTACTCATGGAGGGGGAAAGGTATGTTTTCCTCGAAAATTATTTTAAACGATTATTTTGTCCACTCACACTTTTCTTGTTTTTAATCCCCTCCAGGCCGTTGAGTTGACGAGGGCACATCCAGAGGCGGAGGCACTAAAGTTCAGCTGCACCTTTACCTAAGACTATCGAATAGGACTTATAACTTTTTTGTATTTACCTTTCCAACGTAGTTGATCTAATAAACCTTTAGACTTATTGTAAATTACAACTACGTCGATGGTTATTTGGTGATGTTGGGATTCAGGAGTGTTATTTGATCATTCGTCTGACAGGTGGAAGAAGGTTAACCATTTTATAGGGGCGGTTCTGCAGGATTTTTGGCAGAATTCTCGTAACTAATTGCAAGGTCTTAAGGATATTCTAGGCAATTTATGAAGTTGTTAGGCGGGAGCAGGGCTTTTCACGGGTTTCGAGGGGAAATTCGGGAAGGGTCCTGTCAAAGGTTCTCCTTAAGCTTACTTCTGGTAAAACTTTATCTCTCAATGATTTTCTCTATGTGCCTGATATTCGTTATAATCTTGTGTTTTTTGCTTTACTTGGAAAAGTGAGACTGAAAGTAGTTGTTGAATCTGACAAACTTGTTTTGACTAAAATGGGGTGTTCGTTGGAAACAGATATTTAAACCAGGGTCTGTTTGTGCTTAGTGTTTATGAAGTTCTTAATAGAAATGCATCTACTTCTTCTGCATACTTGGTTGACTCTGTTGATTTATGGAATGGTAGACTAGGTCATGTGAATTTTAAGTATGTCAAGAAAATGAAAGATTGTGAAATGATATCTTTTTCACCTTACTTAGAAATCAAAAAATGCGAAGTTTGTGTAGAGTCGAAGACAACTAAAAAATCTTGCAAGTCTGTACAAAGAGATTCTAAATTACTTGGCTTGATACATAGTGACCTTGGTGATTTAAAACAAACTATGACAAGAGGAGGGAAAAGACATTACATAGCTTTTATTGATGACTATTCAAGATACACTAAGGTCTATTTACTTAGAAATGAAGATCAGGCTGGAGACATGTTCGTAAAGTATAAAGCTAAAGTAGAAAACCAATTAAATAAGAAAAAAAAGAGACTATGAACATACAGAAGAGGAGAGTATGAGTAAAAATCCTTTAGTTCTTTTTGTGAAGAGCATGGCATAATACATGAAGTAACCCCACCTTATTCACATGAATCTAATGGCATAGCTGAAAGAAAAAACAGAACTTTCAAAAACATGGTGAATTCTATGCTAGTAAGTTTAGGAGCACCGGAAAACTTGTGGGGGGAAGCTATTCTATCTGCTTGCCATATACAAAATAGAATACCTTACAAGAAGACTGGGAAGACCCCTTATGAGTTATGGAAAGGACATTTACCTAATTTAACTTACTTGAAAGGGTAGGGGTGTTTGGCTATGGTTCTTTTACCTGAGCCAAAGAAAAGAAAGTTAGGGCCAAAGACTTTTGATGCAATGTTCGTTGGTTATGCACAAACCAGTGCCGCTTATAGGTTCTTGGTTGTTAAAAGTGTCAACAATTTGATGGAAGTTAATACTATTGTAGAAACTAAAAATGCTGATTTCTTTGAAAGTATTTTTCCTATGAAGCTTGATGTTGACAGGTCAAATAGCGTGCCTTATTCATTGATTGAATCCAGAGATGATGAGAACTCTGAGATTGAGCCAAGGAGAAGCAATAGAGTAATTAAGAAAAGAAACTAATATTGGTGATGGGTATTTTACTTTTTTAATCTACAATGATCCACTAACTTACAATGAAGCCATTTTGGCTCCAGATGCACTGTTTTGGAAAGAAGCTATTCAAAATGAATTAGAGTCTACTCTTTCTAACCATGTTTGGGAATTAGTAGATCTGCTTGCAGGTGCAAAGACTTTAGGATGTAAATGGAGTTTTAAAAAGAAATTAAAAGTTGATGGATCCATTGACAAATACAAGGCACGGTTGGTGGCTAAAGGCTATAAACAACAAAAGGATATAGATAGCTTTGATACTTTTTCTCTAGTAACTAGAATTGCATCAATTAGAGTTTTAATTGCGTTAGAATCTTACAATCTCATTATTCATCAAATGGATGTGAAAACGGCATTTCTAAATGGTGAGTTAGATGAGATATACATGGACCAACTAGAGGGGTATTTTGTTCAAGGTATGGAGTATAAGGTATGTAAACTTGTGAAATCTTTATATGTTTTGAAACAGGCTCTCAAACAATGGCATGATAAGTTTGATAAATGTTGCTCTCTAATGGCTTTATGATTAATGATGCAGATAAGTGTTTATATTGTAAATCAGTTGAAAACTCCTGTGTGATTATAAGCTTATATGTTGATGACATGCTTATCATGGGAACTAATCTTGAAATTATTAATGAAACTAAATTATTTTTAGCATCAAAATTTGAAATGAAGGATATAGGTGTAGCTGATGTGATTCTTGGGATCAAAATTACAAGAAGTTTTGATGGTATTTTTCTTTCCGAAGAACATTATATCGAAAACATTTTGAAGAAACTTGAATGTTTCGATTATAAACCTCTTTCTACACCTTATGATGCTAATACTAAATTAAAGAAAATAAAGGTCAAAGTGTATCGCAATCTAAATATTGTCATATCATTGGGAGTTTAATGTATTTATTGAACTGTACAATACCTGACATTGCTTATGCAGTTGGCAGATTGAGTAGGTACACTTAAAATCCCAATAAGGAACATTGGGTTGCCATATCACGAGTTCTGAAATATTTGAGGGGCACATTGGACTATGCATTGAAATATAGTGGATTTCCTGCTGTATTGGAAGGGTATAGTGATGCTAACTGGATCTCTGGTTTAGATGAGATGAAATCCACTTGTGATTATGTGTTCACTCTTGGTGGAGGTGTAGTGTCTTGGAAATCTTCTAAACAGATATGCATTGCTCGGTCCACTATGGAATCCGAGTTTATAGCCTTAGAAAAGGCAGGTTTAGAGGCTGAGTGGCTTAAAAACCTCTTAGTAGATATCCCCTTGTGGAAAAGACCAGTTCCATCCATGTCTATGCATTGTGATAATCAAACAACAATAGATCGAGCTAAAAACAAAACTTATAATGGAAAAAGCAGGCATATACGTCTTAGACATAAGATTATGAGGCAACTGCTTGAGTCTGGGGTTATATCCCTAGATTTTGTAAGATCAGAGATGAACTTAGCAGATCCTCTGACAAAACCACTTTGTCGAAAGAAAGTGTGTGATACATCGAGGTGGACGGGACGGAAGCCTTTATCAATGATCATCAGTGATGGTAACCCAACCTATGTGAATGGAGATCCCAAGAAGTAGGTTCATATGGGTAAGACAAATCACTGGATGATTGAGTGTGTGCTATCAAATGTTTTTATATTTAAATTGAGAATCCCTCCATATGGTGTAGATAATGCAATACTGCAACGAACAAGGTTGAACGCATTTTGTTCCTAATGAGTACCGTAGTCCTTTTTGGGTGGTGTGTTTAATTGCAATACACACTTGATGGACTCACCTATATGAGTGGAAGTGGGGCCGCTTCCTATGAGAGTCTAGGCATGCTTTCTAGAGCACTCATGAATATCCAGGTAGGGCATATGGCCTAGTTGCGCCACCCCGCTCGAACAACCTTGAATCCGAGAATTCAATGTGGGTAGTTAGTCCTCTAATTCACTCAAAGAAATATTGGTTCATAGAAAATTTTATTTTCACCAAATTGCTGTGAGTCACGACCTTCTTATCCTAAGGCTGGTTCATAATCCGAAAGACACCAGTTCTGATGCGTTGAATTTTCACTTTCCCTTGATATTCTTTTTGTTTTGTTTTGATTCACTTGATCCAAGTATTGTGAGTGTACGCTTACAAGGGTCAAAGATTGTTGTATCCTAGAGAGTTGGCCGCCATAACCTGCTACACCGAGATACCATTTCCGACGGGTGAATCTACTTTTAAGGACAATGACTTACACACCTCAAACTATTGTTCGTGATCTAAGAAATTCAGTTTGTGACAGAATAAGCATCCATCACTTGCAATTTTCTCAACATTAAATTGAATATCTAATTGCTTACGTATCCCTTTACGGAAATTAAATCGGCGTAGTTCGATTTTGCAGCTAATAGTCTCCACTTCTTTTTATTTCCTCGCGCAGCACCGCCGCAGGTCTACTGACATTCGCAGAGCTCTCCTCACTTGGGAGTCTTTAATTACTTTGGCTGCTGACTCTCCATCATTTCTTCTTTTCCCAGAGAAGACACTAACCACCGCTTGGAGAAGATAAAACATTGGTGCGAATGCTGGTGCACATGCCATCTTGATTGATATTTTTTTCACTATGCTAAATGGGGCTTTTATGGCGTGATATTCATAGCGTGCATAAGTTACACGACGTAATTAATAGTTATATACGGTGTGTTAATTTGAATGCAGTAAATTTTTTATTTTTTATATTTTTTACAGCGCTCATTTTTTACATAACGTGTTTATTGATATTTTAAGGCACTCTTTTGCACGTTTGTATGTTCTTGATTTAAGACACACTTTGTATGTCGTAATTATTATATAAATTTTTTTTTTTATTATGCTGCCAAATGTTTTGGTAAACACACTACTTTCCCCCAATTTTTTTGCAGCTCTTTTACTCTTTAGCTTACGCCAAAACACAAAAAGAAAAATTTCAGACTTAATTATCGACTCTATCCCATCCAGTTTGCCTAAACACCTTCTCATTCTGCTAAGACGAGAAGACGAAAACAATTTATATCATAAAATGTTAGCAACGCCTTCTCATTCTGGTACAAAGCAACGCCTTAACACTTTAGCTTACTTTCCCCCAATATTTTTCGCGGCTTTCTTCCTCTCACTCTCTGTGTGCTCAGACTCGATCAACGCCTTCGACTCTCTCTCATTCTCTCCGACACAACGCCTTCTCCTTCGACTCTCTCTCATTCTCTTCGACTCTCTCTTCCTCTTACACAGGTGATTGGATTAATTTGATGAAGAAGGGATTGCAAGGTTGGGGTTTGGGTCTTGCGTTTGGTGTTGGATTTTTGTTTGTTTATTTTTCAATTAAAAGTGGTTTGAGTTTGAGTTTTGTATAGAAATTTGAAATTGAAGTTTGAAATTGAGGACGCTTGATTTCTCAGAGGACGCTTTATTTTTCAATTCACTGACACTTTTCCACGGTTCGAAAACTTAATTGATAATATTCAGCATGTAATTATTTTGTTTAATGTGTAGGTGCAGCATTTTGTTGTAATATTAAGAGCAGAAATTATCAATTAAGTTTTCGAATCTATATTTGTTTCGACGATAATTGTTGCCGCAATAATCTGGCATATATGTTTGCAAATTTATCTGACTTGCTTATACTATTGCTGAGACTTGAGATGGTATAATTTCCAGCACAAGAAATTACACTATTCAGGCAGATGTATGTGTTTTTATTATGGATTCAAACAAAAAGTTCAATTATTTGCTTATTTTGATGCAGAATGCAGATTCCATAATGAAAAATTAGTTTTAACAAAAAAATTCAAGCGCGCAGTACTTGGTTTACAAATTTTCTCTGCACTTTTATTATGCTACATCAATTGAGTAACTGAATATTCAAAGAAAATCCAGCAACTGAAATTCTATTGATTAATTATAAACTTGAGAAATAGCAGAAGCAAAGTTACATGGACCCAGAAAACGGTAAAAGCCAAAGAAAAATCAGTAAAAATAACAGGTAAGGAAGCAAAATTTATCTCAACCATTGTGATGTCAAAAGGTTTGTGTATGACAGTGAAATTCTCACTTTCTTGATTTTTATATTGAAGGGTTGCATAATCAAAACTTTTTTTGTTCCTGTTTAATTTTATGGGAATGTGAAGGATGAATGATTTATTTTAGGTATCTAGGTTTTCATGATTTTTGTGGGTATTATGATGTTTGATATTGTGAGGTTATCTTAATTGGGTCAATTTTTCTTGAGAGAAATGTGGGAAATAAAATGTGGGGGGTGTTCCTACTAATATGGTGATAGATTGATCATGAGTATGAATTACAAGCCAGTAATTCCAAAGGAACAAATATTCGCAACAAAGGTACAATGCCTTAGCCAAACAAAGCGATGCCTTAAGGAAATCAAGAATCAATTGGGGGCCGACATCGATGAGTTTAAGGGCAATTGTTTTGGACAACTCCTTCAAATAGATGATCTGGAGTGGAGCCATGGCATAGTGCACGGACTTATGGGCGAAAGGTAATGGGACATGGCCTAAGAGAAAATGAAGGGGTGTCTTTTCTGCTCGCGGGACGTGTGAAGCAGTTCACAGTAAGGGATTTTTGCTTGATTACTGGTCTTAGGGATGTCAAGGCTTCACAACCTAAATGCTTTGATGGAGAAAGTAGATTGAAGAATTTGTACTTCAAAGAGATGAATATCAATTGCCCAGCCGGAGGAGGCTTTCAAGGCTTGCCATGATAGGACTGATAAAATGAAATTAGGTCTGGTTTATTTTGTTGAAATGGTCTGCTGGGGAGGGAAACATCTACTCTCATAGACTTGTACCATCTGGAGCTTGTTGACGACCTAGAGGTGTGGAACAAATATCCCTAGGGAAGAGTGTCATTTGAAAAAAACTAATGAGTCTCTAACGAGGGCGCTAGTTGGTGTCTATAAGAAGAAAAACAAGTTCATTGAGGAGGATGGTGATGAAGAAGACAATGAAGAGGATGAAGGAGGGAGTGAAGGAAATGATGGGAAAAGGAAAAAAAGGGCTAAAATAGACGGGAGAAGATATAAGTTGCATGGCCTTGCTTATGCTATTCAGGTATGTCATAAAAGTTTCTGAGATTTGTTTTCATTAAGTTTCTGATTAAGTATGTAAGTACCAATTTTTATGGTGACTAAATTTTTGTCTTGCTTAATCAGACTTAGGCATTTGAAACATTGCATGCTTTCACTGAGCTGGGGTATGTTGAAGTGAGTGGAAATCGCGAAGTTCCTCGTTTACTGCACTGGAAGCAAGTGAAACCTGCCCAATTTCACCAGCTCCAAAGTCCGATTTTTCAGTCTACGGTTGTAAGTGTGATAGTTCATGTCTGTTCTGTTTTAGTACATGGATGTTTTTTTTTTTAAAAAGCATTGTACAAGCAAATACATATAAATATTGGTGATATTGTAGGTTCAAGTGTAGAGTTCATTTCCAACCGACAAGGAAGTTGCTAGGACTGAATCAACGGTTGTAGGGGAAGCATCCAGGAGCCAAGATGAAATAGAGGACGATTCTAGCCTCTCGGATCTGACGATTCCAGCAGCGAATGATTTGGGAGCATGGCAATACCTGGTCAAGAAGCTTGTGCGTTCAGTTAGGAACCTTGCCAAGGAGAATAAGGATTTGAAGAAGAAGGTTTCCCAGGTTTAGTCGAACATGGTAGTAGACGAGATTCGTGTCAAGCATGCTTCCTAGGAGAATGATGTGAAAGTCAAGCTTTGTGATTTTGACAAACGCCTCACAGAATTGTCAGCTAGGCATGTGGAATCAAGCATTCCCTCACCATATAACGAGGAACCTGAAGATCATGCCTTTTTGAGCTTCCCTCACCACATCACAAGGAACCCGAAGATGAGGCCTTTACGAGCATCCCCTCACCACCTCACACCGATGCTCCCGTGGAGGAAATTGTAGAACATCAAGTGGATTTAGAGAAGGAGCCTATTATAGGTGAGGAGGTCCAAGCAGGTAATGGTATTGAGGTCCCTCAAGAATTGCAAACTTGCAAGCAGTTTTCCTTGGTTTGCAAAAATATTGATGAGTTCTTGAAGGGCCATGTGAAGAGCCTTGAAGCTGAGAATACTAGTCAAAATCCAAGTGAAGTCCTCGGTGGTGGTGAAGGCAATGAGGACATGTCTACCAATCCAACCATTGTCATAGAAGATTTGGAGACCCCTAAGCGCACCGGTGGAAGGATGAAGCATAAGGATGCAGCCTTGTTCTCCCCATTTACAGAATATTGAAGGAAAAGGCAGCGAGGGGGAGACTGGTTGGATGCGAATTACAAGTTCGAACCTTGTGCTCCTATACCCCGGGTGGATGTGGTAATTTTCGCTGACTTTTTGACACAGTGGACAACTACACCTTGGTAAGTATTTTCCTCAATGTGGTGGTTATCAAATAGGCAAGACTTATTTTTTAACCATGGAATTTAATATGTAATTTATTAAATTAGGGAGCTACTTGAGGTAGATATGGTCCATGTGGATTTAAAAATATTCGCCGACTTGTTGGACAACTCAGGTTAGATCACAAATTAGGTTAGTAAGTGATTTAACAAATGTTTAGTTCACTAGGTGTCAGGATTAAAAATACTATTCTAAGACCATAATTTTATATTGCAGCACATGAATATGGCTATGCATTTGTTTCGGAAATGGCTGACAGAACATCCAGATTTATTTGGCTCACATTGGATGACAACTTACTCCTTTTTTTTGGTATGAATTTGGTTTACATGTTTTTATGTGTTATTTAGTTTGTTAGGATGTATTAAAACAGTGTGTACTTTGCTGTTATTTTTCTACTGTGTAGTAATATTTGGAGGGGTGTGCGAAGAAGTACGTTCAGGTGGCCCCCTCTCCCCGAATGTCACGGCAATACAGAAATACATTTTGGGAGCTCTCCCAAAAGCTTTTGCTTGGAGGTGGAAAAGAGATCAACACGTATATGTGCCATATATGTTGGGGAGTGACCATTGTGTTGTTTCTGAGTTGGACCTCTTGCATAGGATGGTAATTGTGTATCATTCTTTTGTGAAGAACACCCCCCCACCCCTCCCCACAAGGAGTATGTAGAGAAGATGGGTCCACTTGTCAAGACCCTCCTTTGGCTCCTCTATAACGACCAGAAAATTTAATTAGTGAATTTCGTAAATTAATTTGCAAAATAACGAAATTACCCTTGGTTGTATTGAAAATTAATTTTTGTTTGGAGACAATTTTTGCAGTGTTTCGGCGACCGTTGCGTAGGTCTCGAACTCACTATTCGTAGACAGGGGGCATGCAGAAAACGGAGTCCGTGTGACAGAGTTGTGGGTCTAGAATGTTCAGGGGCATTTTGGTAATTTGGCATGGGTAGATATTTTTAACCCAAACAGTTTTCAGATTCTCCTCATTTCTCTCTCTCTCTCTTTCCGATCCTCATCCATTCCGTGCGATCGAACCCAAAAACATCTTAATTTGAACTTTGATTCGAGGCAACCTTGCCCGATTTGGTTCCAACCATCGGAATCTCCTCCTTCCCGCGATCAAGGACATACCAACCATCGAAGGAAGTAGTTGTGGGTGATACCAAACCGAGGAAAGGAAAAACCAAACATTTCGATCTATTTTCTAGCCAACACATGTATGGGTTTCGTGTTTAGACTTCATTTTCGAGTTCTTGGCTTTGAGTAGTTGGATTTAGACTAAACATTTGTGAAAATCGGTTAAGAGTTGAGGAAGTTAGGAAAATTTCAAGGTCGGCTGGCAATGGCGATTTACGGCGACGGCGGACGGCGGCGATGGAGGAGCGGTCTTCTCCGATGATTCTTCGGCGACTCTCCGGTAACTTGTTTGGTCAGAGGGGCTGACGTGGTATGCCACCTGGAAGCCACGTGGTGCCACCTAGTGGCTGAGTCAGCGCCGAGTCAAGCGCATGAGGTACTGTAGCAGGCGCATGAGGTACTGTAACGGCGTGTGAGGTACTGTAGCGGCGCGTGAGGTACTATAGCAGGCGCGTGAAGTACTATAGTAGGTGCATGGCCAAGCCACCGGTCTTTCACCGACGTTTGGTGGTGTGTGTGACCAGTCCTTGGGTCATAGCGTCATGTGTCGACAAGGTTTCGACGTTCCAGACCTTTTGACGCAAGTTTCGGGTTAATCGGACGTCGTTTAGTGGTAGTTTTGAGAGTCCAAAGTGGCTGCATTTTTAGTGAGACGCGTGCGGACCTCCCGGGGTTTAGGGAGTCTAAATGTAGGGGTTTTAATTATCGTTGGTAACCCCGTTTATTACTTTTGTCAGGTGATACTGCTCCAGAAACTTCGGAGGAGCGTACGACACAGGATTGAGAATAATTGGATGTTTGGTGAATGGACTTTGGTTTTGTAAATTATAATGCCTGCATAAAGGTATATTTGAATAAATTCTTGTTACGTATTATTTTTGGTAAATTCTGGAATTGTCAAGTATTATGCTCATAAATTATTACTGGACACGGGCTTTCAATAATTATTTGGAATGATATTTTGGGCTATGGCCTGGCTTTATAGTTTCGGGTTTTATATGGTTTGACTTGATTGATTTTGGATTTCGGTCGAGTCCACGATTTTGAGTTTAAAGCCGATTTTTCAATGAATTTGGCCTACGCCAACAAACAAGAATTTCAAAACATGGATTTTGGTTTTCACTGAATTATTGTCCCTGAGGGTCAAGGTTTTCTCTGACTGGCGTCGAAGGGTATTTCTAAGCCAGATCATCGAGGTTTCTCTGACGCTTTTATTTTGTCCACTTACACTTTTATTGTTTTAAATCCCCTCCAGGCCGTAAGTTGACGAGGGCACATCCAGAGGCGGAGGCATTACATTTCAGCTGCGTATTTACCTAGACTATCGAGTAGGACTTATAATTTTTCTATCTTTATCTTTCCTACCTAGATGTTCTAGTAAGCCTTTTGGATTTATTGTAAATTCTGACTGCATCGATGGTTATTTGGTGACATTGGTATTCGAGGGTAGTAGTTGATCCTTCGTCTGACAGGTGGATGACGGTTAACCTTCCTTTAAACGGAGGTTCTGCTAGATTTTTTGGCATGATCCTCGTGACAAATTGAAAAGGGCTTAAGGGTATTCTGGGAATTTTATGAATTTGTCAGACGGAAACAAGGCTTTTCCCGGGTTCCGAGGGGAAATTCGGGAAGGGTCCTGTCATCCTCCACGTGATTGGGTTGTATGACTTTGTGGGTCCTGAAGTAACCTCACGACCTCTCCCTTTCGAAAGCACAAAGGCTTGGAAAATGAAGAGGTTACAAAAGAATGTGACACAATAAGAAGACGGGTATCTGATCAGTCGTTATTTATGCATCATTTTGATGTCTTTATATGCCTTTCTTACATGTCTTTTGAATGATTTCGTGCCATCAATAGTAGAAAATTATCAATATTGTGAGACTTGTGCAGAGTTAGAAAGATAGGTAAAATCTGGAAAGAACGCAAAAAGAATGACTCAAATCGGAGTCCAGATGAAGGAGATATCCTCATTTCAATATCAGGTCCTGAACGGAGTCCTGAGTGCGCCAGTGCGCCTATTTTGGGCCACTGGCCAAGTACCTCATATCAGGCCCTCCGGGTCCCAAACTTGTGTTTCATGACATCAAGGTCAAGTCCTAGAAGTGCCAAGGTCGCGCCAAGGCAGGTCGAGGACATGTCCCAAGAACTCCCATCCGAGCCCAGATGTGCGCCTAAGCCGGGGTCCCTGTTCCGCCAGCAGTGGATCAGAGGTTCTCCCTCTGCGCCAAGCCTGACAACATTTGCGCCAAGCCTGAACGACGATGCGCTTCTATTATACTCCTAACGTACTTCAAAAGCGCGGTCCCAGATCCTGATTACGAAGACAGTAAAAAATCCAATTTTGGCCAGCTTGCGTTCCCACTTGCCAGCCTGCATTCACACTTCCGGCCATGCTCTGATTGGTTCGAATAGATTTTAAAGACTTTATAATTAATTAAAAGTAAAATAACTTTCCCTATTCCTATAGGACATGGTTTTACCAATATGTATAGAACAAGGTTATACCAATCCTTAAAGAACAAGGTTATACCAATCCTTATAGAACAAGGTTTTCCCTTGTCTATAAAAAGGAGAATCAGATAGAGGATTGGGGGCATTTTTGTTTTCTGGAAAAACAGAGACCTAAGCCACAGAGTTCCATTTTGGTTTTCTAGAGAATTAGGGACCATATTTTCGGAGATAATCTTTCACATAGATTATTGGACGTGGTGCTTGGAGAAGAAGGCCCTGCCGTGTCTTCTGCTGCATCTGTTCTTAACAATCTCCTCTGTACCCTTATTTTCATTATTACAATTTACTTATGGATTCGATTATACTTGTGTTTATTTCAGTTATGTGTGAGTAGTCATTAGGATTAGGGCTGCTTGAAGTCCTAGCCATGTTAGCTTGTTAATTGGATTTCTGGCTCTTGATTATGATTGCTATGCATGCTGAATAAGTTGGATTACTATGCTTAATGAACTTAATTTATGCCTATAAGATTAGCTACCTTGTTTGCATATAATTATAGATGTAATTGCTTGAGTGACCGTCATATCATCTTGTGATTTGGAGCATCGAAAGTATTCGTACTTGTAATCTTAACTCATGACGACATAGGATTGCATGCCACTTTGCTAGGCTAATGTGGTGTCATTAAATTCTCTTTAAACTTCATGCATCATCTTAAAAGGTAGGTGATAGACGTTCTAGGCATATGCCCTGTTTAGAACATGCTAAGTAAGAGGGAATAAGATGTGTCTAGTGAACCAACGCCAGGTCCTAGGCACGGGCACCTAATTCAGAAAATGCGTAGTAATTAGGTCAAGGAAATTTGGTTAAGAAATTCGCCTTAGTTAACAACCTTTCATTCTTGCATTGTTATTTTCTGCACTTTGATTTACTTGTCTTTAAATTTCAGTTATCACATCATAAACCCCCCTCTTGCGTGTGTGTGTGTGTTTTTATTTAAGTTAACAAATCTGAACTAAATTGGTCATAACGTTGATACAAGTCCTCGAGGGATCGACTCTTGCTGTGCTACTATACTATACTTATCGATTTGTGCACTTGCAAGGATTTTATAACTGTTAGAATTGAATTGCATATTTCTTGCTCTTTAAATCTACCAACAAGTTTTTGGCGCCGTTGACGGAGACTTGTCCCTCAACGTTGCCCATTCAAGTTTAGATTTGTAACTTAGTTTTTCTTTTTGTTAGGTACCCGTGTATGTCATTCCAAGGTTCAGTGCACGGGTCTTCAAGTGGACCATCATCGCAAGCATCTTCAGTCCACGGCTCCCCGCCACCAAGCCCAAGGAGGATGGCGGACCACAGAGAAGAGCAGGGCCTGGAACGTGGTCTAGTACCGCAAGCCCCATGGCGCCTTAAGGATTTTACCATGCCCCATGTCTCGGAGGATCAATTTCCAATTGTTTTTCCCGAGTCAACAGTGGCAAACTTCGAATTAAAGTCGGGGACAATTCACATGCTGCCTACATTCCACGGCCTTGCTGGCGAGGACCCGCACTTTCATATCAAGGAATTTGTTGAGGTTTGTTCAACACTGCGCATCAATGGTATGACAGAATCTGAAATCCGCCTGCGACTCTTTCACTTCAGTCTCAAGGATCGCGCCAAGACATGGTTTCATTCATTGGCGCCGGCTTCCATTCACTCTTGGAGGGACTTGACGTCCAACTTCTATGGAGGCATGAAAACTAGCGATCGGACAATGGTGGATTCTCAATCCCAAGGGATTCTAGAAGGCACAGCCGAGGAAGCAAGGACCGCCTTTGAGAACATTGCTCAAAGGGAAAAACAGTTCAGCTACAGGGGTCCCTCCTCTAGAGCTACGGGTGATGCATCCGCCAAATACAAAGATGACGCCATTGCTCAGCTCACGGCAATGGTAAAACAATTGTGTAGCGAGAAAGCCAAAGGAGTTCACATCTGCGAGGTATGTTCAATTCAGGGCCACACATCCTAGGACTGTCCGGTTGTGGAAGAGGCCAACTTTGCTGGAGGGTTCAATAGCAATTCTCGACCCCGGAATGACCCATATTCCAACACTTACAATCCGGGGTGGAGAAATCATCCTAATTTCCGTTGGAGCAACAATCAAGCAGCCGCGAATCCCTTGCCACCCCCTGGATTTGAGCAGCAAGCCGCAGGCCCTCAGGGGAACTACCACGGTCCTTCCTCAAACCAGAATGGCGGAAGCAAGTCTGTTGAGGACTCCATCCATATCCTGACTCAACAACAGGCTCAACTCATAAAATTCATGCACGATAGCCAGAGTCAGACGGGAGACTTCAAAAATGCAATTGCAAACTTGGAGCGTCAATTGGTACAGGTGGCGAACCAACTAAATCAGCGGGAGCAGGGCAAGCTACCGAGTCAAGTCCTGGTAAATCCGAAAGGATTTCACAATCCTACGGCTAATGCCATCACGCTGGAGAAGGAAACACCACTTCAAGACCCCACATATGCCACCCTCACAGGACCTGAAACTGAGCCTCAACCTACTCTGCCAAGGATCACCGACCAGGGCGCGCCGCAAAACATGCCACGGCCAACACCTCTGGCGCAGAACCAGTCCAATGAGTCACCAAGTGCCCTACCGCAAAGAGGACCTGACACTGCGCCTACTTCGGCCACGGCTGGCATGCAACCTGCTCCTAAGCCCAAGTCGCAGCACTCGAATACTTCTAACTCTAAACCTCAGAATTCAAATTCTAAAAAAGTCACTTTTGAGTTAGCTAATAATGTTGATTATCCATTTCCTCGCAGGTTCCAAAACAGGAATAAGCAAAAGGAGGACTTTGAGGAAGAAATCATCAGCATGTTGCAGAAGCTTCAGATCACACTGCCTTTCCATAAAATTGTCAAGCACATGCCTATCTTTGCAAAGCTGATCAAGGACTTAGTTGCAGGAAAGCGTGGTTTTAGCTCCACGGACACCATTGACATCCCTATGGCCTGCTCGGCTGCCCTTTTGCGCATGCCCCTTAAGGCCAATGATCCTGGGCCGCCATCCCTTCCATGTGTCATTCAGTCAAAAAGATTCGAACATTGCCTTTGCGACACGGGAGCATCAGTGAAGATCATGCCATTCCACATTTACAGGTCACTCAACCTAGGCGCACTCAAGCCCACGCACCTATGTGTCAGGTTGGCTAACGCTTCTGTAACCAACCTAATGGGGGTTCTTGAGGACGTACTGGTACAAATCGGAGATACATGCATCCCTGCCGACTTCTACGTACTAAGAATGGACAGAATTGACAAAAGTGAGGAACCTCCCCTCATCTTCGGAAGGCCCTTACTAGCCACAGCCGAGTGCCTCATCGACGTCAGAAAGGGCCAGGTCTCCATCAAGGTCCTGGACCAGCTTCGGACATTCTCCATCCATGACACCATACAGTACCCTGCCAAGCCTATTGTAGATTTTCCGTTAAACACAATGGACTTACTGCTATGGGAGACAATTGCTCATTCTTGCATGACGGATGACCTTGAGAAGGCCGTTACTAGTAACCCACACACTGTGGATTCACTTACAGATAGCGTGATCGAAGAGGTACGATCCCTTGACATCATGCCAGCCCTCCCATTGCACAGGCTCCCCTCGAAGCGTTACCATTCACAAGTCAGAAAACCCTGCCGTCCATCATAAAGGCTCCTGAACTCGAGCTGAAGCCCTTGCCCGAGCACTTAAAGTATGCATATTTGGGCGACAATCAAACCCTTCCAGTCATCATTGCATCTACCCTAAGTACGAAAGAGGAAAAGGCATTGGTTCACGTCCTTAAGGTCAATCAAACTGCAATTGGATGGACAATAGCTGACATCAAAGGCATAAGTCCCGCAAAATGCATGCATCGGATACTGCTGGAGGAAGACTCCAAACCATCACGGGAGGCACAAAGGCGATTGCATCCACATATGAAGGAGGTCGTGAAGAAAGAAGTCCTAAAGCTTTTGGACGTTGGAATCATCTATCCAATTAGTGACTCCAAGTGGGTGATCCCAGTCCAGGTCGTGCCAAAGAAAAGTGGGATCACAGTGGTTAAAAACGAGCAGGATGAGCTTGTACCTCAACGGATTCAAACAGGATGGAGAGTGTGCATCGACTATCGAAAGCTAAATATAACCACACGCAAGGACCACTTTCCTTTGCCCTTCATTGATCAAATGCTCGAGCGCCTGGCTGGACACTCCCACTATTGCTTCTTGGACGGCTACTCAGGATACAATCAGATTTCTATTGCACCCGAAGATCAAGAAAAAACAACATTCACATGCCCATATGGCACCTTTGCATACAGAAGAATGCCGTTTGGATTGTGCAATGCCCCAGCTACCTTTCAGCGTTGCATGATGAGCATCTTCTCCGATATGGTGGAAGATATAATTGAAGTATTCATGGACGACTTCTCAGTGTTTGGACATTCATTCGAACTGTGCTTAGTTAACCTAACCCGAGTACTGGAACGGTGCAGAGAAAGCAACTTAGTGCTGAACTGGGAAAAGTGCCATTTCATGGTACAACAGGGAATTGTCTTGGGTCATGTGATCTCTAGCCGAGGCATTGAAGTGGACAAAGCAAAGTTAGACATAGTAGAGAGGCTGCCGTACCCCACTACAGTCAAAGAGGTTCGATCGTTCTTAGGGCATGCTGGCTTTTACCGCAGATTCATCAAAGATTTCTCGAAAATCACAAGACCTTTGTGTGATCTTCTAGCCAAGGACGCCACATTCGAGTTCACTAAGGGATGCCGTGAGGCATTCAACACACTCAAGGCAAAGCTCACGGCATCACCCATCATCATGCCACCGAATTGGGACTTACCATTCGAACTAATGTGTGATGCCTCAGACTTCGCCATAGGAGCGGTTTTGGGACAGCGTATTGACAAGCTCCCTCATGTCATTTACTACGCAAGCCGAACCCTAAATGATGTCCAGCTGAACTACTCCACCACCGAGAAGGAGCTCCTTGCTGTTATCTTTGCGCTGGAGAAGTTCCGTTCATATCTAATTCAAACCAAGGTCGTAGTATACACGGATCATGCTGCCTTGAAGTATCTGCTCACTAAAAAGGACGCCAAGCCAAGGTTGCTACGTTGGATGCTACTGCTCCAGGAATTCGACCTTGAAATCAGAGACAAGAAGGGCAGCGAAAACGTGGTCGCTGACCATATGAGCCGATTGCTTCACAGTTCCAATGAAGAGGCCGATCAGTTGCCCCTCCTCGAGACCTTTCCTGACGAACAGCTCTTCGCAATCCAAGCTATTGATCCATGGTATGCCGATCTCATTAATTACCTTGTCACTAAGCAAATTCCTTCATCTTTAAACAGGTACCAAAAGGACAAGCTGGCTAAACAAGCTAAGTACTTCATATGGGATGAGCCGTACCTATGGAAGCATTGTCTAGACCAAATCATTCGGCGCTGCATCCCAGAAGACGAGATGAAATCCGTCTTGACTTTTTGCCATAGTTTGGCATGTGGGGGCCATTTTGGAGCTAAGAAGACAGCCCTCAAGGTACTCCAAAGTGGACTCTACTGGCCCACACTTTTCAAGGATGCACACGAATTTGTACTCACCTGTGACCGCTGCCAACGCATAGGTAAAATCGGCCCTCGAAATCAAATGCCATTACACCCTATTCTTGTGGTCGAAATCTTCGACGTATGGGGCATTGATTTTATGGGGCCTTTTCCGAATTCCTTTGGCAATCTTTATATTCTGCTTGCAGTTGATTATGTCTCCAAATGGGTGGAAGCAATTCCCACCAAAACTAACGACGCCAAAGTAGTGGTGCGTTTTTTATAGAGTCACATCTTAGCCAGATTCGGCGCACCTAGGGCAATCATCAGCGATGGGGGGGCACACTTCTGCAATCATTCGTTTGCAGCCCTAATGAAGAAGTATGGCGTCACCCACAAGGTCTCAACACCGTATCACCCTCAAACGAGTGGCCAAGCGGAAGTGTCCAATCGGGAAGTAAAGGCCATATTGGAAAAAACGGTAAATCCTAACCGCAAAGATTGGTCCAGCAAATTGAATGATGCACTGTGGGCCTATCGGACCGCATACAAAACCCCGATTGGCATGTCTCCCTTCCGGCTGGTTTTTGGAAAAGGCTGCCACCTACCAGTGGAATTGGAGCATAAAGCATTCTGGGCTATTAAGCAGATGAACCTGAACTTCGATGACGCTGGAATACATAGGAAGCTTTAGCTAAGTGAATTAGAGGAGTTGCGAAATGAGGCCTTTGACAGTGCTCGTATCTACAAGGAAAAGACCAAAGCTTTCCACGACAAGCGCATTCAGCCCAAGGACTTTCACATCGGACATGAAGTCCTCCTCTTTGACTCCCGGCTCAGACTAATGCCAGGTAAGTTGCGTTCAAGACTGACTGGACCATTTATTATTACTAACGTTTTTCCTCATGGTGCAGTTGAAATCCAGCACCCGGAACGGCAGGATCCGTTCAAGGTAAATGGCCACCGCCTCAAACACTACTTGAAGGACCTTTCTAATCCAAGCGCAGTCAACCCTGCAACTCCGCATGCGCCCAGCCCATAGCATGCCAGCCCCGTCTTGCCTAGACGTTAAATAAAGCGCTCCTAGGAGGCAGCCTAGCCCTGGTTTGTATTTCTCACTTCCTTTTCTGTTGCTGCCCGTTATATCTCTCAAACCTTTCTACTGTTGTCAAGCTTACTTCTTATCACATTGAGGACAATGTTCAGTTTAGGTTTGGGGGTGTGGATTTAAAATTTTGCATATAGAAACAAGTAGGTTTGGGGGTGATACACGGCCAGGACATTTAAATTTCTACTTGTGATTAGTATGATAACTTGTTAATAGGAATGTATATGCTAAGTTAACTATCTTTGCTTTACTAAGAGTCATGCCATGGTCAAGTAGTTCATAATTTGCACTTCATAATGCCATGTTTTAAGTGATTAAGTGAACGAAATAACTGAATTTGAGTGAACCTTAGAAAATTAGTGGAGACTACCATGTGAGATCTTTGAGCCTAATTGCCATTCTTTCTGAGGGATATACTTGTTTCTACTCTTAAATACTCATCACTTTTGTTCTTAATTGTTGATCTCATTACATCATACTTGCATTGAATTTTAAAGAACTAACATCATTTAGATACTCTTGATTTAATGTATGCTTTGCCATAAGAAATTATGTAGGCTATGTGTGCTTTAACCTCTAAAGGCCTTATCCTACCCTATTGCATGCTCCCTAAGCCAATTTTGAAGCCAAACACTCAACCTTTTCTTTCATCACCCAAAGTATAACCTAACCCAAAATACTTAGCCATTCATCACAGCCATACCCTATAACCTCAGTTTGTGCTAAGGTTGCCACAAATGAGATTCATGGTGCGAATGAGAGGTGAAAGAAGATGATGCCCAATTCAAAGGACATTGGCGTCAATTGAAAGTTCAAAAGTAAAGAAAAGATTTACAAGTTACAAGCTGCATGAAAATTTGAGGAAATCATTGCATGATCTTGGTTCAATTCAATTCAAAGACGAACAGAAACAAAAAAACGTTCAAATCAAAAGAAAGAAAGAAACATTGAGAAAAAGAAGGAAAAAAATAAGTGAAAAACAAAGTGAATTGAGCCAAGTGAGCCAAGAGCCTCAAAATAAGCCACAAGAGCCTCAAAATAAGCCACAAGAGCCACAAAATAAGTCATCAGGAAAGCACAATGTCGTGGGCCTTAAGAAAGGATTCAGTTCAGAAATTCCAAGTTCAATTTATGACTTCTCATGCCTTGGCACAACTCCGGTTCTTTGAATCCCATCCTTCCTTGCTAAACCCCAAAGCTTAGCCCCAATACAACCTAAAAAGGAAGACCTAACGGATCTTATGGACAATCATGCTGAGGATTAAGGTACGTATCTATGTTCTTAAAGTTCAATTCCTTTCATGAGATCTTTATTTCCATAAAGTGCTATTCTTCATTGTTACTCATATGTGATTAAATTTGAATTTCATAACATAAACTCATCACATATGCTTGAAAAGAGTGTAAGCCTAGGATTCTTGTGTGAATTGAGAGTTGCCTAGTGAGGATTAGAGTCGAGGCGAAATCTTTCTAGGGCACTTAGATGAAGTTGTTTTCAAACTTGATCACCTGAAAATATTGGCATTTATACACGTACCCCTTCACATGACACTCACGGCTATGGCATTCCTTTTAGTTCTGCAAAGCATGTCTACTTACTTTGATTCTTATTAGCTTGTTAAGAGTACTATATCTAGCATCTTTTTGTTTAAGTAAAATGTTTGTGGGTATCGTATTGTTATAAGCCTCAGGAGACAAAACTCCTCCTACTAGGTAAACCTAGGGGTTTAAATGTTCTATCTTAACTAAAATCGATTCTTTTCATTTTGTTAGCATTTGTTTTGCTCAGGGACTAGCAAAAGATAGGTTTGGGGGTATTTGATCAGTCGTTATTTATGCATCATTTTGATGTCTTTATATGCCTTTCTTACATGTCTTTTGAATGATTTCGTGCCATCAATAGTAGAAAATGATCAATCTTGTGAGACTTGTGCAGAGTTAGAAAGATAGGTAAAATCTGGAAAGAACGCAAAAAGAATGACTCAAATCGGAGTCCAGATGAAGGAGATATCCTCATTTCAAAATCAGGTCCTGAACGGAGTCCTGAGTGCGCCAGTGCGCCTGTGCGCCAGTGCGCCAGTGCGCCTATTTTGGGCCACTGGCCAAGTACCTCATATCAGGCCCTCCGGGTCCCGAACTTGTGTTTCATGACATCAAGGTCAAGTCCTAGAAGTGCCAAGGTCGCACCAAGGCAGGTCGAGGACATGTCCCAAGAACTCCCATCCGAGCCCAGATGTGCGCCTAAGCCGGGGTCCCTGTTCCGCCAGCAGTGGATCAGAGGTTCTCCCTCTGCGCCAAGCCTGACAACATTTGCGCCAAGCCTGAACGACGATGCGCTTCTATTATACTCCTAACGTACTTCAAAAGCGCGGTCCCAGATCCTGATTACGAAGACAATAAAAAATCCAATTTTGGCCTGCTTGCGTTCCCACTTGCCAGCCTGCACTCACACTTCCGGCCATGCTCTGATTGGTTCGAATAGATTTTAAAGACTTTATAATTAATTAAAAGTAAAATAACTTTCCCTATTCCTATAGGACATGGTTTTACCAATCTGTATAGAACAAGGTTATACCAATCCTTAAAGAACAAGGTTATACCAATCCTTATAGAACAAGGTTTTCCCTTGTCTATAAAAAGGAGAATCAGATAGAGGATTGGGGGCGTTTTTGTTTTTTGGAAAAACAGAGACCTAAGCCACAGAGTTCCGTTTTGGTTTTCTAGAGAATTAGGGACCATATTTTCGGAGATAATCTTTCACATAGATTATTGGACGTGGAGCTTGGAGAAGAAGGCCCTGCCGTGTCTTCTGCTGCATCTGTTCTTAACAATCTCCTCTGTACCCTTATTTTCATTATTACAATTTACTTATGGATTCAATTATACTTGTGTTTATTTCAGTTATGTGTGAGTAGTCGTTTGGATTAGGGCTGCTTGAAGCCCTAGCCATAATAGTTTGTTGATTGGATTTCTGGCTCTTGATTATGATTGCTACGCATGCTGAATAAGTTGGATTACTGTGCTTAATGACCTTAATTTATGCCTATAAGATTAGCTACCTTGTTTGCATATAATTATAGATGTAATTGCTTGAGTGACCGTCATATCATCTTGTGATTTGGAGCATCGAAAGTATTCGTACTTGTAATCTTAACTCATGACGACCTAGGATTGCATGCCACTTTGCTAGGCTAATGTGGTGTCATTAAATTCTCTTTAAACTTCATGCATCATCTTAAAAGGTAGGTGATAGACGTTCTAGGCATATGCCCTGTTTAGAACATGCTAAGTAAGAGGGAATAAGATGTGTCTAGTGAACCAACGCCAGGTCCTAGGCACAGGCACCTAATTCAGAAAATGCGTAGTAATTAGGTCAAGGAAATTTGGTTAAGAGCTATAATTGGTTAGAGTGGATAGTAAGCCTTAATTCGCCTTAGTTAACAACCTTTCATTATTGCATTGTTATTTTCTGCACTTTGATTTACTTGTCTTTAAATTTCAGTTATCACATCATAAACCCCCCTCTTGCGTGTGTGTGTGTGTTTTTATTTAAGTTAACAAATCTGAACTAAATTGGTCATAACGTTGATACAAGTCCTCGAGGGATCGACTCTTGCTGTGCTACTATACTATACTTATCGATTTGTGCACTTGCAAGGATTTTATAACTGTTAGAATTGAATTGCATATTTCTTGCTCTTTAAATCTACCAACAGTATCCTCTAACATCCATGATTTCTGTTTCCATGTTTTAATTGTCTTAAAATTCTTTTACATGATTCATGACAAGGTTTGTGGTGTGTTTTATTTCGGCTATTCATGTGGTGTGTTGGTGTTCAGTCAATAATTGTGCGTCATTTTGATGTTACTTAGTACCTCTCTTACATGTCTTTTGAATGATTTCGTGCCATACATAGTAGAAAATGATAAATCTTGTGAGACTTGTTCATATTTGGAAAGATAGATAAATTCTGAGAAAAACGCAAAAAAGAATGACTCAAATAAGAGTTATAACGAAGGAGATGTCTCGAGTTGAATATCAAATCCAAAATCGGGTCCTGGCGCATGCCAAGACAAGACAAGAACCAGCTCATGACATGCCCCGTGACATGTCCCAAAGGAATCCTATCGAGTCCATATCGAGTTCTGGAAGAACTCCTATCGAGGTCAAGGACATGCCATTGACATGTCCTAGTCACGCCCTAAATTGAAGCCATCAGAGCCCTGTCCTGCACCTAGCCGGGTCCTGCTATGCGCCCCAATGTCATGTCCAAATCACGCCACGCCAGGACATGTCCCGTGACATGTCCCTGTTCTGTCAGCGATGATCAAAGTGCGCCAATCTAGAAACCCATGCGCTAAGTTGAGCCATTCCGCGCTTGTAAAGAATCTCTGGTGCGCCTCAACAACGCAGTCTCATAATCATGTCTCTAGATCTCCAGCGGTGAAGCATATATGTACCCTATTTCAGGCTCGGCAGGTTCAAAAAAGGCCCTGACCTGCAATTCGATGAAACAAAGCGAGGCACCACTTATAGTTGGACTTAAAATGACTTATCTAAGCTAATGAATGTCAGTGTCTCGCTTGAAAATTCCAATGACATGTTCATGTCTTGTTTTGCCATAAAAAGCTTCCCGGAAGCTCTGATTTGAGCCAAATTGGGCCAACGACTTTTCTACAAGCTTTTGAGCGAGAAAAAACCCAGAACCATACTAGATACATCATATGGAAGTGTCTGGAGTGGATTTTCTCGATTGGATTTGTGAATGACATGTGAAGTTCCTAAAAGTCCAATTTTGAGGGTTTTTTAGCCCAAAATCTGGCCAGCCGTGTTTCTAACACTTAGGAGTGGCCCAGCCCAGTCGTTGAAGTCCAAGCAACCTCCAAAAGACTCAAGAAGCTGCTTATGCATGCAAGAAAGATCAGATCTATTATCACAAGTTTTTTCCGCATAAGCCTAGTCCAAATCCAACAAGGATTCCCTTTTTAAGTCATTTTTCATTTCTACTTAGAGTAAGAATTTTAAATCAGTTTTTAAATAGGATTCTACCCTAGAATGTCTCCTTCTTTGTAGAGGTTTAGAGGCCCTATTTAAAGGACCATAATGCTCACGGGTTGGGACTTTTAGACACCCTATCCGCAGACTACTTTGTTTTCAGTTTTAAACACTTTATTTTATGCTTTGTGAGAGAGTTGAACGTGAAGCCCTGGAGGAACACCCTTGGCGTGGTTCTTTGTTGTGTATCATCATCAACGTTCTCTTTTGTGTAGTTTATTTTCATTGTTGTAATCTAAATGAGAATTTCCATTATTTCTTGTCTTTCAAATATGCGTGAGTAGTTTTTATTAGAATTAGGGTTGCTTGAAGCCCTAATCATGAGGGTCATGTGACATGGTTTTGGCCCTTGATTTGTATTGCTATGGATGCTGGATAGAGTGGAATTATTGTGCTTAATTTATGTTTATTGCTTATGAGTTTGACCTGCTTGTTTGCATGAACTATTGATTACTGGTTGCTTGTTTGACTTGTTATCTTCTAGTGATTTTTAGCATCGAATGTAGTGGCTTACATCTTACCTGTAATTCGACTCATGACAACCTAGGACTACTCATCACTTTTCTAGGGATAGTGTGGTGTCATTAAATTCTATTCGCAATTCATGCATCATCTTGATAAAATTTGATAGACGTTCTAAGGTACTCATCCGGCCTAGAATATGCTAAGTAAGAGAGAATAATATATGTAGAGTGGGCCTTAGTCGTACCTTTGCATGGGCATCATATTCAGAAGTTCCATAGTAAGCAGATCTTAGAAATCATGTTAAGGACTTAATTGGTTAGTGGTGGATAGTTTGCCTTAATTCGCTTTAGTTAGCTTTAATCAATCAATTCATAATCTCTGCTGCATTTTACTTTCTTGCATTCTAAGTAATTGGTTTGAGTCTGTTTTGCATGCCAAGTCTTTGTTTGTGTTTAATTAGGGGTCCTTTCCGTATCTTTTATTATTTACATATCTAAAGTAGTGTGAGTCTTTGTTTCTTTATTAGTTTTGAGTCTTTTTGTTGAGTTGATAAATCTAAACTTAAGTGGAATAAATTGTTGAACAAGTCCTCGAGGGATCGACCTTTGCTTTGCTACTATACTATCTCATTCGATTGTGTGCACTTGCAAAGATTTTAACTGGATAAAATAGGTTACAATATTTGTGCTTATTTTATTTCATATCAACTTTTTGCCGCCGTTTCCGGGGACTTGTCCCTCAACGGTGTCCTCTTGTTTAGAACGTATTAACTCAGTTTTTATTTTTATTTTTATAGGTACTTGTTTTTGTCATCGAAGGGATCGGAGCAAGGATCAGTTCACGGCTCATCAAGTGAACCAAGCTTAGGATCATCTTCCATACACGGCTCCACCATGTCTTTAAGAGCTTCTTCAGTTCATGGATCACCTCCACCAAGCCCAAGAATGGCGGATGCAAGGGACCAACGTGAAGGAGAACGTGCCGTAGTGCCCAACCCCCCACAACTTCTGAAGGATTTTGCCATTCCACATATCTCGAAGGACCAATTTTCCATTGTTTTTCCCAAGTCCACGGTGGCAAATTTCAAGTTGAAGTTTGGGAAAATTCACATGTTACCGGCGTTTCACGGACTTTTGGGAGAGGATCTGCACCTTCACATCAAGGAATTTGTTGAAGTCTGCTCAACTTTGGGCATTAATGGCATGACGGAAGCTGAAATTCGACTAAGGATTTTTCATTTCAGCCTCAAGGATCGTGCTAAGGCATGGTTCCACTCATTGGCGCCCGCCTCAATCCATTCATGGAGAGACTTGTCTTCCAAATTCCTGACGCAATATTATCCCGTGATGAAGATGAACGAATTGAAGGCCAAGATCATGGCACCACGACAAGGCTTGGATGAACCTTTCTATGATTTTCAGGAGCGCTTTAATCAAATGCTAAACACATGCCCCCACCACAATATCGACAACCATCACTTGATGTTATACTTCTACGGAGGTTTTAAGACTAGCGATTGAAAAATGGTGAACTCTCAATCCCAAGGGATTCTGGAAGGCACAGGCGCGGAGGCGATGACTTCTTTTGAGAACATCGCTCAAGGAGAGAAACAATTTAGCTACAGAGGTCATTCCTCTAGGGCTACTGGTGATGCGTACACCAATGACAGAAGGCGAAAGGAGTTCGAATTTGTGAAGTATGTGTTGGTGGAATTAAAGAGCAAGAAATATGCAATTCAATTCTAACAGTTATAAAATCCTTGCAAGTGCACAAATCGATAAGAATAGTATAGTAGCACAGCAAGAGTCGATCCCTCGAGGACTTGTATCAACGTTATGACCAATTTAGTTCAGATTTATTAACTTAATGTAAACACACACACACACACACACACACGCAGGGGGGGGGGGGGGGGGGGGGGGGGGGTGGGGGGGGGGGGGGGGATGGTGGTTTTTGTTGTGAGAACTGAAATTTAAAGACAAGTAAAATAAAATGCAGAAAATAACAATGCAAGAATTAACGGTTGATTGATTATTAACTAAAGCGAATTAAGGCTTACTATCCACTCTAACCAATTATAGTTACTAATCAGATTTCCTTGACCTACTTACTATGCATTTTCTGAATTAGGTGCCCGTGCTTAGGACCTGGCGTTGGTTCACTAGACACATCTTATTCCCTCTTACTTAGCATGTTCTAAACAAGGCATATGCCTAGAATGTCTATCACCTACCTTTTAAGATGATGCATGAAGTTCAAAGAGAATTTAATGACACCACATTAGCCTAGTAAAGTGACATGCAATCCTAGGTCGTTATGAGTTAAGATTACAAGTAAGAATACTTTCGATGCTCCAAATCACAAGATGATATGACGGTCACTCAAGAATTTACATCAATAATCATATGCAAACAAGGTAGCTAATCTTATAGGCATAAATTAAGGTCATTAAGCACAGTAATCCAACTTATTCAGCATGTGTAGCAATCTTAATCAAGAGCCAGAAATCCAATCAACAAACTAATATGGCTAGGGCTTCAAGCAGCCCTAATCCAAACGACTACTCACACATAACTGAAATAAACACAAGCGTAATTGAATTCATAATTAAATTGCAGTAAAAATAAGGTTACAAAAGATATTATGAAGAACAGGTGCAGCAGAAGACACGGCAGAGCCTTCTTCTCCAAGCTCCACGTCCAACACACTCAACTTCGGGAAGAACAAAGCTTTAACATAAAACTCTAAAAAACCAAATTACTTTCTGCGGCTAATGTGTCTCTATCTCTCAAAAAAATGGGCTCTCTCATTCTAATTCTCAAAACACTGAACAAAGGCTCCCTTTTATAGACGACAAAGGGAAAACCTTGTTCTATAAGGATTGGTAAAACCTTATCCTAGAATGTTCTGGAATAGTTATTGTACTTCTAATTAATTACAAAGTCCTTCAAATCTATTGGAACCAATCAGAACATAGTTGGGAGTGTGAATGCAAGTTGGCAAGTGGGAATGCAAGCTGGCAAGTGGGAACACAAGCTGGCCGAACTTGGCTTTTGGACTGTCTTCGAAACCAGGATCTGGGACTGCGCTTTTGAAGCACATCATGAGTATCATAGAAGCGCATCTTCGTTCAGACTTGGCATAAATGTTTTTAGGCTTAGCGCAGAGGGACACCTCTGATCCACCGCTGGCGGAACAGGGACCCCGAGCTTAGGCGCACATCTGGGCTCGGATGGGAGTTTTTGGGACATTTCCTCTACCTGCCTTGGCGCGACCTTGGCACGACCTTGGCACTTCTAGGACCTGACCTTGATGTCATGAAACACAAGTTTGAGACCCGGAGGGCCTGATATGAGGTGCTTGGCCAGTGACCCAAAATAGGGGCACTGGCGCACTTAGGACTCCGTTTAGGACCTGATATTGAAATGAGGACATCTCCTTCATCTGGACTCCGATTTGAGTCATTCTTTTTGCGTTCTTTCCAGATTTTACCTATCTTTCTAACTCTGTACGAGTCTCACAAGATTGATTATTTTCTACTATTGATGGCACGAAATCATTCAAAAGACATGTAAGAGAGGCATATAAAGACATCAAAATGATGCATAAATAACGACTGATCAAATACCCCCAAACCTATCTTGTTCTAGTCCTTGAGCAAAAAAAACGCTAACAAAATGAAAAGACTCGATTTTAGTTAAGATAGAATATTTAAATCGCTAGGTTCACCTAGTTGGAGGAGTTTTGTCTCCTGAGGGTTATAACAGCACGATACCCACAAGCGTTTTACTCAGACAAAAAAGATGCTAGAGATAGTACTTTTAACAAGCTAATAAGAATCAAAGTAAGTAAACATGCTTTGCAGAACTAAAAGGAATGCCATAGTCGTGAGTGTCATGTGAAGGTGTAAGTGTATAAATGCCAAAATTTCGAGTGATCATGTTTGAGAACAACTTCATCTAAGTGCCCTAGAAAGATTTCTCCTTGACTCTAATCCTCACTAGGCAACTCTCAATTCGCACAAGAATCCTAGGCTTTCACTCTTTTCAAGCATATGTGATGAGTTTATGTTATGAATATTCAAATTTAATCACATATGAGTAATAATGAAGAATAGCACTTTATGGAAATAAAGATCTCATGAAAGGAATTGAACTTTAAGAACGTAGATACGTACCTTAATCCTCAGCATGATGGTCCATAAGATCAGTTAGGTCTTCCTTTTTAGGTTGTAATGGGGCTAAGCTTAGGGGTTTAGCAAGGAAGGATGGGATTCAAAGAACCTGAGCTGTGCCAAGGCATGAGAAGTCATGACTTGAATTTGGAATTTCTGAACTGAATCCTTTCTTAAGGCCCATGGCATTGTGCTTTCTTGATGGCTTATTTTGAGGCTCTTGGCTCACTTGGCTTAATTTACTTTGTTTTTCACTTATTTTTTTCCTTCTTTTTCTCAACGTTTCTTTCTTTCTTTTAATTTGAACGTTTTTTTTTCTGTTCTTTTTTGAATTGAATTGAACCAAGATCATGCAATGATTTCCTCAAATTTTCGTGCAGCTTGCAACTTGTAAAGCTTTTCTTTACTTTTGAACTTTGAATTGACGCCAATGTCCTTTGAATTGGGCATCATCTTCTTTCACCTCTCATTCTCACCATGAATCTCATTTACGGCAACCTTAGCACAAACTGAGGTTATAGGGTATGGCTGTGATGAATGGCTAAGTATTTCGGTTAGGTTATACTTTGGGTGATGAAAGAAAAGGCTGAGTGTTTGGCTTCAAAATTGGCTTAGGGAGCATGCAATAGGGTAGGATAAAACCTTTAGAGGTTAAATCATACATAGCCTACATCACTTCTTATGGCAAACCACACATTAAATCAAGAGTATCTAATGAAAGGAATTGAACTTTAAGAACATAGATACGTACCTGAATCCTCAGCATGATTGTCCATAAGATCCGTTAGGTCTTCCTTTTTAGGTTGTATTGGGGCTAAGCTTTGGGGTTTAGCAAGGAAGGATGGGATTCAAAGAACCTGAGTTGTGCCAAGGCATGAGAAGTCATGAATTGAACTTGGAATTTCTGAACAGAATCCTTTCTTAAGGCCCACGACATTGTGCTTTCCTGATGACTTATTTTGTGGCTCTTGTGGCTTATTTTGACTCAATTCACTTTGTTTTTCACTTATTTTTTTTCCTTCTTTTTCTCAACGTTTCTTTCTTTCTTTTGATTTGAACATTTTTTTTTTTTCGTCTTTGAATTGAATTGAACCAAGATCATGCAATGATTTCCTCAAATTTTCATGCAGCTTGCAACTTGTAAATCTTTTCTTTACTTTTGAACTTTCAATTGACGCCAATGTTGTAACAACCCAGAATTTTAATTATTGGATTTAATTAAATTATTTATGTAAAATGACGATTTTGCCCTTGCTTGTTAAAGGGCATGGAAATCAAGTTTTGGTTTCGAAACTTTTTCGGTGGTGTTTTGTATACCGTTGCGTAGGTCTCGAACTCACGAGTTCGTAGACAGGCGGCACGCGGAAAACAGAGTTCGTAGACGAGAGTTATGGGTCTAAATGTGCAAGGGCATTTTGGTAATTTGGTTTTGGGAGAGATATTTTGTTACCCCAAAACAGTGTAATCTGATCCATCTTTAATTCATCTTTATCATCTCTTTCGTCTCTCTCTGTGACAAAACAAACACACAAACCCAAACCACCCGAACCGTGCGAAATTCACCCAAACACCCACAAAAGTCAACATTGATTTCAAGGCCTCATCTTCCAGTTCTGATCCACTAATCGTGTTCTACTCCTTCCCGTGATCACAACCGTACCAACCATCGAAGGAGAGGACCACGGAGGAAGCCGAACCGAGAATAGGAAGTTTCGGACTTTCCGATCGATTTTCCGGCTAGCACAGGTATGTGTTTGATGTTTTAAGCTCATATTTGGATTCATGGGTTTGAGTAGATAGATTTAGATGTAAAATTCGTGAAAAATGGTTGAGTTTTGAAGAAGTTGGAAAGCTTGGAGTTTCGGCCGGAAATGGAGGATTCCGGCGAAACCAGACGGCGGCGGAGGTGGTGGTCCGGTCATCTTCTCCGGCCAACCTCCGGCGACGGTGACGGCAGCCGGTCATCTTCTCCGGCGAGTCGCCGGTGACCGGTCAGGTTGAGTTGAACCGGTCCGGTCGAGTGAACCGGTCGGGTCAGTTGAACCGGTCGGGTCGAGTTGAACCAGTCGGGTTGAGTGAACCGGTCAGGCCGAGTTGGACCGGGTCGGGCCGAGTTGGACCGGGTTGGACCGGTCCAGGCGCGTGGGTACTGTAGCAGGCGCGTGACCGGCGCGTGAGGGCGCGTGGCGGCGCGTGAGCGCGTGTTCCGACCTTCCGTCGGCGCGTGGCGGCGCGTGGGGCCGAGTCTGAGGTCACGGTGGCGCGTGACAGTTAGTTTTTGACGTTTCGGACCTGTTGGCGCAGGTTTCGAGTCGATCGGATGTCATTTAGGGGTTGTTTCGGACGTTTTAAGGTTGCTGCGTTTTCTAGGACAGCATCGTTAGACTCCCGGGATTTATGGGGTTTATACTTAAGATTATTATTATTAGCTGGTAATCCCGATTATTAATTTGGACAGGCGATACTGCTCCAGGAACCTCAGGGGAGCGTACAGTTCGGGATTGAGCGTGCTTGAACAGGTTTGTGAGTGGACTTTGATTTATAAACTGTAATGCATGCATAAACGTATCTTTGCTTTAAATACTGTTGAGTATGAGTGCAATGAATTTCTGGATTTTAGAAATGATGCTGGACACATATTTTACAATATTTCTGTGAAAGTATGTTTTGAGAAATGGCCTGATTTTGTACTCGATTTTGATATCGTTTTGACGTGGTGACTATTTGAGTATGTGATTTGGGTTTTGACTCATAATTGTGATTTTACCGATTTTGGCCATAAAATGATATTTTAAAGAATTTGGCTTAGGCCGCGAAACAAGATTTCGAAGTATGGAATTGATTCACTGATTCCCGTCCCGATGATTGTTGTTGCTCTGACTGGTGTTGAGGAGCATGACTCTACCAGTTGTTGAGGGTTCGGACCTTAGGTGTTGAGGAGTATGTCTCCGCCGGGTCGCGAAACTGTCTATGCATAGTACAGATATTACAGACAGTACATATGGTACACAGAGTTGTACAGATTTGAACACATCTCAAGGGATACCCTGATGTGTTATGAATATGTCGGGAACAGTGAATTCTTGATTTTGAGATATTTGCCAAATGGAACCAAATGATTTGAATTTGAGATAATTTGTGTCCAGATTGAATTATATGATTTTAAACTCCTTTGAAGAGAGTTTTCAAACCAAATTGTGGATTACGAGGTATTTTTATTATACAGATTTTATGTGAGTCCAATTCATGATTTTAAAGATAAATGTGAATTTTGGATGATTTACATATGATGCTTTTATATGATAAATTGTTTTATGTTATGCATGCATGATTTTATAAATGGAGGGGAAGAAAGGTAATTCTTCGAAAAGGAATTTATAAATGATTATTTTTGTCCACTCACAACTTTTGTGTTTAAATCCCCCTTCAGGCAGTTGAGTAGCGTTGACGCGAACATTGATCTCGAGACTGAGGCATTAGGATTTCGACTGCGCGGTGTTGTATATTTAAGTAAGATATCTAAATTTTACTCTTAATCCTACTTAGACGCTCTGATATTATGTTGTATTTGTTTGGTCGTAAATTAAGGGAATTATTGAGTGCTTAAGTCCCTTGTCTGACAAGAGGAAGTATTTATCATTGTTATTATAAATTGTATGGATTGAAGGGTATTTTGGGAACCTTTTCTTAGGTTGTCAGACGGGATCAGGGTTCTTCCCGGATTTTGAGGGGAAATTCGGGACGGGTCTTGACAGTTGGTATCAGAGCACTAGGTTAAATTCCTGCAGACTGTACACTACGTGTACAATTATTTTGGTATTGATGAGTTATAGTTCTTTTCAGCGTAATGCCTCCGAGACGCGAGTTCCGTCAACCGTCGGAAAATATGGGGGACACACCTGAACCTACAGTGGAGCCTGATATGAGGCAGACACTGGAACAATTAGGTCATGCGTTGACTTCTGTACTTCAGAGTAGGACTGCTACTGAAGGTTCAGACATTGAGAGAGCCCAGAGATTAGGGGCTACAGTATTTATGGGCGACTCTAGCCCAGATGATGCAAGAGAGTGGATTACTCGTTTAGAGCGAGTGTTCTCGGTTATGAGATGTCCTCAGGGGGACAGGGTGTTGTTAGCCACTTTTCTGCTGGGTGGTTCCGCTTATGATTGGTGGAGTGCATTAGAGGTATCAGGTTGGGAAGTCAGTACCATTACCTGGGCGACCTTTCGGGAGAAGTTCCTCGAGCAATTTTATCCTTGCTCGTACCGAGATGCCAGGGAGGCTGAGTTCATACACCTACAGCAGGGAGATTTAACAGTGGCTCAGTATGAGCAGAGATTTTTAGAGTTGGCTCGTTTTGCACCAGCTCTAGTGGTAACAGAGAGGGACAGACACCGCAGATTTGAAAATGGGCTGAGGGGCGAACTTCGGTCAGCGGTAACGGCTGCAGCCCATACTTCATTGAGAGATGCGTCTGACGCTGCTGCTCGTGTAGAGTTGAGCATGGGTGTGCCAGTCCAGCAGCAGTTTAGGGGTTCCAGGCGACACAGGGATCGCTGGGATGTTGGAACCTCTAGCCAGGGACCGTCCAAGAGAGGCAGTTACAGCTCTGGATCTACTGCGGGTGAGGGATCTGGTTCAGGCAGTGGCGGAGTCAGACAGGCACCCCAGTCATCCGCCTGTTCTAGTGGTGCTTCTGTGCAATCAACTAGAAGACCGAGTGGCAGCTCAGGTAGCACTGGATGTTTCTTTTGTGGGGAGAGTGGTCACATCAAGAGATTTTGCCCACATTTGTATCCGGCTAGTAGTTCCTGGGGGCGGGGTGCTGCTGAACAGGGGCAGAGGACATTTCAGACGCCCGGTTTTGTAGCTGGAAGTTAGAGTCAATCCAGTAGGGCCAACAGGGCCAATTGGACAAACAGGCCCCGTGGGTCCAACAGGGCCAGAGGCAGACAGTGGGGTCGTGGTCGATCGTTGGATACACAAGCTCGAGTGTTTGCTATGTCGCAACAGGAGGCCCGAGCAGCACCAGATGTAGTCACGGGTATGTTATCTATTTTTAACCGTGATGCTTATGTTTTAATAGATCCTGGGGCTACTCATTCTTTCATTTCTCGGGGTTTTACATTATTTGCTGATAGAGAATTGTCTCCGATTGGTTGCGACATGGGTATTAGTACTCCTACTGGGAATATGTTAGTGGCGAATCTCGTGATTCGAAATTGTCCAGTGTTAGTGGAAGGTCATGCATTAGAGGCAGATTTAATCCCCTTAGATATTTTTGATTTTGATGTGATTCTGGGGATGGATTGGTTGACTATGCACCATGCCTCTATTGATTGTTATGACAAAACAGTGGATTTCCGGAGTCCAGGTTTACCGGAACTTACATTCAGAGGAGATCGTAGGGTACTACCCTGTGGAGTGATATCAGCTTTGACTGCTGAGAAATTGCTGAGGAAAGGTTGTGAGGGTTACTTGGCTCATGTGTTTGATTCTCGGGAAACTTCGATGAGAGTGGAGGATATTCCCGTGGTGAGTGAATTCTCTGATGTGTTTCCAGATGATCTTCCGGGATTGCCACCTCACCGGGAGATTGAGTTCACCATCGAGCTTTTGCCAGGTACTCAACCTATCTCACAGGCACCGTATAGGATGGCACCGGCAGAATTGCGAGAGTTAAAGACTCAGTTGCAGGACTTGGTGAATATGGGATTTATTCGCCCAAGTGTTTCACCTTGGGGTGCACCAGTGTTATTTGTGAGGAAAAAGTATGGTGGGTTGAGGTTGTGTATCGACTACCGGAAGTTAAACATGGCTACGGTGCGGAATAAGTATCCTTTGCCAAGGATAGATGATTTGTTTGATCAACTTAAGGGGGCAAGATATTTTTTGAAAATTGACCTTCGATCCGGATACCACCAGTTGAGGATCAGAGAAGGGGATGTTGAGAAAACAGCTTTCAGGACTCGTTATGGTCATTATGAGTTCCTGGTGATGCCTTTCGGGTTGACTAATGCTCCAGCAGCATTTATGGATTTGATGAACAGGGTGTTCCAAAAGTATTTGGATCGGTTTGTGATTGTGTTCATTGATGACATCTTGGTGTATTCGAGGAGTGCTAAGGCACATGAGAAGCACTTAAGGTTGGTGCTGAATATGCTTAGGAAAAAGCATTTGTTTGCCAAATTCAGTAAATGCCAGTTTTGGTTGACTGAAGTTGGATTCTTAGGTCATGTGATTTCGGCTGAGGGTATCAGCGTAGATCCCCAAAAGGTTGAGGCAGTGGAAAACTGGGAGCAACCGAGGACAGTGACAGAGGTGAGGAGTTTTCTGGGTTTGGCAGGATATTATCGACGGTTCGTAGAAGGATTTTCTACGATAGCAGGGCCGTTGACTCGGTTGACGAGGAAAGGAGTCAAGTTTGACTGGGGAGCTGATTGTGAACAGGGATTTCAGGAGCTGAAGAGGAGGTTGACTTCTGCTCCAGTATTGACCATTCCTGATGATACTGGTGGATTCGAGGTGTATAGTGATGCATCATTGCGGGGTATAGGCTGCGTGTTGATGCAGCATGGAAAGGTGATAGCTTATGCTTCTAGACAACTTAAACCCCATGAGTTGAATTACCCCACACATGATTTGGAATTAGCTGCAGTGGTGCATGCATTGAAAATATGGAGACATTATTTGTACGGGGAGACGTGTCGGATCTTCACCGACCATAAGAGTTTGAAGTACTTGTTTACCCAAAAAGACCTGAATCTGAGGCAGAGAAGATGGCTTGAGTTAATAAAGGATTATGATTGTACTATAGAGTACCATCCAGGGAAAGCCAATGTTGTGGCGGATACTTTAAGCAGGAAATCCATGGGTTCTTTAGCCCATTTGCATACAGTCTACTTACCATTACTGGTAGAGTTCCGTAGAGCAGGGATAGTACTGGACATGGATAGCCAGGGGGCTTTGTTGGCTAGTTTTCATGTGAGGCCTGTGCTGATTGATCGGATTATTGAGGCTCAACTCCAGGACCCTACATTGTGCATTATCAGGATGGAGTTAGAGGCTGGAAACAGGCAGGACTATGCGCTTAGGGATGATGGAGCCTTGGTTAGGGATGGTCGGTTGTGCGTACCGAATGAGCTGGAACTAAAGAGGGAAATTCTTGATGAGGCTCATAGTTCGGCTTACGCTATGCATCCAGGAGGTACCAAGATGTATCATACCCTAAGGAAATATTATTGGTGGACTGGGATGAAAAGGGAGATTGCTGAGTTTGTGAGTAGATGCCTGACGTGCCAGCAAGTGAAAGCAGAGAGGCAGAAACCATATGGGGCACTTCAACCATTACCTATTCCGGAATGGAAGTGGGATCACATTACGATGGATTTTGTGTATAAACTTCCAAGAACACAGAAAGGACATGATGGGATATGGGTAATTGTTGATAGACTCACGAAGTCTGCACATTTCTTGCCAGTGCGGGAAGATTTTCGGATGAGTTAGTATGCCAAATTGTTCATTGATGAGATCATACGGCTACATGGGACTCCAGAGTCCATTGTTTCGGACAGGGATCCTAGATTTACCTCCAGGTTTTGGCGGAGTTTGCAGAAGGCTTTTGGCACTACATTGCATTTTAGTACAGCTTTTCATCCTCAGACGGATGGTCAGTCTGAGAGGACAATCCAGATTTTGAGGATATGATGAGAGCTTGTGTACTACAGTTTAAAGGAAACTGGGATTCACATCTGGCTCTGATGGAATTTGCTTATAATAATAGTTATCAGTCGAGTATTGGGATGTCTCCTTTCGAGGCACTGTATGGGAGGCAGTGCAGGACACCTCTATGCTGGAACGAAGTGGGTGAAAGGAAACTGTTAACACCAGAGTTGGTTGATACGACTGAGGAAAAGATAAGGATCATCAGAGAAAGGTTGAAGACAGCTCAGGATCGCCAGAAGAGCTATGCAGACCGTAGAACCAGAGACCTTGAGTTTGAGGTAGGTGATTGGGTGTTCTTGAAACTATCTCCTTGGAAGGGAGTTGTACGTTTTGGTAGACGAGGAAAACTGAGTCCTCGCTACATTGGTCCATATGAGATTTTGGAGAGGATAGGACCAGTGGCATATCGTCTTGCTTTACCATCGGAATTATCCAGAGTTCATAATGTTTTCCATGTATCTTTGCTCCGGAAATATCTGTTTGATGAGTCTCATGTGTTGGAAGAGCAACCACTTGAGCTGAAAGATGATTTGATCTTTGAGGAGCAACCGGTGCAAATTTTGGATTGGAAAGAGAAGGTACTGCGCAGAAAGAGTATTCCTCTAGTTAAAGTGTTGTGGAGGAATCATTACGTGGAGGAAGCCACGTGGGAAACTGAGGAACTAATGAGGACGCAGTATCCTTATTTGTTCCAAGAGTAGAGTTGAATTTCGGGGACGAAATTTCTTAAGGGGGGTAGATTGTAACAACCCAGAATTTTAATTATTGGATTTAATTAAATTATTTATGTAAAATGACGATTTTGCCCTTGCTTGTTAAAGGGCATGGAAATCAAGTTTTGGTTTCGAAACTTTTTCGGTGGTGTTTTGTATACCGTTGCGTAGGTCTCGAACTCACGAGTTCGTAGACAGGCGGCACGCGGAAAACGGAGTTCGTAGATGAGAGTTATGGGTCTAAATGTGCAAGGGCATTTTGGTAATTTGGTTTTGGGAGAGATATTTTGTTACCCCAAAACAGTGTAATCTGATCCATCTTTAATTCATCTTTATCATCTCTTTCGTCTCTCTCTGTGACAAAACAAACACACAAACCCAAACCACCCGAACCGTGCGAAATTCACCCAAACACCCACAAAAGTCAACATTGATTTCAAGGCCTCATCTTCCAGTTTTGATCCACTAATCGTGTTCTACTCCTTCCCGTGATCACAACCGTACCAACCATCGAAGGAGAGGACCACGGAGGAAGCCGAACTGAGAATAGGAAGTTTCGGACTTTCCGATCGATTTTCCGGCTAGCACAGGTATGTGTTTGATGTTTTAAGCTCATATTTGGATTCCTGGGTTTGAGTAGATAGATTTAGACGTAAAATTCGTGAAAAATGGTTGAGTTTTGAAGAAGTTGGAAAGCTTGGAGTTTCGGCCGGAAATGGAGGATTCCGGCGAAACCAGACGGCGGCGGAGGTGGTGGTCCAGTCATCTTCTCCGGCCAACCTCCGGCGACGGTGACGGCAGCCGGTCATCTTTTCCGGCTAGTCGCCGGTGACCGGTCAGGTTGAGTTGAACCGGTCCGGTCGAGTGAACCGGTCGGGTCAGTTGAACCGGTCGGGTCGAGTTGAACCGGTCGGGTTGAGTGAACCGGTCCGGTCGAGTGAACCGGTCGGGTCAGTTGAACCGGTCGGGTCGAGTTGAACCGGTCGGGTTGAGTGAACCGGTCAGGCCGAGTTGGACCGGGTCGGGCCAAGTTGGACCGAGTTGGACCGGTCCAGGCGCGTGGGTACTGTAGCAGGCGCGTGACCGGCGCGTGAGGGCGCGTGGCGGCGCGTGAGCGCGTGTTCCGACCTTCCGTCGGCGCGTGGCGGCGCGTGGGGCCGAGTCTGAGGTCACGGTGGCGCGTGACAGTTAGTTTTTGACGTTTCGGACCTGTTGGCGCAGGTTTCGAGTCGATCGGATGTCATTTAGGGGTTGTTTCGGACGTTTTAAGGTTGCTGCGTTTTCTAGGACAGCATCGTTAGACTCCCGGGATTTATGGGGTTTATACTTAAGATTATTATTATTAGCTGGTAATCCCGATTATTAATTTGGACAGGCGATACTGCTCCAGGAACCTCAGGGGAGCGTACAGTTCGGGATTGAGCGTGCTTGAACAGGTTTGTGAGTGGACTTTGATTTATAAACTGTAATGCATGCATAAACGTATCTTTGCTTTAAATACTGTTGAGTATGAGTGCAATGAATTTCTGGATTTTAGAAATGATGCTGGACACATATTTTACAATATTTCTGTGAAAGTATGTTTTTAGAAATGGCCTGATTTTGTACTCGATTTTGATATCGTTTTGACGTGGTGACTATTTGAGTATGTGATTTGGGTTTTGACTCATAATTGTGATTTTACCGATTTTGGCCATAAAATGATATTTTAAAGAATTTGGCTTAGGCCGCGAAACAAGATTTCGAAGTATGGAATTGATTCACTGATTCCCGTCCCGATGATTGTTGTTGCTCTGACTGGTGTTGAGGAGCATGACTCTACCAGTTGTTGAGGGTTCGGACCTTAGGTGTTGAGGAGTATGTCTCCGCCGGGTCGCGAAACTGTCTATGCATAGTACATATATTACAGACAGTACATATGGTACACAGAGTTGTACAGATTTGAACACATCTCAAGGGATACCCTGATGTGTTATGAATATGTCGGGAACAGTGAATTCTTGATTTTGAGATATTTGCCAAATGGAACCAAATGATTTGAATTTGAGATAATTTGTGTCCAGATTGAATTATATGATTTTAAACTCCTTTGAAGAGAGTTTTCAAACCAAATTGTGGATTACGAGGTATTTTTATTATACAGATTTTATGTGAGTCCAATTCATGATTTTAAAGATAAATGTGAATTTTGGATGATTTACATATGATGCTTTTATATGATAAATTGTTTTATGTTATGCATGCATGATTTTATAAATGGAGGGGAAGAAAGGTAATTCTTCGAAAAGGAATTTATAAATGATTATTTTTGTCCACTCACAACTTTCGTGTTTAAATCCCCCTTCAGGCAGTTGAGTAGCGTTGACGCGAACATTGATCTCGAGACTGAGGCATTAGGATTTCGACTGCGCGGTGTTGTATATTTAAGTAGGATATCTAAATTTTACTCTTAATCCTACTTAGACGCTCTGATATTATGTTGTATTTGTTTGGTCGTAAATTAAGGGAATTATTGAGTGCTTAAGTCCCTTGTCTGACAAGAGGAAGTATTTATCATTGTTATTATAAATTGTATGGATTGAAGGGTATTTTGGGAACCTTTTCTTAGGTTGTCAGACGGGATCAGGGTTCTTCCCAGATTTTGAGGGGAAATTCGGGACGGGTCCTGACAATGTCCTTTGAATTGGGCATCATCTTCTTTCACCTCTCATTCTCACCATGAATCTCATTTGTGGCAACCTTAGCACAAACTGAGGTTATAGGGTATGGCTGTGATGAATGGCTAAGTATTTTGGGTTAGGTTATACTTTGGGTGATGAAAGAAAAGGTTGAGTGTTTGGCTTCAAAATTGGCTTCGGGAGCATGCAATAGGGTAGGATCAAGCCTTTAGAGGTTAAAGCATACATAGCCTACATCACTTCTTATGGAAAACCACACATTAAATCAAGAGTATCTAAATGATGTTAGTTCTTTAAAATTCAATGCAAATATGATGTAATGAGATCAACAATTAAGAACAAAAGTGACGAGTGTTTAAGAGTAGAAACAAGTATATCCCTCAGAAAGAATGGCAATTAGGCTCAAAGATCTCACAGGGTAGTCTCCACTAATTTTCTAAGGTTCACTCAAATTCAGTTATTTCGTTCACTTAATCACTTAAAACATGGCATTATGAAGTGCAAATTATGAACTACTTGACCATGGCATGACTCTTAGTAAAGCAAAGATAGTTAACTTAGCATATACATTCCAATTGACAAGTTATCATACTAATCACAAGCAGAAATTTAAATGTCCTGGCCGTGTATCACCCCCAAACCTACTTGTTTCTATATGCAAAATTTTAAATCCACACCCCCAAACCTAAACTGAACATTGTCCTCAATGTGATAAGCAGTAAGCATGACAACAGTAGAAAGGTTTGAGAGATATAACAGGCAGAAACAGAAAAGGAAGTGAGAAATACAAACCAGGGCTAGGTTGCCTCCTAGGAGCGCTTTATTTAACGTCTAGGAAAGATGGGGCTGACATGCAGGAGCTGGGCGCATGCGGAGTTGCAGGGTTGACTGCGCTTGGATTAGAAAGGTCCTTCAAGTAGTGTTTGAGGCGGTGGCCATTTACCTTGAACGGATCCTGCCGTTCCGGGTGCTGGATTTCAACTGCACCATGAGGAAAAACGTTAGTAATAATAAATGGTCCAGTCCATCTTGAACGTAACTTACCTGGCATTAGTCTGAGCCGGGAGTCAAAGAGGAGGACTTCATGTCCGATGTGAAAGTCCTTGGGCTGAATGCGCTTGTCGTGGAAAGCTTTGGTCTTTTCCTTGTAGATACGAGCACTGTCAAAGGCCTCATTTCGCAACTCCTCTAATTCACTTAGCTGAAGCTTCCTATGTATTCCAGCGTCATCGAAGTTCAGGTTCATCTGCTTAATAGCCCAGAATGCTTTATGCTCCAATTCCACTGGTAGGTGGCAGCCTTTTCCAAAAATCAGCCGGAAGGGAGACATGCCAATCGGGGTCTTGTATGCGGTCCGATAGGCCCACAGCGCATCATTCAATTTGCTGGGCCAATCTTTGCGGTTAGGATTTACCGTTTTTTCCAATATGGCCTTTACTTCCCGATTGGACACTTCCGCTTGGCCACTCGTTTGAGGGTGATACGGTGTTGAGACCTTGTGGGTGACGCCATACTTCTTCATTAGGGCTGCAAACGAATGATTGCAGAAGTGTGCCCCCCCATCGCTGATGATTGCCCTAGGTGCGCCGAATCTGGCTAAGATGTGACTCTGTAAAAAACGCACCACTACTTTGGCGTCGTTAGTTTTGGTGGGAATTGCTTCCACCCATTTGGAGACATAATCAACTGCAAGCATAATATAAAGATTGCCAAAGGAATTCGGAAAAGGCCCCATAAAATCAATGCCCCATACGTCGAAGATTTCGACCACAAGAATAGGGTGTAATGGCATTTGACTTCGAGGGCCGATGTTACCTAGGCGTTGGCAGCGGTCACAGGTGAGTACAAATTCGTGTGCATCCTTGAAAAGTGTGGGCCAGTAGAGTCCACTTTGGAGTACCTTGAGGGCTGTCTTCTTAGCTCCAAAATGGCCCCCACATGCCAAACTATGGCAAAAAGTCAAGACGGATTTCATCTCGTCTTCTGGGATGCAGCGCCGAATGATTTGGTCTAGACAATGCTTCCATAGGTACGGCTCATCCCATATGAAGTACTTAGCTTGTTTAGCCAGCTTGTCCTTTTGGTACCTGTTTAAAGATGAAGGAATTTGCTTAGTGACAAGGTAATTAATGAGATCGGCATACCATGGATCAATAGCTTGGATTGCGAAGAGCTGTTCGTCAGGAAAGGTCTCGAGGAGGGGCAACTGATCGGCCTCTTCATTGGAACTGTGAAGCAATCGGCTCATATGGTCAGCGACCACGTTTTCGCTGCCCTTCTTGTCTCTGATTTCAAGGTCGAATTCCTGGAGCAGTAGCATCCAACGTAGCAACCTTGGCTTGGCGTCCTTTTTAGTGAGCAGATACTTCAAGGCAGCATGATCCGTGTATACTACGACCTTGGTTTGAATTAGATATGAACGGAACTTCTCCAGCGCAAAGATAACAGCAAGGAGCTCCTTCTCGGTGGTGGAGTAGTTCAGCTGGGCATCATTCAGGGTTCGGCTTGCGTAGTAAATGACATGAGGGAGCTTGTCAATACGCTGTCCCAAAACCGCTCCTATGGCGAAGTCTGAGGCATCACACATTAGTTCGAATGGTAAGTCCCAATTCGGTGGCATGATGATGGGTGATGCCGTGAGCTTTGCCTTGAGTGTGTTGAATGCCTCACGGCATCCCTTAGTGAACTCGAATGTGGCGTCCTTGGCTAGAAGATCACACAAAGGTCTTGTGATTTTCGAGAAATCTTTGATGAATCTGCGGTAAAAGCCAGCATGCCCTAAGAACGATCGAACCTCTTTGACTGTAGTGGGGTACGGCAGCCTCTCTACTATGTCTAACTTTGCTTTGTCCACTTCAATGCCTCGGCTAGAGATCACATGACCCAAGACAATTCCCTGTTGTACCATGAAATGGCACTTTTCCCAGTTCAGCAATAAGTTGCTTTCTCTGCACCGTTCCAGTACTCGGGTTAGGTTAACTAAGCACAGTTCGAATGAATGTCCAAACACTGAGAAGTCGTCCATGAATACTTCAATTATATCTTCCACCATATCGGAGAAGATGCTCATCATGCAACGCTGAAAGGTAGCTGGGGCATTGCACAATCCAAACGGCATTCTTCTGTATGCAAAGGTGCCATATGGGCATGTGAATGTTGTTTTTTCTTGATCTTCGGGTGCAATAGCAATCTGATTGTATCCTGAGTAGCCGTCCAAGAAGCAATAGTGGGAGTGTCCAGCCAGGCGCTCGAGCATTTGATCAATGAAGGGCAAAGGAAAGTGGTCCTTGCGTGTGGTTATATTTAGCTTTCGATAGTCGATGCACACTCTCCATCCTGTTTGAATCCGTTGAGGTACAAGCTCATCCTGCTCGTTTTTAACCACTGTGATCCCACTTTTCTTTGGCACGACCTGGACTGGGCTCACCCACTTGGAGTCACTAATTGGATAGATGATTCCAACGTCCAAAAGCTTTAGGACTTCTTTCTTCACGACCTCCTTCATAGGTGGATGCAATCGCCTCTGTGCCTCCCGTGATGGTTTGGAGTCTTCCTCCAGCAGTATCCGATGCATGCATTTTGCGGGACTTATGCCTTTGATGTCAGCTATTGTCCATCCAATTGCCGTTTGATTGACCTTAAGGACGTGAACCAATGCCTTTTCCTCTTTCGTACTTAGGGTAGATGCAATGATGACTGGAAGGGTTTGATTGTCGCCCAAATATGCATACTTTAAGTGCTCGGGCAAGGGCTTCAGCTCGAGTTCAGGAGCCTTTATGATGGACGGCAGGGTTTTCTGACTTGTGAATGGTAACGCTTCGAGGGGAGGCCTGTGCAATGGGAGGGCTGGCATGATGTCAAGGGATCGTACCTCTTCGATCACGCTATCTGTAAGTGAATCCACAGTGTGTGGGTTACTAGTAACGGCCTTCTCAAGGTCATCCGTCATGCAAGAATGAGCAATTGTCTCCCATAGCAGTAAGTCCATTGTGTTTAACGGAAAATCTACAATAGGCTCGGCAGGGTACTGTATGGTGTCATGGATGGAGAATGTCCGAAGCTGGTCCAGGACCTTGATGGAGACCTGGCCCTTTCTGACGTCGATGAGGCACTTGGCTGTGGCTAGTAAGGGCCTTCCGAAGATGAGGGGAGGTTCCTCACTTTTGTCAATTCTGTCCATTCTTAGTATGATGTGATAACTGAAATTTAAAGACAAGTAAATCAAAGTACAGAAATTAACAATGCAAGAATGAAAAGTTGTTAACTAAGGCGAATTAAGGGTTACTATCCACTCTAACCAATTATAGCTCTTAACCAAATTTCCTTGAACTAATTACTAAGCATTTTCTGAATTAGGTGCCCGTGCCTAGGACCTGGCGTTGGTTCACTAGACACATCTTATTCCCTCTTACTTAGCATGTTCTAAACAGGGCATATGCCTAGAACGTCTATCACCTACCTTTTAAGATGATGCATGAAGTTTAAAGAGAATTTAATGACACCACATTAGCCTAGCAAAGTGGCATGCAATCCTAGGTCGTCATGAGTTAAGATTACAAGTACGAATACTTTCGATGCTCCAAATCACAAGATGATATGACGGTCACTCAAGCAATTACATCTAAAATTATATGCAAACAAGGTAGCTAATCTTATAGGCCTAAATTAAGTTCATTAAGCATAGTAATCCAACTTATTCAGCATGCATAGCAATCATAATCAAGAGCCAGAAATCCAATCAATAAGCTAACATGGCTAGGGATTCAAGCAGCCCTAATCCTAATGACTACTAACACATAACTGAAATAAACATAAGTATAATTGAATCCATAAGTAAATTGTAATAATGAAAATAAGGGTACAGAGGAGATTGTTAAGAACAGATGCAGCAGAAGACACGGCAGGGCCTTCTTCTCCAAGCTTCACGTCCAATAATCTATGTGAAAGATTATCTCCGAAAATATGGTCCCTAATTCTCTAGAAAACCAAAACGGAACTCTGTGGCTCAGGTCTCTGTTTTTCCAGAAACCAAAAACGCCCTAATCCTCTATCTGATTCTCCTTTTTATAGACAAGGGAAAACCTTGTTCTATAAGGATTGGTATAACCTTGTTCTATACAGATTGGTAAAACCTTGTCCTATACAGATTGGTAAAACCTTGTCCTATACAGATTGGTAAAACCTTGTCCTATAGAAATAGGGTAAGTTATTTTACTTTTAATTAATTACAAAGTCTTTAAAATCTATTAGAACTAATCAGAACACGACTGGGAGTGTGAATGCAAGCTGGCAAGTGGGAACGCAAGCTGGCCAAACTTGGATTTTTGACTGTCTTCGTAATCAGGATCTGGGACCGCGCTTTTGAAGTACGTTAGGAGTATAATAGAAGCGCATCGTCGTTCAGGCTTGGCACAAATGTTGTCAGGCTTAGCGCAGAGGGAGAACCTCTGATCCACCGCTGGCGGAACAGGGACCCCGGCTTAGGCGCACATCTGGGCTCGGATGGGAGTTCTTGGGACATGTCCTCGACCTGCCTTGGCGCGACCTTGGCACTTCTAGGACTTGACCTTGATGTCATGAAACACAGGTTTGAGACCCGTAGGGCCTGATATGAGGTACTTGGCCAGTGGCCCAAAATAGGCGCACTGGCGCACTGGCGCACTCAGGACCCCGTTGAGGACCTGATATTGAAATGAGGACATCTCCTTCATCTGGACTCCAATTTGAGTCATTCTTTTTGCGTTCATTCCAGATTTTACCTATCTTTCTAACTCTGCACAAGTCTCACAAGATTGATCATTTTCTACTATTGATGGCACGAAATCATTCAAAAGACATGTAAGAGAGGCATATAAAGACCTCAAAATGATGCATAAATAACGACTGATCAAGCACCCCGAGTGGTAACTCAATATCCCGGCTCATCCTGAGCACCCCGAGTGGTAACTCGATATCCTGGCTCATCCTGAGCACTCCGAGTGGTAACTCGATATCCCGGCTCAAGATGAGAACCCCGAGTGGTAACTCGATATTCCGGCTATCCTGAGCACCGCGAGTGGTAACCCCTCAACGGTATGGCGGAGAAGGATCCCTCGAACGCCTACATCGGATAACCCCTCAACGATCTAGCGGAGACGTACCCTCTAACGCCAGTCAGAGAACCCTCAACAATGTAGCGGAGAAAAGCATCCTCCACGCCAATCATCGGAGAACCCCGTGGTATAACATAATACCTAGAAGTACGCATCCCATGCAATCCCGAAAACCTAGTCTGTTAACAGCACATCCAAGGTACCGTCTCAAGGAAACCACATCCCCAAGGAACTCTTGATAAAAACATATCCATGCTCCTCTAACTTCCAGAGTCAAAATCCGCTCCGTTGGTCAACCAATACAGCTAGGTTTACTCAAACGGGGCTCGTAACGAACTCCTATGGCCTCAAAGCTGCCAAAATCCGATTATGAACATCCCAAAACCCTAGCCACACGTCGCTGTGACACCGGAATCGATCCAACGCGCCGGCAGAAGCCCGGACCACGCGCCACAAGCCGGTCACGCGCCTGTTACACTACCCACGCGCTGTCCCAATTCCACTCGGCTCAACTCGACTTGACTCAGCCCAACTCGGCCTGACCCGGCCCAACTCAACTCGACCAGGCCAAATCGACTCGACATAGTCACCGGTGTCCCACCGGAGAAGACGGCTTGCCGCCATAGTGTCGCCGTCGCCGTTGCGGGAATCTGCCATTTTCGGTCGACTTGAGCTTTTTCCTAACTTCTTCAATACTCAACCATTTTTCACAAATTTTACGTCTAAATCTATCTACTAGAACCCAATAATTCAAAAAATGACCTCAAAACACTAGCTCGTATGTGTGCTGGCCGAAAAATCGACCGAAACTTCAAGTTTTTCTTTTCCTCGATCCGGCGTCTCCCGTGGATCCTTCCCCGATGGTTTGTATAGTTGTGCTCGTGGGAAGGAGGGGATTCCGATTTCTTCCACCAACATCAGAGACATGACCTTGAATCAAAGTTCAAATTCTGGGTTTGTTGGTGTTTTTGGTTCCCACGGGTTCAAGGGGGACATCGGAGACATGACCTTGAATCAAAGTTCAAATTCTGGGTTTTTTGGTGTTTTTGGGTCCCACGGGATCGAGGGGGGGGGGGGGGGCGGTGTTGGGGGGAAGGGTGTGTGTCCCTAGATATCTACCCCTACCAAATTACCAAAATGCCCCTAACAAACTAGACCCGCATATTTCGCACACGAACTCCATTTTTCGCGTGCCGCCTGTCTACAGACTTGTGAGTTCGAGACCTACGCAACGATACCCGAAACACAGCTAAAAGTGTCTCAAAACTAAAATTGGCTTTCATGCCCCTTAACAACCAAGGGTAAGTTCGTTTTTTTGAAAACTAATTTACGACAATTCAATAATTAAATTTATGGGTCGTTACATTTCAACAACGACCCAAGGCCCCGGAATGACCCGTACTCCAACACAAATAACCCGGGGTGGAGAAGCCATCCAAATTTTCGATGGAACAATACTTAAGCCGCACAAAACCCACTACCTGGATTCCATCAACAAGCTATGGCACCCCATATGCCTCATCGAGTTCGCGCGCAAAATCAGAACAATTGAACCAAGTCCATGGAAGAACTCGTCAGAAGCATGGCTCAAAGCACTCATGCATTCATGGCGAAGACGAATGGAGCCATCACCAACTTGGAGAATCAAATTGGGCAGCTTGCAATGCAATTGAATCAACGAGAGCAAGGCAAGTCATGATGAATCCCAAGGGATTTTAGCACCCTACGGCAAATGCCATTACCCTAAGGAGTGGCACGAGGCTTTAAGGCCCCACGCACATTGTCGTTGAAGATGTCACTCACAAAGAAAAAGATGAAGAAGAGTACCCCAACGGACCTGCCGCCATGTACGTGCCGCATAACGTGTCCTTGAACTTGCCGTTGGACCAGAACCATGTCGCGCTGCAGACCATGTCTCATTTTGGCCTACCGGGAGCCCCAGTTCAGCCGCAGACCGTGACTCCAACATTACCGCAAGACCAGCGGCAATCTGGGCCTCATAATGCCTTGACGTAGCCAGCAACGCAAAGGGAGTCTCAAACTGAGGCTCAGAGCTGGGCAAGACCTTCACCACGGCCCTATGTCCCTGGAGTACCCCAAACTGCTCCTACCGCCGGACCTCAAATCAGGCCCTTCACCACAGCAACAGAATCTTTCCAGGGCGCGCATGTGACACACCCAATAGTGCCCACAAAGGACTCAGAACCTATTATTCCAAATCCCTATGGCACGCGCACGACAATCCCTTCTCAGGCCCAATTTACGCCAAGTACCAATAACAAGGACATGGCTGCGTCCTTGGGTCCTAATGTGCCAAACACATCATCCGGATCCTTCTAACTCTAAATCTCACACTTCAAATACTTAAAAAACTAAAACAGTACACTTTGATTTAGATAATGACGTTCCTTTGCTGTTCCTTTGCCATTCCCTCGTAGATTTCACAATAAGAATAAAACGAATGAAGAATTCGAGGAGGAAATCATAACCATGATGTGGAACCTTCAAATCACATTGCCGTTTCCCAAGCTCGTCAAGCACATGCCTATCTTCGCAAAACTTATCAAAGACATGGTGGTTGGGAAGCGAGGTTTCAATACGAATGACATCATTGACGTCCCCAAGGCATGTTCCGCGGCCCTTTTACGTATGCCTCTCGAAGCCAACGTTCCCGAGCCTCCATCACTTCCCCTGCGTCATTCAATCAAAACAATTCGACCATTGTCTATGTGACACAGCCGCCTCAGTGAGCATTGAAGCTAACACACTTATGTATCCGATTAGCTAACGCATCTGTTACTAATCTAATGGGCATACTCGAAGACATGTACGTACAAATTGGCGACATATGCATCCCAACGGACTTCTACATTCTCAAGATGGATGAGATTGATCAAAACGATGATCCGCCCTTAATCTTTAGAAGACCTTGGCTAGCCATGGCCAACTGCATGATTGACGTTAAGAATTGCCAAGTTTCAATCAAAGTTTTGGACAAAACGCTGACTTTCTCTATTCATGATGTTGTCCAATTCCCAACAGAACCTATCGTGGACTTCCCTTTGAACATGATGGACCTTCTCCTAAAAAAGGCGATAGCAAACTCATATATGAAGGTTGACCTGGGGAAGGCTATCACAAATTCAACACCAACTAAGGCAAGCCCTAATGAAGGTGTCATGGAAGAACTCAGGTTGCTCAATGTCGTGCCCTATCTACCATGGAAGCACCCAATCGAAGAGCTACCTCCCTTGGTCGAGAAGACATTACCATCCATCATGCAAGCCCCAGAATTAGATCTAAACCATTGTCAGACCACTTAAACTACGCATACTTAAGCAGCAATCAAACTCTTCCGGTTATCATTGCTTCTAACCTAAGTACGGAGGAAGAAGAGGCGTTGGTGAAAGTTTTAAAAGCTAACCAAATGGAAATCCGATGGACGATAGCAGACATCAAGGGGATTAGTCCTTCAAAATGCATGCACTGGATTTTACTCGAAGATGAGGCCAAGTCCTCATGGGAGGCGCAGGGAAGACTAAATCCACCTATGAAGGAGGTCGTGAAGAAGGAAGTACTTAAACTCTTGGACGTCGGAATCATCTATCCCATCTCCGATTCCAAATGGGTGAGCCCCATCCAAGTAGTTCCGAAGAAGAGTGGGATCACGTTTGTAAAGAATGAGCATGACAAGCTCATGCCTCAAAGTGTTAAAACATGATGGTGAGTTTGCATCGACTACATAAAGCTAAACACCACCACCCGCAAGGATCACTTTCCCTTGCCTTTCATCGATCAAATGCTTGAACGATTAGCCGAACATTCTCATTACTGATTTCTCGATGGATACTCGGGCTACAATCAGATTGCCATTGACCTAGAAGTTCAGGAGAAAACCAATTTCACGTGTCCATATGGCACGTTTGCATATCGAAGAATTCCATTAGGTTTATGTAACGCCCCGACGACTTTTCAACGGTGCATGATGAGTATCTTCTCTGACATGGTCGAGGATATCATTGAGGTCTTCATGGACAATTTCTTGGTGTTTGGTCACTCATTCGAGCTTTGTTAGAAAATCTATCTCGAGTACTCGAGGGATGCAAACAGAGCAACTTGGTTCTCAACTGGGAGAACTGCCATTTCATGGTACAACAAGGCATTATCCTAGGCCATGTAATTTCTAGCCGTCGCATAGAGGTAGACAAGGCTAAGCTAGACATAGTGGAGTGACTGCCGTACCCTACATCAGTTAAAGAAGTTAGAACATTCTTAGGGCATGCCGGTTCCTACAGACGTTTCATCAAGGACATCTCGAAGATAACCATACCACTATGCAATCCTTTGGCTAAGGATGCAACTTTTGAATTCACCAAGGAATTCTGTGAGGCATTCAACACCCTCAAATCAAAGCTCACGACTTCACCAATCATTAAGCCGCCCAACTGGGACCTCCCATTCGAATTGATGTGTGACGGTTCAGACTTTGCTGTTGGAGCAGTGTTGGGACAAAGAGTGGACAAGCTTCCTCACACCATCTACTATGCTAGTAGAACCCTCAATGATGCCAAGCTAAACTACTCCACCACTGAAAAGGAACTCCCAAAGAAAGACGCCAAACCAAGGTTGCTAAGGTGGATGCTACTCCTCCAAGAGTTCGATCTCAAAATCCGAGACAAAAAGGGGAGTGAAAACGTAGTTGCTAATCACATGAGCAGATTGATTCACGGGTCTAACGAAGAAGCTGATCACTTGCCTCTCCTTGAGACGTTCCCGGACGAGCAACACTTTGCGCTCAAGGCAATTGATCCCAAGTATGTTGATCTTATTAACTATCTTGCTACTAAGCGTCTTCCTTCATCTTTGAGCTAGTACCAAAAGGACAAGCTTTGTAAACAAGCTAAATGCTACGTCTGGGACGAACCATACCTATGAAAGCACTGCTCGAATCAAGTCATTCGATGATGCATCCTGGAAGACGAGATGGAATCGGTCCTGACTTTCTACCATAGTTTGGCGTGTGGAGGGCATTTTGGTGCTAAACAGACAGCCCTGAAGGTACTTCCAAGCGGTTTTTACTGGCCTACACTATTTAAGGATGCCTACGAATTCGTTCTCACCCGCGACAGATACCAAAGGCAAGGTAAAATAGGCCCTCGAAATCAGATGCCCTTAACCCCTATCCTCGTTGTGGAAATCTTCGACGTCTGGGGCATTGATTTCATGGGGCCGTTTCCCAACTTTTCGGTTACCTTTATAGCTTACTTGCAGTTGATTATGTCTCAACGGGGGTGGAAGCAATTCCAACCAAAACTAACGATGCAAAAGTAGTTGTGAGTTTCTTACAGAGCCACATCTTATCCAGGTTCGGAGCACCTAGGGTAATCATAAGTGACGGGGGCACGCACTTCTACAATCTATCATTTGAAGCCTTAATGAAGAAATAAGGCGTCACCCACAGAGTTTCCACGCCCTACCATCCTCAAACAAGTGGCCAAGCGGAGATTTCCAACCGAGAAGCTAAGGCCATATTGCAAAAAATAGTGTGCCCCAATAGAAAAGACTGGTCTACCAGACTCAACGATGCATTATGGCGTATAGGGCATCCTACAAGATTCCCATAGGCACGTCTACCAGACTCAACGATGCATTATGGCGTATAGGGCATCCTACAAGATTCCCATAGGCACATCCCCCTTCCGACTTGTCATCGGGAAAGGATGCCACTTACCGGTGGAACTTGAGCATAAGGCTTTCTGGGCCATTAAGAAGATGCACATGCACTACAAGAAAATCGTTGTTGCCCGACGAAGAGTATCTCGCGGGGTAAGTACAGGTTGCCCAACGGAAACGCATACTCGCCGGGTAACCGGTTGGCGGGAAGACCATGTCGTTGGCGCGCAATATTAGAAAGTGTTACCCGACGATTTGTACCCACCGTTGGGTAACATTATACGCAACGACGACTAATCGCCGTCGGGTAACACTGGGCGTGGACCCTAGGTTGCCCGACGAATCATTAAATATTACCCTGCAAATTAGGTTCGTCGGGCAACAGTCTAAACACGCTAAATACCCGAGACTCTCTTTTCTTCTTCTTTTTCTTCTTCTTCTTCTTCTTCCTCCTCTCTGCTTCTCATCCGTTCTCTCTGCTCTCTCTCTCTCCCTCTCACTCACTCACTCTCTTTATTATCATCTTATCACCATTTTCACTACCAATCAAATCTTTTTTCTCTATCAATCACCAAATATCAAATATTAAGGTATGAAAATTTTATTTTTTTAAATTTTGATATTTTGATTTTTGATTAGGAATTAATTATGGATATAATTATGTTAAGATTGTTGGATATAATTATGTTAAGAATGTTGGATATAATTATGTTAGGAAATTTTGTATTTATTGTGGAAAATGTGTAGAAATTGTTTAGAATTTGTGGAAATTAGAAAATTTGTTAGGAAAATATGAAAATAGAAAATATGTTATGAAATTAGGAAAATAGAAAATATGTTATGAAATTAGGAAAATAGAAAATAAGTTATGAAATTAGGAAAATAGAAAACATGTTATGAAATTAGGAAAATAAAAAATATGTTATGAAAATAGGAAAATAGAAAATATGTTAGGAAATTGGGAAATTTTGTTGTAAAATAGTAAAATTAAAAATATGTAATGAAATGATTGAAATTAGAAAATATGTTTGGAAATTAGGAAAAATGTTAGGAAATTAGGGAAATATAAAATATGTTAGGAAAATAAAAAATTTTGTTAGAAAATAGGAAAATATAAAAAAAATGTAATGAAATTATTGAAATTAGAAAATATGTTAGGAAAATAAGGAAATAGAAAATATGTTAGGAAATTATGAAATTAGAAAACATTTTAGGAAAATAGGAAAATAACAAATATGTAATGAAATTATTAAAATTCGAAATTATGTTTGGAAATAAGAAAATATGTTAGGAAAATAGGCAAATAGAAAATATGTACGGAAATTATAAAATTTAAAACTTTGTTTTATGCATAATTTATATATGTTTGTATTTGTGAATTTGTTGTGTTATTTTTTTTAAAACACTTTATTTAGTTCCGACGGAGTGAAATACGTTCATTTTTCATAACCGTTTATGCGAAGTTAATCGAGTTGATTAACTTCGTATAATGAAATTCAAATATTCGGACAGTTTGGGGGTGCGCAATTATGTGTTGTGTAGTTGGCGGTCTACGAGGTTAGGTTTCGATTCTGGGAAATTCGGTTTGTATCCCCTCAATGTTCTCCGAATGCATACTAGATATTTGTTTATAATATCTACGTCGTGCATTTGGGGAATTGTAGGGAGATGCTGCCAAAATTTCCCTCAATTGGAACTTAGCCTCGTAAGTTGCAAACCAAACAGCACAGAATGTGCATTCTCGAATGGGATATGGCCAAATCACCGGAGGCATAAGGAGAAGAGATGTTTTTTATTTTAACTTGTTCTATTTACGGGACAATATTAACTCAATTACTTACATTAACTCTATGTTGTGAAAGCAAGAACAATGGACAGAGGGTGGATGCAAATGTTTGATAGATCTTCTGATTAGTATTTGGATGGAATCGACAGTTTCATTGCCTTTGCACGTAGTCATTGCAGTGATACAAGGCGTATCAGGTGTCCGTGCCGTAAATGTAACAACTGCATTTGGATGCCGTTGAATGAGGTCCAAACTCATCTGGAATGGAATGGGATCGTACACAACTACACTAATTGGATCTATTATGGTGAAGAAATATTTTTCGCATTGACATCTTCGGTTCCCGGGACCCGTCGGGACGAAAGTGGTTTGGATCGGCGATGTGATAATGATGAAGTCGTTGAGTTATTAACCGATCTTTTTCCTCCCGCATCAGATGATATGGAACATGATGCGCCAAGGTTGCAACCCGAAGACTCTGAGCTCCATTACGAGAGATTGTTGAATGAAGCTCAGCGCGAATTGTACCCTGGCTGTAAATCATTTTCAGTTCTAAGGGTAGTTGTGGAGTTGATGCACATGAAAGTTCAGTATAATCAAACGAACAAGCATTTTGATCATATGATGGACATCATCATCCGAATGCTGCCTGAAGACAACTGTCTGCCAAAAGATCTTTATATCTCGAAGAAGTTGTTGAAGGGCCTTGGGTTAGGGTATATCAAGATCCATGCATGCAAGAACAACTGTGCATTATTTTACGGTGAATTCGAGCAACTTGACAAATGTCCCGTGTGCAATGAGCCTAGGTTTCAAAAGAACAAGATTCCTAGCAAGGTGTTGTGTTATTTTCCACAGAAGCGGAGGTTACAAAGATTCTACATGTCGTCCCACACAGCCCGTGATATAAGGTGTCATAAGGATGAACGCATTGATGATGATGTACTGAGGCATCCGGCCGATGGAGAGGCTTGGAAGGAATTTGATCAAATGTATCCCGAGTTTGTTGTGGAGCAAAGAAATGTCAGATTAGGGCTCGCTACTGACGAGTTTAATCCGTTTGGGAGTTTTGCAAAGCCCTATAGCACTTGGCCAGTGGTTGTGGTTATGTATAACTTGCCTCCTTGGAGATGCATGAAGAAAGAATTCACAATCCTCAGTACTTTGATACCGGGGCCCAAATCGCCGAGTAATTCCATCGATTTGTATTTGCAGCCGTTGATTGACGAACTCGTGGATCTGTGGGAGAATGGTGTCCGAACAGACGACAAGTGTAGTGGAGAAATGTTCACCCTACGAGCGGCTGTAATGCGGACAATTAATGATTTTCCTGTTTATGGTATGTTGTTGGGATGGAGCACCAAGGGCTATCTAGCTTGCCCGACATGCAGACCAGACACAACGACTTTTTGGCACGCATCTAAGGTTTGCTACTTGGGTGCGAGAAGGTTTCTGCCCTAGGATCATCGATGGCGAATGCAATCTGACTCATTTGATGGTAAATCAGAGTTAAGAGGTCGACCAAGGGAGAGGTCCGGTGATGAGATATTATCCAAACTGAACAGTATACATGACTTCGTCACCCGAGGATCGAAACCAGCCGAACATGAAAATTGGACGAAAAAAAGCTTATGCTTTCGGTTGCCATATTGGTCGAAGTTGAAAATCAGACACATCGCCGATCCTATGCACATCGAGAAGAATGTTGCTGAGAGTGTTGTGGGAACAACTTTACCCATTGAAGGCAAGTCAAAGGACACAAAAAAGACTCGTCTGGGTATGAAAGAAATGGGGATCATGGCTCATCCAAGTTATACATTTACGCCAGAGAATCAGAAAAAAAATTTGAAGTGGTTGCATGGTGTGAAATTTCCCGACGGGTACGCAGGCAACATATCCCAGAATGTTAGCACGGATGGTGGGACCAATTCTGGTATGAAGAGCCATGACTATCATGTTTTGCTACAACGACTTATTCCGATTGGTATTTTACTCTTCTTGGAGGCTGGTGTTGTTGAGACGATGGTTTATTTGTCTCAATTCTTCCAGATACTATATGCCAGGTGTTGGTTAAGGCGGACCTTCAAGCAATTAACGAGGATATTGTGTACATCATGTGTCGGCTTGAGCAAATATATCCACCTGCATTCTCTGATGTAATGGTGCACCTACTAATACATATGCCGGATAAGGCAAAACTAGCTGGCCCGGTGCATTATCGTTGGATATACCCAAACGAGAGGTATAACTTATCACTGCTATTTGATAATATTTCCTTACTATCATGTATATATGTGAATCTTAATGTAAATTTCCTTGCAGAATATTAGGTACGTACAAGCGGTACGTTCGGAACAAGATACGTCCCGAAGGCTCTATAGCCGAGGCATACATTGCAAATGAGGCACTGACATTTTGTGGAATGTACCTTCGAAATGTTGAAACTGCCTTTAATAGGGCGTCTTGCAACGACGATGGTGGTCAACGTCCAGAGACCCTATCTGTATTTGCCCAACCCGCACGACCATTCGGCACTAGTCCAATCTCGGAGCCGTTCAGCAATAGCGACATGGAGGTTGCTCATTGGTTCATACTAACAACTGTGACGAAGTCTGGCCCTTCCATGAGCAGCACGAGGCGTTGATGAAGGCCCAATTTCCTTCTAATTAGGAAGAAATGGACAAACAACTATTTCCACGTTGGTTTTCCGAGCATGTAAGTCAAATAGTTTATTTCAAAATTTCTTAAATTTGTTTTAAGCATACCTATTTTGTTTCTTGTGTGTATCTTACTAGATGGCACAGCTGAAAGATGTCAACTCGCCAAATTTCAATAAAGAATTAATGCAACTGGCCATTGGCCCATTCCGAGGAGAAACGTACACTGGTTGTCACGTTAACGGGGGTTAAGTTTGTGTGCATAGAACGAGGCGACAAGTTGTCTACGTAAAACAGCGGGGTCTTTGTGCCGGGGGAGGGGGAAAAAGCTGATACAGGTTTCTATGGCGAATTGTTAACAGTGGTTAAGGTGTTATACGCCGACCGGAAGGAAGTCGTCTTGTTCAAGTTTCATTGGTTTGATACGAACCCAAGTATCCCAGGCAGTGTCATCAAAGATCAGTTATGTACCTCTATAAACACAAACACCCGATGGTTTGAAAGTGATCCCTACATCCTCGCTAGCACGGCGAAACAAGTATTCTATGTAGATGATCCAGAAGTTGGTGGTGGTTGGAGAGTAGCTGAGATGGTGAATCATATAAACATTTGGGACTTGGATGACCGATACCATGAAGAAGATGGGGAAATAGACGATGACCAAATCGTTTACCAGATGGATTCATCGGCATCCGCCCAAAACGTGGATGGAGTATGGACCAATGACATTTTCCCACCAATTACGATTGATGACATTTTTATTGATCTCGGGGAATTAGAACAAATTGATAGTGATTCGGAGGCATCAAGTATTGTACACATCTCGGATGACAATCGTGAATGGGAGGGGGAAAGCGAATCTGACACCGAATGAAAGTTGTAAATTAGAAATTTCATTTATATATGTAATATCCATCTTCAAATCAATAAATGTGATTTATATGTATGTTGTATGATTTCATTCACAAAAGTTTCAATTAATCTTTTATATGTACTAAAGCCACAAACTTTTGATGTCCTCATCGTTGATTCGACTTCCCATATTCCAAGACACTAAATATATAATTAAATATTATTGGAAAAGAGAATACACTAAACAGTAGGGTTTTTTATACAGGAAGCAAGCTCTTTTTCAAAAAAGGTAAAACTGAAAGCCTGCTTTCGTGTGTACTCAAAAAACTTAGAATTTGATTACAGGTGGTTAGGAAGAAAAAAATAGTTTTTTTACCGAGAAAAGTGAGGAGACCATACATGCACTGCACAAATTACAGACTTCGAAATAAATGAAGGTCAAAGATTTAGTCAAAGATTTTGATGATAAGTCATGAGGGTCAATTTTTACTCACTAGTGCAATGTGAAAGAGAGAAAACCCAACATTAATATTGACCGAATAAGAGACAACAAATTTTTTTAAAAAATTGTGAACAAAATGTGCTATGACAATATTTAATTTACTATTTATTTAGATTTATTTGTATTTATAATAAGTACAAAAGTTAGATCACATTATACTTAGTACATAATTAATTTGGTTTGAATAAAATTTGATCGATACAACTATCATTTTTTATTTGTACAAATCTTATAAAAATTTGTTGTCTCTTTTATTTGAAATTTATTTTTCACCTTCTTCATTTTTTATTTGTACAAATCTTATAAAAACTAACAGACATTTGTCTGACGAATATGTTACATCCGTCAGGCAAATGTTTCAAATAGCATCAGTGCGTATTTCTCTGTTCTCTATTCAATTTAAATTTATTTATTAAACAACTTTTTTTAAATTAATTACGAGATGAAATAGACCGATCTAACCGTCATCTTTTATGGTCGGTACTCATCGATCTCCTACACGAAACAATTGGTGTAACCCGACGGATACGTAACTATTACCCGACGGCTATATGTAACACTTGACCCGACGAAAATGGTAAGGTTTGCTCGACGGATCACAACAATTAGTGTTACCCGATGGATAGTTAACGGTGTACACGACGACTGGCCTACGCTTGTAAATACCCGACGAATGTACATGAATATTCATCGGGTATGATTGAGCATAATTAATTTACATGTTTTTATTTAACAACTTTTTAAAATAACTTGCAAATTGAAACTGACTGATCTAACCGTCCACATATATGGTAGGTATCCATAGATCTCCTACGCAAAAAATAACCCACTTTGGAAATCCCGGGATTAGGTAACGGTGCACGATGATTCAATAGTTATACAATGTTTCTTCACGATCAGACGGCTTCAAATCCTCAAAACATCAATATTTTTTATGGACGAGATCTAGGCCCGTAAAACCACAAAGTGAACGGTTGGATCGGTCAAATTCAATCGTTTGAGTATCAATAGAACCAAAAATTCACAACATGTATTGAAGTTTCCATCAAGAGTGTAAACTCCTTGGTCAATATGCTTGTTTTCCTATTTTCAAAAACTTCAAAATTGAAATTGACTGATCTAACCGTCCACATTTATGGTAGGTATCCATAGATCGCTTACGTAAAAAATTACCCAATTTAGAAATCCCGGGATTAGGTAATGGTAGGCGACGATTCAACGGTTACACAACGTTTCATCACGATTGGACTGCTTCAAATCCTCCTAACAACAAGATTTTCTACGGGAGAGATCTAGGCACGTAAAGCCACAAAGTGAACGGTTAGATCGGTCAAATTCAATCGTTTGTGTGTCAATAGAACCCAAAATTAGCAACATGTATTGAAGTTTCCATCAAGAGTGTAAACTCCTTGGTCAATATGCTTGTTTTCCTATTTTCAAAAACTTAAAAATTGAAATTGATCGATCTAACCGTCCACATTTATGGTAGGTACCCATAGATCGCCTACGCAAAAAATTACCCAATTTGGAAATCCCAGGATTAGGTAACGGTGTGCGACGATTCAACGGTTACACAATGTTTCGTCACGATCGGACGGCTTCAAATCCTCAAAACATCACGAAAATGATAGATGGGGCTTTAGGCATGTAAAACCAAAATTTGAACGGTCCTAATGTGGATTATTCTTTCGCCGGACCTAGTTTTCAGATTAATGCTAAAAACGTATTGAGAAAAGTCATGCCCAACGCATAAAGATATTCGCCGGGCCACGAACCGTCGGGTAACATTAGCAATGTCGTAGCGTAACGGTAATAAAACGCGGAGTTTTGAAAAATTTCGCGAAATCTCAAAATTCCTGCGTAGTTTTTCGCGAAATCTCAAAATTCCCACATAGTGTAACCCGACGAATATTGGAGATGTTACCCGGCGAGCTACCGACAGGTGATGTTACCCGACAATGGTTTTGAATTATGCCCGATGTACATTGCACCAAAATTTTCGCGCATTCTCAAAATTCCCGTGTATTTTACCCCGACGAATATTGGAGATATTACCCGAGGGGCTACCGACAGGTGATGTTACCCGATGACGGTTTTGAATTATGCCCGACGAACACTGCACCTAAATTTACGCGTATTCTCAAAAGTCCCGCTAACGTGGTTTCGCGACAAAGGTTTAAATTATTACCTGACGGATTCTGACCGTCGGGCTTACCCGACGCATGTTAAAAATGTTACCCGACGGACACTGACAATTACAATGCACCTAAAATATTCGTGAAATCTCAATTTCATCGCCTAAATATTGCCTGATAGATATGTTTAAATTAACTCGACGGATATGAAACATTTGGCCCGACGGATACCAAACATGTGACCCGACGGAGATAGTGAAGAGTTACCCGACGGATATGTAACGAGATACCCGATGAATGTCCACCGTTTATTCATACCCGACGATTCATTAAATTGAAGCGCGACGTACAAGTTCGTCGGGCAATGTGTCAATCAGAGATATATCAGACGAGTCTTCTTCTTCTTTCTTCTTCATTTTCTGCAGATAACTCCATTGCTCTATGTTTCTCTTCCGAATTTCCTCTCTGTTTCGTTCAAATTTAAGAACCACACCACTGTTTCTCGCTCTCCCTCCATCCGCTGCCCCAATAGTCAAAGACGCCGCTTCTCTCTCTGCGAGCTTTGCCGGAGCCGCCGCTCCCCTCGCCGGACCAATCTCTCATCGAGTTCCTTGAAGGTCGAACTCATTGTCCTTCTCTCTTTAATGTTAATGTATATGTATTGGTTAATTGTTAAATTTGATTTGAAAAAATAATTTATGAAATTGGATATTGTTATTGTTAAGGTTAATTGTTATTGTTAATGTTAATGTATATATATTTGTTATTGGTTTATTGTTATTGTTATTGTTAATGTTAATGTATATATATTGGTTTATTGAACATTTTGATTTCAAAAAAGAAATTATGAAATTGGATATTATTATTGTTAATGTTAATGTATATATATTTGGATATATATTTGTTATTGGTTTATTGTTAATGTTAATATATATATATATATATATATATATATTGGTTTATTGTTAATTTTGATTTGAAAAAAGAATTTTCGAAATTGGATATTGTTATGGTTAATGTTTATGTATATATATTTGGATATATATTTGTTATTGGTTAATTGTTATTGTTAATGTTAATGTATATATATAGGTTTATTGTTAATTTTTATTTGAAAAAAAAAAATTTATGAAATTGGATATTGTTATTTTTAATGTTTATGTATATATATTTGTTCTTGGTTAATTGTTATTGGTTTATTGTTATTGTTAATGTATATATACTAGTTGAAGATTTGTTGAAATTTTGATGTTTGGTATAATGTTGAAATTGATATAATGGTATGATTTTTGTTATGATTTTGGATATGAAATTTATGTGAATTTTGGATATGTGAATTTTCTGCATTTTGGGTATTTGAATTTTAAAAACAATTTTGTGAAATTTTGATATGGTGTATAGTATAAGTGAATTTTGGAAATGTGAGTTTTATAAATTTTTAATTTGTGAATTTTAGGAATTGGATTTTATTATTATATGTTTGGATTAATTTGTAAGTTTGATTTTGGTCCCGAAATTGGGATTTGGAAATTTAGGCATAATGTTGTGAATTTTGAGTTTAGTACATTTGGATTAATTAGTTTTTGAAGTTTAATTTTCGTTTGTGTTGGATTTATTTTTAAAAATTAGAATTTGGTGGTTTTAATTTTTAGATACCAATTTACTAATTATTACTAAAAATAATTATTCCTTTATTTATTTACATTTATTGGTATTATAAAATGTTGGTTAATTTAAATGTGATTTTGTTTTTATTTTTTGAATTTAATATTTAATATTAAAAATATTTGGTTTTTTTTAATTAATTAAATATATGTTGGTTCATATTTTTATTAATTAATTTATATTTGTTATTGTAGATGTCGCATCGCAACCTAATCACATCTAGGATCCCCCCCTGCCCTGATCCCGTTGATGATCATGCCCTAGAGGAGGCAGCCCCTGACTCGGTTGCCTCAACAACAGCGTCGGTTCATACACCGCTGTCGGGCCATCAGCGACCGATGCCCGATCGGCACGTCGACAGCATAGCAAGAAATGGTGGGAACCCCGTATTGACCCCCAGCCCCCACAGGACGACGTCCCAACCGACGAAACAGGGCCCAATGTCGGCGCACTCCCGAAGGGTAAGTTAATTATTTTGTTTATTTAGCCAATCGTTTTTATTTGTTACTAATTTTATTTACCAATTTTCATCGAATTTACAGGTAGGTCGGTCAACGTGTGCGGGATAAACCGCAGTTTGACATCCCAGTGGATTTGCAGGACGACAAATGCAAAGATACTGGTGGTATACGTGTAGCGCCTCAAGTCCGCGCCGGTCAAAATTCACAGCCTCCTGGTGCATGACATTGGTGCGATTCTTAGCACCAAGTCCCTTATGATGGGGGAGACTTTCCGAACCCAAACCCCCGAGGAGATCATGCGTTGTTGGGGAGAGTTATCGGTATGTGTTTTTCTCATTTTTAACATTAATTTCATATTTTTTAATTATTTTACTAACTTTAATAATTGATTGCAGATCAATTTTGAGTTCGACTTGGACAACGTCGAGCTTAGTAGATACCTGAGCCACCACTAGCAGTTACGGTACGCCGACTGGAAGTATGAGCTCCACAAGTACTTCTTCACTTGGCCTTCCCCGGAGGAAGCTCGGGCAAATCCTCCGAAGGAGTTGGACGAGCCTAAACTGCCAGGGCGGTTGTGGTTGTGCGACCATTTCATGTCCCCCCACCTATATAGTACGTATTATCTATCTAATTAATTAAATTCTTTAATTTTTATGTTATTTTCCATTTTAAAATCTAATTTTTGGTTTTACGAATGAATAGCGGAAATCGATTGCCAACACATCGAACCAGGGAGCGAAGAAATTCAACCACCACGGGGGGTCTCGATCTTTATCGGCCCGGCAGGAGGATCGGTGCAATGCCGGGTCGATGTTCCCAGAGGTGGATGCTTGGGGGCAAGTGTACGTTGGACGGGGGATCAAGAGGCTGATCGAATTCACATAAATTTATTTTATGAATATTAAACATTATTTTTTAAATTGAAAATTATATTTCTAATTAATAGTTATTTGAATTTATAGGACGCGATGCAGCAAGACGTCCAGCAGACACAAGCTGAGCTCACCCAACAGCATCCGGATGTGCCGTTGGTGCATAAGCTCCCTAATCCCGACATGTCGATCGCTATTCTAGAGCGACAACTTAGGAGGCGCCCAGGGAGGATCGTTCGGGGGGCGGGCGACGGGATTGTGTGGGATGTCTCGACTCAGTCGTCCAGTTCATCTTGGATAGGCAATCCCCAAGAGACGCTGGACCGTTTGAGACGCCTCGAGGCTGAAAATGTTATGATCAAAGCCCAATGCGTGAATATTCAAGCCCAAAACTAACAAATCAAGTCCGCCCTTGACAAGGTCCTTCAACGTTTGGGTGACCGTGGATTGGATGACATTTTATCATCGCCCACCCAACGGCCCCCTCAGGATCCCGCCTACTTTGACCCCTCGACGAGTAGTTAGAGTGTATTATATATAAAATATTTTGTTAGTTTTAATGATGTAAAAATATTACATTAATTTTTATAAATATTATTTTTAATTTATTTTGATTCTTTTAATTGAATTTTTTAATTAAATTTTTTATTTTTTATTATTTAATTAAATATTTTATTACAAATATAATTTTAAATATGCATCATTTGCCCGACGAATGTGGTAAATGTTACCTGACGGATACGTAAAGCGTTACCCGACGTACACTTAAACCGTTACCCGACGGACACGTAACCCATTACCCGACGGGTACGTGACACTTTACCCGACGAATATATAACACATTCCCGACGGATGTATATAACATTACCCGACGGATATTAAAAAAGGCCCCGACGGATATTTAAATAGTTACCCGACGGATATATAAAACCCTACCGATGGATATTTGACCCGTTACCCGACGGATATGAAAATAATTACACCAATATGTAAAATGTTACCCGACGGTTATTTATCGAGTTACCCGACGACTATTTAAATGCTTACCCGATGGATATTGTAAGGTTACCCGATGGATAGTGTACGTCGGTAATATGTTGTTGACTTTAGGTTACCCGACAAGATAACGATGCTTGACGAATAGTGTACGTAGGGTAATATAAATGCCCGACCAAAGTAGCCCGACGGCGATTCGCCGTTTTCAGAGTTGCTCGACGAATCCCTACGATTGCTCGACGACGTCCTTTCGCCGGGCAACTTCGATTTTGCTGTGGTGATGGATGTGAATGAAGCTAGAATTCATAGAAATCTTCAATTAAGCGAATTGGATGAGCTTTGGAATAAGGCATTTGAGAGTGCTCGGATTTACAAAGAAAAGACAAAGGCCTTTCATGACCAACAAATCTAGAGCAAACACATCCAAGTTGGATAGAAAGTCCTCCTCTTCAACTCAAGCCTTAAGCTATTCCTAGGTAAGTTACGTTCTCGATGGTCTGGACCTTATATTGTTACTCACGTGTTCCCTTATGGTGTAGTTGAAATCCAACATCCCGTTAAGCATGAACCATTCAAAGTAAATGGCCATCACCTTAAGCACTACTTCAAGGCCCTTCCCCATACAATCACGAGTGCCATTGACCTTCCATCGGCCCAAACTGTTTAGCCTGCCAGCCCCATCTTGCCCATACGTTAAATAAAGCACTCCTAGGAGGTATCCTAGCTCTCGTTTGTGTTTCCCTCTTCCTCTATTGTTTATGTTTGCGGGTGTGGATTAAAACTTTGCATATAGAAACATCTAGGTTTGGGGGTGATACACGGCCAGAAATAAGTTAAAATTTTAAATTGATTATATAGTAAGTTTTCTAGGGATAAGTATTATAACTTGTTAATAGTAATGTAGACTCTAAGTTAACTTTCTTTGTTCTACTAAGAGTCATGCCATAGCTAGAAAGTTCATAAAATGCACTTCACAATGCCATATTTTAAGTAATTAAGTGAACAAAACATCTTAATTTGAGTGAGCCTCAGAAAATTAGTGGAGACTACCCTATGGGATATTTGAGCCTAATTGCTATTCTTTCTGAGGGATATACTTGTTTCTACTCTTAAACACTCATCGCTTTTGTTAATAATTGTTGATCTCATTACATCATATTTACATTGAATTTTAAAGAACTAACATCATATAGATACTCTTGATTTGATGTGTGGTTTGCCATAAGAAGTGATGTAGGCTATGTGTGCTTAACCTCTAAAGGCCTTCTCCTACGTTATTGCATGTTCCCTAAGCCAACTTTGAAGCCAAACACTGATCTTTTTCTTTCATCACCCACAGTATAACATAACCAAAATACTCAGCCATTCACCAAAGCCATGCCCTATAACCTCAGTTTGTGCGAAGGTTGCCCTAAATGAGATTCATGGTGAGAATGAGAAGTGAAAGAAAATGCTGACCAATTTCAAGACATTGGCGTTTTTATTAGAGGATACAAGTTCAAAGTTCAAAAGTTTGAAGAGTGAAAACTTTTACAAGTGGCAAGCTACATGAAAACAATGAGGATATCATTGCATGATCTTGGTTCAATTCAATTCAAAAGAAAAATAAAAAGAAAAAAATAAAGTGAAAAAAATCAAGAACAGAAAAAAAAAGTTGAAAAGAAAAAGAAAGAAAAAAAGAAAAAAAATGATAAGCAAAGTGAATTGAGCCAAGTGAGACAAGAACCTCAAAGTAAGCCATCAAGGAAGCACAATGCAATGGGCTCTAAGCAAGGATTCAATTTAGAAAGTTCTAAATTCAAGTAATGACTTCTCATGCCTTGGCATAACTCAGGTTCTTTGAATCCTATCCTTCCTTTCTAAATCTCAAAGCTTAGCCGCCCCATTACAACCTAAGATGGAAAACCTAACTGATCTTATGGACAATCATGCTGAGGATTAAGGTATGTATCTATGTTCTTAAAGTTCAATTCCTTTCATGAGATCTTTATTTCCCTAAAGTGCTATTCTTCATTGATACTCATATGTGACAAACATGAATTCCATAACATAAACTCATCACATATGCTTGAAAGAGTGAAAACCTAGGATTCTTGTGTGAATTGAGAGTTGCCTAGTGAGGATTAGAGTCAAGGCGAAATCATTCTAAGGCACTTAGATGAAGTTGTTTTCAAACATTGATCACTTGGAACTTTGGCACCTACACTTAACACATGACACTCAAGGCTATGGCATCTCTGTTAGTTCTGAAAAGCATGTCTAGTTACTTTGGTTCTTATTAGTTTGTTAAAAGAACTGTTTCTAGCATCGTAGTTGTTTAAGTAAAACGTTTGTGGATATCATGCTGCAATAAACCTCAGGAGACAAAACTCCTCCTACTAGGTGAACCTAGGGGTTTAAATGTTCTATCTTAACTAAGACCGAGTCCTTTCACTTTGTTTAAGTTTGTTTTTCTCAAGGACTAGCAAAAGATAGGTTTGGGGGTATTTGTTCAATCATTAATTGTGCATCATTTTGATGTCACTTAGTACCTCTCTTACATGTCTTTTGAATGATTTCGTGCCATACATAGTAGAAAATGATCAATCTTGTGAGACTTGTGCAGATTTGGAAAGATAGGTAAATTCCGTGCCATACATGCCCTTAACATGTCCTAATCACGCCCTAAACTGAAGCCATCGGAGCCCTGTCCTGCACATTTCCGAGTCCTGCTATGCGCCTAATGTCATGTCCAAGTTACGCCACGCCAGGACATGTCTCGTGACATGTCCCTGTTCTGCCAGCGATGATCAAAGTGTGCCAACCTAGAAACCCATGAACTGAGCTGAGCCATGATGCGCTTGTAAAGAATGCATGGTGCGCCTCAACAGCGCTGTCTCAGAATCAGGTCTCTGGACCTCCATCGGTGAAGCACATATGCGCCCTACTTCATGCCCGACAGGTTCAAAAGAGGCCCTGACTTGCAATTCTATGAAACAAAGTGAGACACCACTTATAGTTGGACTTAAATGACCTATATAATCTAATGAAAGCCTGTGTCTCGCTTGGAAATGCCAAAGACACGTTCATGTCTTTTTTTGCCCAAAAAGACTTCCCGAAAGTTCTTATTTGAGCCAAATTGAGCCATCGACTTTTCTACAAGCTTTTGAGTGGGACAAAGCCCATAACCATACTAGGTACGTCATATGGAAGAGCCTGGAGTGGTTTGTCTCGATTGAATTGGTCAATGACATGTTAAGTTCCTAAAAGTCTGATTTTGAGGGTTTTTGAGCCCATAATTTGGCCAGCCGTGTTTCAGACACTTTGGAGTGGCCCAACCCAATCCTTGACGTCCAAGCAACCTCCAGAAGACTCAAAAAGCTGCTTTGGCATGCAAGAAAGATCAGAGCTATTATCACAAGTTTTTGCAGCAAAAGCCTAGTCCAAATCCAACAAGGACTCCTTTTCTAAGTCCTTTTTCATATCTATTTAGAGTAGGAATTTTAAGTCAGTTTTTTATTACGATTCTACCCTAGAATGTCTCCTACTTTGTAGAGGTTTAGAGACCCTATTTAAAGGACCTTAATGGTCACGGGTTGGGACTTTTAGACACCCTAGCTGCAGACTACTTTGTTTTCAGTTTTAAACACTTTATTTTCTGCTTTGTGAGAGAGTTGAACGTGAAGCCCTGGAAGAGCACCCTTGGTGTGGTTCTTTGTTGTGCATCATCATCAACGATCTCTTTTGTGTAGTTTATTTTCATTGTTGTAATCTAAATGAGAATTTCCATTATGTCTTGTCTTTCAATTATGCGTGAGTAGTTTTTATTAGAATTATGGCCGCTTGAAGCCCTAACCATGAGGGTCATGTGACATCGTTTTGGCCCTTGATTTGTATTGCTATGGATACTGGATATAGTGGAATTACTGTGCTTAATTTATGTTTATTGCTTATGAGTTTGGCCTGCTTGTTTGCATGAACATTTGATGAATGATTGCTTGTTTGACTGGTCATCTTCTTGTGATTGTTAACATCGAAGGTAGTGAGTTACATCTTACCTGTAATTCGACTCATGACAACCTAGGACTGCACATCACTTTTCTAGGGATATTGTGGTGTCATTAAATTCTCTTCGCACTTCATGCATCATCTTGATAAAATTTGATAGACGTTCTAAGGTACTCATCCGGCCTAGAATATGTTAAGTAAGAGAGAATAATATATGTAGAGTGGTCCTTAGTCGTACCTTGGCATGGGCATCATATTCAGAAGTTCCGTAGTAATCAGATCTTGGAAATCATGTTAAGGACTTAATTGGTTAGTGGTGGATAGTTTGCCTTAATTCGCTTTAGTTAACTTTAATCAATCAATTCATAATCTCTGCTGCATTTTACTTTCTTGCATTCTAAGTAATTGTTTAATTTCCAATTTCAAAAGCATAACACCCCCCTTCCCCCCATTTCCGTGTGTTTATTTTAGTGTCTTGGTTTGAGTATGTTTTGTGGGTCTTGCGGGTCAAGTCTTTGTTTGTGTTTAATTAGGGGTCCTTTCCGTGTCTTTCATTATTTACATATCTAAAGTAGTGTGAGTCTTTGTTTCTTTATTAGTTTTGAGTCTTTTTGTTGAGTTGATAAATCTAAACTTAAATGGAATAAACTGTTGAACAAGTCCTCGAGGGACCAACATTTGGTTTGCTACTATACTATCTCATTCTATTTTGTGCACTTGCAAAGATTTTAACTGGATAAAAGAGGTTACAATATTTATGCTTGTTTTATTTCATATCAATTTGCTATCAAGTTTATTAACAATTTGGTTTCCGGGAAACCAATTGCAGCTTCTTGTGACCAGCGGCAAGTTCCTTTATTCAGGTTGAAGTTGGCAGCTGAAACAATGCAGAGGAAGGTGTATTGGTAGCATGTTATAATGTGAGGATGTTAGAGAATAGGTTTGATAGGAATTTGTTTCATATATAAGACAACTAGTTTAAACATATTAGGCCTATATGATTTTGACTACTTGTCTGTGCTTGTGGAATACTTGTCCTCTGTAGTTGCTTTTTCTGTTTTGAAGTGACTAAGATTAGGTATCATGAAACAAAGTATTGCACATTAAGGCCAACATGTAAAATCCCAGGAAAAGAGATAGTTGAAAATGCTCATGGAGAAAATTAAGAGCAACAAAATCTCTTTACTTATGATTAGATATTTATATTTTTTATTCTGATTCTTAATATATGCAATTGTCTGGAAATTTATGCTCTATTCGAACACCATATGATCTGAGATTTCACCAAACTCAGATTAAAAAGAAGCATGCTCGAGAATCAAATAGCAAATATGTCCGGTTAACCCTGAAAAGAAAAAGTATTGAGAACAAATGAGTTTTAATTCTTGGTTGTCTTCATACCCTGTTCTGCAGCTAAGGTCTAAAACAAACCTCTACCAAGATCTTTAAGCCTTTGAAGGTCCAATTTTCCATTGTTAAATACATAATGCAATAGTCCCAACTACAGAAATTAAAGTAAACAACATACTCCCAAAGTTACTAAACTTCCCCGAAAATCTCACTTTATGCAAAATCTAGAAAGCTTATGATTTTACAGAAGTTAGCATGTTTTGATGTCATTCCTTCCAAGCCTAACTGATGCTAATTGATAAGTTAACATGTGAACTTAAACAATATCTGCACGAGCCCTAGTTGCATTATACTTATTAACCTTTTTCTTTAATTATTAAGAAATTTATTACTAGATGACTATATTTAAGCAAAGTAGGTTTATAGAATGCAATCTTCATAATAAAGCATTACAACTATGGTCGTTTTCATTGAAGTACACCTCCATAGTGAACGATAACCGACCTTAGTAATTGTATCTTAACCAAACGTAGACAGAAATATAAAAGCATGAAAATATGCGCCCATTTTTCAAAAGTAGGTTATAGAACCTAATGGTGCCAAAAAGAAAACCAAAATATAAGGAACTGCATTTTGTTAGATGATTAAGACAGTATTTCCTTACATCCTTGTTACATGACTATTCGCCACCATCACAACTTCTCTTCTTCCTATCGGCCACTACATGGTTGTTACATTCATGGCATGAAGAGAGCTCCACTTCACAGACTTCATGTGAATTAATAAAGCCCCATTTTTTCTTTGAATCCACAAACATGAGATAGTACGTTACGACATAACTCAAACCCTTCTCTCTATAAGAAGCAATCATTTCATCATCAAACTCAGGACTATTCCTTGAAATCCTAAACCGCCTTGTTTTTTTTTAGCCTCCAGCTCCTTCTTCACTTCTTCAGTTCTTCCAATTTGGCAAATCTCTGCTTAGCCTTCATAGTTTTCTTCATCTCTCGATAAGTTTCAGCATTCACCTTGTTCTTCAACTTACCCATTACTTTAGCATGGATGTGCACTTTGTGCTCCCACCACACTGTCCCATCAGAGCTTTCTTGACATCATATATGCGGTCTTTAGGGTCATCGGAATCTTCGTCGCTACCGGAGGACATGTTTGGAGGGTAGGTACTATAAGGGATGTCTGGAAATGGAGGGAATTCCACATGCCAGGCAATGTCCCCATCATAGCATGAGCCATCATTTTTTGGGTGGATATAAGACATGGTTTAGGAAGCAATGGAATTTGGTTTGGAATATGGCATGTGAAATTTCTGATTGTGCATAAGGTTGTAAGGAATATATATATATATATATATATATATATATATATATATATATATATATATAGATTGTCCAGTCATTATTTCATGCATCTTTTAGATGTCATTTAGGCCCTCTTTACCTGTCTTTTGACTAATTGCGTGTCATCCATAGTAGAAAATGATCAATCTTGTGAGGCTTGTGTAGATTTGGAAATATAGGTTAATTCTGATAACAATGCAAAAAGAATGGCTTAATTCAGAGTTGTAACGAAGGATATGTCTCAAATTGAAGTTCGGGTCTTGAAAAGGCCATAAACCGAGTCCTAGTTCCTGCTAGGACATGACAAAACCAAGCCCAGGGAGCGCCCTAAAACGTGTCCCTGAGAAATGTCCTGCACCCTAATCCGAGCCCCAGGCGCACCCTAAATCGTGTCCCTGACATAGCCATCAGACACCTAATCTGCGCCCTAAATTGAGACCCCTGACATGCCAAGATGTGTCCTTGTCAAGTTCCTCTGCACCCTCAACGGAGTCCAGGACGTGTCCTATGACACATCCCTGGATGTGCCTTTGCAAGAGCTGAGTGTGCCCTAATCCATGCCAGGACATGTCCCGTAACATGTCCCTGGTCCTCCAATAGATAAGCTCCAGACAAGCCCTCGACGTGGCAGACAGAGACTTGTGACATGTCTTTTGATTGTTAGATTGGTCATCTTCTTGTAATTGTTTGGCATCAAGAGTAGTGGCTTTACATCTTACTTGCAATTCAACTCATAACAACCTAGGACTGCACATCACTTTTTCTAGGGATACTGTGGTGTTATTCAATTCTCTTTGTACTTCATGCATCATCTTAATATAATTTGATAGAGGTTCTAGGTAATCATCCGACTTCGAACATGTTAAGTAAGAGAGAATAATATATGTGGAGTGGGCCTTAATCGGACCTTTGCATGGGCATCAGATTCAAAAGTTTCATAGTAATTGAATCTTGGAAATCATATTAAGGACTTAATTGGTTAGTGGTGGATAGTTAGCCTTAATTCGCCTTAGTTAATTAATCAATCACATTAGCATCTTTCTTGCATTTTAATTCCTTGCGTATTTACTTACTTGTTTCAATTTACAATCCCAAAAATCACCAAAACGCTACCCCACCTCGCCCCCCCCCCCCCCCCCCCCCCCCCCCCCCCCCCCCCCCCTGCCGTGTGTCCTTGTTTGAATCTAGGTCTAGATGTGTCTTTTGTTTTCTTTTATTGTTTTTGAGTCTTTTTCTTGAGTTAAATGAATCTGAATTCCAATTGGATAAATCGATGAAAAAGTCCTCGAGGGATCGGCCTTTGTTTGCCACTATATTATCTTAACCGATTTTGTATACTTGCAAAGAATACAACGGTTAAAGATAGAGTACATATTCTTGCCCTTTATGTTTAGTATCAAGTTTTTGGCGCCGTTGCCAGAGACTTGTCCCTCAACAGCGTCCATTGAATTTAGATCCTTTTAACTCAGTTTTTTTTATCTTTTGGGTACATCTCAAGTGTGTTTTCTACTGATCAACTTGCATTCGTACGGAGGCAATTGGAGCTGCACCCCCAAAGGCCCAAGTCGACCATCAAGCCCAGGAGAAGCACTTTCCAGTCCTAGCCAGCGTCACTACCATCCCCAGTGTCCCCTGTGTCATCACCACTCTTCCACCCCGTCAAGACATCACCTCCATCATCACCAATAAGCTCACAAGCTTCCCCAACGCCAAGTCCCCCACCAAGTCCGCATAGTATGGCTGAGGAACGTGCCTTTGCCGACCCAACCCCTAGACTTCTTCGAGAGTATGTTATGCCCCATGTCATGGAGGATCAATTCCCATCGTGTTTCCAGCATCCTCGATGGAGAATTTCAAGTTGAAGTCTGGAAACATTCACATGTTGCCGAAGTTCCATGGACTTCACGGAGAAAACCCGCACTTATACATCAAGGAATTTATTGAAGTCTGCCCACGTTGAGCATCAACGGAATAACGGAAGCTGAAATCAAGCTAAGGCTTTTTCACTTTAGTTTTAAAGACAAAGCTAAGTCCTGTATTCATTCGATGGTGTCTACATCGATTAGGTCCTAGAGGGACTTAGCATCAAAGTTCCTATCTCAGTAGTACCCTACAGAGAAGACACACAAACTTCGGTGTGAAATCATGGCCCCACGCTAAGCCGAAAATGAACCATTCTACGATTACTAGGAACGATTCAATCAGATGATCCAGGTGTGTCCCCACCACAACATTCCAGACAACCCCTTGATGTTTGGCTTCTATGGTGGATTCCGAACGAGCGACAGAGTTATGGTGAACTCTCAATCAAAGGGCGTAATGGACAACACTGCGGAGGAAGCCCGGGGAGCCTTTGAGAATGTCGCTCAAAGCGAAAAACAATTTAGCTACAGAGGCAATCCCTCTAGGGCTATTGGTGATGCGTACACTAGAGACAAGGACGACGCCATCACCCAATTCAGGGACATAGCTCCCAACAATTTTCGATTGTCGAGGGAGCTAACTTCACTGGAGGATTCAACAATGGTCCACGGCCCCGAAACGATCCATATTCAAACAATTACAATCCGGGGTGGAGAAATCATCCAAACTTTCATTGGAGCAACAATCAAGCTACACAAAATCCACCACCTGGATTTCAAACATAGGTCGTTGCCCCTCAAGTGCCACATCATGGCCCCTCACCACATCAAGGCGGTGGAACCAAGTCCTTGGAGGACATTCTCCAAGCATTCATGAATAAGATCGATATAGTTATCACAAACTTAGAACTTCAAACGGGGCAACTTGGAACCCAACTGAATCACTGGGAACTTGGGAAGTTGCCAAGCCAAGGGATTTCAGTACCCCATAGTCAATGCCATCACTCTACGAAGTGGCACGAGAATTCGAGGCCCCAACCATCTTTCCTTTGAAGTCTTCAGTCAACGATCCGAAGTTGAAGAAGAGAACTTGGCCATGCCGCAGCCTGCCATGACCCAAACCGTGCCACAAATCGTGCCGCTGACTCAGGACATAGCACTGAACCCAACCGGACCGCAGGACCAGTACAATGTCACACCCCAAGCTTTGTCGAGAGCCATGTCTCTAGCTGCATTATTGAGTGCCATGGCGCAACCACAAACTATGAAGCATACCAGGCCAGGACCCTTACCACTGAACCAGACTCTGCCCCAGACCATGGACATGTCCAAGGACACATCCCTACAACACACCTGGTCGCAGATTGCGCCCTTCACAGAGCCGCAATCCCCTGCTCTTCCGATAGCCGCGCCTCAAGCTGCTCTGCCCGTGCCCTTCACCATGCCACAAACTAGGGCAGGATCTTCACCGCAGAGCCCGCCTAGCGCCACAGAACCTGGACCCGTCCAAGGCGTGCCTTCAACTCGCCACACTGCGCGAAGTGCGGCAAACAGCCTAGACATACACCCAGCTCCCAAGGCACGTCCACGGAAAGCCCTTTTCGGACCCTAATTGAGTCTCAAACCTTTCATAGGGACACGACCACTGTTTTGAACCCCAACAAGCAATCTCACCATATGGACCACTCTCAATCCTAATCTAACCCTTCGACGCATTAACAAACTAAACAAGTGCATGGTGATTTAGAGAATGAAGTTGTTGTGCCTGTTCCTTGCAGGTTTCAGAACAAAAACAAGGAGAAGGAGGAGTCGAGAATGAGATGGAGTGCATGCTGCAAAAGTGAAGTTGCACCAACCATCACTCTGGACATCAATTCAGCCACTCTTAATGCTCTACATGGAGTGCCACCTAAGGTTGAGGATCCAAGCCCCCTTTCCCTCCATTGTGTCATCAAAGCAAAATGGTTTAATCAAGGTCTTTGTGATACAGGGGCTGCAGTAAGTATCATACACTACCATGTATTTCAATCCTTAAACTTAGGACAGTTAAAACCTACTGAGTTATGCATTAGATTAATTGATTCATCTCTGACTAGTCTAATGGGTATGATTGAGGATGTAAGTGTGCAGATAGGGGATGTTTGCATTGCTGTAAATTTTTATGTCCTGAGGATGGCGAAGCCTGGTCCAAGTGACGATCCACCACTAATTTTTGGCCAACCCCTGTTAGCCACAGTGGATTGTGACATCAACATAAAACGAGGAACAGTGGCTATCAATGTTTGGGAGAAGCTGAGAACATTCAACAACCATGATATCATATAGTACTCTGCTAAACCCATTGTTGATTTTCCCTAGGAATTAATGGATCATTTGTTGTTGCACATAATAGCAGGTTGAAACTCGGAGGGGTCTATTAACGTGACCATTACACGGCCTCAAAAATCTCTTGATGCCAACGTGAGTGTAGATATTAGAATGCTTGATGCCATGCCCTCCCTGCCATGGTGCAAACAGGCCCCAATTGAGGACCTCCCACTCATGGCCAAGCGACACGCCCCTCATCTTAGGGAGCCTCCTCCGCCTGCAATAGGGCCTCCCCCAGGACATCTCACATCTACACGTCTAGGTAAGAGACAAACCTTTCAGTTCTTACTTTCTACTCACTTGGATGACAGCCAGTCTATGCAGATGTTTAGGGAGCAACCACATACGGGTGTTCATGACCTTCCACTCACGACCAAAGAAACTTGGCCTTCCAACAAGGGTCCACCTCCACCCAAGTGGGAACTGCAGCCAACAAAGCAAGCCACGACAGTCCGTGCGCTTAAACAACCACCAGCCACCTGACATGCCAACCACATCTTGCCCAAGCGCCAACCACATCTTGCCCAGGTGCCAACCACATCTTGCCCAGGTGCCAACCACGTCTTGCCTAGACGTTAAATAAAGCGCTCCTAGGAGGCAACATAGCCCTGGTTTGTTATGCTGATTGCTTATCATTGAGGACAATGTTCAGTTTAGGTTTGGGGGTGTGGATTGAAATTTTGCATATTGAAAGAATTAGGTTTGGTGGTGCTACACGGCCGGAAAATTTAAATTTTAAGTTCGAGTTAGTGGTTTAAGTTTGCTAGTGATAGTTCTTTAACTTGTTAATAAGGGTGTACATGCTAAGTTAACTATCTTTGTTCTACTAAGATTCATGCCATAGTCAACTAGTTGATAACTCGCACTTCACAATGCCATGTTTTAAGTGATTAAGTGAACATAAAACTGAATTTTAATGACTTTTAGAAAATTAGTGGAGACCACCCTGTGAGAGTTGCCTAGTGAGGATTAGAGTCGAGGCGAAATCTTTCTACAGCACTTGGATGAAGTTTTTTTTTCACATGATCACTTGAAATTTTGGCACTTACACACATGACACTCACGGCTATGGCATCCCTTTTAGTTATGAAAATCTTGTCTACTTACTTTGATTCTTATTAACTTGTTAAAAGTATTGTCTCTAGCATTCTAGTTGTCTAAGTAAAACGTATGTGGGTATCGTTGTGCTATAACCCTCAGGAGACAAAACTCCTCCTACTGGGAAGACCTTGGGGTTTAAGTGTCCTATCTTAACTAAGATCGAGTCATTTCATTTTTAGTTCTGTTTTCCTTTGTTTTTCTTAGGGACTAGCAAAAGCTAGGTTTAGGGGTATTTGTTCAGTGATTATTTCATACATCTTTTACATGTCGTTTAGGCCCTTCTTACTTGTCTTTTGACTAATTGCATGTCATCCATAGTAGAAAATGATCAATCTTGTGAGACTTGTGAAGATTTGGAAATATAGGTTAATTTTGAGAACAATGCAAAAATAATGGCTAAATTCGGAGTTGTAACGAAGGAGATGTGTAAAGTTGAAGTTCAGGTCCTGAAATGGCCCTAAACCGAGTCCTGGTTCCTAGCAGGACGTGCCAAAACCAAGCCAAGGGCACTCCCTAAAACGTGTCCCTGAGACATCTCATGCATCGTAATTCGAGCCCCAGGTTTGCCCTATATTGTGTCACAGACATGGCCATCAGACAGCTAATATGCGCCCTAAATCAAGACCCCTGACACGCCAAGACGTGTTCTTGGCAAGTTCCTCTGCGCCCTGAACGGAGTCCAGGACGTGTCCCGTGACACGTCCCTGGACATGCCTTCACAAAAGTTGAGTGTGTTCTAATCCATGCTAGGACATGTCCCGTGACATGTCCCTAGTTCTCCAGAAGACAAGCTCTATACATGTCGTCGGTGTGCCAGACAGTAGCCTATGACATGTCTTTTGACATGTCCGGGTAGGCCAAAACATATCACTGCCGAGCTACTGATGGAACAAAGTGAACCAACGACCATAATCATACTTCAAACAATATTTCCAAGATAAAAACATGAGAAGGCGCGTCCAGAACTGGCTAGGACCTTTCCATGGCCTGTTATGCCCTAAGGACATCGGTTGCGCCCTAATTTGAGCCAGATTGGGCTCTCGACTGTTCTACTCATTTTTCAATTAGGCCAAGCCCAGAACTAAGCTAGTTACATCATACGGATCTGAGAAAGGTGGTTTCGCCCATCTGAATACGTCAAGGACCTATCTCTGACACATTGTGCCCTATTTTAAAGCCCAAAGGTGTCAAGATGATTCAGGATTACAATGGGTCGTGTCGTGTCGGGTTCATGTCGTGTCATGAACTGTGTTTTACCCAAATATGCCTACCCTGAACACGATCCGTTTAATAATCGTGTCAAAAATGTCCAACCCGAACCTGATCTATTAATTAACCAGGTAACCCGTGTAACATATTTAATAAACAAGCCGTGTTCGTAACCCAATTAACCGATGACTTGTTTAACCCATTTAACCAATTTAACATGTTTAACCTATTTAAACTATAAGATTTAATAGGTATATATGTAGGTAAATGGGTAGATATATGGGTTAGTGATTTGCAAGTTTATTAAACGGGTTAATATATAGGTCATTATACAGGTTAACATATTGAACGAAATCTACCCATTTATTAAACGGGTTAATAGGTCATTATACGGGTTAACAGGTTGACCCGAAATCCACCCGTTTATTAAACGTGTCATAATGGGTTGACCCAAAAATGACCTGAAATTTTAATTCTGCTCGTTGACCAGGATAAATTTCGTGCGGATTTTGAGTCGTGTCCAAAATTGCCACCCTTAAAGATGTTGTCATGCCAAGTCATTGGTGTCTAAGGTTGGCCCAGCCCATTCCTATATGTCCTGGCAACCCTAAGAGACTCTCATAAGCTGCCTTGCCACACAAGAAATCCCATAATCCAATCAGAGAAGGATTGCCACATGTGATGATTCCTTGCCACTCAATGACAGGACCCTTCCCGAATTTTCCCCCGAAACCCGTGAAAACCCCTACTCCCGCCTGATAACTTAATACCTTACCTAGAATACCCTTGAGCACTTGCAATAGTTACGAGAATTCTGCCAAAAAAAATCCGGCAGAACCTCCCCGATAAAATAATGCATGCATAACATAAAATTTCTTTTTACATAAATAATATATATATTGATAATTCAAAAACTTAACGGAAAATCCATTATATTTGGTAAAACACCGGTGGGACCCATGAAAACTCGAATAAGGAAAACATCCCGTGGTCCATAACCCTGCTTTGAAAACCCCCCTCAAAGGAGTTTAAATATCATGAAAACAACTATGGACACAAAAATAACATAACATATCTCACCGCTCCCCGAATGGAATTCCGAGCCGTAGCTCGATATCCGAGCTGACTGACCCGGGTCCAACCCTCCACACACCCGATATACCTCGAGTTGTACAGAACCATGTACTACGCATAGACAACTTCAACGACCTAGTGGAGAAATACCCCTCAACACCAGCGTCGAAGAACCCTCAATGATCTGGCGGAGAAAAACCCTCACCGCCATCATCGAAAAAAACCATGACCCTCGGGGATAGTGATTCAGTGAAAACCAAAATCCATGTTTTGAATTCCTTGTTTCTTAGCCTAAGCCAAATTCATTGAAAACCCGGGCCTATGCCCAAGTCCAATAAAGTCACAAATCCGGGTCTAAACCCAAAAATCATGAACTCAACCGAAACCCAAAATCTATAGTCAAAACGACATAAAAGCAGAGTCCAAAAACCAGGCCACAGTCCAAAACGTCATTCCCGTGTCCAGTAATGATTTATTAGAATAATTTCTAAATTCCAAAAATTTACCAAACAATACGTAACAAGAAATTAGTTCAAACATACATTTACGCATGCATTATAATTTACAAACAAAAGTCCATTCACCGAACATCCAATTATGCTCAATCCTGAGTCGTATGCTCCTCTGAAGTTCCCGGAGCAGTATCACCTGTCAAAAGTAATAATCGGGGTTACCAACGATAATTAAAAACCTACATTTAGACTCCTTAAACCCCGGGAGGTCGGTACGCGTCCCACTAAAAATGCAGCCACTTCAGACGCCCAAAACTAGCCCTAAACGATGTCTGGTCAACCTGAAACCTACGCCAAAAGGTCCGGAAGGTCAAAAACATGTCGACAAGCACCACCGTGACCTGAGGACCAGTCCCACGTGTCGCCATACACCGACGGAAGGTCAGTGGCTCATCCACGGGCCGGCTACAGTACCCCACGCGCCTGCACGCGCGCTAACTCGGTCGCCAGGTGACTCCACGTGGCTGCTAGGAGGGCTCCATGCGGCTCCACGTGGCTGCCAGGTGGCCTCCACTTGGCTCCACGTGGCTGTTAGGTGGCATGCTACGTCGGCTTTCTCTGACCGAACTAGTCGCCGGAGACTATGACCGCTCCGCCAGGCGCCGCCGTCCGCCGTCGCCGTAAATCGCCATTGCCGGTCGACCATGAAATTTTCCTAACTTCTTCAAATCTCAACCATTTTTCACGAATTAATAGTCTAAATCCATATACTCAAGCCCAGGAACTCGAAACTAAAGTCTAAACACGAAACCCATACTTGTGTTGGACGAAAAATTGATCGAAAGGTTCAATTTTTTCCTTCCTCAGTTCGGTGCTTCCCGCGGCTGTTTCCTTCGATGACTGATACGTCCTTGATCGCAGGGAGGAGGAGATTCCGATGGATGGAACCAATTTGGACAAGGTTACTTCGAGTCAAAGTTCAAGGGTACGGGGTTTGTGGGTTCAGCGTCAATGTTTGGATGAGGATCGCGAAGAGAGAGAGAGGAAATGAGAAAAATTTGGAAAAGTCTGGATTAAAAATATCTACCCAGGGAAAATTACCAAAATGCCCCAGGACATTCTAGACCCACAACTCTCGCATACGATCTCTGTTTCCCATGTGCCGCTTGTCTACGAACTCTTTAGTTCGAGACCTACTCAACGGTCCCCTAAAACTTGCCAAATGTGTCTCTAACCAAAAAGTGATTTTCAAGCCCCTTATAAAACCAAGGTAAATTCGCCATTTCCCAAATTAATTTACTAAAATTCACTAATTAAATTTTTAGGTCGTTACAACTCACCCCCCCTTAAAGAAATTTCTTCCTCGAAATTCATACATGTCGCTGGAGCAAATATGGATGTTGCGCCCGCATCAGTGCCTCGGTTTCCCTCGTGGCCTCCTCCACGTTATGATTCCTCCATAGAACTTTAACCAGAGGAATAGTCTTTCGGCGCATTACTTTTTCCTTCCAATCTAGAAGTTGCACTAGTAGCTCCTCAAAACTCAAATCATCTCTCAGCTCAATTGGTTGCGCCTCTATTACATGAGATACATCGAGTAGATACTTCCGGAGCATGGATACATAGAATACATCGTGCACCTTTGACAGTTCTGGGGGTAAAGCAAGTCTGTAAGCCACTGGCCCTATCCTCTCAATAACCTCATAATGCCCAAAATAGTGAGGACTCATCTTCCCTCGTCTACCAAATGTACTACTCCTTTCCAGAGGGATAATTTCAAGAAAACCCAGTAAAACTTGACGCCTTTCCTCATCAAAAGAGTCCATGGTACTAAGCTAGCAAAGGATACTTATTCCACACTGTAACCTTGTTTAACTGCTGGTAGTCGATACATAGCCTCAAACCACCATCTTTACACCGGCGCACCCCAAGGAGATACACTAGGTCGAATAAATCCCATATCCACTAGGTCCTGCAATTGAGTCTTCAATTCCCTCAAGTATGCCGGTGCCATTCTGTACGGTGCCTGAGATATAGGTTAAGTACTAGGAAGAAGCTCTATGGTGAACTCAATCTCCCAGTGAGGTGGCAACCCTGGAAGATCCTCCGAAAACACATCTGGAAACTCATTCACCACAGGTATATCCTCTGCTCTCACTGGAGTATCCCGAGAATCGATCACGTGAGCTAAATAGCCCTCACAACCTTTCCTCAATAACTTTTCAGTTGTCAAAGCCGATATCACTCCCAAGGGAAGCACCTTAGGATCACCCTGAAACGTAAGTTCTGATAAACCTGGACTCCGGAAAACCACCCTCTTGTCGAAACAATCAATAGAGGCATCATACATGGTTAACCAATCCATCCCTAAAATCACATCAAAATCATAAACGTACAAGGGAATTTGGTCTGCCTCCAACTCATAACCTCCCATTGCCACTGGATAATTGCGTACCACATGGTTCGCCACTAACATATCTCTGGTGGGAGTGCTAATGTCCATTCCCAACCAATCGGTGGCAATTCTCTATTGGCAAAAAGTGTAAAATTCCGAGAAATAAAAGAATATGTAGCCCCGGGAACTATCAAAACTCGAGCATCATGATCAAAATTAGACAACATACTAGTAACCACCTCTGGCGCAGCTCGAGCCTCCTACTGAGTCATCGCAAAAACTCGGGCCTGTGTACTAGAAGATCGACCATGACCCCTCTATCTCCCTCTAGCCCTGCTGGCCCCACTGGCCCTGCTGGCCCCACTGGACTGATTCTGGATCCCTACTGCAGTACTAGATGTTTGCGTTGCTCTCTAACTCGGTTCAGCAGCATCTTGGCCCAAAGAACTACTGCCCATATCATGTGGACATTCTCTCTTAAAATAACCAGCCTCCCCACAAAAGTAACAACCGGTGTCACCAGGCCGTGCAGGTCTGCCATTTTGTCTCTTGGTCGACTGCACTGAAGCCCCACTAGACTGTGATGATGACTGATGTCCATGACCGGTGCTGCCACCGCCTAATTCGAATTTCGCACCCCCATAAGATCCAGAACTGAAACTGCCTCTCTTCGATGATCCCTGATTAGAGGCCTCCAAACTCAGGTGATCCCAGTGTCGCCTGGAACCACTAAGCTGGTGCTGAGCTGGAAAACTCATCTCTACTCTAGCAGCATCGTCTAATAAAGCCCTCAAAGACGCATGGGCCACAGTAGTTACTACTACTCTAACCTCATCTCTGAGTCCATACTCAAACCTTCGGTACTTATCCATCTCATTTTCCACTAGAGTTGTACAAATCGTGACAACTCAAGAAATTTCTGCTCATACTGTGCCACCGTCATGTCCCCCTGCTGTAACTGCAAAAACTCAGCCTCTCTGGCATCTCGGCATGAGCGAGGATAAAACTGCTCGACGAAGTGCTCTCGGAAAGCTTCCCAAGTAAATTTACTAACATCCCAGCCCGTCATCTGCATGGCATGCCACCAACGATACACATAACCACTTAGAAGAAATGTGGCTAACCGTACCATATCCTCCAGAGAGCACCTCATAACAACAAACACTCGTTCCAAATGAGTAATCCAATCATCAGTATCAACCGGGCCTAACACGCCCATAAACACTATAGACCCCAGCCTCTGGGCTCGATCAATGTCAGAAACTTCAGAAGTAGCCCTATCCTGAAGTACAGTCGTTAATGCCCGACCCAATTGATCTAGGGTCTACCTCAAATCAAGCTCTAATACGGGATCATGTGTACCCCTAACTTTATCAGCTTCATCACCGTTTCCAGGCTGCAGACGGGGCTCGCGTCTCGGAGGCATCACGCTAAAAAGAACCATAATTCGTCAATACCACAATCAGCTGTACACTAGCTGTATAGTCTATAAGAATTTAAACCTAGTGCTCTGATGCCAAGTTCACAGGACCCTTCCCGAATTTCTCCTCGAAACCTATGGAAAGTCCTACTCCCGCCTGACAACTTAATACCTTGCCTAGAATACCCTTGAGCCCTTGCAATAGTTACGAGAATTCTGCCAAAAACAATCCGACAGAACCACACCTATAAAATAGGTAACCGTCTTCCACTTGTCAAGCAAATGATCAAATAACACTCTCAAATCCTGACATCACCAAATAATCATCCACATAGTCATAATTTACAATAAGTCCAAAAGGTTTATTAGAGAATCTAGGTAGGTAGGAAGGGAAATACATAAATATAAATCCTACTCGATGGTCTAGGTAAAGGAGCAGCTGATATTTAATGCCTCCGCCTCTGGATGGGCCCTCGTCAACTCAACGGCCTGGAGGGGATTTAAAACACGAAAAGTGTGAATGGACAAAATAATTGCTTAAAACAATTTCAGAGGAAAACATACATTTTCCCCCTTCATGAGTAACACAATGCATGCATAACATAAAATTCCCTTTTGCATAAATAATATATATATTGATAATCCGAAAACTTACCAGAAATCCATTATTTTTGGTAAAACACCGATGGCACCCACGAAACCTCGAATAATGAAAACACCCCGTGGTCCAAAACCCTGCTTTGAAAACCCTCCTCAAAGGAGTTTAAATATCTTGTAAACAAACCTGGACACAAAAATATCATAATATATCTCACCGCTCCACGAATGGAATCCCGAGCTGACTGACTTGGGTTCAACCCTCCACACACCTGATATACCTCGAGTTGTGCAGAACCCTATACTACGCATAGACAGCCTCACTGAATCGGAGAAAACCTTGACCCTTGAGGACAGTGATTCAGTGAAAACCAAAATCAATGTTTTGAAATCCTTGTTTCTTGGCCTAATCCAAATTCATTGAAATACCGAGTCTATGCCCGAATCCAATAAAGTCACAAATCTGGGTCTAAACCATAAAATCATGGACTCAACCGAAACCCAAAATCTATAGTTAAAATGACATAAAAGCAGAGTCCAAAAACCAGGCCACATCCCAAAACATCATTCCCGTGCCCAGTAATGATTTATTAGAACAATTTTCTAAATTCCAGAAATTTACCAAATAATACGTAATAAGAAATTAGTTCAAACATACATGTATGCATGCATTATAATTTACAAACCAAAGTCCACTCACCGAACGTCCAATTATGTTAAATCCTGAGTCGTACGCTCCTCTGAAGTTCCCGGAGCAGTATCGCCTTTCAAAAGTAACAATCGGGGTTACCAACGATAATTAAAAACCCTAAATTTAGACTCCCTAAACCCTGGGAGGTCCGCACGCATCCCACTAAAAATGCAGCCACTTCGGACGACCAAAATTACCCCTAAAAGATGTCTGATTAACCCGAAACCTGCGCCAAAAGGTCCGGAAGGTAGAAAACATGTTGACACGCAATGCCGTGACCCAAGCACCGGTCCCACACACTGCCACGCGTCGGTGGAAGGTCGGGGCTCGTCCACGCGCCGGCTACAGTACCCCACGTGCCTGCACACGCGCTGACTTGGCCGCAAGGTGGCCTCCACGTGGCTCCACATGGCTACTTGATGGCCTCCACATGGCTCCACGTGGTTGCCAGGTGGCATGTCATGTCGGCCTTTCTCTAACTGAACCAGTCACTGGAGACTATGATCGCTCTGCCGTGCGCCACCGTCGCTGGAAATCGCGATTGCCAACCGACCTTGAAATTTTCCTTACTTCTTCAAATCTTAACCGTTTTTCATGAATTAATAGTCTAAATCCATCTACTCGAGCCCAGGAGCTCGAAACTGAAGTCTAAACCAGAAACCCATACATGTGCTAGCCGAAAATCGATCGAAATGTTCAATTTTCTCCTTCCTCGGTTCGGTGCTTCCCGTGGTTGTTTCCTTCGATGGCCGGTACGTCCTTGATCGTAGGGAGGATGAGATTCTAATGGGTGGAACCAAATTGGACAAGGTTGCTTCGAATCAAAGTTCAAGGGTACAGGGTTTGTGGGTTCGGTGTCACAATTTGGATAAGGATCGCAAAGAGAGAGAGAGAGAGAGAGAGAGAGAGAGAGGAGAGAGAGAGAGGAAATTACAAAAATCTAGAATAGTCTGGGTTAAAAATATCTACCCAGGGAAAATTACCAAAATGCCCCAGAATATTATAGACCCACAATTCTCTCATACGATCTCTGTATCCCTCATGCTGCCTGTCTACAAACTCATGAGTTCGAGACCTACACAATGGTCCCTGAAATGTTGCCAAATGTGTCTCTAACCAATAAGTAATTTTCGAGCCCCTTATAAAACCAAGGGTAAATTCATCATTTCACAAATTAATTTACTAAAATTCACTAATTAAATTTCCAGGTCGTTACACTCAAGGAATCCTAAATCCCTACGTTTTAGGGTTACGCCCCTGCTTGATTAGGAAATCAGTTTCGAAGTCCTTATTTGACTAGATTTAGACCTAGATTATCTCCTAAGTTGTAGGGGTTTGAGTGGCCTATTTAAAGGGCCTTAAACCTCACGGGTGAATACCTTAGCGACCCTAGCCGCATACACTTTTAGTTTTGAGTTTTAAACAGTTTTAATTTTTAGTTTTGAGAGAGTTGAGTGCAGAGCCTTTGAAGGAAGCAGCGTAGGCATGGCCCTTTGCCGTGCATCACCTTCAACAATCCCTTTTGTAGTTTTTTTTTTCAATTATGCGTGAGTAGTCTCTTATTGAATTAGGGCTGCCTGAAGCCCTAATTATAAGAATCGTTTGACAAAATTTTGGCCCTTGATTTTTATTGTTATGAATGCTAGATATAGTTGTGCTTACTACGCTTAATCGATGTTTATGTTTATGAGTTTGACCTGCTTATTTGCATGAACTATTGATGAATGATTGCTTGTTAGATTGGTCATCTTCTTGTAATTTTTTGGTATCAAGGGTAGTGGTTTTACATATCTTACCTGTAATGCAACTCATGAAAACCTAGGACTGCACATCACTTTTCTTGGGATAGTGTGGTGTCATTAAATTCTCTTCGTACTTCATGCATCATCTTAATATAATTTGATAGACATTCTAGGCACTCATCCGGCTTAGAACATGCTAAATAAGATACAATAATATATGTGGAGAGGGCCTTAGTCGGACCTTTGCATGGGCATCAGATTCAGAAGTTTCATAGTAATTGAATCTTGGAAATCATGTTAAGGACTTAATTGGTTAGTGGTGGATAGTTAGCCTTAATTCACCTTAGTTATTAATCAATCACATTACCATCTTTCTTGCATTTTAATTCCTTGCATATATAAAAAATATTTCTATGGTAGTTCATATATTCTACAGTTCCTTACCGTATCAATTTCCAACTCTTGGCCATTGAGTCAATACAGATTAATATTTAAGGATAAATATTACCTCCCCTTTCCCCAACCCCACGCACCCCAAACAATTTCCCCAACCCCACGCACCCCAAACAAACAACACACCCCACCCCCCCCCCCCCCCCCCCCCCCGGAATTCTAATTGGATAAATCATTGACGACATTTGCTTGCCATTATATTATCTTAACCGATTTTGTATACTTGCAAAGATTACAACTGTTAAAGATAGAGTACATATTCTTGTTCTTTATTTTTACTATCACATATATACAAGGGAGGTTGCCGGTTGAGAGATACAAGGTTGGTGGACTTAAATATGAAGTGAATGGCCTTAAATCTGTGGTAGGGACTACAATATGAAGTGAATGGCCTTAAATCAGTGGTAGGAACTAGATTATGAAGTGAGCCTTAAATCAAACTTGACACGTAACTACATTTTACGTAGTGTCCCCGTAGTGTCTTCCTAGTGTTCCAATAGTCAATTAGTGTCCTTATAGTGTAATATTAAATAGCCTATTAAATATGAAAGGATTTCATCAGCTCTTAATGAAGTTGTTGTCAACAGATGAGAATACAACCATGCTTGACTTCAATGATGACACTTTTAGCTCTTCCTTATTCAAATTTTACCAAAACCATATATTTGCATATGTAACAAAAAAAGGGATAAATGATATGTTACCTTCTACAACATTAAAGGTCTATAATATATTTCGTTTAACCAGGTTTTAATTTTAATATGCTTAAGTGTTTACAAAAATAAACCAAACTAAACTCACAATTGAAATTAATATTCGAATATCTTTCAGCACTCTAATTGCAACTCGTTCTGCTATATTGGAACCAATTATGTAAGGATACGGGTTGGATTGTCACCAGAATTGTAGAAAAATTAAAATTTAAAAGTCAAAATGGGGACAACAATTGATGCAAAAATCATATCCACACCCATTTTCCACAATGACCCTTATTCCAAGATAAGAAAAGTCATATCCACACCCATTTTCCACAGTGATCCTAGAGTGTCTGCAACCTTATAGTTATATAGTGTACATATAGTGTCCTAATAAATATTAGTGGATGGAAGTTTTAGGCGGGAATGTAATTAATAAGTCAAAAAGTTGGGAGGGAAATAGTTCCACTAGATGTGGTCTTTAGGCATAATAAATATTAGTGGATGGAGGTTTTAGGCCGGAATGTAATTAATAAGTCAAAAAAGTTGGGAGGGAAATAGTCCCACTAGATGAGGTCTTTAGGCAGGTTATAGCCAGTTAACCACTATTCTTTCAACTCCAATTTTTTATCTGCAATAATAATAAAAATGAAAATAGAAGCAATAGAATGATTAGGATTAAAAGAAATTAAGAAGTTTGAGAGTAAAATAATACTAACAAATTAAAATAAAACTCATATTGTTATCTAAATATTAGCATACGTGAAAAAAAAAATCACTAGTTGTCTTGAGAAATGAATTAGATTAAGATATGAATCTTAAATATTTTTTTATTCCTATGACTCTTTTTGTAATGACCCGTATCTTAAAAGGAATTTAATTGTAAAACTAAATTAGAAAAGGAAAATTTTACCCTCAGATTTAGGAGGGGTTTGAAAGTTACTTTTTGTTCAGAGACACTTTTCGAAGTTTTTCTTGGACCGTTGTGTAGGTCTCGAACTCACGAGTTCGTAGACAGGCGGCACACGAAAATCGGGGTTCATTTGAGAGAGTTATGGGTCTAGAAGCTTTAGGGGCAATTTAGTAATTTTCAGAGAGGAGATATTTTTTAAGATGTCACTCTCTCTCCTCCCCAGATTGGTCAGCATTCCCTCTCTCTCTCCTCACCTGTTTTTTGTCTCTCTCTCCTTCACGAACCACCGAAACCCCACCCCACCCTCGTCATTCTCGACCAAATCGACCGCCACCACTCACATCATCATCTTCCTCTCCTCATTGCAATCTCTATCATACTAGGACCAAAGGGCGACGACCAGCGTACCCCGAGAACCGAGGAGGACAAGATTTTGAACTTCCTGATCGATTTTCGACCATCATAGATAAGGGTTCTCAATTTTGAGCCCGAATTTGCATTCCTGGGATTGAGTAGATAGATTTAGACTATAAGTTTGTGATTTTTGGTTGAGTTTGGAAGAATTTGGAAAAGCTTGAAAATCGGCCTTCAATGGCATTTTCCGTCGATGGGGGACGGCAGCTCACGATGGACCGGTTGCTTTCACCGGTGAGGCATCCAACGACTGGGTTTATCAGGAAGCTGATGTGGTAGCCACGTGGAGGCATGTGGCAGCCACCTAGCAGCCACGTGACAGCCAAGTGGCAGCCTAATCAGTGCCCAGTCAGCACGCGTGTAGGCACGTGGGCACTATAGCCGACGTGTGGCAGCGTGTACGGCAAGTCCTTGGCCCACGGCGATGCGTGTCAACATGTTTTTGACGTTTTGGATCTCTTGGCGTAAGTTTCGGGTCAATCAGAGTTTGTTTAGGGGCAGTTTTGGACGTCCGAAGTTGCTGCATTTCTAGTTAGGATGCATGTGTGCCTCCCGGGGTTTCGGTGGTCGAATTTTAGATCGATAATTGTCGTTTAGTAATGCAAAGTGTTGTTTTGATAGGCATGGTGGCTCCGATGGTCACATGAGATCAATTAGGTTGGAATTGAACTCGTTTGCACCTCGAGGTGAATGGACTTAGTTTTCTAGATTGTAAACCATGTTTAAGTATATGTTTTAAATGATTAGTAATAATTATAAGATCCAGAAATTAAGTATAATCGGGTTAGCTTATTTATTATTGACTATAGATTGGATATAGTTTGGGGCTTGTCCCATATATGGATGTTGGGCTTTGGCCCGGGGTTATAGATGTTGGCTTAGGCCCGATTATGTGAGTTGGGCCTTCGGGTCAGGATTGTGGATTGGGCTTCAACCAGGGTTAAGTATTTGGGCTTTAGCCCTAGTGATATGGTTTAGTAAGAGTTAGTGAGGTATGGCAGGGAGGATTCCCTATACGCTCGATGAGGTATGGCAGGGAGGATTCCCTCATACGCTTGGTGAGGTTTGGCAGGGAGGATTCCCTTATACGCTCTGTGAGGTATGGCAAGGAGAATTCCCTCATATGATCGGTAGGATAAGAGGTATGGCAGGGAGGATTTTCTCATACATTCAGTATGGTATGAGCTATAGTATGGAGGATTCCATCATATGCTCGGCTCGGGATGACGGCTACAGTCGGGATATCAAGCTATGGCTTGGGATGACGGCTACGGCCGGAGTATTGAGCTACGGCTCAGGATGACAGCTACAGTCGGGATATCGAGCTACGGCTCGGGATGACGGCTACAATCGGGATATGGGGCTACGACCTAGGATATCGGCATCGACCGAATTCTTATGATGGCAGGTATAATTGGATATGGCTTGGGCTCCACCTAAGAAATTAAATGGGACTCTGGTCGTACTAGGACGAGGCAACGAAACTAGGAGGAGGCCTCATCTGTTGCTGCATTACTGCCATGTAGGACCTTATGTAGTTCTGTAAATTAAGGATTACCTAAATGATCTGATACCAAGTTGACAGGACCCCTCCCGAATTTCCCCTCGAAATCTGTGAGCAGGCCTGCTCCCGTTTGACCAAACCTAAACCTCAAACTAAATCCCTAAAAATACCCTCATTACACCAGCAAAGACCCTACGAGAATTCTACCGAAAACTCGACATAGTATCCCCTGTAACCGGGTCCAACCGTCTTCCACCTGTCAGACGAAGGATGTAACAACCAATACAAAAATAAACAATCCAGCTAAAATCAAACATCCGAACTCAAACTACCAAGCCCGCAAAATAAATTTACAATTCTCACCCTCAATCCTACAATGATGCTATGCAAGCTGAGTTTCTACACTTGAGACAGGGTATGATGACGGTCCTAGAGTACGAGCAAAGGTTTTTGGAGTTATCCCGATATGTCCCTTATTTGGTTGCTAATAAGGCGGACAGGTGCAGGCGGTTTGAATCTGGCCTACTAGATCAGATTAGAGATGTGGTTACTCCTGCTGAGTATTCTTTTATGAGAGCCTTAGCCGATGCTACCACACGAGTAGAAAGGAACCTTGCAGCTAGGACTCCACCTAGTGGGTCTAGACGACGCCGAGATCGGTTATTCCCTGGAGAGTCGAGTCAAGGAACATCCAAGAGACGTAGTCACAGTTCTAGCACTTCCAAGAGTGATCAGTAGGAAGATTTTGGATCTGGTTCTAGTAGCTGGGGTGCATCCCATGGTTTTGCTGCAAGGCATCAATCAGCACCTACACTGAGTTGAGGTGTAGAACTTGGAAATGGGCCTTGAAGCACTTGGAGGAGTAGGCTCAAACCTGTCAGCACCACCGGATGTTTCTATTGTGGTGAGTTTGGTCACATGAAGAAGGATTGGCCTAGTCATTTGGGTCGTCTCGTTATAGTTCAGGAGAGGGCCGAGCAAGTCTAGGAGACTACACCACCTTCCAATACTGCTGCGGATGGTTAGGCCCAATCCAGTAGGGTAGGTAGAGCTGGAGGTAGACAGAGAGGCCGGGGTGGACCTTCGAGAACTTAAGCACGAGATTTTAGTATTGCCACAGTAGAAGGCTGCTTGGACGCCAAGGTCTAGATTTAAGCCTAGTTTCCACTTTTTCTTTCTTTTGCTTGTATGAATTTCGGGGACGAAATTTCTTTAAGGGGGTGAATTGTAATGACTCATTTCTTAAAAAGATTTTAATTATAAAATTAAATTAGAAAATGACGATTTTATAGTCGTGTTTAGAAGGGGTTTGAAAGTTATTTTTTGTTCAGAGACACTTTCGGAAGTTTTTCTTGTACTGTTGTGTAGGTTTCAAACTCATGAGTTCGTAGACCGGCAACACACAAAAATTGGGGTTCATTTGAGAGAGTTATGGGTCTAGAAGCTTTAGGGGCAATTTTGTAATTTTAGGAGAGCATATAATTTTTAAGATCTCACTCTCTCTCCTCCCCATATTGGTCAGCATTCCCTCTCTCTCCTCACGCTTTCTCTCTCTCTCTCTCTTTCTCTCTCTCTCTCTCTCCTTTGTGAACCACCGAAATCCCACCCCCACCCTCATTGTTCTCAGCCAAATCGACCGCCACCACTCACATCATCATCTTCCTCTCTTCACCGCGATCTCTGCCGCACTAGGACCCAAGGACGACGACCAGCGAACCCCGAGAATTGAGAAGGAGAAGTTTTTGAACTTCCTGATCAATTTTCAGCCATCACATGTAAGGGTTCTCAATTTTACCCTCGGATTTTGGATTCCTAGGATTGAGTAGATAGATTTAGACTTTAAGTTTGTGATTTTTGGTTGAGTTTGGAAGAATCTGGAAGAGAATAAAAATCGGCCATCAATGGCATTTTCTGGCGACATGGGACAGCTGCTCACGGCAGACCGGTCGTCTTCTCTAGTGAGGCATCCGGAAACTAGGTATGTCAGGAAGCTGACGTGGCAGCCACCTAGCAAACTAATCAGCCTCTAATCAGAGCGCGTGTAGGCGCGTGGGCATTGCAGTGGGCGCATGGAATAGCCTCCAATCTTTCACATGTGCGTGGCGGCTTGTGGGGCAGGTCCTTGGCCCACGGCGGCCTGTGTCAACATGTTTTTGATGTTCCGGATCTATTGGCGAAGGTTTCGAGTGAATCGAAGTTCATTTAGGGGCAGTTTTGGACGTCCAAAGTTGTTGCGTTTCTAGTTAGGATGCGTGTGTACCTCCCAGAGTTTAGGGGTTCAGATATTTTATCGATAATTTTCGTTTAGTAAGGCATAGTGTTATTTTGACAGGCGTGGTGGCTCTGAAGGTCATGGGAGATCAATTATCTTGGAATTTAACTCGTTTGGACCTCGAGGTGAGTGGACTTTGTTTTCTAGATTGTAAACCATGCTTAAGTATATATTTTAAATGCTTTGTAGTAATTATAAGATTAGAAAATTAAGTATAATCGGGTTAGCTTATTTATTATTGACTATAGATTGGATATGGTTTGGGGCTTGTCTTAGATATGGATGTTGGGCTTGGCCCGGGGTTATGGATTTTGGCTTAGGCCCGATTATGTGAGTTGGGGCTTCGGGCCATGATTGTGCGTTGGGCTTCAATGGCATGGAGGATTCCTTCATACGCTCGGTGAGGTATGGTAGGGAGGATTCCCTCATACGATCGGTAGGATATGAGGTATGGCAAGGAGGATTCCCTCATACATTCGGTATGATATTATCTATGATATGGAGGATTCCATCATATGCTCGGCTCGGGAGATCGATCTATGGCTCGAGATGACGACTTCGACTGGTATATCGAGCTACAACTCGGGATGACGGCTACGGTCGCCATATTGAGCTACAACTCGGGATGAAGGCTACGGCCGAGATATGGGGATACAACCCAGGATATCAACTTCGGCCGAGTTCTTACGATGGCAGGTATAATTGGATATTGTGTGGGCTCCAGCTAAGTAATTAAATGGTACTCCGGCCGTAGCAGGACGAGGCGACGGGACTTGGAGGAGGCATCATATTTTACTGCACTACCGCCATGTAGGACCTTTTGTAGTTCTATAAATTAAGGATTACCTTGTTGCTCTTATCCACTTTTTGGTATTGAAAATTTATTGTGAGGGCTTGGTAGTTTGAGTTCGGATTTGTGATTTTAGCTAGATTCTTTGGTTTATATTGGTTGTTTCATCCTTCGTCTGACAGGTGGAAGATGATTGGACCCGGTTATAGGGGATACTTTGTCGAGTTTTCGGTAGAATTCTTGTAGGGTCTTTGCTGGTGTAATGAGGGTGTTTTTGGGGTTTTAGTTTGAGGTTTAGGTTTGGTCAAACGGGAGCAGGGGTTCTCACGGATTTTGAGGGGAAATTCGGGAGGGGTCCTGTCACTTTTAATATTTTAACTGGGCTAAATTGCTTTTTATTTATTAATTATATATGTAAAATACCTAAATTTTTTCAACCTAAAATTCTAGGGTGTGCTATAACACACCCTCGCCCTAATGCTCCTCCGCCCTTGCACTCTACCAAGAAATGGCCCCAACACCCCCAACCACCAACACCACCCTACTAAATGCCCCAAAATCAGCACTTGAGGGAACTCTATTTCGACCTCCAGCTATGTTTACCTTGGTCATCCCATCAAATTGATGACCAAATAAACATTGACTACTTCAACATATGTTTGGATACCGGGATAACAAAGTGCGTGGATAATACAATTGTATGGATGGCCATGCACTAGAATATTATGTAGCAGATAGTTGATGACCAAAATACTTTGGTGCACATCCAGCAAAGACCATCAGAAAACGGTATCAAGTAAGGCTTAATGTCCATGCAATTAAGGGAATGAAGGTGAATCTGGAGTCGCCACAGCATCTGCAGTGTGGGAGTATAAGGAGTCCGAAGAGATGTCAAAATTGAAGTGTAAATCTCTTGAACGTGGCTTTAATTTATTCAAGAAATTTGCAAATTGGGTTGATTACGATACACCCGGTAAGTGGGATGAAATCACTATCAAAGGGGCCAAGAATTTGTTCGGCGGTGGACGTCGTTGAATAGGGGTCCATTTGAAGTTGTTGTTCTGTTTGGTGTATGAAAAGGCAACAAGATTGTTGTTTTTGCTTTAGTTGTTTCATGCAAAATAGTCAAGTTTCCATGTCTTTATGTCTTTAATGCTACCTTTTTATGTGATAAAATCTATGAATTATTAAAGATATTAGTGGCCTTTTCATACATTTTTTTAAATACTAGTAACCATTCGACATTACAAATGCCCAACAACCACATAATTTATTTAAAATTTGGAGGATCTGTGGAATTATTTTAAAATATCCCTCATGTAGTTCCAAATACCGCATTTTGTTCAATGACAACGTTACAGTTTGAAGGAGGAAGGTTACGGGAAAACTCAATAGCAAGACGTCTTGTGCTTTTCGTAACGTTTTTAGGGTCCGACCCTTCAACATTTGAACATGTTGCAACAACCTCCTCCTCTCTTGACAAGAACAACCTTGAATTAATGCAATTAGTCCAAGCTAACCCCAATGCATGAGACACCCTTCTGCTAGATGTTTGGAAGGAGGACAAGTTCCCCATTCTTTCCCCCATTGAACCCATCATATGAACAAAGAAATCTGAAACCTCATTTGTGACGACCAACACCAGATTGAACCGGTGAGCCAAAGCCTTCAATTTTCCTGAAATCTTGAAAAAAGCTCTGAACGGCATTTGAGGGCCTTTGGGGTTTGGTCAAATTAGGACCTAAAGAGGGAAGAAATTGAATCTATGATAATGAGATGCACTAGCAACTCCGATTTAGCCTTCTTCATAATCACTTCTACTGAAGGCAGAATTCCTCGCATTTGATAAGCATCTTCGACAACCTTAGGGAATATTCGGGCACAAGCATCACCAACAATTCAACAAACCCATTAAAGCAAGCAATGAAAATGTAGGAATTACAACCTCAGACCTCTAGGAAAACCACAGTACCGGCCTCTCCGAAAACCTCCGAGAGCTGGGCTGAGGTCAAAGAATAGGGAAACTTTTCGACATAGAGCCTCCCACGAGCTGGGTTGAGAAAACCACAGTACTGGCCTCGCCGAATACCTCCACGCTTTCGACGTTACCAGACCCCCATGCCTCGACGAATACCTCCACGCCTCGTCAAAGACCTCCACGCTTTGTCCCGCTTTTACCGAAAGAGAACACCTTGTTGAATGCCTTCCTGCTTTGGGAGGAAATTAGATGGCAGATCGCGTTTTTAGCTGGAAGGTTTCCAAACCTTTCAGCAGCTTTTTAGGATGAAATTAAACTTGGGTACTACAAGGTTAACATACACTACTTATAGGGGTATTTTTATAATTAGTTGATGAAAGTGGTATTTGTGGGAATTTATGGCAAGCCGATGCTAGAGCTGCCAATTTCCCAAATATTTTTTGGGCCAGGAAAGGTAGTTTTTTTCGCATGCTCTGCCTACGGTATGAGCCTCATATACTCATACATAGCTGGACCTAGCGTCAGATGGAGTCAAGAGGACCATTCATAGACACAAGAAAGTAGAAGCAAACAAACCGTGCAGCTTTCTTTGCACTTCTTCAACACCATCTTCAACTCCCACTTCTCCAAATCTCTTATATGCTCTTTCCGAATCTCTCTTAGCCTTATCTCCTAATCTCTTACATACATTAGTGTATGCACATATATGTACATATATATACGTACGTACATATATACATATACTTACATGTATGTATACATACATATATACGTATACATACTTGTAAGTATATATATATATGTATATATATGTGTACGTATGTATATAGATGTATAAATATAAATACATACATACATATATACATCTATATACACACACATATATATGTATGTACATTTATGTACATACATATATATACGTTTATATGTATGTATGTATATATATATTATGTGTATGTATGTATACATATATATATTATGCGTATGTATGTATATATACATATAAATATAGGTATGTATGTATGTATATATATATATATGTATGTATATAGATGTATATGTATATAGATGTATATATATATATATATGTATGTATGTATATAGATGTATATATATATGTATGTATGTATATTATATATATATATATATGTATATTATATACATACATACGCATAATATATATATACATACATACGTATATGTATACATACACACATATATATATATATACATACATACATACATATATATACATCTACATACACACATACATACATACATACATATATATATATATACATCTATATACACACACATATATATTTATATGTATACATCTATATACACACATATAGATGTATACATTTATAATATACGGTATACACACCTAAACCCTACACGTTTATAATATGTACATATATATGTATGTACGTACATATATATATGTATTATACATATAGTACATATATTGTATAATACATATACTTAAAAAGCTTAAAAAATAAATAATTAAAAGTTTTAACATTTTACCAAAAATTTCACTCACCATAATGGAAAATACAACCCTCAAGTAAATAAACATTGTTATTTTTTTCTTTTCTGTCAGCTAATTGTGAAAACCTCTCATCTTCGTACACTTAAAACTCTCGCTCCACTCATCTCTCATTTCACAACTTTCACAGAATTTTAATAACGTGAGGGTAAAACTGTCAAGTTACATACATATGTATACACACATATATATACATACATGTGTATACACACATATATATACACACATATATATACATCTATATATACACACACACACATATATATATATATATGTATACATCTATATACACACATATAGATGTATACATTTATAATATACGGTATACACACCTAAACCCTATACGTTTATAATATGTACATATATATGTATGTACGTACATATATATATGTATTATACATATAGTAAATATATTGTATAATACATATACTTAAAAGGCTTAAAAAATAAATAATTAAAAGTTTTAACATTTTACCAAAAATTTCACTCATCATAATGGCAAATACAACCCTCAAGTAAATAAACATTGTTATTTTTTTCTTTTCTGTCAACTAATTGTGAAAACCTCTCATCTTCGTACACTTAAAACTCTTGCTCCACTCCTCTCTCATTTCACAACTTTCACAGAATTTTAATAATATGAGGGTAAAACTGTCAAGTTACATACATATGTATACACACATATATATACATACATATGTATACACACACATATATATATATATATATATATATATACATCTATATACACACATATATATACATACATACATATATACATCTATATACACACACATATATATATATATATATATGCATGTACATGTATATATGTACATACATACAGATACGTTTATAATATGTACATATATATGTATGTATGTACAGATATATATGTATTATACGTATAATACATATACTTAAAAAGATTAAAAAATAAATAATTAAAAGTTTTAACATTGTACCAAAAATTTTACTCACCATAATGGCAAATACAACCCTCAAGTAAATAAACATTGTTATTTTTTTCTCTTATGTCAGCTAATTGTGAAAATCTCTCATCTTCGTACACTTAAAACTCTCGCTCCACTCCTCCTTCACCCTCTCTATATTTCACAACTTTCACAGAATTTTAATAACATGAGCGTAAAACTGTCAAGTTACATTTATAAAATAAAATATCAAAAGACGAAGTCTTGCATTCATCGCTCATGTCTCAAAATCTCAGATCCATCACCAGCTCCATCCACTCCAACATCCAAAAGCCTTCGACGAAGCCATAGAAAGAGAGTGCTTCATTGATCGCGAGAGAGAACGACTATTGTTATGTCACCTGGACGTCGCTATTCTCATTGTTGCTGTAAATCTCCAAGCCATGGAGGGTATTGTTGAAATCCCCAAATATGATTGCTCAAGCCACGATTTCATCTCATCACTGCTGCAAATCTCCAAGCTGTGGAGGGTATTGTTCAAATCCCCAATCGTGATTACCTCGGGCCACAATTTCAAGATTTTTCTCCGTTCATTCTCGATTTCTTCATCCAATGTTCGAATCTCCACAAATTTGTGTTTTTTGTTGAAAATTATATCTAGGGTTCTAGTTCCAGCAATATGGGTGTGGGTTCCAGTTCCAACGATTTCGTGGACTCTCGGTTGCCGTCTCCCAAGGCCAATGACAGTGTCACCTCAAACACTCGAATTCAAAAGTAAAAACTTTTCGGTTTGATTTTCATATTTGTTTTGCTATTTTGTTTTGTGTTTTGCCCAACTAGAGGAGGTTTTCATATTTTTTTCTTATTCTCTACCTGTGGTACGAGTCTCTATGTTGATACATAGCCTGACCAAGTATCACAAGCATTCAAGAGGACCCTTCACAAAGACAAGAAGCAAACAAACCGTGCAGCTTTCTTTAGACTTCTTCAACACTATTTGAACTCCTACCTCTCTGAATCTCTTCTGATCTCTCTCTGCACTCTCTCCAAATCTCCTACATACATATTTGTATGCCAATATATGTATACGTACATATATACATACATACATATATATACATATATGTGTGTATACATATGTACGTATACTTATATGTAGGTATATATGTATGTATATATGTATATGTATATATACATCATTTCCAACTATTTCGTTTATTCATCCGCCCAAGTGGCTGGTTATCTCAATTATTGTTTTAGATATTCCACTGTTTATTCTCTGTCTATTGCTTGTTTATCTTTTCTTCTAGTGTGCAACTCCAAACCAAACAGTAAGGCCCCGTCCAAACAATAAGTCCCAGGTGAGGCATGAGCGGAGAGGTGTGAGCGGAGAGGTAGAAACAACCCAGGCGTCAAGAGAAAACTAATAATATACAGTCAATTAACGGTCAGAATTCTAAACCTCTTACTTTGATAATCATTTACTTGTAAAAATGAGTAGACTTTTTAGATCAAATTCTTCAGCCAGTAGTTCTTCCAGATCAGGTCTTAATACAATACCTTCCGTAGTTAATGAAGAACATTTTGAATATCAATATGATGAAAATGTTAATTTTAATGATTAGAATATTCCTGAAGTCCCCAATAAAAATATTTACAAGAAAAAATGGTCAATAAATACTTTTAAAAGTGAACACCATATTAAAACAGTTGAGCAAGTTTATGCTGTAAGTAATGAACATGAAACTTGTCAATTATTTAATCTCGAGTCAGTTAAAAAGCACAGGAAAGATGGTCACAATTACATTCACATTGGTTGTATCCAAGTAGCAGTAAAACCTTTAATAAGAAGAGGTCTTAACGCCTCTATTCTTTTGTGTCTTCGGGATGCTCGATTTACTAGTTTCAAAGATAGTATTTTTGGCATCCTTGAATCAAGCATGTGTAACGGTCTGGTTCATTTCGACTGTTTTCCAGATCTCACAATAAGTTTAAGAGGGATATGTTAAAAGCAGAGTAACCTTAAACATTAAAACTTCTGGATATCAAGTGTTAGAAGGTATCCAACCTTTGGCCTTGATATACCGAATTTACTACAAATGTACTGGAACCAACATGAATTTCCAGGCCATTTGTAAAAGCCCAAGAGATCAAACTTTATTAATCCAAAGTAGTGAAGATGCAAACATTAAAGTTCCACACACCATAAAATGGCCAGACGTTTGTCTACCCTCTAATTGGTTATTAACTAACGAAAATCAGCCATAACAAATCAAAAACAATTCAAGCAGTCTTAATTACATACAACAATATCTTGATGGTACGATTAAAATTAATTTTGGAAACCACCCTAAGCCACCTTCCTTCCAAGTTACAGAACATCTTAGTCAATCCTGCAAACCTCCTAAGCATTCCTTCACAGGATCAATTGCCACTGAAGAAACTAATCAAAGAGACTTTTATTTAGAAAATGAACTAACTAAATTAAAATAAAAAGGAATTAAACATTTTCACAAATCAGTCATCCTTGCTACGCCCACTCTAGTAAAACTAATAAAGAAAATCAGGAAGAAGAAAAACAACCTTCTCCCACATCCACTAACTTTGAAGTTAACCCACCATTCGATTCACAATTATTAGTCATCTCTCGACCCTTTGAAATTAATTGGAAACGCCTCACCGAAGATATTAATGCTGAAAATAACTTTGAAAGAAGAAATCAATACCGACAAAATTACACTCCAGAACAAAGACAACTAATATGGTTTGGTTGGAAAAAATTAATGTTACAAATTCAATCAGAAATATACTTCTTCGATTTTGTAGACAACACTATAAAGAAGAAAAAATGATTCAAACAGTAACTATAGAAATTTGGAAAAAAACTAGATAATACCACAGCCACTTCTAGTCATCCCCTTGTAGAAAACATAGTTATTCAACATTTAAATGCCCAAGTAAAACCCACACCTTTTAAAATCTCTGAAGAAAATGAAATTAAAAAGGTAGTAGAACAAAATAATTACACTAACAATGCCTAATCACGATAGGAAAACAATAAGACAAAATTGAAACCAAAATAGATGCTATCCCAAGCCAACAATCCCCACAACAACCCTTAATTAAACTTCCAGAAATCAAACCAAGATCCAGTCTTAAAACACCAACCCTCCACAAAATTGAACAAATGCTAAAAGTTATAAAAAAGGAATCCACTTCAGTCAATGTAGTAAGTGCTCATACTAGTAATCCCAGCACAGAGTCTGATTCTAATTCAATAAACTCAGAACAAATAACTCAAATCGAAAAAGCCTTTCGAAATCTTCAAGTAAACAGAATCACAAACAAAAAAGTAAACCCAACCAGTTTAACAAAAAACTGGTATCCTAGTCCAACTCCTCCTGATCTCCAGTTCGAGGAAAGGGGTATCCAAAATCAATTTTTAGTTTCTTCTGATAAAATCTATGAATGGAACCTAGATGGCTTATCAGAACAAGAAATATTATACAAAATGCAACACATGTCGATGGTTACTAAACAGTTATCTTACCAACCACAATCTCAGCCAAACCGAAATTGTTGACCTTTTCGTAACAGGATTTACGGGAATGTTAAAAAATTGGTGGGATAAATATCTCACAGAAGAATTAAGATCACAAATCAAACAAGCAGTAAAACATGATGAAGAAGGCATTCCCTTATTTGATGAAACTGTCGGATTAGGGATACCATATGCAGTTAAAACATTATTTTTCACAATAATCGAACATTTCATTGGTACACCCAGTTACATTGCATCCAGGCTCCATGATCAACTTAGTAACCTAAGATGTCCTACTTTAACTGATTTCCATTGGTATAAAGATGTCTTCATATCAAGAGTCATGTTAAGGGAAGATTGTAATCAACCATTCTGGAAAAAAAATTTATTAATGGATTACCAAATTTATTTGCCCATAAAATTAGACACGTTTTAAGTAATGGAAACAATATAATAAATTTTGACCGACTTACTTATAGCAATATAGTAAGTGTCATTCAACAAGAAGGTTTAAAAATGTGTATTGATATGAAAATAAATAAACAAATAAAAAATGAAAAGAAAACAGCAAAATACCAAATGGGAAACTTTTGTGAACTATCTACCTCCAATTGCACCATCACAAAGACATAAAAAGAAAAAAATTTATCATAGAAAAAATAAATACCATAATTACAAAACCAATAATCAATTTAAACCCTAAATTCTATCAAAACAAGAAATACAAATCTACAAAACCTTATCGTCCCAATAAACAATTTAAAGATAAAAGAGAAATTACTTGCTATAAATGTAATAAAAAAGGACACTATGCAAGAGATTGCAAAGTAAAAAAGACTATCAATCAATTACAAATTCCTTATCAAAACAAGGAAAATCTAATCAGAATTCTTGAAATAAAAAACATTGACTCTAGTGAAAATAAAGAAGACAATATAACAATTGGAGTTCACCATCTACCACAGATACTGATGATCAATCGTCTGCTTCTCTAGACATAAATTTTAGTTGCAAAGATAATTGTTGTAAAACAATCAATGTCCTAACTAGTAACACAATTAATGTTCTTACTAACCAAGAACAACAAGAACAACTTTTAATTGAATTAATTAACCAAATAAATTATCCAGAGATTAAAACTAAGTATTTAACTAAATTTAAAGATCTCCTTAACAATTCCAGTAGTTCAACAACACCAAAAACTACTAGCATCAATCTCAGCGCAACTCTTGAAAAGTTAAACAAAGTTAAAGAACATTTATGCTTCAAGATCTTCAAACAGAAGTAAATATTTTAAAAAATGAGATAAAAACATTAAAACAACAAAATCGAGAAATAGTACAAGATGTTGAAACTCTAAAATCAACCATTCCAGTTCAGCCAATCATTGACGAAGAACGTCAAACTCATGAAGCCTCTCTTCTCTGTATTAGTCGATTAAAAATCCGTAAATGGTACTCTAAATTAACCATTAAGGTCAAAGATTTTGAATTAGTCACCAACGCATTAATTGACTGTAACGACCCGGACCAGAAATTAAACAATTTTGAGGATTGGACAATTTTACCCTCAGTTTTGGACGGGTTCGGGAGTCACTTTTTGACTGGCAAGACTTTTGGGAAATTTTCTAAAGTCGTTGCGTAGGTCTCGAACTCACGAGTTCGTAGACAGGCGGCACGCGGAAAATGGAGACCCGGTGAGTACGTTACGGGTCTAGAAGCTTAAGGGGCAGTTTGGTAATTTTGGAGAAGTTGGAACTATATAATAGATATTTTCTCTCTCCTCGGCAGATTGGTCAATATGGGCTCTCTCTCTCCTACCCGAAACCCCCCCCCCCCCCCCCCCCCCCCGTGTGAACACAAAGCTTGATCTTCATCGGACGGATTTCGATCCGAGTTGAGTGAAACCAAGGTCGGGAGGATCATCCCCGGGACCCCACGAGCATTTTGGGGTAGATATTGGAGCGGGAGCACCGCCGTAGGCGACGGACGGAGGAGGGAGGTGAACCGAAACTTCTCGGCCATTTTCCGGCCAAACCAGGTACGATCTCGGAACTTTGACCTCATATTTGGATTCCTGGTGAAGAGTAGATAAATTTCCATGTATAGATCGTGAAAAACGGTTAAGAAATGAAGTAGTTAGAAAACTGGTAGTTTCGGCCGGAAATGGGGGATTCCGGCGAACCAGACGGCGGCGGAGGTGGCGGTCCGGTCATCTTCTCCGGCCAGCCTCCGGCGACGGTGACGGCGTCCGGTCGTCTTCTCCGGCGAGTCACCGGTGATCGGTCGGGTCGAGTTGACCGGTCGGGTCGAGTTGAACCGGTCGGGTTGAGTGAACCGATCGGGTCGAGTTGGACCGGGTCAGGTTGAGCCGGACCGGGTTGGACCGGTCCAGGCGCGTGAACACTGTAGTAGCGCGTGACCGGCGCGTGAACGCGCGTGGGCGCGTGTGCCGACCTTCCGGCAGCGCGTGGCGGCGCGTGGGGCCGAGACTGAGGTCACGGCGGCGCGTGGGAACTAGTTTTCGACGTTCCGAATCTGTTGGTACAGGTTTGAGGTTGATCAGACGTCGTTTAGAGGTGGTTTTGGGCAATCCCAGCGGTAATAGTTGACCGTATTAGCGGGTTTTGAGCTCGGGAAGTCCAGGTAGTTGGGACATTATTGTGCATGTGTTGCTTGGGCTAGAGCGTCCTTGAATTAAGGGTTGGTTGATGTATATTAGTGGACTATTGTTTATAAACTGTAATGCATGCATCAATGTATCTTTGTTTACATATTGTTATGTATTGTTACAATGATTTCCCGGAATTTAGAAATGATTACCGACTGATATGATATGATAGTCGAGATATGCCGACTGATATGATATGATAGTCGAGATATGCCGACTGATATGATATGATAGTCGAGATATGCCGACTGATATGATATGATAGTCGAGATATGCCGACTGATATGATATGATAGTCGAGAGATGCCGACTGATATGATATGATAGTCGAGAGATGCCGACTGATATGATATGATAGTCGAGAGATGCCGACTGATATGATATGATAGTCGAGATATGCCGACTGATATGATATGATAGTCGAGATATGCCGACTGATATGATATGATAGTCGAGATATGCCGACTGATATGATATGATAGTCGAGATATGCCGACTGATATGATATGATAGTCGAGATATGCCGACTGATATGATATGATAGTCGAGAGATGCCGACTGATATGATATGATAGTCGAGAGATGCCGACTGATATGATATGATAGTCGAGAGATGCCGACTGATATGATATGATAGTCGAGAGATGCCGACTGATATGATATGATAGTCGAGATATGCCGACTGATATGATATGATAGTCGAGATATGCCGACTGATATGATATGATAGTCGAGATATGCCGACTGATATGATATGATAGTCGAGATATGCCGACTGATATGATATGATAGTCGAGATATGCCGACTGATATGATATGATAGTCGAGATATGCCGACTGATATGATATGATAGTCGAGAGATGCCGACTGATATGATATGATAGTCGAGATATGCCGACTGATATGATATGATAGTCGAGAGATGCCGACTGATATGATATGATAGTCGAGATATGCCGACTGATATGATATGATAGTCGAGATATGCCGACTGATATGATATGATAGTCGAGAGATGCCGACTGATATGATATGATAGTCGAGAGATGCCGACTGATATGATATGATAGTCGAGATATGCCGACTGATATGATATGATAGTCGAGAGATGCCGACTGATATGATATGATAGTCGAGATATGCCGACTGATATGATATGATAGTCGAGATATGCCGACTGATATGATATGATAGTCGAGAGATGCCGACTGATATGATATGATAGTCGAGTATGCCGACTGATATGATATGATAGTCGAGATATGCCGACTGATATGATATGATAGTCGAGATATGCCGACTGATATGATATGATAGTCGAGATATGCCGACTGATATGATATGATAGTCGAGATATGCCGACTGATATGATATGATAGTCGAGATATGCCGACTGATATGATATGATAGTCGAGAGATGCCGACTGATATGATATGATAGTCGAGAGATGCAGACTGATATGATATGATAGTCGAGAGATGCCGACTGATATGATATGATAGTCGAGATATGCCGACTGATATGACATGATAGTCGAGATATGCCGACTGATATGATATGATAGTCGAGATATGCCGACTGATATGATATGATAGTCGAGATATGCCGACTGATATGATATGATAGTCGAGATATGCCGACTGATATGATATGATAGTCGAGAGATGCCGACTGATATGATATGATAGTCGAGATATGCCGACTGATATGATATGATAGTCGAGATATGCCGACTGATATGATATGATAGTCGAGAGATGCCGACTGATATGATATGATAGTCGAGATATGCCGACTGATATGATATGATAGTCGAGATATGCCGACTGATATGATATGATAGTCGAGAGATGCCGACTGATATGATATGATAGTCGAGAGATGCCGACTGATATGATATGATAGTCGAGATATGCCGACTGATATGATATGATAGTCGAGAGATGCCGACTGATATGATATGATAGTCGAGATATGCCGACTGATATGATATGATAGTCGAGATATGCCGACTGATATGATATGATAGTCGAGAGATGCCGACTGATATGATATGATAGTCGAGATATGCCGACTGATATGATATGATAGTCGAGATATGCCGACTGATATGATATGATAGTCGAGATATGCCGACTGATATGATATGATAGTCGAGATATGCCGACTGATATGATATGATAGTCGAGATATGCCGACTGATATGATATGATAGTCGAGATATGCCGACTGATATGATATGATAGTCGAGAGATGCCGACTGATATGATATGATAGTCGAGATATGCCGACTGATATGATATGATAGTCGAGATATGCCGACTGATATGATATGATAGTCGAGATATGCCGACTGATATGATATGATAGTCGAGATATGCCGACTGATATGATATGATAGTCGAGATATATGCCGACTGATATGATATGATACATGACTAGCACACCCCAAGGGATACCCTGGTGGCTAGGGACAGGATAGTCGAGAGATATGCCGACTGATATGTTATGGTAGCCGAAGGTTATACCGGCTGATGATACGATATGATAGCCGAGGATATATCCGGCTCTAATATGAAACAGACGACAATGGTCATGGGCTTAATCAACCTATGAAAATACTTCGTCAGCCGGGTCAGTGGGTAGGTGTGGGCGGTGACCCAGAGGGACGAATTATGGTTGGTTTACAAGTATTTGACTAGTCTGTTGTCTTGTGGTATTCCAGTAGAGAAGTCAGCAGTGTCTGACCTACTGACGTTTGGTGACATAGGGTATTCCTTTTTGGACCACCACTACTCCGAGGTTTTGGTTTTGACCAGTATATTATCCTGCGTCTGACAGGTATAAGTGGTTAGTAAGTACAGAGGTTCTGTCGGGAACCCTGTAAGGCTTAATAAAAATTATTCCAGAACAAAGGGTATTTCTGGTGTTTAAATTTTGAAGTAAAGAGCTGTCAGATGGGATAAGGGTTCTTTCCGGGTTTCGAGGGAAAATTCGGGAAGGGTCCTTACATTGACACATGAGCAGATTTAAACTGCATCCAAGAAGGATTAATTCCAAGTAAATACTTTGAAAAAACATTTGAAAATCTGAGCACCGCCACCGGTAGTAAAATGGAACTTAATTACGAAATCCCGAAAGCACATGTCTGTCAAAATAATGTTTGTTTCAAAACTTATTTTGTCTTAGTTAAAAACTTAACTAATGAAGGAATTCTTGGTCTACCCTTCATTGCCTTGTTGTATCCTTTTACAACAGAACATGATGGTCTCGTTACTTAACCCATGGGAGAAAGAGTCAAATTCTCTTTTATAGCAAACCCTTCAATAAATGATATCAAGACTTTGAAGGAAAATTCCATTTCAAAATCAATAAGCATGATCAATTGCAAGAACTCTCAAATTAATTATTTATTAGAGGAAATTAAACATCACAGAATTACACAACAATTAACCAATAAAAATTTTCAACATAAATGAGTACTTTTAAGAAGGATTAAAGAATGAACTATGTTCTGATCTTCCCACGGCCTTTTGGCATAGAAAGAAACACACAGTCAGGCTTCCCTATATTAAAAACTTCAGTGAAACAAATATTCCAACAAATGCACGACCAATTCAAACGAGTCAAGAAATTATGGAATTTTGCAAAAAAGAAATAACTGAATTACTCGGTAAAGGAATCATCCGCCATAGTAAATCTCCATGGTCTTGTGCAGCCTTCTATATTCAAAAAAATGCTGAAATAGAAAGAGGCACTCCTCGATTAGTAATTAATTACAAACCTTTGAATGCCGTCCTAGAATGGGTCAGGTATCCAATCCCAAATAAAAAAGACTTAATTAACCGATTAAGCCAAACCGTAATCTTTTCAAAGTTTGACATGAAAAGTGGATTTTGGCAAATTCAAATTCATGAAAGTGATAAATATAAAACAGCCTTCGTCACCCCTATTGGTCATTATGAATGGAATGTAATGCCATTCGGATTAAAAAACGCCCCCAGTGAATTTCAAAATATAATGAATGACATATTAAATCCCCATAGTCACTTCTCAATTGTCTACATTGATGATGTCCTCATATTCTCATCCTCTATTGACGAACACTATAAGCATCTTAATATATTCTTCCAAACAATCAAACACAATAGTCTAGTAATTTCTGCTCCAAAAATTAAACTGTTTCAAACCAAAGTTAGGTTTCTTGAATACAATATTCATCAATCCACAATCACCCCTATTGACAGAGTCATACAATTTGTTGATAAATTTCCTGATAAAATCCTTGATAAAAATCAACTTCAACGATTCCTTGGGTCACTCAATTATGTCGCTGAATTCTATCAAAATCTTTGCCAAAAATGTAAACCATTATTTGAGCGAGGCCAAAGTAATCCTCCTTCGTGGACTGATATCCACACTTCTATAGTCAAAGAACTAAAAAAAACATGTTATTACTCTTCCATGTCTTGGCATTCCAACAATCAATTCTTTCAAAATCGTTGAAACTAATGCCTCTGAACTTGGTTACGGATGTATTCTTAAATAGAAAAGTCAGCCAAACAGTCCTGAGTTAATTGTTCGTTTCCATTCAGGTACTTGGAATCCTACTCAAAATAATTATAGAACTATTAGAAAAAAGATTTTATATATGGTTTTATGTATTTGCAAATTCCAAGAAGATTTATTAAATCAAAAGTTTTTAATTCGTGTTGATTGTAAAAGCGCAAAATATGTTTTAGAAAAAGATGTTAAAAACATTGTATCAAAACAGATTTTTGCCCGATGGCAATCAATATTAAGCATTTTTAATTTTGACATAGAATACATTCAAGACAGTCAAAATTGCATTCCTGATTTCCTTACCAGGGAATTTTACATGGAAAAACAGATGGAGTCTAGACGGCTCTCTAATCAATCAACTGCTGGAAAAACTCCAGCAGCACCAGTCAAACAAGAAGTTCAAGAAGAAAACCCTTCCTCCCAAGGGCTTGTTCCATACAGGGCACTCCCTCCTACTCTCACCAATAGATTCACAACACTTGGATCTACAAGTGGCCAGTCATGACCCAATTATCATTCAGCTTTAGTTTCAGCTTATGACTCATACCAATCAGTTCAGGCCATTGGCCAAACAATTACCCATTATAGGCCCTAATCATCACCTTATTTTCCAAAAAAATCCAGCCATGCACTCTTTTACATTGAAGAGTGTTTCAGTCATCTTAAAGCACCCTCACAATTAGCTAAAGCCTATTTCCCACCTAATTATCGTGTACAACGCACGTAGATAAACTCAACGAGCACATGACCGAAAATACCTCAAAGTCATGTGTCGGAGATGTACACGCATGACCGCAAAGACCTCAAAGTCATGCGGTCACATGACCGAAAATACCTCGAAGTCATGTGTCAGAGATACCTCAACGAATACATGACCGAAAATACCTCAAAGTCATGTATCGGGAATGAACATGCATGATCGAAAGTACCTCAAAGTCATGCGATCGGAAAAATGCCATAAAACTCGAGGATGGTAAACATAGTGAAAACCGTAATGTAACTTCGACATCCAATTTGAAAACCCGTTTTCCTGGCCTAAGCCAGAATCATATGAAATCCCGGGCCTGAGCCCAAAATTCAATAAGAACTTAAATCCCGGGCCTAAGCCCAAAACACAAATCCGATCGAATTCGAAACCATAGAACTAAAATCCTTAAATCTGGGCCAGAGCCTAAAACCATATGCTCGACCGAAGCCAAAATCCAATTAATCCAAAATTCATAAAATCGGGCAGTAGCCCCAACACCTTGAAAACCAGGCTTAAACCCAATTTATATAATTCAAAGTCATTTCAAAATTCATGGAACCGGTTTTAATGCCCAAAATTATCTCAAAATTGTTATTAAGAATCCATAACCAAAATAAGTCATTAGAATAATTATTCTAAATTCCTGAAGTTCATAAAAGTTAATAATCATTTAGAATAATTATTCTAATTTATGAAAATTCATATTTGATACGAATTTATTTAAAAGATACGTTTATGCATGCATTATAATTTACAAAAATAAAATCCACTAACTGGAAGTCCAAATAAGCTCAATCTCGAGCTGTACGATCGTCTGCCGTCTCCGGAGCGGTATCACCTGTCAAAAGTAACAATCGGGGTTAGTAAATAACAATTGAAACCTAAAATTCGATCCCAAAAGCCCCGGAAGTATTCACACGTCCTAACAAGAAATGCAGCGACTTCAGACGTCCAAAACAGCCCCTAAACGACTTCCGATTGACCTGAAACCTACGCAAACGGGTCCAGAACGTCGAAAACTTGAAAATGCGAGTCGCCGGAGCCCGGGAAGAGGCCGCACAAGCCCCCACGCGTCGCCCCTATTTCTGCCCTTCCTAGGAGGTGCGACTATGTAGTTTAGTAGCCCCCTACCTCCCCTCGCCGGCTAGCAGGCCAGAAACTCCATAACAACCCGATATTTCCAAGCTTTCTAACTCACTCATTTCTCAACCAAATTCGATGTTCTAATAATGGAAATCTATCTACTCGAGCCAAGGAATCCAAATATAAAGTCCAAATTGAGAAACCTCATCTATGGTGGCTGGAAACTGGCCGGAAATCTTCGGCGGTATTGTTCACCTTCATATCTCCCTCCCCCGTCGCCGTCAACCTCGATGGTGGATATGGTTGAGCACGGAATGAAGTGAGGAAGATGATGTTATGCTTAGTTTGTGTTGGTTTGACCTTGAACGAAAATCACATGGGAGGGGGTTTTGGGTTTCACAGGTAGACGCGAGAAAGAACGAGAGGAAAGAGAGAAAGTCTGAAAAAAATCTGGAAAGTATGGTTTAAAAAAAATATATGACCCCTCAAAATTACCAAACTGCCCTTGAAGCTTTCAGAACCATAACTCTCTCATATGGTCTCCGATTTTCACGTGTCGTCTGTCTACGAACTCGTGAATTCGAGACCTACGAAATGGTCCAAGAAAAACTTCCAAAAGTGTCTCCGAACAAAAAATTACTTTCAAACCCCGAGGATAAAATCGTCATTTACTAAATTAATTTCTGGATTTGTGCATGGATGGGACGCTAATATAAATCTGCATTTTCAAAAAGGAAGACATTAATAAAGGGTTGCACAATTAAATTGGGGATTTTTAGGTGAGGTAAAAAAACAACTGTTAACGTTTCCCTGTTATACTATTTGCACTTCAGAAATTGACACCTGAGTCCAAAAAATCGTTCTCCACTAGAATTTGTTCCTAACTCTTGTAACATAAAAAAAAGACTGAATTGTTTTAAGGCATCGAAAAGAACCTATTTCAAGCCAGTTCTCTCTACTTATTTTGCCAAAATAAATATGAAAACCATTGTTTCCAACTTAAGCAACTGAAATATATAGCTTTTTATGTTTACATAACTAAATATTAGAATAGCCTTTCTTTATGCTCGATTACTAAATATTTCCCGTCCAATCTGCCTCCGAACGATGTTGGTAAAGAGAAGGCTGATTTTCAGAATCTGGAATGTCTGCGTGCGTTGCTGAAATCTATGTTCAAAATAATCGAATGTCAATGAAATAGAGCGTACGAAGAATCAGGTTGAAGTTGAACAACCCATCTCTTCCTTGATATATTTAACAGCACATGAGACTCCATCCTGGAAAGGAAAACACAATTTGGTGAAACAGATTTAGAGCACATTTTATTCACATTTTCAAGTCATTTTCGGATAATAGCCGCAAATAGTTTTGGATGTCAGTTCCTTGGCATGAAAACAAAATTTTAACTCTAATTTAGCACAGGTACATCCATTCATACCCAAATTAGGTAGTCATTAAAATCAAAAGATCCAACTTAGTAGATGGCAAAGGTATATGTTCCTATGTAGTCTAGATTGATTTTTGACAAGCCACCAAGTAATCTCTACAGCAGACAGCTCTATCCTCTCCATTAGTGCACTCATCAATGCCTTCTCAACGGTAAAGAGCTATGTGTACTGTTATATATGTACACAGATTGGGCAATATTAAAACATACCAGGTTAAACATTCCAAAACTTAGCCAAACATGTTGCAGAAGTCTACTAATGATTAGTAACATCATATTCAAGAATAACCATTACCTCTAAAGATACTCTCTTGGAAATTTCTACAGCACATTCTCTAATTTCAGGAGATAATGCATCAAGTATGACCCTTGATGGTGCATTCGCCGATTCTTTGATAATTTTTTCATGACCTTCTTCTGGAAGCAAGTGGCGTCTTTTCAACGGTTCTGGTGCTACTCCAAGCCAAAATATTCTTTCAGCCCAACAAAACTGATCTAGCATACATGGACGTAGTACCTGCCATTGGATGTAAATAAATTTTGTGTGTGCATAAGTGTTACAGAAGAGAGAGTTCTTTATAATTCATAGATTCACTACACTTTTAATCCTTCTCTTAATATGGTACTGCCAGAACTAACCTGGGGTATCCCTGCAAGCAGTAGTTCCACTACGTCCACAATAACAGAAAACAACAAACATTTAGGTCTAATGAGATATGATAAATACTTTGCTTGTTACATATTCCTTACAAATGTTGAGTCTGAAAACAGAAAAACAGGCTTAAGTTACTATCTTTTCAGGTGGTTTGAAATTTCAATATGCCCCTCTAATCGGAAATGATTCAATCAACCCACACACCAACCAACCCAGAAAACATAAGAAATTACACTCAAAACACAAATCAAACCTCTGATCAAAAATCTTACCATGCATTCCATGTTTTGCAGCTCCAATGAAGGGGATTTCAAATTTCCTTCTCTTTTTCCGTTACCACCGCTTCTTCAATTTCACGACTTCTTCGTATCGCCCACCACCCTTCCTTCGCGAATCAGTTCCTTTGCGAATCGGTTCCACCTCTACTGCTGCAGTACGTCAAGGCAAAATCCTCATCTGACCACACTTTTAGAGCCGTAGAAGAGTGTGGAAAATCCTCCTCTCGCCACACGCCTATCTTCTTCACTTTTTCTCCCCTGCTTGTGAGTGTTCGTTCTAACTGTACACTCACTCTTTTACCATTCTTTTACCTATTGGTGGCCCCCTTTGATTCTCTACTTCCTATGCATTTACCGTTCTTTTAATCTTGGCCCCTCCTCACAGATCAAGGGCTGAGAAAGTTCCATGCGGACAAGTCCGCAGCAAACCCATCCCGCGCCTGAGCCAATTTGGTCAGTATCAATACCAATGTAAAGGAAAATTCAATGAAATCATCATGCTACTAATGAGAATTCGCACAACGGCAACACGGCCGAGCATCACTGATTACTGATTTGTGTCCGCACTCCATACACAACAAAATCGTTATTGCATAAAGTGTTATTTTTTTTTTTGGTAAATACTACAAGGTTTCCCCACATCAGAAGGGTGTGTCTAATTCCCGTTCGGAATGCGACTTGCTCCTGGTTACAGAGTGTTCCCAGCGAATTTTGAACTCCTATCAATTCATAAAGTATTATTTCAATTAGTATGAAGTGAAGCGTGTTTTGATCTATTGTTGTTGACAATGTACGAGGGCAGGAAGATTAGGGTTTTTGTTCTTCGTATCATTCAAACCAGTGACGTAGCTACGATTAGAATTGTGTGGGAGCCTTTCACAAAATACTTAAAAGAAAAAAAATTAAATTTTGATGTAATTTAACTCATAATAGTATTTGAAAACATTTGTTTTGGTAAAAGTGGTATTCAAATGGTTCAAATCAATGTAATAATATCAAACTAAATAAAGATCTAAACAATCATACTATATTTTTAATAGTTCATTACATAAAGATATATTCGCTATAAAAATCTAAATAGAGAATGTAATAAATAAAAATAAGAAATTATAAATAAAGAGTACAAATGTGCAATAATTAATTAATTGATCTATCTAATAAAAATAAAATAATAAGGAAAGTAGAACTATTTTCTTAAAATATGATTAATTTAATATTTATTTAAACAAAATATTTTATAATATTATATATAATAATTTACTTAAATATATGTGAGAAGGGGCCCAAGACCACAGTGGACCCCCTCCCTCCGCGAGTGATTCCAACCCTACTTTTAGAGTAGGGTTTTTTTCTTGAAATCAATTAAAACGTTCTTATCGTTCATATAAGAATTAGAATAATAATGTATCTAAACCATATGGTCCTTCTTGTATGTATTTTTTTTTTTTAATATAATGATATTGAGGAAGAGGGATTACAATATATATATATATATATATATATACATTGGGTATCGACCTTGTCCACGAGAGTCGAACCCAGACCTCCCACGTAACGTGCGAAGAAGAGTACCACTGGGGCCTTTTAGCATGTACTTAACTTTTATTACATTTAATTAGTGATTTTTCATATTTAATAGGTTTTATGCAATGTTTTTAGGACATGAAGAGGTGTTGGTGTAAGTTTTTAAATTTGAGGGATATTTGTGAAAATACAAAAACTCTTAAAGGGTGTAAGTGTAAATAACCCTAAGTTCAAATCCTAGATTCTAAAACCCTTGTACCCGCCTACAACCGAACCTGAGACCGGAACCAGCTTTGAAGGATTGAGTCGACTGTTGGTTTGCGAACGGCAAAACCTAGCGTAGTCCTCCCACTCCTCGTCACATCATCCCTCCCTCTCTCCTTCTCTTTTCGTAGTTCTCGCGATTTCGCCGGCATCGAATTCACCTGCAGCCGCGAAGGGCGTTGGTTTCTCCGGTTCATCTTCTCAGCTGTCAGGTTTTTCATCTTACTCCTATTTTTTAATTTCTTTGACAGTTAATTAATTTAGTTTGTCGGTGTAATTGCCTGAAAGTTGGAGCGCAGAGGCAGTGGGCAAGCAGAACTCTCCAACCCAGGCGCAAAAGCAAGGGGGAATTAGAGGGGACACAAAGGTAAGGGCAATTACTTATTAGACATCCACTTAGAGTTACATGTTAGAGATTTTAGGGCTCGAGGTGGAAACTTTAATGGAGGATTTCATGGGTTGGGAACCTCAGTTTTAATACTAAGATTTTTAGCTTTCATAGTGGTTTTCTTTAAGTAATTGAGCAAGTTCATTTGAATTTTTTGTTGAATGCCAGACGCAAATAGTTTTTTCTGCACAATGATTGCTTTTATTGTTCACATTAGATTTTGAATTGCTTATCTGATGTCTTCCTTTTTTTCGAACTTTAGGGTTATTTTGAACCTAAGTTAGCTTTGTAGCTTACCTATTGTTTCTGAACATTCCTGATTAATGGCCGAAGAATAGAGAAGCTGCTGTGATTTTTGTTTAGAAAATTGTATGATATCTTTCTTCTTCTGAGAAGTTTAATTTTGTCCAATGGCTACCGCTGGGGTCAGATGACTACATGTTTCGTCAGCTCCACCTCGAAAAATCAACGTCCAAAAATTTACAGAAGCTCGAGGTTCGGAGCTTGAGATGCTCCATTCAATTATATCTAACAGATTGGACAATGATTTCCGGTCTCAAAGAAGCAAGAGAAGAAGAACCACTGCATATGACAATCAAGCAGCGAAAAAAAGATGTAGAAAGAAGGGAAAACTTGGCATGCAAAGCAGTTCACAATGACAAAGCTTTGGGGTTATTACCTTTCCCTGGGTTTGCAGGGCAGGTTATGCTTTCCTAATTTTTTAGTATCTTTTTCTATTCTGAATTATTGTTATATTTATTGATGAACTGAATGTTTTTATATATATAGATATATATTTTTAAATAATGTAGTGGACGGGGGTCCAGAGCTGTCTTGAAGAGGTTCGAGGATGGAATGCTTGTTCATGATGCAAGCTATCGTGTAGCTATTCAATTGGAGGGTCCAGAGGCAAGCTTTTACTTCACTTTCTGTCTTAAATTTCATTATTCTTCTTACCAATTCTTTCTTCTGTTTTTTTGGTCTGCCATGTTTTCCTTTAAATTGCATGCCATATTTTCATTTATTTTTTTCTTCAATAATGAAAAAGGTGTTGCAATATGGTCTCTTCGCGTGCTAAATTGTGCTCTTACCTTATTTTATATGCGTCCAGGATTCATTACTATCAGTGTTAAGAATTGTTGTGGTCCCTTCTCCATCAGATCGTGCTGAAAATGTTTCCCGTTCTGTTATTTCTGGTGTCATATATGACAGTTCTATGGTAAGTCATCCAATTTCTTTTTTCTTGTGAATGGGGCTGACTTGAGATATTAATTTTAAGACCATTTTTTGCAGCTTCATCATTTTGGAGCACCTTTTTCAAACCCAATTGCTCCAGTGACCTGTATGTGGCTGCCTTCTGGTCAATTAAATAGAGATAATGATACATCTGCCTATAATGCCGATGGATGTAATGGAATAGAGGGTACAGAGCACTCTTCTCCCTTTCGCCAGCTTTGGGTGTGGATACATGCTGCTGCTTTCACTGCAGCTTATGATACTCTGAAATTAGCTTGCCAAAAAGAGGCACTCATACTTTCTTTCTATTCACTTGGGAGCATCAAACAGTAAGCTTACAAAAGCTAAATCTCGTCTGTCTTTGGAAGCCATCTAGAATCCATCTCTAACTAAGTTTTTGTTTTGTCCTATTTGTTTTCATGTTTTGAATTATTACGCATCTTATATAGAATGCAATAGTACTGGTTTGGCATTTATTGGTGTGAGATAATAGTGCAATAGTACTGGTTTGAGTGTCTGATTTCATATCTGATTCAAGTGGTTAAGTTCCGTGTTTTTTGGGAAAATACTCGCCTCTAGTTGGTAAATGTTAGGATAGACAACTTGTCGTAGTTATCTTCTACATGTTCTCAATAGATTATTTACTTTTATTCATTTGAAGCATTATTATCCCAGATGGAGGACAGGGGCAGCTTGATTAATTGTTTCTCACTTGAAGGTCAACTTGCAAAATTAGAAGTAGTGGGATTAAAAGCATTTCAACTCCTTCAAAGGACATTATGCCCTGATACTAGGTGAATTAAAAAAAGAATTTGATTCATTTAACCATTAATGATGGTAAAGATGGTTAACGGTGTTGTTGTCTGGCTGAATAGGATTAGAGATGATTCTTGGAAATTGGTGAAACATTCAGTTCTGGCTGAATAGGATTAGAGATGATTCTTGGAAATTGGTGAAACATTCAGTTGTCAAGGCCGATGATGATTCCCAACCTAGGATTATACTTGAAGATGAGGAAGACTTTCCTTCTCGTACAATCTTGTCTCTTAATGTCAAGGACCTTCGCATAGTAACAGAGAAGGAAAAGGTTGCAGATGCTCAAGAATCAGATTCTGCTAGTATTCTTGGTGATGTAATAGGAACTGAAGGAAAAGTGCACGTTTTCATTGTGGGATGTTAACAGTGGAGTAATTCCTCCAGTGGAAGAGGCTGTTATTTGCAAGGAAAAACATTACCAGAACAGAATTTGTGTGATATTTATTTGTATTTCAAGTAATATTAATGTTGCAGATCAATAATCTTGAAAAATAAGCTTCATCCGAGTATCTTGCAGGTCAGAGAGTTTCGATGGAGGACTTCAAATGCCTCAATCTGCTGTGACATCATACTTCGAAGAGCAATCTTCTGGTAGGTGGGAACTCCAAATACCAGAGGACATCGTTGGTAGAGAATCTCATTGTTGGCCAATAGGCTTTATCACCACTGGTTTTATTCGAGGGAGGTTCGTTTACAAGCCACACACTCCATCACAACTTCCATAGCTTTCTGTTTCTATTTCGCTACACATCCATTATTCGTCTTGATTTTATATGCAGCAAGAAGCCAGTGGCAGAAGCTTTTTGCGAGGCAGTTGTACTTGCCAGTCTTAGAGAGGAACAATGGAATCCGATACCAGCAAAACAAATACGGAGTGAAATTTATGTCCTAGTCAGGAATTTGAGATCTTCTGCATATAGACTTGCTTTTGCTACCATTGTTTTGGAACATCAGGAAGAAGGTGTAGAGAAGATGTAGAGTTCATGTGAAGTGGTGCAAAAAGAGTGGTTGAGCATAATAGATTACAAGTTAGCACTAAAAAAATTCGCCACCAATTGTTATCTACTGTATACTTGTATAGTTGTTATTTCTTGGGACTTCATCAAATTTATTTCTTTATTTGTTTGTGTTGAGCTTGAATCAAGAAAGCACTTCTAAATTGTATGCCCTCAAAAGTCAGTTGTACTAGGAATTTACAGCTAAGGCAAATAATTGCATTACTATGATCATACATGATAAAAACGATGAGTCGAATACATTCTAATATTAAAATTTAAGTAAAGATTTAGCACAATAACAACTGTTTAGGCTAGGTACATTTTATGGTCTGAAAAAGTAAAAACTGAAAATCCAACTTTATCTGCCCCCAAGCCTTCTATATATGTTCTATTTCCTCCTTCGGGATATCGTTGTATAAAGAAAACCACGACGTTTTCCAACGCGGAAAGGGGAAGACACATAAATAATCAATATGAAATAGTTATGTTACAAATGTCTTTGATCACCGGAGGTTGCTAACCCAAATTCGTAAGAAAGCTACAAATGTCTAGCTTGTTTTACATTATTCTGAAATCTAGAATCTGGCTTTGCCAAGTGGTTTATGACATACACATTGAGTCGTCACCACCCCCATCACCACCACCACCACCTTGTACATTCTCCTCTTGTTCTAATTTTTCGAGGGTATGAATACAGTTTTTCAACAAGGACTTGGCTTCCCCGTTTTTCTCCAGCGAATACAGATGAACAACCTCACCTTTAAATCCTACATCAACTCTCCGATGTACGGATTGGAGATTCTCGTACAGCTTGATGACCATAAGAAGGGCCTCCGAAGCAGTGACGTGAACCTGGAATTATAAACACACAAAATTCAACACAAATCAACTACTACCTAAACCAACATTATTCCTATTTTTTAACTGTGTTAAAAATTAGATAAAGCTCCGGGGATGGGATTGGGAGGACGACAGCTATACCAAGGCACCGGATACTGAATGGTCAAGTGTTAAGATGGCGGGGAGAGGAAGAGTCATGAGTCGAAAGATATGAACCGATGAATGAAAATAACATAATAACAACTCTCTTAGTTATAAGTCAAAAAATAAAAAAATATTTTACCAGTTCTTAGTAAGTAGTCACCAACACCTTTCCCTATATCCTTTTACTGAAATGTCACAACCCTAAACATACTAGTACCATTAACCATCTAAACGTTTAAAAAACCACATCAAAGTGCTCATACCCATAATCCTTCCATAGGGATTAGGTTAATTACTTCTGGGTTATGATTTAGCCGGCCCCAAAACTCAACACCCCCCACTCTCCAAAAATGAGTCATTTTAAAACCCCAAATGGTGACACATGGTGGATGTTCTATGGTGGAAAGTGGAAGATGGTAGCCACCTTCTTTTCTTAGAGAAAGGCAACAGGGAAACTTCACCTTTTCATGGTAAAGAAATTTTTGACTTGTGATGTTAAGCTAATGAAATTCCAATGAGTTATTTTTGTTGAAAATAGTCAAAAGTTGGCTCCTAAATTAATAAATGTCATTTTTTATAAAAGTGTTCAAAATTAACCAAAAATCTATCTAAATAGAATCAAATACCCTCTAAATTACAAAGCCTTTACTAAATTCAAGACATTAACATTGACCTAATATGAAAGTGAAAATACCGATAGATTTGACATTAACATTGAAATGTTTTTATGACTAAAGACTATTTTCAATATAGAGAATAGCAGGAGATAAAGTTGAAAGTGAAAATAGTGGATATAGAGAGGGCGGAGAAGGAAATGAAAAAAAGAAAAAAGAGAATAGGAAGGACTCTTAAATTTGGACACCAAAAGAGGTGTATCTATACTAGTATACCAGCACATGAATGTGAAATTTTAAAAAAATAAAAAATAAAAAAAATAAATAAAAAAACTCAGCAAACTTATAGGTGATTTGAATATAGCACTGGCTGGGTAGGCATACTTCGCTATTTTCGTATTTGCATTAAAAGATGAAGTTGTGATGGCGATATCAGTTTAATAAATATATTAAATACATATATAAATTTCTAAATTCATGTAAAATTTATGAATGATCCGTCAATGCTTGTACCTATACTCGGAATTCGCAATTTTATTTTTCTTGATTATCTATAATCTATGTAGACAGCACTGAGCTTGAACTAAAAAGGCCTAAATGAAATTAAAGAAACAAAATAAGAATTTAAAATAAGGTACTGGCATGTTCATGAGTCATAACCCTTCTGGGTGAATTTGGACATGGCACATCCAAAGTAGCATATATCGTCACCCGAAATTATGGTTTGGGGCGTATATTGTGGAAGGTAAATGTTATAAAAGAAGTAGCTAATTACTTAAAAGTTTTCTGTGGCAGCTTTTAAAAAAAAAGTTTGTTTTATGCTGGAAATTCAGTGTTTGGGATTATCGGGGACTACTTCTGGCCTGATGCTATACTTCGAAACCATGTATAAGAATAAGATAAGTCACCTAAATGAACAATCACTAGAAAAAAAAGTGATGTCTATTGGATCCCAAAGAAGAAAAAGGAAGCATACCTGGGCAACCTTAACTGTTCTTATGCATTCAACAATTTGAGGTGCCACTGAGAGAAACAACTGAAAACAGATGAAAGAAAGTGTCAAACATATTCCATAGATAAATATAGTGATGAATAAACTTTGATTACCTCTTGAACTAAAGAAATTAAGTTGGCAGGTGTGAAAGATTCTTGAGAGGAATCCAGAACCTTTTGGATCCTTGAAGATAGTTCCTTTACTGATGAAAGCGCAGATATTTTGACTGCCACAAGAATTGAATCAACAAGGGACTAAATCTTACAAGAGTGATACAAATGAAAGGGGGATAAAGGGCCACAAGAAGGTACCTGTCCACGGAAGTCCAGATGACAAGGTGGTTATCAACACATGCATTAAGTTCTTTTGTCGTCCAAGAATATCATTTATATGAGCCACATGAATGCAGGTTCTCATGCAGTCCAAGATTTTGCTGTGCGGAACGGAAACTGTTTCACCTTGATCTTCTTCTGTGTAGAAAGCATTATTTTTAGATTATTTTTAATCTTTACTCTCCCTCTAATAGGAGAAATTTACATTACTACAAAGGTTATACCGGAAAAAAAAGGGTTAAAAACTATCTCCACTCTAGCAGTCCAAAATAGTCTCATAATTTGAAAATTACACTACATTAATCACTTAATCACTCCAACACACTGCAAATAATTATGATCAGAGTGTTAACTTCCAATACAACACTACAACGTAAACCCTTAACATCTGAAATGGAGTTGACAGTTCAATATCTGTACTGTTTTCTTTTTCTTTTTTGCTGCCAGTCAAACCCAGGACCTGGTTGAAATTGCGGGGTTCAAAATTACACAGGTCATTAGATGACCCAGTCACTGGTGCTGTTTTAACTTCCCTCAATTGTGCCCAAAAAAAAATTGTTCACATACATTTCAAATGAAACTAGAGTAAATGAAACCAAAACTTAAGTTACCGAGTCAACAGACTAGACATTAGGTAAATGACGAAACTGCCCTAGAATACACAAGTTAATGCAGAATTTTTAGTGGGCTCCATGATACTAGTCCCCCCCATAAAATGAAAACTGGCATGCCAAACGTGGGATTAAGTTCTTATATAAGCCAGTCCCAGCTAGTCTCCTTTATTTTATCGATGCTGAAGGTAGCTTGCTTACCAAGCCACCCACCCACTTGAGAAGCGAGTCGCCAGAAAGAACCGACAAGGAAGCTGTCTACGAAGCTTTGCTTCCCCCCTCCCCATTAGTCGTAGTACTCGGCTTGTCGCTATTTTGATTCAAAAGGTAACCGACTTTCTCTGGTTTCCACAACCGTAACCATTTGTCACTCCGATTAGTTCATCCATAAACCTTTATTTAAATGAGGCCTCCCAAATGCCCCCTAAGCCTGCAATGTACCTCTAGTCTCCTTTAATGAGGCCTCCGAAATGCCCCCTAAGCATGCAATGTACCTAGGAGACGTGTAATGAATCCTGTCACTGTACGACAGTAACAATAAGGTCAAAATCTATTATCCAAGGCTTTGGAATACCACAACCAACAACATAGAAACCGACAAACACCTATATAACCCAGAGGACTATCGTTCAGCCAAAGAAAAAAAAACCTGGGTTGCGGTCTGCACTAAATTTTGCTCATAAAATCACCTATAAAAAGGTAACAGTTTACTGATATATTGATAAAGTGTCATTGATATACTCAAACGCTTCCTAACATAATATGTTTTTCAATGCGATACCAGCAGCGGAGACCAATGCCCAAAAATTTATATGACCTACAGAAATTAAAATTAAATTCCTAGCAGCATTAAGAACTACCGACATCTACTGACCTGCTTTAGCAGCACCACCACCTAAAGTTGCTTTCCCAAACTGACTGACAGTGGCAGAAGTGAACATCTCAAATAACAAGGGAAAAACCACATTGAAATGCTCTTCGTTACCAAAGGCCTTCACAACCTGACAAATATGCAAACAGGAAAACTTTATTACCATAATTTCCAGTATGCATTATGATAACATAAGTACAAATAAAAGTAGATCATATTCCAGAAGCCCATAAAACAGTAAAAGGAAGATGAATTGAAGCATTCAGGTTGCATGATAAAGATAAGGGCTAAACAGTAAGAAGTAAAGTGTGGTTTGACATTTGCGCTCTATCATCTAGACTCCAATGAGTAGTTTTTTGCCTGAACTCAAAATAACGGGCTGTACATACAATGTAGCAGTTCGACAAGAATAATGATGACCCTAAGTTAATCCATCAAAGGACGATTATAATTGATTGTCTTGCTGAACAGGAGAAAATCAACTGGAACTTCTAAACTTTCTTAAGCATAAAAGGAAGAGCAATAAAAAATTGTGCTAAATAAGATTGAAATGCTTGAGGAAAAAGAAAAACATGGGCAATTGATGAAAGCTCTGTCTGTCATGTGTCACGATCAATTACTTACCTGTTCAAGACAGGTGAGAGCGCCTTCACGGTATTTCTTCGTTTTTTTGGTGCATGCAGAAGATACTAAGCTCAAAATTTCATTCATAGTAGCAGGATTATCACTTGAAATTGCTTCATGGCAAGACACACAAAGAGCAGCTATTGCGTATAATAGAGCATCCTTTCCCTGTCACGTTCAAAACAAAAGGGCTATCATTTGAAATACATTCACTGTTAGAAAGAGAATGCATATACATACTTAGATGGACTAACATGTAATTTATTAAAGTGATCTACACCTTCTTTAACCAAAGATCATGAATACAAATTCCTACCTCCCATAACCGACCAGGAATCTCTTTCATGAGAGATTGGAGCAAGACATCGGAGTGAGAAGACAGGGATTCACCCAAAACTTCACTGAGCTTGGAGATTGCCTGAGCTGACTGGAAGTTGAGAAATGACACATAAAAAAGAATCTCAAGAATATGACCTACAACCATGACTAAAGTGCAAAACTGGAAACTAAAACTGACGGCATTACTTAGCTGGGAAAAAGAACAGAGATAGTACATACTTTCTTTTTACTTGTCCACGATGATGATCCAATGCCTTCACAAATCAAAGAAACAATTTCTGCCAAGTACAACTGGAGGGCTACCCTTTCTGTACTTGTATGCTCTTCCCACAACTCTTCAAACAGGCCAGAAACAAGCTTTTCGTCCTCAAATCTGCATATGAACCATTAGAGTCCAATGCCAGCAATGAAATTTGTTTAATGATGATGGTCATTAGAGTTTTATTCGATGGAGATATTACTATTGTGTTACTCACAACGATGAACTACTTCACCTTACTAAAGATAACAGAGCCAGATATGAAAATTTTGGCTACTTAAGCCCGACTTCTAGGTTGGGAATTCCCAGGATAATGGCTTTAAGAAAGACAATAAACATAAAGCAATTCTAGCGTGGAGAGTTTAATTAATTTTCAATTCATCATTTCATCAAATCCTTGCTATGGCTTAGTTTTCACTTTTGCTAATAGTTTATGTGGACACAACTCAATACATGTAACTGTTTAGAGGTATACCTACACTGTAATTGCACAGGTTTTGCTATCTTGAACTTTAAATGAAATAGCGGCTTAGCATTCATCTCTGGTAGCAAACTAAGAACAAATATAAAAAATGCACAATTGTCTACCAAGTACACATATAATGGAAAAAATGAAATACGATCTGAAACGTGTTCGTTTCATGAAATGGAAAAAAGAACGGAGCCAAGTGTATGATTCAGACCTTGAGATAAAAATAACTGGAATAATTGCAGCAAGATATCCACCTACAACATCTGATGCCATGGATGAATAGCTTTTTAATAAAATTGCACATGAAACTTGATCATTTTTATCACCACTATGCAAAGCTGCACTGTCGTCAATCAACTTTTCAACCTGAGTAGGTGCTGCATGCTTTAAAACCAATGCACAGGCGCCTGCAAAGGCACGCTTCGATGCAGTGCTTTTTTCATCCTTCACAACCGGAAACAACAGCCTCAGTAGCCTACTTGTATATGGTTTGATTTCAACACCAACTTTTTGAACTAGTAATGAAATAAAGCTAGCCACACCAACCCTGTGATAGAACAGATAAAGGCCGTACAAAGTATCAATAACAGGGAATCCATCACATCTAGAATATCCAATTTCCTTAAATTTCTTATGTCCGTTTTATGAACATGTAAAATTCTTACTTCACCATTCTTGCAATCAAAGATAATGTAGTTTTGTATTGCTACTTTGTGTTTTCAATCGGATATTACAAACTTATACATATACTTAGGAGTAGACTGCAAGGAGAAAAAAAAATACAAGGGAGCTGGGTCTAACATTTCATTTATTTTATTCCTAGTCGTTGACACATATCTTAACAATTTCAGTTTTGGGGAGTTGACCAATAAAGTTAAGTTTAACATGAAACTGAAGCTAGAGATCCTAAGTTGGACTGCAATTTGCAACCTCCAATATAATAGAATTCCATGTATTGGGCTCTAAAGAATTGGGGAGAGGCTTAAACGTTAAAGGAAATGTCAAAACAATAAATTAACTGCACACATCCTCAAAATTTAAGGCTTACTGCACATACAGGAACTGTTACTAAGATCCCACAAACACAATGATCTAAGATAATTAATGCCTTACTCTAAGACTTTACAGTTGGCTAGTAATTCCACGAGGAAATTATGTTATGAAAGGGCTTTTCATACAATCCTTATCGTTACTAGTTATACATGAAACAGAAGATCCATAATGAAGGAATTGAGTGACATTCAAGAGATCGGTTTTCGTCTTGAAATTGAGTAGTTCAAGGGATTCTAATTAACACTGGAACATTTTCTATAAGCTTTATTCCTCTTAACTTCTGATACGCTGCAATCTTACTATTTGATGTAGGATAGAACCGGGTATTAGAAAACTGTAAGCGGAAACGAAAACATAGAAAAGAAGAGTAAAACTAAAAGATAGGGTCTGGAATCACTCCAGGGGCTTCACACTGAAATTGGATAGATTCTACTGATATCACACCAGTAGATTTCTAGGAATCACTCCTAGAGTTCTAGGCATTGCACCTAGAGATCCTTAGGCATCGCACCTAGGGTTTTTGGTTGCATCGCACAAACCTGAAGGGAAGCAAAGCTCCACAATTTTTATTCAATAACAAACTGTCCCTTCTAGGGCTTACAATGGTTTATACACAGTCCTGAACCTAATAAAATAGGAAATAATACAGGAAATTAAATTAAACACTTAAAGAAACAGGAAAACAATTCCTAGTCCCTTTAGAATTAAGGTAACTAAGCTTTAGGTTTCTGTCTCCACTGAAAACACTTAATAATTAAAATACTAAAACCCAAGATGTCTAAAGACTAAAATGCCCTTGACAATTCTGCATTACTATAAGCAGGGCCAAAGTAAAAGCACCGCCTTTTTTGAATTTGCAATAAATGTAAAAGTTGTTATTGTTGAATTAAAATAGTTGCAAGTAATCCAGAATCTAATCTTTAGAAAAGAAGAACATGAGTAACTGTTATGCGTGCAGAATTGCACATCAATCCCCAACATTCCCAATCATTATCCCTTAATCTATGGTGTTACAGTCTACAGACCTTGTATTGAGGCCCACTCCAGATCGAACCAACTGAGCAAGACGAGGAACCAATTGATCTAATGCTTCTGCATCCACAACTTTTATGCAGAGATCAAGAGTTTCCCACATGGGAGAGCCTTTTGCAATTGAAATTCTCAGGTTTTCAAGCTTCTCTGTCTGTATTCCAACATTAGCTGCATGCAACTAAAGAAGAAAGTAAAATTAACAAAAACATTCGAGAAAGTGGGCATGAAACTCTGAACAGGACCTGGACACTAAAATCTTTCCAAACCTCAACATAGTTCAGCCCTTGGTCCTCAAGACTTGATAGACTTTCCAGCATGCAACAAACTAAATCAGATAAATGTGCACGAATTGCAATCCCTGCACCCTGACAACACGAGGTTTTGAATTTTTAAATACAACGAAAAAGAAATCAATATAAAAGTAGTTCTAATTAAAAAGCAACAGATAACAACCTAAGGTCCCATTTTCAATAGTGAGGGTAAATTTAAGCACTAAAATCTAAGGGATCACCAGTCTCCAACTTATGGCACAATCTACTAGTGTAACATGCAAAAGCAATGCTGAATGCTAAACTAATTCAATTATCCATTCTCCAGTTGTGTATTCTTTGTGGATAAGGCTGTATGGGGAGCCCAGATTGAGTTGGGAAAACCCAGAACCTTATGTAATACGCCTAAGTTTTTTCTGGAGGAAAAAGGGGCATGGTGGTTGGAGTTGTACTGTGTTGGCAATGTTTTGGTTATTTGTTGGAAACCGAGTCTTTACTTGATCTTTTAGGCTTAGGGGGATGATGTGAAAGTTTACGGGGGAGTCCGTTAAAGGATATCCTTACGGGCTTCAGTTTCATCAGGTATCAAGTATTAGATAAGATTTTTTTAGGGCACGATTGTATATAAGTTTGTTCTTTACTTTTGTTTCATTGGTTTTGTAGTTCTTTAATTGGATGTAGTTTAAGGAACGTCTTGTCCCCTTTGGTTTATACCAAAAGAACAATTTATTTGTAGTCAGTGTGCCAAAAGAACAGGACAATAATTGTTACTCTACAGCTCCAAGTTCACTTCCTTGGTCATGTACTTCATGGTCAATTTCAGTGCCAGTGACTGTATAACTGGGCGAATATAAGACACTGGTAAGAGGAACATAGTGCTACCCTTCACATATAAAAACATAAGAACAATGCTAACCTTTGCAAGCTTCATAACAACTGTAATAGATGCTTTCTGAATACTGTCAACTTTACTTAGTATTCCTTCTGCAAGCAAAAAAGGCAGTACCATATCCATTGCTTGACGTGATTCTGATACACCAGTTAGGGAGACATCAGAAAGCCTAACTGTCAATGAAGTTAAAGCACGGCATAACTTGTCACCAGAGTTTCGAACAGTCTCTTTTATATCATCCATGGCACGGAATGCTGCTGACCATAATTTCCTTAAATGCTTCCCAACCTTAGTACCCGAATATGTGACAAAGGCGGAGAAAAAAACAAAACATTACAGGTTTCAATCAAAATAAAAATCAGATAACAGCAAGCTTATGGATCTCAGAATATAGAGTATCAGCAGAGATGGGGACAAATGTGAAGTTACACCAATACTTAATGCAATTTAACGAGTAGACAGACACTACCCAGCGCTCAACTGAAAAGGAAAACTGAAAAATATGCCTAAAGTAAATATAAGAGTAGGGCGGGAAGCACAAGAGTCTCTATGAGTACATACATGCAGACTCTATAATCTGGAAAACATAATCGTTTGTATCTACATTTATCCAGGGGTGATAGAATAATTCAAAACCAAGGCAAGTAGATATGAATTTCTAATTCTATCTATTAATCTATTAGGAATGATCCCCCTGTGCTAAGTTGCAGACGGGGCAATGACAGAACCACCATACCAGGGGGATGGAAGGAGGTGTTGGGAAATGGGTGTACAGAAAAGTTGCACCTGCACAACTTCGTGCAGGATACAATCTCTGATCAATCTATATCTTAAAAGGTCAAATCGACCTAGTTTTACTCCTGACAAAATTTCAAGGATTTTCCAACTAATAATGAACTGAAGAGCTTGAATTGTAATTTGATACATGGGATCTACTACCTGGTCAAACTTTCGACCCTGGATGATATCTGCTAGGGCAAGACAGGACGACTCACGGGAGCGCCAAAGCCGGGATCCACATTGAATTAACAAATCATCAACAATGAGGTCCAAGTTTTCATCAATGGTTTTCTTTGAATCTGCCACCAGTGACTTCCATATGTGTAACATAGCATCCTAAGTACATAACAGAAAAGCATGATGACAAATTTATGCAAGGATACACTTAATGATAAATGCGTATCCTCAGATATTACAATACTACCACTTGTAATGGAAAAAGGAAAAAAAACAAGGTAGGAAAACAGCTTGAAAAAAGATAGGAAATATACAGATGAAAAACACCAGGCTCAGAAGATGGAATAGCAGAGATGACACATAAGTTGCATAATTTTAAACGTTTATGAATCGGTCGATTTCTTACTTTTATCTGGAGAAGTGATAGAATGTGTACCTGCACATTTTTATCAGGATCGTATTGGTAACGAACCAGTCTTGGAATCAATGAACGTAAGTGTGGCTTTAGAGCATCTCCTGCTTGCTTTGCTATCTTTGAAAACCCAAAGGCAGCACCCCTCTTGGAATTTAGAGAAGCTTGATAATTAGCCAGATCCATGAACTTATAAATTAGATCAGGCTGCCCCATCTCATTTGCTACATTGCAAAGCTCCTTGTATGTGCTAAGTTTCCCTCCACCAAGACCTTCAGCAATAACTCCCTCTTGAAACACTTCAGAGTCTTCAACGAGCTAAAAATAAAAAATCTCAGAGCCTAAGAATCTGAAGCAATGCAGAGAAATAGATAGAAACAGAGAGAGAGAGACAGACAGACAGAGACAGAGACAGAGATTGGGAACAGACTCACCTTGATAGCTCTTTTCCTCTTCCCTGAACCAGTAAGAGAGTTAACAAGTGCATGAACCAAGTTTTCCTTCATTGATGCATTACCAAGTTCATACACAATGCTCATCCCTTGCGAGGCCAGGTCCTGTGTAAGTTCATTCTGTTCACCAAGAAGATGTGAAAAAGCCTCCTGCATGGCAAATAAAAATTTAAATATAAACTCCAATTTATAACATCCATCACAAGAAAACTTTAGCACTAATAAGAAAATCCATTCTGAATAAATTTTCAACAGATAACCACAACTTCCAAGAACTTAACCACAAAGATGCAGGGGAAACAATATCTGCTGTCTTTTGTGCAAGGGAAAGGCAGAATCTGGATCACACTTATTTTTGGCAATGTCCTTTTGTATTCAGATTGTGGTGTTGGTTAGCTAGTCTTACTTTTCCAGCCGATGATGAGGTTCTTGAATCTATTAGGATGAATAATAGTCTTAGAGGCTACAAATCCAACTCCAAATTACAATCTTCTATCCCCGTTGAAGAAGGATTAATATGCTCTGCAAATTAGATACCAACTAGAATTAGTATTCTTAGTTGAAGGCCTTTGTTGTTGTTATATAAGGACAACTGGATCAGAAAGCAAGAAAGTCCAGGGGAAACCACCCTAGGGAGGGTTGAGAGGCATTCCATATCAGGAGAGGGTGCGAGGGATACCACCCCAGGGAGGGGGGGAGAGGAATATCGCCATACGGAGGGGGTGAGAGGGATTCGACCATAGGGAGGGGTTGAGAGGGATAACACCCAGGGAGGGGGTGAGAGGGATACCACTCCATGGAGAGAGAGAAGGAAAACATTCCATAGAGAGTGAAAGGGATTACCACTCGTGATAGAGTGACGGAAGAGCAATACAGTTGTACCACCTCTAATGTCTTAGAATGAGAGAATATTGAAAGGGAATAGTGTGGGTGTGCGTGTGGAAGAGAGAGAGAGAGAGAGAGAGAGAGAGAGAGAGAAGAGATAAGAGTGAGATAAGTGTTTCCTTGCTTCTTGTTCTTTCTAGTTGTCCATCAAGTCTTGATCCTAGAGGCTTGTTCTTGCTGCCCCATGGACTTAGGAACATAGCCGGACCACGTTAAATCTTGTTGTTCTTTGTCTTGCTTATTTTTTTGGGTTTCCTAAGTTAGTCTGTCTTCCCATTCTTAAACGATATCACAACAGTTAGAGAGGCAGGGGTTAAGTGGCTTATTCCTCAGTAACCTAGAGACTTTCTTTGTGTGAGAAGTATTTAGCTTTTGGAAGCGGAATGAAGGAAATTTTTTGTGGAATTATGTATTTTGGATGGAGAGAATTAAAAGAATAGTTGAGAACTATAGAATGGATGTAGAAGAGAATTCCTGTGAGAATCAGATTTTGGGCATCATTATGGGCTTCACTTTCTCCAGCTTTTAGGATTCTTCCATTTTCTGTAATTTTGTAAGACTGCAGAGCTGCTGTAGAATTTTTATAGAATTGCCGCACAATGTTAGTGCTGTATCTTGGAGGTGTTTGTTATGGCTGTATCATCTCAATAGTGGCCTTCTGGTTCAGTAAGTATTGTATTGTATCACTTTTCATCATTTAAATAAATTTTGTTACTCATGAAAAAAAAATTCGACAGTCAAACTGCCAAGGTGCCAGAATTTTGGGAAAGGTCTATTGCTTTGGGATTCCCATTAACTTAACAGAACATATTTCAAGGGGCAATGATAATACCAATATGAAGGAAACTAGACAAATATGGGGGAAAAAGGAATGGGCATAATTTACAGGTGGACCAAAGTCAAACCTGAATTTCTGGAAGCATTTTCTGAATAGCTGGGTCATGGCCGCAATAAATTGTAATTGATAATAACCAAACAGTTCCAGCACAGCGTTCTTCTTTTCTTGTACTGTATAGAAGATCGTCAAAAAGTTTTTTAGTAATTGTATCTCTAACCATGGCATAACAATCTTCCTCGGGCTCATTCATGTCAATAGGGCTATATTTTGGCCGAGATGAGCTCACATCTCCCATAAGAAAGTTTGACGCCATGGAAAGTGAATAATTAGCTTTGAGAATCAAATCAGCAGTCACTGGAACACCACCCCACAAAAATGATAAAGCCTCGCCAGCTGCAAAGAGAACATCCTCAACCTGCACAAATCCAGAGTTTCAAAAATTAGAGATTTACCCATGCAATATTTTAATTTTGGTCGAATAGAATACTAGCACTTCTGTGGGTCTAGTTAGAAGGAAATCAGAAAATCTTTGAAGACGAATAAGGGCTGTTGGAGTGCAAAACTCTCCGAGGATGTCATATTTTGAGTAGCTCCTAGGGCTTTAGTTACAGAAGAGTTCAACGTCTCTCTGGCATTTGTGTACATTGGAGGGCATCTGTGTGTTAATTTCAGTTAAGATGCTCCTTATTGTTTTTTTTCTTTTGTTTTTGTGGTAGATCAGCAGATATTTCAGTTAAGACTTCTGGTCAACCCTGCCCTTTGTACAGTCTTTATTTTATTTTTAATGCAATTTGGTGTTTCTTCTAAGAACTCAAATACATTTCTGAAATGACAGTTTAGTCTATTACATTCTTCAGAGTTTTATAGGTGTATAACCATGAACACTTTGGGTGTTACTTATGTCCAATTCTGGTCCATCAAAGAACGTCAACAGTCGTTTAGCTAGCACGCATGCATACCACAACCATTTTTATATGTACATACAACTATACAAGCATAGAACTTACAACGAAGTACAAATAACAAATTCCAGAGGATAGTATTATTTGTCATCAAAGACAATTAACCAGATTACGAAAATCAAGATAATTTAATGCAGAATCGTCAAGGGCATTTTAGTCTTTAGGTGTCTAGGATTTCAGTATGTTAATTATTTAATTTTTTTTTTTATAAAGGCAGATACTTAAAAGTCTAGTTTGCTTTACTCTGAAGGGAAGTTTTCCAGTTTCTTTAGGTATTGGTTACTTTCCTATTTTATCTCCAGCAAGATTCTTTCCTGTTTTATTGGGTTTAGGTCTGTATATAAACTATCACCACAAACCCTAGAGAAGAGTGTTTTTGATATTGAATACTATTGTGAAGCTTTGCTTCTAACCCTAAGTGTGATGCTTAAGGATCTCTAGGTGTGATGTCAAGAACTCTAGGAGAGATTCCTAGAAATCTACCCTTGTGATATCAGTAGAATTTACCCAATTACGGGTGTGAAGCTCTGTAATCAGATTGTGATTTACATTCCTATTTTATTTCCAGCAAGATTCTTTCCAGTTTTATAGGGTTTAGGTCTGTATATAAACTATCACCGTAAACCCTAGAAAAGAGTGTTTTTAACATTGAATACAATTGTGAAGATTTGCTTCTTTAGGTTTGTGTGAAGGAACCTAACCCTAAGTGCGATGCTAAGGATCTCTAGGCACGATGTCTAGAATTCTAGGAGTGATTCCAAGAAATCTACTGGTGTGATATCAGTAGAATTTAAACCAATTACGGGTGTGAAGCCCCTGAAGTGATTTTAGAACTTATCTTTTTGTTTCATTCTTGTGTTTCCTTAGTGGTTTGCCTTCCGCTAAGTTACTGTTTTCTCTTACCTAATTGTATTCTACATCAAGTTTGGCATCAGAGAGGGTTCTGTTTCTTTCGGGTACCTTTGTATGTCCATAATACGTAGTGATTGGACATATCCATCAGATATGAATGTGGAACAGTTCGGAAAAATCCTAGAAGATTTGAAAAAGGAAGTTGCTGGAATGTGGACCACATTAGCATAGCATTCCACCAGCATTGCAGCCTTTCTTTGTGAAGGAGACCGTGATTGAAGGCATAACAGAGAGAGATGGTGATCAGAGGAACGTCAGACGGAGAAAGACTGAATTTTCGTGACCAAGATACTCATAAAATGGTTATGAAGGTCAATAAATTTTGATGCATTGGTAGTTCATGTGAAAGAATTTTTAGCTCATTCGAGATGCTGAACGAGCAGAAAAATTTTGAGAGAGTAATACTATGAAGAATCAGGAAGCACAGTCAACAGATGAAGAACCACGGTCACCCAGGGTTCGGACTGAAGATCCCACGAGAGAGGAAAAATCCACTCAATTGGAGAAGCAAGACCCAATTATACCATTGATTGAGCAAGCACCTATTTGTGCACCGTTTCTGCCAGTGATTGGTGTTCCTTCTATTCAGGAACCTAGTGATATTATTCTTCAGATTCCTCCTATTTGCATCAACTTGTGAGGATAAGAAATTTGGAGAACATCCATCGCTTGCCTTTAACTTTCCTCCATTGTTGAAAAATTGCTGTTGTCATGCTAAGAGCCTTACATTACTACATGACAAGGAAGTAATTGGATTCCAAGACAACCTTAATGTCATTGATGCCAAGAATTATCCTTTTGATGTTGGTTAGCCAATAATGTCCAAGCTTCTTGCTTAACCCTCCGGAGTTGAGTTCTTCAACCAGGAGAGATAATGCAGAATCGTTAAGGGCATTTTAGTTTTTAGGTGTCCTAGGATTTTAGTACGTTAATTATTTAGGGTTTTTTTTTCCATAAAGGCAGATGCTTAAAGTTTAGTTTGCTTAATTCCGAAGGGCTAGGATTAGTTTTCCTTTTTTTGAAGTATTAGGTTTAGGTCTGTATATAAACTATTGTTGTAAACCTAGAGAATAGAGCTTTTGATAGTGAATAAAATTAGTGGAGCTTCGCTTTTTTCCAGGTTTGTGTGATGCAAACTAACCCTACATATGATGCCGAGAACTTTAGGAGAGATTCCTAGAAATCTACTGGTGTGATATCCGTAGAATTTATTCAATTTCGGGAATGAAGCCCCTGGAGTGATTCTAGAACTTATCTTTTAGTTTTGTTCTTGTGTTCATTAGTTTTTTCGCTTCCACTAAGTTACTGTTTTCTATTATCCGGTTCCGTCCTACACCATAATCTTTCAACCAGAACCAACCCGACATTTTAGGTTGGTTGAAAATTTGTAATTGCTCTTAAGTGGGTAAAATTTTCGGTAGGGAAATATGAAGTTCTTCACTCTAACTCTGGATTGAGACCAAAATGTCTCGACTTAAACCAGACTAGTGTCCTATTGTTTACCATTTAATCGGGGAGGGTAACTGCTGATGAATAATGATTGTTTTCTATATAAGCACTGCTGTAGATAATAAGAGAAAATCAGTTGCTAAGAAATAAGTTTTGTACAAACCTTGGAACGGCAAAGACTGAAAATTAAATCAAGGGCAGTCTTTAGATGCGACGATGAAGTTTCCTTTACGCACATATGGCCAATGGATATAACAATTTTTTGAACTGATTTAGTATCATCACCAGTAAGAAGCTTTCTCAGTTTCTCATGTAAAACCATCAGAATATCAACTGCAGTTTAATCAATTAGTTATGAATATCTCAAACCAAGGTGCAGAGAAATGATAAGTTGGTTAATGCGGTTGATGAAATGAGCAAAAACATTTGGTTTACCAGAATCGATAGTAAGTGAAGGCAATGGAACAATCAGCCCAATATGACCTAAGGCTTGGATTGCTACTGAGGCCAGTGCAGCAGTCTCACAATTAGCAACATCAACAAGGCACTTTAGTGTAGTTTGAAATAGTGCATCTGGGATCTGCAGAAGTATGAATGTTCAACACGATGACACAAGTAAAATGCACACAAATAAAATTGAAATAAAGCCAATATAAATCAAACATAATCGAAGTAAGTTTATTACTTATAGACAAAAAAGAAAAGGAAAGGGAAAGTTCAGTTACCATATAAATAGCTTTTGATTGGAAGCAAGGTCACCAAGATAAGACACCCAAAACTAATTTGCTAAGTTGTCTGCTACAGCAGAGACAACCTTTTATTTAATTTTTTTTTATCAAAAGGAAACATAAAAGCAAATTAAAAAGAAAATAATAGAGTAGTTACTACCTCACCAACACCGCCCCACACCCCCCCCCACCCCCACCCCCCCCCCCCCCCCACGATAACTCCCATGTGAATGGTGTCTCTCACACGCACAAGAAATGATGGAATACATGGAATTTTTACGCGTGTCACATTCCTAAATCGCTTTGTAGTAGAATAGGAGTAACAGACAATCCAAATGAAATGACACATTATCCAAGCAATTACTTCACATAAAGAACGGCAGAAAAGAGCCTATACGACTTACACCAGGTGTTCGAGACATACAATCTGCAGTTACATATCCTACTGCACATAATGCTCCGTGCTGAGCCTCAAACCTGAATAATATTTTAACCAACCCTAGATGAGAGGTTAAAATAACAAGATAGATAGAGTAGCTGAAAGAAAATTTTGTTGAACTTGCACTGATAAGCATCATTGTGCAAGGTATAGGATGCCTACCTTAGCTTATGCCTTCCACTAACTGAGGTAATTAGTTCAGAGATAAGAGTAGATGATTCTTCCGTAGCAAGAGCAGAGGAAGCAATCCCAAGTAAACGTGCTGCAGCTTCATGGGTATCCAAGTCAACGTGACTCAGTAATTGCTTTAGCCATGAAACCCTTTGTGCATAGCATGAAGCTATCAGCTATAAAGAACTAAGATTTGTCAGATGTGCGAAAACATGAGGTAAAAGATCATAATAGTGAAGAAGAAGAAAAATTTCTCAGTCGCGACCTCTGGCATACAAGATCCAATTGTAAGTAAAGCTTTGGAAGCCCTGGCATGCAGCTCAACCGACCCTTCAAAGGCCATTGCATGCTCTAAAAGTAAACACAGTGCTTCTACTGAAGCCCGAAAATCAGATGATCCTTTAATAGAAATGCTTTGCTCTATTTCTGACTGAAAGCAGTTCAACAGAAATTCAATCATAACAAGATACGTTTTTGAGGGAAAATGAAGCTTATGTTCCCTCATCTCAGCTGATTCTAACAAGTTTGGTTGTTGCCTAAGAATATAATCTAACATGACTCCAAGTTTTGGGTAATATCGCTCCAGCATCTGACTCATGCTTCGACCATCATCATTGACTAGTAAAAGGCCTTCAAGTGCTAACTCCCTTCAAAAGAAAGAACAAACAAGGTGCAACATGAATTTCGTATAATAAAAACATAAATAAATAAGAAGAAAGAAATAGGTTACCAATCTCAAAAAGAAAATATTTTTTTGTTTACGTTTTTTGGGAAGAAACAAATTAAAAGTATAAAAAAAACAAGTGAACAAGGAGTCGACCAACAAGAATATAACTTAACAACGACTCCAACTAATGAAGGTGCCAATCCTTATAAATATTGACTTATTCTCCAAAGCATGCCAGTAAATGGTTCACATCAAGTATTACATAAATATGATTTTTTTTTTTTAAAAAACGAAACAAATTTTATTGCTCAGAACAATAAAATTACAGGCCTATGGGAACACAACCAAGACACACAGAGCATTAATAAAAAATTCTCTTAAGTTAAGACATGTAAATCAAATCTTTCAAGTGAACCATTTACTCCCGATGCAACCAGGCGATGAATTGTTGATCAATAGAAAGAGGGTGAAAAAGATTGAGGGAGCTTGTGACATTAATAGTAGTAGATTGGAAAGAAAATATGAAGATTGATGTATAAAAAGGGTAACACTCATTAATGTTAGACCCAGCTCAATAACTTTCTCCTTACAAATGTGACATAACTTGCAACATGTGCAGTTTGTGACTATTCTATTTTAAATATAAGAGACAGAAACTTGAAGTACCTTATATCCAACTTAGTATCAGCTGCCCCAAGCATGCATATAAATCGACTTGGACAATGTTGCAAATCAAATAACGAAGTCGCCCATCGTATTACACAGAATCGTACTTCACTTTGTTCCTGGTGAGGAATGAGCACCACTTAATCAGGCTTCCATTAGGAAAGTAATTTATGAATCGTAAATGAAGTGATAGATTCAAATCCCAGAATAGAAAAGAGATAGATATAGAAGAAAAAAGAATCATTTACACCTATATGCTAGGAAAAAAAATGCAAAAGTGTGACACCTCTTGAGAATTTTTCAGCAAAAGCGTCTCCAGATCCTTTAACACTGTTGATGAAGCTCCCTGAAGTTAGATAACAACCAATCAATAATTTGATATCGTAACTTGTAAATAGAGAAAATGAAAGAAACTGGCATGAAACTTGATTATTATCAAGAGTGTCCTTCAAGGGAAATTTCTATGACCATTATTGTTTATGTTTTGTGTTGCATATCTTATACGCCTTAAGATCCAAAGGATGGTTCTTGGAATCTAAGCTCAAGATTGTTGTTTAATGCTTCTGTTGCCATAATCTTGATGTGATCTAGAGATGCTTAGACTGAACCAAGTAAAATGTTTTGTAAACCCAATCCTTCACCTCACTCTATTGTTCAAAGTCCCATAAATTTTCCATGAGTTTAACCTTCAATAATGAATCCGGTTTAACCCCAAATGTGATTTCTTCCTTCCTATATTCCACCAAAAGATTCCCTGTCAAACTTCCTAATCCTTTTTCCACACTAACATGGATCAGCAAAGGTGAAAGATAATATATGCAAGTTCTGGAAAGAACTGATTGAATAAGTGTTAGTCTTTCCTCTAACCTTTCCACCACCTTTATCCACCCCGAAGCCTAATTTCCATATGAATCTTTCCCTAAAGATGCAATGTGGGCTTTGGTACCTACTGAACTTAAATTGATGGCATAATGAGGAAATTGACTGAATTTAAATAAAGTTACTTCTTCTACTCTTTCTTTTTTGGCTTTTTACCTCAAATGCCCCCTAAAACTACACATAAATCTCAATCAACCCCTCTAAACTCATTTTGTTACAATATATACCTTCTAGGCTAAATGTCGTCTCATTTTGCTCCCTACCGTCAACTCCATCAAAAAATTCTGTTAAAGTGGCTGATGTGGCATAAAAGGTACCCTCTCTTTGCAGCCATGTAAGGAAAAAATAGTAATAAAAGATATTAAAGATGAAATATTTTTTAAAAGTTAAAAAAAAATTAAGAAAAAAATTCTGCTCATCTCTCCTCCTTCTCTCTTCCTCCTTCCCCATCGCTCAGCTCACTCTGCTCACTTCCCATCTCCGTTTGGTCATCATCGGCGTCGTCTTATACCAAATTACAGAAAACTTCTTGTGCTTGTTTTGTCTATTCACTCTTGTAACGAATCGAAATATAAAATCCAAATGATAAAAGGAATTTTAACACTATTTTGCATTGTAGTTTCTACATTTAAATCTTTGAATGATTTCATTTGAACAATTGAACACAGAAATAAGAAATCAGAAATCAGAAAGAGCAGCAGCCAGAAGCATGCTCAGAGATTCCATTATACAAAGGCAAAATAAATTCACAACAAGAAGAACAAAAAGAAAAGAAGAAAAACCAGCAACATGAACATCCAACAAGCAAACCCAGATGCCAACTCGATACCCACTCCAACCACCCATCAAACTCCTAATTTGTGAATTAACGACACGTCAATATGCAGAAAAAAAATCGGATATTGTGAATTAATCCTCGATGCCCAATTCGAATTTGGATTTTGGATTTTGAATTAGGGCTTGCAGCACTGGATTTTGGGAATGCTTAAGAATACGTCTGAGAGCCCACAAAATCATACCCAGATAGAGAAGAGAGAAAGGTAGTGGTTAATATGGTTAGAGATATGGGCAAATTTTAAAACGATCAAGTTTTTTGATTTACTGTTGCTACTTATCAAGGATTGACGACTCCATTGCAGGTGGCGATTTCCTACAATTCATGCTTCTTTGTTCCTTCTTGTTGATTTACTGTTCCTTTTATTACTTACTTTTTTCTTACATGGCTGCAAAGGGTCCTTTTATGCCACATCAGCCACTTAGTTTAGGGGGGTTAAGTGAGATTTATGAGTTTTAGGGGGCATTTGAAGTATAAAGCCTTCATTTTTTTGCTTGTTTTAATCACTGATTAATATCACTTACGGTATTCTTTATGGGCTTTGGTTTCTACAGTGTTCAGAGATGTATCATTTTCGACTATTTAGTTGGGGTGTTGGACTGGAAAGCAGCTATTGGTTGGTTAGCCTAAGAGAACTTCTGATTTATGCTTTCTGTGCCTTGGTTTCGTTCCCATCTTGACCACGCCTGCAATTTATTGTTTGGAGCAATAAAATTTGTTTCTTTTCAAAGAAAGAAAAAAAAAAACCCAAAAAACTGAACCTAACTCAATGGCTTTATTAAATTGGTTGTTGTGAATCTCTTGGCCAAATAAAAGCTTTATAGGCTTCCACAAAATAGTCAAATACTTATAATCATAGCTTTGAACCAAATAAGTACACATGGCATACCTTGTAAGCAGCGGCAAGGGAATTGGTTGCTTCTTGAATACTAAGGCGAAAATGCTGGGCCTCCACTTTCAATGCATCAAAAAGACGCACAGCCATGTCAATCTTATCTCTGGAAGGAGGGAAATATGCAATTAAATATTTATCCCCTTATGAGTTCCAATAATAAGCATGCAAAGAATATCCGAAGAACCATATGTACAAAGTCAGAAGAATAAAGAAACTGGACGCCTAATAAACAAATAGGAAGGTATTTTTATTATTATTTTTTTATAAGGACAAAGGTATTGAACCTGAAAAGTTGAGGCATGCGCTGTGCAAGCAATCCAATCGCTTGATAAGCAAAAGCTTTGGAATCTCTAACAGTGGCATCTGAGTAAATTTGGTACAATACATCAATCACACACTGAAATTCTGCCATTTCCATATAATTGAAAAGGTCCAAATGGTAAGAAGTTTAAAAGGCGTCTTTTGTATAGGGAAAAACCTGATTCTGAACTTGAAACAGTATCAAGTGATTTCAAAATTCCACTCAGAATGACAGGACCCATGAGTTTGAGTTGGTCTATCTTTGACTGCACGTGTAGATATATAAATAGAAAGATAAAAGAACATGGAGGAAAATAAATTAAAGTGATTAATAACATAACTCCCTGCAGAGAAAAATGGGTTAAGCCCAATTCTTGTTTTCTGCTTCTTTTTTTTGAAGGAAACAAAACTTGTTGAACAATCTCAAAAGCATTACAAGACATTAAATAAGTTAAATACAAATACTACAGACTGGCTAAATTAGACAAGCTAACCATCTACACAGAGGCAAGCCTTCCTTCAACCAGCAGTTTCCTGAATTTTTTCACTACAGGATCCCAAAATTCAAACAACACAACTTACTGCCCAAGCAAACTTCAAATAAGTCAAAGGCGACTCACCCATTTCGGATCCCACTTTTAGAAAGGAATCAAGAATCATGTTCTTGATCGATACCCACCAAAACACTATTCGATATGTTTATCCAAGAACTCAATAATCTGGACAAGATCCATAAAACTACCATTATCCACCAAAGTGAATAAATTGTTTAATTTGGGAAACTGAAGACAGTACACCTAAGTTCACTTCACACCCACCCCAAAGCAGTCAACCAAACTGAACTGCCTAGCCAAAGACACCAACCAATTAGGTAAAAAATGACACGGGAAAAGAGGTTCTACCAGTCTAAGCGCCTTGGACTCTTTAAATCTAACCCCAGGTCTACGATTAATGCCAACTAAGAAGTTAATTGAGCTCGAAGCCTCAAACACCTGGTATATAGCTCCTCCATCTCACAAAACCTTTTCTAGACAGAAAGAGGTCTAGAAAACCCAATCAACATGATTCTAATCCTTCTCCATTAAATCATTTTATAATTTTCCCACTTTGAAAGACCACCAGTTGAACAGTACGAACATTGAACCTGGACCAATTTAGGCAATCCTGTCAGCACATCTTCTATATTATGAGACTTAATAAGATGTAAGAATCATTAACATATTCTTTGAGTAACATATGATTATTTATAATGCCACTGACCCATACCAGTCCTCTTGCCAGGTCACTATACAAGCTTGTTTTTAAACAGGTAAATAGAAAACATCGCCTGGGAAAGCCTCACGGTCTGGTGGCCAGCGTAACAATAATGACATTTGTTGATATGCCACCGCCTGTTTACTGAGATCATCATAGATTATTAATGCGTTCTGTTATCACGGAAAGCCACTGACCATATCAGTCCTCTTGCCAGGTCACTCTACAAGTTTGTTTTTAAACAGTAAATAACCTTTTTTTAAGATGAGTACTGCTAGGGAGGCATTTAAATATCACACAATGTCGCAAGTATACAACCAACACCTGAATGAGAATATAATCATATATGGACACGACGTGTACACAGCACTCACCACATAATAGGGTACGTTGTCCAAAAATGCAGTCTCTCTAGCATTATTGTGTTAAGTCATTGTTAATTAACCAGCAAGCAATTTGACCTGGCAAGCTGCCTGCCTAGAGTTTATGGTTTGAATTGATTAATTCTTGGGTTTGTGATTTAGTTGTAATTCTCTCTCGTTATAACCTAACTGTAATGAGATAAAACCAAACAAAACAAAAAAGTAAAATGAAAAGTGTTCCAGTTGTAAGCCAACCAGAAACCATGTAATATACTTAGGCATTCAGGAGCAGATAATGAGCTCAACAGTTCCAGCATAACATATATATGCATATAAAGAAAACAACAACTTAACCTTTGGGTCTACAAATAAAGAGAAAGACAACTGACATGAACATATTAAATTCTTCACTTAATACAACGAAGCAGCCCGCCCATATAGTGAAAAATCAAAATCATGAGGTACTTACATGTTTAAATACCCAGACAGTGAATTCCATTCCCAACTGCTTCAGCCTTGACGTGGTATCACTTCCTATCAAGTATCAAAATACAACATATAAAACTAAATAATCAGTATCATAGCATTATATCAAATATAATTTAAATGGAAAATAAAAAATAAAAAATAAAAAATAAAAAATAAAAAAATATAATTATATCAAACATATATGAATTCAACTGTAATTAAGTCAGACAAGATAATCTGCATACCATATATGCAACCAAAAATGCACTGCAAAGTTCCAGGGAAACTGTTTGCTGCTGTTAGAGACCGACAGAAAACAGACATAAGTTTAGCTTTCAAAGCAGGATTTGCTGGAGTGACTCTAGATTCGGGATCAACACTTTGAGATCCAGCAGTACCTGCATAAATTGGATGTCATGAATAGGAGATGGATTTAAAATTAAAACATAACTTAATTCATGCCAATAAAAATAGTCAAACTTAAAGAATTGTTCAAATTTATGCCGATGTAAAAATAATAATTACAGTCCAAAAGCTGGAGAAATGACTGAATACACTCCAACCCTAGTTGAAGCAATATTTTTTAAGGAAAAATCTGAAAAACGAAATAAATCGGAAAGGCCTTAGAGCACAAGAGTTCCTAGTATTTGAGGAAAACAATGAAATCTGACTACAATGGATAGTGTTATCTCCCCTTTGTAGGCCAAAGACCCCTTAAACAGGTTTTTTTTTTGAAGAAACGAAGTATTATTGAAGAGTAGATCAAAATCTGTAGAAAAGCAATCCACAGGATCGGAGATGAAAAACTAACTCCGGTTTTACCAGGCGAATCATCTAGAAGTTACAACCACAGTGACAGTTAGAACAAAGCCACAATACCAGGAATTAAACAACACCAACCATCAACTCACCCCTGCCTCCCAATCTAAATACATGGAATGCAACGAAAGCTCCTTCAGTTGCACCATCGCCAGAGCCCAAAGAGGGGACCAATATCTAAAGATTTCCTTAGTCACTCTCACTATTTCATTCTTCTATCTCGTTCACACTAACCACCCAATGTACAACTAACACCATAAAATTTCAGATCACTTTAGCTTTCATACCCATCATACCACCTAATTCTGAACGGAATAACAATCTCATGGGGCAAGCCAATTCAAACTTTTTTTTCGGTAAATAACTTCTACCATGGAGTTAAATTAAAAGGGGACTGAAGAAACACAAGACTCACACTTTCCCCATCTCCTTCTCATAAAAACGCCACTGAGGGGAAAAACAAAAAGTTGTCCTCCTCCTTTGGAATATATCACAAGTATAGACTTTTCCCTGCACCAACTTCCAAAAATCTGCCAATAAGGTTGAAACGAAAGGATTTTTGGCATGTCACAGAGAAATCTGACCAGTTACAAAATACTTGCGAGAATATTCTCCTCAGGAATCTAACATTCCTTAAATCTGGTCTAGTTTAAGAAAAGGCGCACACTTTCTAACAGCAGATAGCTCTTTCAACTCTGAAGTTCATTTATTTAACCCCTATGTTTCCAAGAGTTCATTTTATTAACCCTCTTGATTCATGGATCTAGTGACATTTGCTCTTTAGCTCTGCATTATTACATCTGCTTCATTAATACGAATGCATATCAAGCAAAGAGTTGCCAGTGCTCATTATTCTTAAAAGCCAACTAATGTATCATCGGTACGCAAGCTTGATTATCCCTAGTAGCCTTTATAAGATATGCGAGAAAACATAATAACAGCGCTTTATACAAATCATTACCCAGAAAATGGTTCATAGGGCATATTTATGCATTCAACATCACAGCCCCATAAGGGGAAAGCATGCATTTATGTAGCCATGGATAAACAAAAAGGCTGAAAGAAACAAGAATTTCAATGAAGATGAAAAGAGTACACAAAAACTTCCAACATGAAAATGAAGGTAAGGCGTGACAATAAGGCAGGATCAATGCTTTCTTGTATTTCATCTACAAATAAAAGAACCGCACAATTTGTAGGAAAACCTTTTTGTTGACACCTCCAAACCGCTAACATGACGTTTGAAGGAGGTATAGAAGTCAAGTTTCATTCTTTCAAAAACAAACCTTAGATAAATAATCTGTCCTACTGTTTCTTTCCATTTAGGAATTCCATTTTCCAGCACATGTATTTATTATTGATTAATTAGGAATCTATGATTGGGGTTAATAGCACTCAGGAAGTAAGGTTTTGATAATGAAATATTGCATTATTTGAGTTTGTGGCATGTATTCCTAGTGTCCTTCAGATCCTTTTTACTAGTTACTCCCACTATTTTCCCTTTAATTCGTAGTCTGTTAAAGCCCTCACCCACTAGAAAGCATACCTAGGCATGTTCTCCAACCTATTCAAGGTCAGGAATGCTAAGTACTGCATAATCTGCTATAATCTTAACCACAAATATGTTATATCCATATATAGAGTTGTAGTTCTTCCAGAAAGAATAAAATGTTGCCAGAATATGCTAGCATTCTGATCACAATAACTACCAGCAGCAGAGCAATTTACAGTTATCTATGCAGAAGGCCTTTAAACAAGTATGAATATCAATAGAACAATGAACTACAAGTGACAATCTGGAGCCAAAATTATAAATTACTAACACAATTAATCAATTAAAATGAAAAAGAAAATTGTTTAATGTGTACCATTAAATAACAACAAAAGTCTGTTTATGAGCTCTGAATCATCTAAATTAGCTCCAGCAGCCTTCTTCTTTAAAAGCTCCTCCCCTCTCTTAACAACCAGCTCTTGACTAGAACCAATCATTTATAAAAATACAAATTCGCATATCAAATACGTAACGAAAAAAGAACAAAATTAAGTCATTAAAAGAGTTTTATCATAATGGAGAAACTAGCATGTACCGATCTATGGAGGCAGTCAAGTATAGAGGATAAACAAGCTCAGCATCCAGCTCCATCGCCTCAACAACATTCAGGATCCCTAACTGCTTGAAGAAAATCAAAGTAAACAATGGAGTCTCATGAAAAATATTTATTTACCCTTATTGTAGTAGTGTTAAGATAAATATGGATACAGAGACACATGACTAAAAGAATAATTGGTTTAATTGTGCATCCTAACAGTTTTAATTTAGATTCACCCTCTGTTAGGGAGAAGAGATTTGGAAGGAAAGCAAAATAGGGGGACATGGGGAAGAGGGTAATTTAATACATTTGGAAGTACTAGGAAGTATATAGGAGAGAAAATGGGAGGGCCCGTTCCCTTCAGCCCACAAAAATCCTTTTGAAAATCGCAATGGAAAGAAGAAAAAAAAGGTTTTGATTCTTACTTAAATTTTTCATCATAACCATTGAAAGATTAAAAATGTAGCAAAAATATTATAAATAATAGCAAATATAGTAAATCAAAGCAAACATTTACCCATTTCTTTTTGTCCTCCTACTTCTCATCAAACAAATTTAAAACACTTTCTTACATTTTCTATCACCCCTTGCATCTCCAACTGAACGATAGCATATACAAACAAATTCTATTATATTTTCTCTCCCCAACCCCTGTCAGCGAAGACAGAAAAAACTTCCAACTAGTACTAAATTTACCTTTCTTGATTTTAGTATATCATCTTTCAATGGTTGTTTCCCTGTGACACGGTTGGTTTGAGCAATCGAAAGTCCAGCCGGGTATTCTCTGCTATCAAGCATGAGTACTTTAAGTATTTTTGGGAAAAGATATGTGTTAAGAAAAACAAATGCTTTGATATTTATAATACTGCTCCAGTATGAAACCAAGTTCCAGACCTTTGAGATGACTGTTGATACAAAATTGTATGAAGGCCAAATTCAAGAAACAAATTCCTGTCCTGAGAATCACTTATCATTTTATACTTTTCAGCAACTTCGCCATTCATTCTACTTGAGTGACACCCACCAATGACCTGTAATCAAGTGAGAATCAATTGTTATAAATAATCAGTATAGTGGAGGTGTTATTTGTATTGCAATATTGAATAAATGTACGAACACAAATAATGAGCAGACCAGCCCAAAATTATTTACGTAACCTGAATTCACTTGTTTATATACTTCATCATGAGCTCAGTTTTTCTTATTTTGTACAATACTGTTTTTATGAACCCCAAATAATTTGGATACCATGTTTTAGTAGGAAAGAATAGTTCAATAATTTTCAAAGCTTGTCCAATTTACAATATGAGTCGGTTTGGCACAAACCTTTTCTGTCCTTCAGTTTGTGCCCAACAACTAGTGTATAAATAATTCAATAATAATCCGATAATAATGCTTGCTCCTATAAATAGTTCAATAATAATCCAATGAAAGAAAATTTTGAAGACAAACCTTTCAACATATTTTTCTCAACTAGACATCAGTAAGAAAGAGAAAAGTTCCAAGACAAGAGAACTTGTCTTTAAAATTTGTAGAAACACATTATATTTACTAATAACCCTAAAAAATATTCCTAGAATTGTGTTTTATTTTGCCCATCCTACAACCATCAACCTATAGTCCACAATGTCTTATAAACAATTGAATAAGCTTCAAACGCAAGACCAACCCTTTCACTAGATGAGTTCAGTAAAGGAAAATTGCATGCTACATGTGTTACGCTTTGTCATTTTATCACTGTTCTCAAAAGTTTAATACGTTAGGATATTTAGCCAACAATTTTTATCCAACAATCCTACACCTAAGTGGCCCACTTCCTACAACAAGAGGGTCCAGCATGTTGAATACAATATATAAGGTCTAAATGAAGGAGAGGGTTTACATAACATGTCTGATTGAGAGGCGAGGATTTTCCACCTAACAATCAGCCTAAGTTTTGCAGCATCGAAGGAAAACAAAGAAGAAAAACGTATTTAGCACATTGCTAATATTATTCGTACCGATGATCAATATAACACCCAAGAAAGAGAGGACCTAAAATGAAAAGATTCTCAACGCAATTAAGGTGTTTGACAAAGATCTCCGTACATAAACCCCACAAGTCCATGTAAGCCTCCTGTTTCTCCTAAAATTAAATTTATCATCTCTCTAAAATTACACCCAGTACCTTCTACAAGCAGTCATGATCATGTGGGGATCATTCAAAATAATTCCACACTCATGGACTAACTACAAACTGACAGACAGAGCTCAAACAAGACAATAGCTGTATAAAGGTTTAGATAACACTAGAAGAGAGCCAAAAGCAGATAAGACAGCCTGAAAGTCTGATACCTTTACAGCGAGTCTGAGTATAATTTCGTGGTGCTGAAGAGGAAGCTTGGAAACACCTGACAGAAGCATAGGTGCCAAATTTTCTTTTTCCTACAAACGAACATGAGATATCAGGAAAAAGAAACGAACATGAGAGGAAAAAGAAACGAACATGAGATATCATACCATCATAAAAATGAACCCACCATGACATAATACGAGAGGAGAAACATTGAAGACAGAATATGGAATATGGAGATACCTTCGTAGCAGCACGGTCCATTGCCATCTCTAGATAGAGAATGCTGAAATTCCTCACCATTGAAGCTGCATTAACTTCTGAATATAAATTCCATAACTCTGACAAGGGTAAACCAATCTCAGGTTGATGCTTCACTCTCTTGTTTACATGACTTAAAATCTCAAGAACCTGTCCAGAAATGAAATCCCCCTTTCAAAATTTAAATTCTTATCGTAACTCCTAGGTTCGTAGAATTTAAAATCCAATCACCATGCTCAGCAAGATACATGTAAATTATATAGAAATTACTTTCAGGGGCTTCAAGAAATTAAATACAACCCACACGTATTGAAGCAAACTCGAGCGAGAAACAGACCTTGTTGCGGACATCGGAGGAGTTGGAAGAAAGGGAGGAAATGGTGAACGGGAGAAGCTTGGAGAGTAAGGGTTGGAGATTGGAGTCGTCACAGAGAGCTAGCCGAGTCAACAAGCGGTCCAGCATCTCTACTCTCTCTTCATCAGATTTTGTGGAAGACGAAGATGATGTTTCCGCCATTTCTTTCACCGCACGACACCAAATTGGCAATTGCCCACTCAATTCAGTTTTGTAGAAGAGAGCTTAGGCCGGCCCCGCGCCTACTTATATTACAATTTATTTTTATTTTTTTTGAGAAGACTTATATAGGACACAATATTGTAAGTCAAAAGAGTTCAGGGTCCGTCTGGTATCGTTTTACACAACTGTTTTTTAAATATTGTTTTGAAAAAAGAAAACAAGAAATAGAATTTTGTGTATTTAATATTTAAGAATGTGTTTAGTAGTTTACTTTGAATATGATTTTGTAATAATGAAAAAGGAAAAACTTGTTTGATACAAATATATAAAATTAAAAAGAGTAAATACGTATTAGACAATAATTTCCAAATATAAATTTTGAGATGACGACGGTGGGAATGGTAATAGTAGAGATAGTGGTAGTGTGATGGGGTGGAGGTGGAGGTTAAGGTGGTGGTGGTGGTGGTGGTGGTTGGGGTGGCGGCGACGATGGTGGTTGTGGGGTAGAGGCGGTGATGGTGGTAGCGGCGACGGTGGTGGTTGTGGGGTGGAGGTGGAGATGGTGGTGGTGATCGGGTAGGTAGTGACAGTGATGGTTGTAACGACACAGACATTTAATTCGTAAATTGCTGTAATTTAATTTGGGAAAAGACAAAATTACCCTAGGTTTTAAAGGGAGCGCGAAGGTCAATTATGTGTGGAGCCATTTGATAGTTCTTGCGGGTACCGTTGCGTAGGTCTCGAACTTACGAGTTCGTAGACAGACGGCATGCGAAAAATGGAGACCGTGCGAGAAAATGTCGGGCCTTGATTATTCAGGGGTATTTTGGTAATTTGGCTTGACTCTATGTATTTAAACCTTCAACCCAAGTTGCACAAGGGAGTTGTCATTTTAATCATCCTTTCTCACATCAGACCGCAACACCGACTCACCGACCGAACCAAACACGTCAGATTTTGGACCTTCAAATCCAAGGAACGTCGGCCAATTTGGTGGAAACCATCATCTACTGATTCTTCCCGCGAGCAAAACCGTACCCACCACTAAAGGAGGCAGCCATGGGAGACACCGAACAGAGGAAAAAGAAACCGACGTGTTCCGATCCATTTTCTGATCGGTACAGATATGGATTCAGTGTTTTGAGTTCAATTTTAGATTCTTGGGATTGAGTAGATGAATTTAGACATAAAATTCGTGACAAATGGTTGAGTTTTGAAGAAATTAGGAAAGCTTGAAGATAAGCCGGAAATGGTGGATTCTGGCGACAGCGATGCAACCGACTTCTCCGGTAAGTCGTCGTCGACTGATCGGGTCGAATCATACCGGGTTAGGTCGAGTCAAACCGGGTTAGGTCGAGAAGACAGGGTCAGGTCGAGTCAGACCGGGTCGAGTCGAATTGGGCCAGGCCGAGTTGGGCCAGTTGGACCGGGTCAGTGCGTGGGGACACTGTAGCAGGCGCGTGGCCGCCACATGTCGCGTGGTTCAGCCTTCCGTCGGTGCGTGGCGGCGCGTGGGACCATTTCTGGGGTCACATCGACACGTGTCTTTCAGTTTTCAATGTTCCGGACCTTTTGGCGCAGGTTTCGGGTTAATCGGACGTCGTTTCAGGGTAGTTTTGGACGTCCAAAGTGGCTGCATTTTAGTGTAACGCGAGCGGTTTTTTTCGGGGTTTAGGGAGTTTTAATATAGGGTTTTTAATTATCGTTAGTAATCCCGATTATTATTTTTGACAGGCAGTACTGCTCCGGACACTACAAAGGAGCGTACGACTTGGCATTGAGCTATCGGTGAGTGGACTTTGGTTTATAAATTGTAATGCATGCATAAAGGTATTTTTGCTTTAAATGCTATTATATATTGTTGTGATATGTTTCCGGGATTTCGAACTTATTCCTGGACATAGGTTTTACATATTTGAGTGAAAATGTGTTTTGAAGAAGTGGCCTGGTTTTTGGACTCGATTTTGATATCGTTTTAATGTGGTAATTATTGAGTCCATGGTTTCAGGTTAGACTCGTATTTATGATTTTACTAGATTTGGCCATCAATGATTTTTCAATGAATTTGGCTTAGGCCAAGAAACAAGGATTTCAAAACACGGATTTTGGTTTTCACTGGTTTTTCTGTCCCCGAGGGTCAAGGTTTTCTCCGACTGGCGTTGAGGAGTTTTGCTCCGCTGGTTGCTGAGGGCTTCGACACTGGTGTTGAGAGGTTTTGCTCCGCGGGGTCGTTGAGGCTGTTTACTCGTAGCACAGGGCTCTGCATAACTCGAGATATATCGGGTGTGTGGAAGGTATTTCGGGATAGTGGATGATGTTATGTTTTGATATACATTTTGTGTCCAAGTTGATTGCATATGATTTTAAACTCCTGAAAAGTGGATTTTCAAACCATATTGTGGACCACGGTGTGTTTTTCATGAAACGGATTTTCGTGGGTCCCACCTCGTGGGATAATGAAAAATAGAATTCCGGTGATTTTCAAATGATGTTTTTATTAACATAAACTATTTTATGTGATGCATGCATGATTTTATTCGTGGAGAGGGAAAAATGTATGTTTTCCTCGGAAATAGTTTTTAAATGATTATTTTTGTCCACTCACAATTTTGATGTTTTAAATCCCCTCTAGGCTATTGAGTTGACGTGGGCAGATCCAGAAGCGGAGGCATTACAATTTAACTGGGCGTTTATCGAGAGTAGGATATTATATGTGTATTAATTTATCCTACCTAGATGCTCTGATAAATCTGTTGGATTGTTTGTAATTATTGGTAGTTATTCGTACAAAGGTTGGGTTGAAAGTTTGTGTGCTATCTAATCCCTTGTCTGACAGGTGGATGACGGTTAGCTAGTTTTTAAGGGGAAATTCTGTCGAATTTTTGGCAGAATTCTCATAATTATTTGCTAGGACTTAAGGGTATTTTGGGTATTTTATAAAGTTATCAGACGGGAGCAGGACCTTTCCCGAGTTTCGAGGGGAAATTCGAGATGGGTCCTGTCAACTTCGTATCAGAGCACTAGGTTTAAATTCATGTAGACCGTACACTTAGTGTACATCTGATTGTGTTATTAATGATTCATAGATCTTTCAGCGTAATGCCTCCGAGATGGATTCTCTACGATAGCTACCCTGTTAACTCGGTTGACGAGGAAAGGGGTCCAGTTTGACTGGAATGATGAGTGTGAGCAAAATTTTCAAGAGCTTAAGGTGAGGTTAACTTCTGCCCCAGTGTTAACCCTTCCGGATGATAACAGAGGATTTGATGTGTACAGTGATGCATCATTGCGAGGTATAGGTTGCGTGCTGATGCAACATGGAAAGGTAATAGCTTATTCTTCCAGGCAACTTAAACCGCATGAGTTAAATTACCCCACACATGATTTAGAATTAGCAGCAGTGGTGCATGCACTGAAGATTTGGAGACACTATTTGTATGGGGAAACATGTCGGATCTTCACCGACCATCAGAGTCTGAAATATTTCTTCACCTAGAGAGACCTGAATTTGAGACAGAGAAGGTGGCTTGAGTTAATAAAGGATTATGATTGTACGATAGAGTATCACCCAGGGAAGGCCAATGTAGTGGCGGATGCACTGAGCAGGAAGTCCACGGGTTCTTTGGCATATTTACATACTGTTTACCTACCGTTGCTGGTGGAATTCCGCAGAGCGAGAATTATACTGGACATGGATAACCAGGGGGCTCTGTTAGCTAGCTTCCATGTGAGACATGTCTTGGTTGATCGGATTATTGAAGCTCAATTTCAAGATCCTACTTTGTGTATTATTAGGATGGAATTGGAGGCAGGGAACATACATGATTATGTGGTCCGGGATGATGGAGCCTTGGTTAAGGATGGCAGATTGTATGTACCTGCTAATTTGGAGTTGAAACGAGAAATTCTATAGGAAGCTCACAGTTCTTCCTATGTTATGCATCTAGGGGGTACCAAGATGTATCATACACTGAAGGAACACTATTGGTGGACTGGAATGAAAAGGGAAATAGCAGAGTTCGTGAGTAGATGCCTGACGTGTCAACAAGTGAAGGCAGAGAGGCAGAAACCATACGGGGCACTACAACCGTTACCTATTTCGGAATCGAAGTGGGATCACATTACGATGTATTTCGAGTATAAACTTTCGAGGACTCAAAAAGGGCATGATGTAATTTAGGTAATTATCGATAGACGCACGAATTCCGCACATTTATTGCCAGTACGGGAATATTACCGGATGAGCCAGTACGCCAAGCTGTTTATAGATGAGATCATAAGGTTACATGGGACTCCAGAGTCGATTGTATCAGACAGAGATCCCAGGTCTACATCGAGGTTTTGACGGAGTTTGCAGAAATCCCAAGGAACTACCTTACATTTCAGTACAGCTTTTCATCCTCAGACTGACGGTCAGTCGGAGAGGAGAATTCGGATTCTGGAGGATATGATGAGAGCTTGTGTTGTAAGGACCCTTCCCGAATTTTTCCTCGAAACCCGGAAAGAACCCTTATCCCGTCTGACAGCTCTTTTACCTCAACATTTAATTACCAGAAATACCCTTTATTCTTAAATAATTTTTATTAAACTTTACATGGTTCCCAACAGAATCTCTGTACTTACTGATCACTCCTACTGTCAGACGCAGGATAAAATACCGGTCAAAACCAAAACCTCGGAATAGTGGTGGTTCAAATAGAAATACTCTCTGATACCAAATGTCAGTAGTCAGACATTGCTGACATCTCTACTGGAAAACCACAAGACAACAAACTAGTCAGATAGTAGTGAACCAATAATAATTCGTCCATCTGGGTCACCGCCCACACCAACCCACTGACCCGGATGACGACGTATTTTCATATGTTGATTAGGCCCATAACAATTTTCGTCTGGTTCATATTAGAGCCGAAAATATCCTCGGCTATCATATCGTATCATAACTCTCTGTACCATGATATCTCATCAGTCGGCATATCTCTCGGCTATCATATTCCTAGCCACCAGGGTATCCCTTGGGGTGTGCTAGAATATGTACTACTTGGACTCGACCACAATCTCTGCAAAATCACCTTTTATATTGGGGTTCACCGGGAGTCCGCCAACACGGAACCAAGGCCCGGCTTCTAGGCCCCATCAAATCGGTTTTGTTTATATTAGGGGTTCACCGGGAGTCCGCCAACACGGAACCAAAGCCCAGCTTCTAGGCCTCATCAAATCGGTTTTGTTTATATTAGGGGTTCACCGGGAGTCCGCCAACACGAAACCAAGGCCCGGCTCCTAGGCCCCTTCAAATCAGTTTTGTTTATAATGGGGTTCACCGGGAGTCCGCCAACACGGAACCAAGGCCCGGCTCCTAGGCCCCTTCAAAACGGTTTTGTATCCAAAATCAAGTATATATTTTGTTTATCATTTATCACAAATACGGTTTCAACTCAAAATCATGTACCCAAATAATTACCACGTCCAAACACAATCAAAACCGAATCCAACAACCATATCGTTTCTCACAACACACTTCCACTGAAATATTGGAACAACAATTATCCAACAATTTATAAATACCACCATACACAACAGTAATTAAATCGAGGATATTAATACATGCATCAGAATTTATAGATACAACCATACACAATAGTATTTAAATCGAAGATATTTATACATACATTACAATTTATAAATCAAAGTCCGCTTACCATCACCATCCAACCCAAAATTCATGTACGCTCTAGCCTCAGAACACCTACACCATAATGACCCAACTACCTTGACTTTTCAAACTCAAAACCATCTCCACGGTCAATCTTTACCGCTGGGATTGCCCAACCGAGCTCTAAATGAACTCCTATGGCCTCGAAACCAACAAAATCTGATCCAGAACGTCCCAAAACCTTGGTCGCGCGCCGCCGTGACTTCGGGAACAGTCCCACGCGCCGCCACGCGCCACCGGAAGGTCAGAACACGCGCCCACGCGCTGCCACGCGCCGATCACGCGCCTGCTACAGTATTCACGGGCCTGGACCGGTCCAACCCGGCCCGGCTCGACCTGACCCGGTCCAACTCGACCGGTTCACTCGACTCGACCGGTTACCGGTGACTCGCCGGAGAAGACGACCGGACGGCCCTCGCCGTCGCCGGAGGCTGGCCGGAGAAGATGACTGGACCGCCACCTCCGCCGCCGTCTGGTTCGCCGGAATCCCCCATTTCCGGCCGAACTTCAAGGTTTTCTAATTTCTTCATTTCTTAACCGTTTTTCACGATCTACACATGTAAATTCATCTACTTTTCACCAGGAATCCAAATATGAGGTCAAAGTTCCGAGATCGTACCTGGTTTGGCCGGAAAATGGCCGAGAAGGTTCGGTTCACCTCCCTCCTCCGTCCGTCGCCCACGGAGGTGCTCCCACTCCGATGATTACACCAAAAGACTCGTGGGGTCACGGGGAAGATCCTCCCGACCTTGGTTTTGTTCGAATCGGATCGAAACCCATCCGATGAAAATGGGTCTTCGATGTTCACACGGGGAGGTCTTCGGGTGGAGTGAGATTGCACGGGCCAATCTCTCGAGGAGAGAGAAAAATATCATCTATATAATTCCAACTTTTCCAAAATTACCAAATTGCCCCTGAAGCTTCTAGACCCGTAACGAACTCATCGGGTCTCCGTTTTCCGCGTGCCGCCTGTCTACGAACTTGTGAGTTCGAGACCTACGTAACAACCCAAGAAAAATTCCCAAAAGTACTGCCAGTCAAAAAGTGACTCCCAAACCCATCCAAAACTGAGGGTAAAATTGTCCAATTCTCAAAATAATTTAATTTCTGGTCCGGGTCGTTACATGTGTACTGCAGTTTAAAGGGAACTGGGATTCACACCTGGCTTTAAAGGAGTTTGCGTACAATAACAGCTATCAATCTAGTATTGGGATGACACCTTTTGAAGCCCTATATGGGAGACAGTGCAGGACACGGATATGCTGGACTGAGGTAGGTGAGAGACGACTGTTGACACCAGAAGTTGTGGAAATGACTGAGGAAAAGATTCAGATCATCAGGGAAAGGCTGAAGACAGCTCAGGACTTCTAGAATAGTTATGCAGATCGGCGGATCAAAGATCTTGAATTTGAAGTCGGAGATTGGGTTTTCTTGAAATTATCCCCTTGGAAAGGAGTCGTACGTTTTGGTAGACGAGGAAAACTGAGTCCTCACTACATTAGGCCGTATGAGATTGTTGGGAGGATAGGGCCAGTGGCGTACATACTTACTCTACCCCCGAAAATTTTAAGGGTTCATAATGTTTTCAATGTATCCATCCTCCGGAAGTACCTATATGATGAGTCTCATATATTGGAAGAATAACCACTTGAGTTGAGAGATGATTTAAATTTTGAGGAACAACCAGTACAACTTCTGGATTGGAAAGAAAAAGTATTGCGCAGTAAGACTATTCCTCTAGTTAAAGTTCTGTGGACACAACATCCACATCCACATTTATTCCAGTGACAGGTATGAATTTTGAGAACAAACTTTCTTTAAAGGGGGTGAGTTGTAACGACCCAGACATTTAATTCGTAAATTGCTGTAATTTAATTTGGGAAAAGACGAAATTACCCTTGGTTTTAAAGGGGGCGCGGAGGTCAATTTTCCGTGGAGCCATTGGACAGTTCTTGCGGGTATCGTTGCGTAGGTCTCGAACTCACGAGTTCGTAGACAAGCGGCACGTGGAAAACAGAGGCCATGCGAGAAAATTTCGAGTCTCAATTATTCAGGGGTAGTTTGGTAATTTGGCTTGAGTCTATGTATTTAAACCTTCAACCCAAGCTGCACAAGGGAGTTGTCTTTTTAATCATCCTTTCTCACATCAGACCGCAACACCGACTCACCGACCGAACCAAACACGTCTGATTTTAGACCTTCAAATCCCGGGAACGTCGGCCAATTTGGTGGAAACCATCATCTACTGCTTCTTCCCGCGAGCAAAATCGTACCCACCACCAAAGGAGGCAGCCGCGGGAGACACCGAAAGGAGGAAAAAGAAACCGACGTGTTCCGATCCATTTTATGATCGGTACAGATATGGATTTAGTGTTTTGAGTTCAATTTTAGATATGGATTTAGTGTTTTGAGTTTTGAAAAAGTTAGGAAATCTTGAAGATCGGCCGGAAATGGTGGATTCCGGCGACGGTGGCGCGGCCTTTTTCTCTAGTAAGTCACCGGCAACAGGTCGGGTCGAGTCAAACCGAGTTATGTCGAGTCAAACTGGGTTAGCTTGAGAAGACCGGGTCAGGTCGAGTTAGACCGGGTCGAGTCGAACTGGGCCAGGTCGAGTTGGGTCGGTTAGACCGGGTCAGCGCGTGTGGACACTGTAAAAGGCACGTGGCCGTCGCGTGCTGCGTGGTCCAGCCTTCCGCCGACGCGTGGCGGCGCGTGGGACCGTTTCTGGGGTCTCGGCCACACGTGTCTCTGAGTTTTCGATGTTCCGGACCTTTTGGCGTAGGTTTCGAGTTAATCGGAAGGTGTTTCAGGGTAGTTTTGGACGTCCGAAGTGCCTTATTTTAGTGTAACACGAGTGGTTTTTCCCCGGGTTTAGGGAGTTTTAATATAGGGTTTTTAATTATCGTTAGTAATCCTGATTATTACTTTTGACAGGCAGTACTGCTCCGGACACAGCAGAGGAGCGTACGACTTGGCATTGAGCTATTGGTGAGTGGACTTTGGTTTATAAATTGTAATGCATGCATAAAGGTATTTTTACTTTATATGCTATTATATATTGTTCTGATATGTTTCCTGGATTTCGAACTTATTACTGGACACAGGTTTTACATATTTGAGTGAAAATGTGTTTTGAGGAAGTGGCCTGGTTTTTGGACTCGATTTTGATATCGGTTTAACGTGGTAATTATTGAGTCCATGGTTTCGGGTTAGACCCGTATTTATGATTTTACTGGATTTGGCCATAAATGATTTTTCAATGAATTTGGCTTAGGCAAAGAAACAAGGATTTCAAAACACGGATTTTGGTTTTCACTGGTTTTACTGTCCCCGAGGGTCAAGGTTTTCTCCAACTGGCGTTGAGGAGTTTTGCTCCGCTGGTTGCTGAGGGCTTCGACACTGGTGTTGAGGGGTTTTGCTCTGCTGGGTCGTTGAGGCTGTCTACTCGTAGCACATGGCTCTACATAACTCGAGATATATCGAGTGTGTGGAGGGTATTTCGGGACATTGGATGATGTTATGTTTTGATATACATTTTGTGTCCAAGTTGATTGCATATGATTTTAAACTCCTGAAAAGTGGATTTTCAAACCATATTGTGGACCACGGTATATTTTTCATGAAACGGATTTTCGTGGGTCCCACTTCGTGGGATAATGAAAAATAGAATTCCGGTGATTTTCAAATGATGTTTTTATTAACATAAACTATTTTATGTGATGCATGCATGATTTTATTCGTGGAGAGGGAAAAATGTATGTTTTCCTCGGAAATAGTTTTTAAATGATTATTTTTGTCCACTCACAATTTTGATGTTTTAAATCCCCTCTAGGCTATTGAGTTGACGTGGGCAGATCCAGAAGCGGAGGCATTACAATTTAACTGGGCGTTTATCGAGAGTAGGATATTATATGTGTATTAATTTATCCTACCTAGATGCTCTGATAAATCTGTTGGATTGTTTGTAATTATTGGTAGTTATTCGTACAAAGGTTGGGTTGAAAGTTTGTGTGCTATCTAATCCCTTGTCTGACAGGTGGATGACGGTTAGCTAGTTTTTAAGGGGAAATTCTGTCGAATTTTTGGCAGAATTCTCATAATTATTTGCTAGGACTTAAGGGTATTTTGGGTATTTTATAAAGTTATCAGACGGGAGCAGGACCTTTCCCGAGTTTCGAGGGGAAATTCGAGATGGGTCCTGTCAACTTCGTATCAGAGCACTAGGTTTAAATTCATGTAGACCGTACACTTAGTGTACATCTGATTGTGTTATTAATGATTTATAGATCTTTCAGCGTAATGCCTCCGAGACGGATTCTCTACGATAGCTGCCCTGTTAACTCGGTTGACGAGGAAAGGAGTCCAGTTTGACTGGAATGCTGAGTGTGAGCAAAATTTTCAAGAGCTTAAGGTGAGGTTAACTTCTGCCCCAGTGTTAACCCTTCCGGATGATAACAGAGGATTTGAGGTGTACAGTGATGCATCATTGCGAGGTATAGGTTGTGTGCTGATGCAACATGGAAAGGTAATAGCTTATGCTTCCAGGAAACTTAAACCGCATGAGTTAAATTACCCCACACATGATTTAGAATTAGCGGCAGTGGTGCATGCACTGAAGATTTGGAGACACTATTTGTATGGGGAAACATGTCGGATCTTCACCGACCATCAGAGTCTGAAATATTTCTTCACCTAGAGAGACCTGAATTTGAGACAGAGAAGGTGGCTTGAGTTAATAAAGGATTATGATTGTACGATAGAGTATCACCCAGGGAAGGCCAATGTAGTGGCGGATGCACTGAGCAGGAAGTCCACGGGTTCTTTGGCATATTTGCATACTGTTTACCTACCGTTGCTGGTGGAATTCCGCAGAGCGAGAATTATACTGGACATGGATAACCAGGGGGCTCTGTTAGCTAGCTTCCATGTGAGACATGTCTTGGTTGATCGGATTATTGAAGCTCAATTTCAGGATCCTACTTTGTGTATTAATTTATCCTACCTAGATGCTCTGATAAATCTATTGGATTGTTTGTAATTATTGGTAGTTATTCGTACAAAGGTTGGGTTGAAAGTTTGTGTGCTATCTGATCCCTAGTCTGACAGGTGGAGTACGGTTAGCTAGTTTTTAAGGGGAAATTATGTCGAATTTTTGGCAGAATTCTCATAATTGTTTGTCAGGGCTTAAGGGTATTTTGGGTATTTTATTAAGTTATCAGAAGGGGGGAGGACCTTTCCCGGGTTTCGAGGGGAAATTCGGGATGTGTCCTATCAACTTGGTATCAGAGCACTAGGTTTAAATTCCTGTAGACTGTACACTTAGTGTACATCTGATTGTGTTATTGGTGATTTATGGATCTTTCAGCATAATGCCTCCAAGACGCGAGTCCCGTCAACGGTCTGGAAATAGTGAGTACACACCTGAACATGTAGGAGAGCCGAATTTGAGGCAGACCCTTGATCAATTGGGTCGGACTTTGACTACGGCACTTTAGGGTATGACTACTACTGAGGTGTCTGATATTGATTGAGCCCAGAGGTTGGGGGCGACCGTATTTACGGGCGAGTTAGGCTCGGAGGATGCGGATGAGTGGCTTACTCGTTTGGAATGAGTGTTTGCTGTTATGAGGTACCCTCCGGAGGTCATGTGATTTCTGCTGAGGGTATCATCATGGATCCCCAAAAAGTTGAGGTAGTGGCAAACTGGGAACAACCAAAGACAGAGTCAAAGGTGGGGAGTTTTCTGGGTTTAGCGGGATATTATCGGCGAGTCATAGACGGATTCTCTACGATAGCTACCCTGTTAACTTGGTTGATGAGGAAAGGGGTCCAGTTTGACTGGAATGCTAAGTGTGAGCAAAGTTTTCAAGAGCTTAAGGTGAGGTTAACTTCTGCCCCAATGTTAACCCTTCCGGATGATAACGGAGGATTTGAGGTATACAGTGATGCATCATTGCGAGGTATAGGTTGCGTCCTGATGCAACATGGAAAGGTAATAGCATATGCTTCCAGTCAACTTAAACCGCATGAGTTAAATTACCCCACACATGATTTAGAATTAGCAACAGTGGTCCATGCACTGAAGATTTTGTGACACTATTTGTATGGGGAAACGTGTCTGATCTTCACCGACCATCAGAGTCTGAAATATTTCTTCACCTAGAGAAACCTGAATTTGAGACAGAGAAGGTGGCTTGAGGTAATAGAGGATTATGATTGTACGATAGAGTATCACCCAGGGAAGGCCAATGTAGTGGCGGATGCACTGAGTAGGAAGTCCACGGGTTATTTGGCATATTTGCATATTGTTTACCTACCGTTACTGGTGGAATTCCGCAGAGCGGGAATTATACTGGACATTGATAACCAGGGGGCTCTGTTAGCTAGCTTCCATGTGAGACTTGTCTTGGTTGATCGGATTATTGAAGCTCAATTCCAGGATCATACTTTGTGTATTATTAGGATGGAATTGGAGGCTGGGAAGATACAGGATTACGTGGTCTGGGATGATGGAGCCTTGGTTACGGATGGCAGATTGTGTGTACCTACTAATTTAGAGTTGAAACGAGAAGTTCTAGAGGAAGCTCACAGTTCTTCCTATGCTATGCATCCAGGGGGTATCAAGATGTATCGTACACTGAAGGAACACTATTGGTGGACTGGAATGACAAGGGAAATAGCAGAGTTCGTGAGTAGATGCCTGACGTGTCCGCAAGTGAAGGCATAGAGGCAGAAACCATACGAGGCACTACAACCGTTACCTATTCCGGAATGAAAGTGGGATCACATTACGATGGATTTCATGTATAAACTTCCGAGGACACAAAAAGGGCATGATGTAATTTAGGTAATTGTCGATAGGCACAAGAAGTCCGCACGTTTCTTGCCAGTACTGGAAGATTACCGGATGAGCCACTACGCCAAGCTGTTTATAGATGAGATCATAAGGTTACATGGGATTCCAAAGTCGATTGTATCAGACATAGATCCCATGTTTACCTCGAGGTTTTGGCGGAGTTTGCAGAAATCCCTAGGAACTACCTTACATTTCAGTATAACTTTTCATCATCAGACTGACGGTCAATCGGAGAGGACAATTCAGATTCTGGAGGATATGATGAGAGCTTGTGTACTGCAGTTTAAAGGGAACTGGGATTCACACTTGGCTTTAAAGGAGTTTGCATACAATAACAGCTATCGGTCTAGTATTGGGATGGCACCTTTTGAAGCCCTATATGGGCGATAGTGCAGGACACCGATATACTGGACTGAGGTAGGTGAGAGACGACAGTTGACACCAGAAGTTGTGGAAATGAATGAGGAAAAGATTCAGATCATCAGGAAAAGGCTGAAGAAAGCTCAGGACTGCTAGAAGAGTTATGCAGATCGGCGGATCAAAGATCTTGAATTTGAAGTCGGAGACTCGGTTTTCTTGAAATTATCCCCTTGGAAAGGAGTCGTACGTCTTGGTAGACTAGGGAAACTGAGTCCTCCCTACATTGGGCCATATGAGATTGTTGAGAGGATAGGGCCAGTGGCGTACATACTTACTCTACCCCCGGAATTGTTAAGGGTTCATAATGTTTTTCATGTATCCATCCTCCGGAAGTACCTATATGATAAGTCTCATATATTGGAAGAACAACCACTTGAGTTGAGAGATGATTTAAATTTTGAGTAACAACCAGTACAACTTCTGGATTGGAAAGAAAAGTATTGCGCATAAAGACTATTCCTCTAGTTAAAGTTATGTGGAGGAATCAAAACGTGGTAGAGGCCACATGGGAAACCGAAGCACTGATGCGGGCACAACATCCACATTTATTCCAGTGACAGGTATGAATTTCGAGAACGAAATTTCTTTAAGGGGGATGAGTTGTAACGACCCGGACATTTAATTCGTAAATTACTATAATTTAATTTGGGAAAAGACGAAATTACCCTTGGTTTTGAAGAGGGCACAAAGGTCAATTTTGTGTGGAGCCATTTGACAGTTCTTGCGGGTATCGTTGCGTAGGTTTCAAACTCATGAGTTCGTAGACAAGCGGCACGTGGAAAACGGAGACCGTACGAGAAAATGTTGGGTCTCGATTATTCAGGGGTATTTTGGTAATTTGGCTTGAGTCTATGTTTTTAAACCTTCAACCCAGCCTGCACAAGGGAGTTGCCATTTCAATCATCCTTTCCCATATCAGACCGGGACACCGACTCACCAACCAAACCAAACACGTCCGATTTTGGACCTTCAAATCCAGGGAACGTCAGCCAATTTGGTGGAAACCATCATCTACTGCTTCTTCCCGCGAGCAAAACCATACCCACCACCGAAGGAGGCAGCCGCGGGAGACACCGAACGGAGGAAAAAGAAATCGACGTGTTCCGATCCATTCTATGATCGGTACAGATATGGATTTAGTGTTTTGAGTTCAATTTTAGATTCCTGGAATTGAGTAGATGAATTTAGACATAAAATTCGTGACAAATGGTAGAGTTTTGAAGAAGTTAGGAAAGCTTGAAGATCGGTAAGAAATGGTGGATTCTAGCGACGGCGACGGCAGCGCGGCCGTTTTTTCTGGCAAGTCGCCGGCGATCGGTCGGGTCAAGTCAGACCGGGTTAGGTCGAGTCAAATCGGGTTCGGTCGAGTAGACCTGGTCAAGTCGAGTCAGACCGAGTCGAGTCGGACCGTGCCAGGCCGAGTTGGGCCGGTTGGACCGGGTCAGTGCGTGAGGACACTGTAGCAAGCGCGTGGCTAGCGAGTGCCGCGTGGTACGGCCTTCCGCCCGGTGCGTGGAGGCGCATAGGGCCATTTCTGGGGTCACAGCGACACGTGTCTCTAGGTTTTTGATGTTCCGGATCATTTGGCTCATGTTTCGGGTTAATTGGACGTCGTTTCAGGCTAGTTTTGGACATCCGAAGTGGCTGCGTTTTAGTGTAACGCGAGCGGTTTTTCCCGGTGTTTAGGGAGTTTTAATATAGGGTTTTTAATTATCATTAGTAACCCGATTATTACTTTTGACATGCAGTACTGCTCCTAACACTGCAGAGGAGCGTACGACTCAGGATTGAGCTATCGGTGAGTGAACTTTGGTTTATAAATTATAATGCATGCATAAAGGTATTTTTTCTTTAAATGCTATTATATATTGCTATGATATGTTTCCGGGATTTAGAACTTATTCTTGGACATAGGTTTTACATATTTAAGTGAAAATGTGTTTTGAGGAAATGTCCTGGTTTTTGGACTCGATTTTGATATCGTTTTAACGTGGTAATTATTAAGTCCATGGTTTCGGGTTAGGCCCGTATTTATGATTTTACTGGATTTGGCCATAAATGATTTTTCAATGAATTTGGCTTAGGCCAAGAAACAAGGATTTCAAAACACGGATTTTGGTTTTCACTGGTTTTTCTGTCCCCGAGGGTCAAGGTTTTCTCCGACTGGCGTTGAGGAGTTTTGCTCCGCTGGTTGCTGAGGGCTCTGACACTGGTGTTGAGGGGTTTTGTTCCGCCGGGTCGTTGAGGCTGTCTACGCATAGCGCAGGGCTCTACATAACTCGAGATATATCGGGTGTGTGGTGGGTATTTCGAGATAGTGGATGATGCTATGTTTTGATATACATTTTGTGACCAGGTTGATTGCATATGATTTTAAACTCCAAAAAAGAGGATTTTCAAACCATATTGTGGACCACGGTGTGTTTTTCATGAAACGGATTTTCGTGGGTCCCACCTCGTGTGATAATGAAAAATAGAATTCTGGTGATTTTGAAATGATGTTTTTATTAACATAAACTATTTTATGTGATGCATGCATGATTTTATTCATGGAGAGGGAAAAATGTATGTTTTCCTCGGAAATAGTTTTTAAATGATTATTTTTGTCCACTCACAATTTTGATGTTTTAAATCCCCTCCATGTTATTGAGTTGACGTGGGCAGATCCAGAGGCGGAGGCATTACAATTTAACTGTGCGTATATCATGAGTAGGATATTATCTGTGTATTAATTTATCCTACCTAGATGCTCTGATAAATCTGTTGGATTGTTTGTAATTATTGGTAGTTATTCGTACAGAGGTTGGGTTGAAAGTTTGTGTTCTATTGGATCCCTTGTCTGACAGGTGGAGGACGATTAGCTAGTTTTTAAGGGGAAATTGTTTCGAATTTTTGGCAGAATTCTCATAATTGTTTGCTAGGGCTTAAGGGTATTTTTGGTATTTTATTAAGTTGTCAGACGGTAGCAGGACCTTTCCCGGGTTTCGAGGGGAAATTCGGGATGGGTCCTGTCAATAGTTGTGGAGTGGTGGTGGAGGTGGCAGCGGCGGTGGTCATGGTAGTAGTGGCGGTAGCAATGGCGGTGGTGATAGGTTGGTGTTGGGAGAAGTGGGAGTGGCTGCAGTGGCCGTGGTGGTGGCGGTTGCGGTGTTGGTTATGGTGATTGGGCAGAGGTGGGGGTGGCGATGGTCGCGATGGCAATGGCAGTGGCGGTTGCTATGGTGATGAGGTGGTGGCGTGGGCGGTTGAGGTGAGGGGTGGGGGTGGCAGGGGTGGGGGTGATGGTGGAGGTGGAGGTAGAGGTGGTGGTGGGGTGGTGGTTGTGGCGGCAGTGGTGGGGGGTGGTTAGGGTGGGTGGTTGGTGGTGGTAGTAGGGGCACGGGTGGTGGTAGTTGTGGCAGGGGTGGTGGTGGTGGTAGCAGGGGTGGTGGTGGTGAAAGAGGAGGTGGTGGTTGCGGTGGTGTTGGTGGTGGTGGGGTAGTGGTAGTTTTGGAGGTGATAATGGCGGCGGCGGTGGTGGTGGGTTGGTGGTGGCGGCGGCGGTGGTGGTGGGTTGGTGGTGGCGGCGGCAGTGGTGGTGGGTTTGTGGTGGCGGTGGTAATGGACGTGATGGTGGTGGTGGTGGTGGTGGTTGTAGGGTGGTGGTGGTGATGATGACTATAGTAATATTGTGGTGATCTTTTACTTAATATAGCATATCTTTTATTTCTTTATTTTTTTGGGTTGTATCCTAAAATTCAGAAAACAATAATTTGTTGTTTTATAAAATATAAGCAAATTATTGTATCTTGTGTCTTCATTTTCTAAATTCATTTTCCAAAAATGAGTTACCAAATGTCTTTTACAACTATTTTTGTATCTGAAAAAAAAATAACTGTTTTGTAAAACGATACCAAACGGACCCTTATTTTCCTTGTTATTATTTACCAATGAGCTTTATAAAATCAATGAGAATTTATCAAAACTAACCAAAATTTATAATTCAAAGTCAAAGAGACCCACTGCTTTCTAGAATTCTCCTCCCCCCACTGCTCTCTGCTGAGCAAACTTGGGCTCTCCCGCCACCCTTCGGGGTGGCTCTTCTGCCACCTTGGGTGTGGCTTCTCCCCCACCTTTTGTGTGGCTTTTTGGCTCCTATGGATGGCATACCCTTCTCTCATATGAGTTTCAATTTTTGGCTCATACTCCATCTACCTCCTCTTCTCTTCCATGTAGATTAAGCTTTCAAGATCCATTCATCTCTCACTCTCACCCAATGTTCAAAAAGGCGCTAAGAGCTCCCAGGGCGGCGGGTATGGGCCTAACACCTAGGCGGCTAGGCGAGGGCCTAGGCGGTTTTTTTTAAGGACAAAATTCAATAAATTAATGATATAATGAATACTATCAAATAATTCTAGAAAAAAAATTCATTACAAACACAAATAAATTGAGTTGGGAATCATAAATGTTCAAAATGGAAATTTTATAAAGAACATAAACATAAACATGTACATAAACATGAACAACTTAGGCCTCTAACTCTTCTTCTCCATATTCTTCCAATACTCTCTCCGTATCGGACTCAAACTCATATACATCTTCATTTTCCTCCCCTTGGATGTTCTCATCGGATTCCAAAATTTCTTCATCAAGCTCTCTTATTTGATCACCGAGGGCGGGGTCAACTTCTTCATCGATATCACCACCATGAACAATCCATCCTTGCGCATTCCTAGCTTCAATAGCAAGTAGTACATTTATTTCTTTCTCTCTCCCTCTTTTTTTCTTGTTGATGATCTTGGCATTGAATTGGACATAGACTAAATTGTTCAACCTTGTTGTCTCTAGTCTATCCTTTTCTTTGTATGCTTCTACATTGAAGAAAAGTTTGAAAACTATTAGAAAAGTTTGAAAACTATTAGAAAAGTTCGAAAACTATTAGAAAATTTTGAGTTTCAATTAATAAACTACTTACTACCTGGAGGCTATGTAACAAAATAATAATTGAGTATATTAAATACATTGTTCTTAGTCCTTAACTACTTACTTACCCCCTCAAAAGTGCTCCAATTTCTCTCACATCCGGATGAACTTGTAGTCAAAGAGAGAATCATTTGAGCCATTTTTTGCAATGTAGGTACACCACCTCCATACATGGACCACCATTGAACTACAAAAGGCACAAATTGCATAATTAATGAAAAACATTATGTAAGAATAACAAATAAAAAAGAAATATTGAATTGTGAATGTTCTTACCCAGATCATAATCAATCTTAGTGCATGCAACACGGGCCAAAGGTTTTCCAAACCCACCTTTTTTTTCTTGTACTTTACAAACTCTTCATTCATCACAATATCTTGCATGTTAATGTCATTGAGGAAGAACTTCTCAACACAATCAAATATCCCTTCCAAGACAATTGGATCTTCAATTATGCTTTCATCTTCAAGTATTCTTTCATCTTTGAAGAAGTAATAAGGGTTCAAGAGGTAGGCTACCTTATGTAATGGACTATCAAGCCGATCACGACCTTTTGCATCGACAATATCAAGGATTGGACTATAGTTCACTTCTTGATTTTTGAAAGCCTTTTTAAAAAAAATTCCTTGCTTGTTGTAGCTCTCCATACAAAAATCTGATTGATGGCCTTTTATCCCCGTCAACAAGGAGAAGCACTTTAAATAGAGGACCAAAAACTTTCAAACAAAGTGTTACACCATTCCAAAAATTCATACTCAAAATGGTGTTATATGAAGTTTTCCCCTTTTCACTTTTGGAAAGCTTGATTTGACCCCATGCATCACTTGTAACCATTGCCCTCAACTCAGATTTCTTCTCCACCAAGCTTTGCAAGTTAGGAAAGAAGTTGCAAATCTAGTGACTCCCGGCCTTACTATGTCTCTTTTCTTTGTGAACTTCCTCCTTAAATCCAATGTCTTATGATGGGCATAAATGAAGATAGTGATGGCCTTTGCCTTCTCAATGACTCCTTTGAACTTAGGTAGGTTACCAATTCCTTGAAGCATAAGGTTCAAAGTATGAGTGGCACATGAAGTCCAAAACATGTTTGGCCTCTTCAACTTCAACAACTCCGCCGCCACCATGTTGTTAGATGCATTATCCGTCACCACTTGAGTTACATTTTGTGGCTCAATTTCATCAATGCACTTGTTCACATATTCAAAGATATATGAGCCCATGTGTGCTTCCTCCGAAACTTCCTTAGAAGAAAGGAAAGTTGTGGCTTCTTTGCAATTTACACACAAATTCATGATACTTCTTCTTTTTCGGTCGGTCCAAGCATTGGTCATGATTGAGCAACCATTCTTAGCCCACTCTTCTTCTTGTGTGGTAAGTGACTTTCTAGTTCTCTCAACTTCTTCCTTCATTAATGGCTCCCTTAATTGGTATTGGCTTGGGGGTTAGAAACCCGGACCAAATTGACCAACCACTTCCACAAATCTTTTGGTACTAGATTCATACACCCATCGAGCCAAATATTGATGCACATAATGTGTTCTTTCCTTCCAAAGTGCATCATTGATATTTTGTTGTCGAAGCTTCTTGCTTCTATATCAAATATTCAACCACTAGTCCAAATATCACAATATTATCACAATGTCAATATTTTAGTAGGTGCAAACAATTAATTAATTATGGTAAGTGCAATTAATAAATTAGTTAGACCTTAATGATGTCCGGTGTATTTGCAAATTGTAGAGAGAGACAATGAGAGAATGAGAGTAAAACTAAAAGAAAATTGCAAATTGTCTTAAGTGTTTCATTTGGATTGGTCCACCGTCCACTAGTCCACTAGTCCACTAACCATTTTATTCCAATTAATTTAATTCCAATGACCAATTAATTCTCATTTGGAATTGGAATTGGAATCCATTTATTCAATTATCCTCACCCATTTCTCAATTGAAGAGAAAGTCTCAGACTCTCAAAGTCGTGAGAGACAGAGACTAGACTACCATTTCATCCTCACGAGTCTTCGTTCTTCCTCATTAAATCACGATTCACAAAATCCAGGTTCTTCCTCATTAAATCACGATTCACAAAATTCAAACTCCAGAGATTCCATTCCAGAGACTACAATGAAGACAGAGACTAAATACCTGAGAAGATGAAGACGTCGCCGACTCGCGAGTGGTCGACCGTGCATGGTGCGACGGCGACCGTGCGATGACAATCAAATTTCTTCTCATTGTCACTCACAATGTTGTGTGACATCCCAAACTGACAAATAACATGATATGTAAATTTTAATTAAAAATGTGATTATTTATTTGGGTAGAAAGGGTGAATAACTGAATTCTAATGAATGAAGGAGACTATCTTTAAAATGCACCTCTAAAACGGAACCAACATATAAACACCTCTTTTAAGCCCAAGTATTGAAAATGTAGCCCTAATTTCGACGGGTCTTTTAATAAAAGGACACATACGTGGCAGTGTATCCTCCATGTATCCTAAGTAGTTCTCCCACCACTTGAGATTATTGGGAAAGATGTCGGACCCACCACTCAAAACTGAAACCTAATTGAACCCCAAACACAAACACGAAATATATATTTGGGTAAACCTGGAATTGCAGTCAATCAATCAAAGTGTTGAGGTGACTACTCTTACACCACCACCGCCACCACTGCACTCAAAGTGTTGAGGTGGCTACTCTTACACCACGACCGCCATTCTAAATGGATCATAATAAATTGATTTAAAAGGTGCAAAAGGAACAAAATCATTGCATTTTGAGCATGGATTTAAAGGTTTGTCTCCGTATCAACAAACTCGTGTTTGTGTTAGGAAAGAAATTCCTATTGGGGTTATGATTCAGTCTTTTGGAGTGCTCCATCCCCCAAAATAAGGTACCCGAACAGTAATCGAGGACTGATGCTTGGTAACAAACCTAAGTGTTGAATGGTTTGCTATTTTATTATATTATAATAACTACTGAGCTCTTTTTAACTTCAATTTTCTTAACCTTTTTAATCATCATGCTTCTTTAAAATCCAAGTGGGGTTGGTGTTGCTTGTGTGGACCTCACATACCTACGTGCCTGGGGTATGTAACAACTATATCAGTACACTTCGCTTCTCCTTCTCGTCAAGGGATGATGCGAGTCTTGTCAATGTGCCAACGTGGCTGTTTTCTAGACCTTGGGATTTCGTTGATCTCATAGGCTTAGAAATGTTTGAGAAATTATTTTTCCAGGAACAAGTATAGAGCCCTGGACACGTCCTTTGCTTCGAAGTTATCGGTGACCTAGCTGACCACCAATTATGAGTACGGTAAACCTTCAATTGTTTGGCTTCTAGGTCTTTGGCTATGCGTAGGCCAGTTAATAACGCTTCGTATTCAGCTTCATTGTTGGATGCTTTGAAACCGAATCATAAAGCGTCTACACCTTTACTTGCTCCAGGGATGTGAGGACAAGATCTGCTCCCGATCCATTAGGGCATGCTGACCCATCAATATAGAGTGTCCAACATGGTTGTTGAAGGTCGATGGTGGGTGCCTTGGTGACCTCCTGGGGAGTCTTGGTTGTTGTCCCACCTAGAGATTTTGCCTCTGGTGGGATGTAGTGTTGTCCTCTCTCAGCAATCTTGGGAATTTAGGATATGTCAAACTCACTCATCTTTATCCCCCATTTGGTGACTCGTCCGGAGGTGTCCAGTTTTTGCAAACTTGTATTAAAGGCTTGTCAGTGACAACCTTTATTTCGTGGTCTTGGAAGTATGAAATGAGCCTTCGTGCCGTGACCAACAATTCAAAGGCAAGTTTCTCAAGGTCAGGGTACCTTGTCTCTGCGTCTTGGAATACCTTGTTGACATAATAGATGGGATGTTCTGCTCTATCCCTTCTTGTAATGAGGATGGAGTTGACTGCTGAAGTTGAGATAGAAAGATACACCATATGAGTTGTTCTCCGGTTTCTGTTATTGCCAAAAGGTGAGCTCGACTCATGTACTCTTTGAGTTCCACGAATGCCTTGTTGCACTCCTCTGTCCAATCTATGTGTTTGCTCTTGCCCTTTAGGGCTTTGAAGAATGGGGCGTACTTGTCTATAGCCTTGGATATGAAAAGAGTGACGGCTGCCACTCGTCTCGTCATGCTTTGAATTTCCATGTGGGTCCTTGGAGGTTGCATGTCTAGGATTACCTTGATCTTCTCAAGGGTTGCCTCTATTCCTCACTGGCTGATCATATAGCCTACGAACTTGCTTGAGCCAACCCCAAAGACACACTTGGTGGGGTTGAGGCGCATCTTGTATTCCTTGACCACCTTGAACATTCTTGCCAAGTTGGGGATGTGTCCTCGTCGATTTTGCTCTTTACTAGCATATCATCCACGTAGACTTCTATTTTCTTCCCGATCTGATCGGCGAACATGAAGTTTACCAATCATTGGTATGTTTCTCCCGCGTTCTTCAAGCCAAATGACATGACATTGTAGCAGTAAATGCCCAAGTTAGTATCAGATCATCCGGGTTCATAAGGATTTGGTTGTAAACTGAGTAGGCATCCATGAAGCTGAGTAGTTCATGTCCCGCCGTGGCATCAACAAGCATATCAATCTTAAGCAATATGAAGCTATCCTTGGGGCAAGCCTTGTTAAGATCGGTGAAGTCTATGCACATACGCCAAAGTCCGAATGGTTTCTTGATGATTACAACGTTAGCGACCAATGTGGCATGAATTGCCTTCCGTATGAAGTGGATGTTGTTGAGCTTGGTGATCTCGGCTTGCATGGCCATTTTTATTTCAGCATCATAGCTATGCCACCGGTGCAGATAACATCTGTGGAGATACCGGGTATATCTGCGTAAGATAATGCAAAGACTTCGGCGTTCTCCCTCAAGAACTTTACTAGGGTTGGTCGTATTGTAGGCTTGAGCTTACCCTATCCGGACCGTGCGATCTTTGTGTTGGTCTGATAGAGGTATTGCCTCTATCTCTTCCATATGTTGTGCTTGTGGATGTTGGATAGGTCACGTTGGTCTTCCTGGGGGTTGTCCCAGAGTTCTTCAACTAGTCTTGGGTCGATGGGATCGTCCGCAAGAGCATTCTCTATTACTGACAGAGTTTCTTTTTGGCCACTGCTATTGGTTTTGATTAGAGCCGAGGCATAACCTATCATGGCAGAAAGTTAATCTCTTGGCACCTGTCCCGTCCCCTTGATGGTTGGGAATTTCATTAGTAGCAGATATGTGGTCGGGATTGACTTCAATTGATTGAGTAGGCTTCGTTCGATTATGGACTTATAGGCAGTAGGACAATCAACTATGAGGGACGTAGTGATGGTCGTTGCTTTCTTGGGGATGGTGCAAAGTGATATGTGTAAAAAGATTATTCCCTTAGGTAAGACTGAGTCTTTTGAAAAACTCAATAGTTGTGTGACTAATCGGTCAAGTTCCTTCTCATCTATTCCCATTCGGTTAATGGCATCCATGACTATTACATTGACCGAGCTTCCGGTGTTAATGAGTATTCTCCCCACGTCATAGGTGGATATCTAGGCTCTGATGATGAATGGGTCATCATGTGGTAAGACCACACCTCTCTCTTCCTCATCTGAAAATGTGATGGGTTCCCATCCTTTCTTAGTGACCTTCGCCGCTCGGGCTGACTTGATGCTGAATATCTGTTGGTTTGCTTGAGTCGCCCGGAAGAAGTTCTTTTTGGCCCTGTTTGAGGTGAAGGGGGAGGATAATGTAGGTACTCCATTGATGATGTTGATTTGTGGTTGTCTTCCTTGCGGCTGAGCATGTTGGAGGAATTGGTTGATCTTCTCGTCGCGAACTAGGTGTTCAACAATGACCCGGAATGCTATGCATGGATCGATGGTATGGTCGTTGTATTTGTGGTACTGGCAGTAGGACTCCGCATTGTGGGTGGGGCGGTAGTTGGGGGTCCTTGCCTTTGGCTTGGGGATCATATCCTCCACATTGAGCAGCACATTATCAAGGGAGGTGTTCAAGATTGTGTACATTTCGAACCGGGGGTTGGTTCGGTGTTCTCTACCACCGGGCCCCGTCGCTCCTGATGTGGTTGGTTGCCACCATGCTTGAAACCATGGTCTCGATTATTAAATCGACCCTTGTTTCCCTGATGTTTTCCCTCGAAAGAAAGTTTTCTCTTCCCCTGATAGGATTGGTTGGAGCCTTGGTTGTAGCCTCCCGGGCTGTAGTTGGACTTGTTGATGTGGTTGCTTGTGGTGGGGGGTGTGGTGGAGTATATGGAGGTGGAGCCGACTTTGGTCTCCTTTGTGGGTGTGTGGAAGAATTCAGCGTTACTGTGCATCGATGATCGTCGCATGATCTCATTATAGTCCTTCCAATCGTAAGTATAACCTGCATACTTGAAGGGTTGCTCCTTTAGGCCACTTTGGAATGCATTGAACGCCGCTTTCTTGTCCATTTTCGGGCAGTGAGAGTATTTAAGGCTGAACTGGGTGGCGTGCTTCTTAATTGTTTCACTTTTGCGTGCCTGATAGAGAATAGGTCTTCCGTGGAGACCAACCTATCTATTTGGATCATGAATTGGTTGATGAAGGTTGTTTGCAATTCTTCAAAGAAGTCGATGGTATTCGGAGCTAGGTCGTAGAACCAATTGAGGCTGCTTCTATGAGAGTAGCGCTAAAGATGAGGCATTGTACCTCGTCAGTTAGGTTCTTGTATGCTAGGGCAGACACATAGTTGTTCAGGAAGGTGACGGGGTCGCCTCTCTAGGTGTAAAAAGCAATCTTCAGTGGCTTCACGTCTATGTTATGCCTTGACTCAAGGATTCGATTAGTGAAGGGACCTGTGCTGGTCTTCCCACATGTTGGCACCTTTGCCTTATCTTTCTCCTCCTCATTGGTTGGTGGTGGGGTTGGTGATCGTCCTGTGCGACCATCACTCATTTCTTGGCAGTCTCTCCTCCTGTCATGGCTTCGGGAGTTGCTCCCGGCTGTGGACTCTGACACTTCAGGTAATGTTTGTTTGTTTGCCTTACGTGGTAGTTCAGGACCCAATGTTGCTTGGTTCTCCTAATTGTTGGCCATGCCAGGGGTAATGCCCTGCAGTCAGTCGTCCCGCCGTCGTCAATATCATTATGGCAGGTTGTCCCTATATGATGAGGTCCATGGTTGTGTAGGTGAGGCGGGTGGGCTCCAATGGCACTTGTCGGTCCTCTAGGAAGTGCTGGGCACAACGGTATATTCTAGTTTGCGATGGACCGGTTCCGTTGGTGGGCTAGATGAAGAGACATCCCGACGAGGTAGGTTGGCCTCTGGATTGTTGTTTCCTTTGTTTATCAGGTCTTTCATGACGGTTGGCCGTGGTTTGGTAGTCTAGGAGTTGGTCGGGCAAGGGTTGCTCGGTCGACCCTCTCTGATTCCCTAGCTCGGCTTGCGTTGCTTTTAGGAGGACGAATGTGTTGTTGTATTGCTCAGACAATACCTGGTTCTTCCCTTCAATGTTAGTGATGTGTGTTCTGAGCTCGGTCGCTACCCATTGGAGGTCATCCAACGTTTACTTTAGTGATTTGGGAATGGTGTCCCACGAAGTCCTCTACATAAGGAAAGGAGTGTTGTTTAGACCTCTCGTATCTTGATCATCCAACATGGTGTTGAATGGGTTGTAGGGATAGCGAAGGTAGTATGTGAGTTTGGTGGGAGGTTGTTCATAATTCCCACAAACGGCGCCAAAGTATTAATGCCAAAAAAGGATCAACTTAGACTTCCCTCATTGAGCTCGATCCTCTAACTCTCCTTAGTGACGGGTGAACTGCAAGGAAGAAAGGAAGATCAAAGAGCACCTGTGTGGTGCCAGCCAAACAGCTTCTGATCCCTATGTCAGTAGGTGAAGAGGACTGTAAAGTAATTTTGGCAGCGTAAAGGCAAGATTTCCATTACCTTTTTTAGGGGAGGTGTAATGACCCGTTTATTTAATTAGTGAATTTTTGTAGTTATTTGAGAAAATGACGATTCTACCGTCGGGGTTCCAAAGTCACTTTTAGTTTGGAAATACTTTTAAAAGTTTTTCTAGGACCGTTGCGTAGGTCTTGAACCACGAGTTCATAGATAGGCGGCATGCAAAAATTGGAGTTTGTTGGAGAGAGTTATGGGTCTAGAACTATGAGGGGCATTTTAGTAATTTGGCATCCAAGATATTTTCCATCTTTATTTGCTCTTTTTCCTCAGATTTTTGCCCCCATTTTTCTCTCTCCTCTCTCCCGATTCTTCTTCCTTTCCCCGTGAGAAAACAAAGACACCCATAAATCTTTGATTTCGATTTAGGCCACTTCGACCCAACCCAAACACACCACAACCTTCCTCTTAACCTCACGAACTCTGCCATACATTCATTGGACTGTGAGGATCACTGTGGACGATGGGGTGAGGCTCGAAAGTTTGGCCTAAACTTCCTGTCCATTTTTCGGCCACCATAGGTATGGGATCTTAGTTTTGACTTAATTTTTGAATTTCTTTGCTTGAGTAGATAGATTTGATTATTAGAACATCGAATTTGGCTGAGAAATGAGTGAGTTAGGAAGCTTTGAAGATTGGGCGGTTATGGCGGTTCCGGCCGGCCAGCCATAGGGGGCGACTGAACAATGCAATCGCACCCCCTAGGTGAGCCAGAGGTGTGTGGAGCTCGTGAAGGCGCGTGGGGCCCTCCCCCTGGCCCCGGTGACTGGTGTTCCGAATATTTCGACGTTTCAGATCTTTTGACGCAGGTTTCGGGGTCTATCAGAGTTTGTTTAGGGGTCGTTTTAGACGTCAAAAGTCCCATTAAACGCGTTTTGAACGCGCGTGTACTTCCTGGATTTAGGGGGTTGAAGTTTAGGTTTATAATTGCCATTTAATTCCACGTATCGTTTTGATAGGTGTAGTGGCTTCGAAGGTCACGAGGGACTGAACTGCTTGTAGTTAGACTCGTTGGGATGTCACGATGAGTGAAATTGTTTTCCTAAACTATAATGCATGCATATTGTTATGTTTTAAGTATTTTATATTCAATTACGAATTATGAAAATTAAATGGAGGATTATTTAGTATTTTCATGAGTCTTTGGAATTAAGGATGGCTATTACAGAGGGTTTATTACTTTTCCAAGACTCGGGACCTAAGGATAATAATTTACGTGACTTTTCAATGATTATGGATTTTGATATGCAATACTATAGATTTATTATTGATTATGGATTCCGAAAATGGTTTTGGGAAACTATTTTAAATGGGACTTCGGCATAGGCTCGGGAAGGTGATTTTCTGGATTCTAGCTAATGAATTTTAGGCTGAGGCCCGGGGTTATGTATTTGGGGTTAGGCCTAGGTATTTGATGGTTTTGGGGTTTTGGCCCAGGTCGGTGGGTTAGGCTTTAACCCTGGTAGGAGGGTTGGTGAGAGTTTCTCGGTGAGGTATGGTAGGGAGGATTCCCTCAGATGCTCGGGTGGATAGGAGGTATGGCAGCGAGGATTCCCTTATACACTCAGCAAGATACGAGGTATGGTATGGAGGATTTCATTATACTCTCGGCATGGTATGAGCTATGGTATGGAAGATTCCATCATAGGCTCAGGGAGATACGAGGTATGGTATGGAGGATTCCATCATAGGCTCGTAGAGGTATGAGCTATGGTATGGAGGATTCCTTCATAGGCTGAGGGAGATATGATGTATGGTATGGAGGATTCCATCATACTTTCGGCAGTATATGAGCTATGATATGGAGGATTCCATCATAGGCTAGGTCGGGATATCGAGCTACGGCTCGGAATGATGGCTACGACCGAAATATCGAACTACGGAGGGGATATCGAGCTACGGCTCGGGATGACGGCTATGACTGGGATATCTAGGTACGGCTCGGGATGACGACTACGACCGGGATATCGAGCTACAGCTCAAGATGACGGCTACGTTTGGGTTATCGAGCAACGACTCGGGGATGGCAGCTATGATCGGGATATGGGACTATGGCCCGCGAATATCGACTTTAGCCGGGTTACTACGATGACGGGTAAAATTGGATATGACGTGGGTCCCACCTAGTTAATGGATTGGTACTCAGGTAAGTTGCACATGTATTTATATATGTTATGAACTACTATGAGGTGGGTGGTTATGATCATTATTAGTGTTGTTATCATTCCTTTATTAGCGTGTTTACACCTCGATAGAGTTTCAAGATTCACTCACAGTTATTTTGGTTTTGTGCCCTCCTAGCCGTAGTGGGACTATGAGACAAGACTAGGTGGAGGCATCATCTTTCGCTGAGCTAACATCATATAAGACTTTTATTAGTTTTTTTAATTTAAGGTTAACCTAGTCTTAGCTGGACTGTTTGGTTGGTATTTGTATGTTGATTCCTTCATCTGACAGGTGGAAGACGGATTGACTCGATACGAAGGAGATTCTGTCGAAATTTTCGGTAGAATTCTCGTACAGTTGGCCTAGAAAAGAGGGCATTTTCGGAAGGTCTTAGGTTTTCTCAGGGTTGTCAGACGGGAGCAGGACTTCTCACGAGTTTCAAGGGGAAATTCGGGAGAGGTCATGTCAGAAGGTGCCCTTGTATTTATAGTGGTATTGAATGTTCTTGGTGAAACATTTCGATGTGGGATTAATATCCCTTGTTCTGGTGCTGACAAGTGTCTCGGTGGTCCCGGCTCTCGTGGTGGCGATAAGGTGGTCGGTCGAGCAGCTGGTCGGCCGAGGCCATGTTTGGTCGACCAAGCCCCAAATGATGTTGGTCAACCATGTGATGTACTGTCATCTTGGTGGGATCCAAGTGTAGTTGGTAGGACAAGAGCCTAGTGTTGTTGGTCGGTCGAGGGCCAAGTGATGTTGGTTGGGATTGGTTGGTCTTTGCAGGTCGGTCAAATTAGGTACGAACAATATCAATGTTAATAAAAGGATGAGTTATTTCCATGAGTTGAAGAGTGAAAAGGAACAAATGAAGAATATATGTTGTGGGTTTTGGAGGATTTACTAAATAAAGGGATAAGAGGAGGAGGGCCAAGAAGAAGATTTGGTCTAAGAGATAAAAGCAATGGGAGAAAGAATGTTAGATTTTGGTTCATTGGAGCTGAGATTATTGAAGGTGCACCTTTATGATCTCATGAGGCTTTATCCACCTATAGCTTGATTTTAGACTCTATGCCGTAGATGATGACTTGTTGTCGGATGGAACGCAAAGCATGGTGGAGTCGCTGGAATTGACATATTGAGAATCCGAGTTTATTAATTTTAGGGCATTTGAGTCTATTTGACTAGTGTTTTTACTATATTTGAAAGTTTTTATAAAAATTGACATTTTTAAATTGAAAAGATAAATTTTGACTATATTTTATAAATTGGGCCACATTCTAGACTAAACAATGTTTGTAAAATTGATCATTAACTATCACTAAATTGACACACTCCTATCCAGATAGTCCACGTGGACACCAAAATCGAGGCATGATGGCCAAAACGATACATTTTAGAAATTCGTGAGAAGCAAAGTTACTAGTACAAGTAAAAGTGAATGGGTACGACAATGAAAGTTCAGAGCATAGTCCATTTTTCTATGAAAAGGCCATCGGCAAAGAGATTTTGGTCATTCTTCCGTTAAGTGTGTAGGCATGCCACCACCAAGTCAAGGATTGGCTTGAATGGAATGTGATAGTGATGAAGTGTGTGGTGCGTCCGTGAATCTAACTTATAATCAAGTGATTGTTCGGCCAAGAACCTCCTCTAGGCCTAGGTCCTTTCACTAGCTCGGGGTCAAGGCTTTAAATGAACAACCAATTGATGTGAAGGTGGCAGTGAAGATTGAAAAAGAAATTAAAATGAATTAAAGTAAATGCGATGAAATTTAAAGTGAAAATAATGTAAATGAAATTAAGAGCAAAAGTGTAGAAAATTAAAGAGATTGAAAGTATATAGAATTGAAATGACAATAACAAAAAATTAAATTGTATAAAATAAACGACTTAGGCCCCATTTGGTATTGTTTTTTTTCTTAAAAAGCTGCTATATTTAAAAGTGAAGCAGTACAAAAGTGTTTGGTAAAACTGAAAATCTTGTTTTTTTAAAAAGTAATGGACTTTTGACAGCAATTTTTAAAAGCAGAATATAGATTGCTTTTGAAAATTGCTTTCACAAAAAGTTAATGAAAATTTTTATTTCTTATAATATCCAAATTAATTTCTAAAAAAATTATTGTTTATTCACCATTTATATTTCTCACGCATTTTTTTTTTCTCAAGGGAACAAACCACAACTTCATGCCTAAGTCTACTCTGCCGTCACCACCACCACCGGCCACCTCCACTACCACCACCACCACCTCTTTCACCCTTATCTCTACCTCTCCGACCACCACCTCTTCCTTTAACCTCCACCTCCTCCACCACCACCGTTGCTACTACGACGCCACCACCACCGTCATGGTCACCATTGCAACCTCCACCGCCATTGCCACGTCCACCACTTCTTTCACCCTTACATGCACCTTTTCCACCAGAGTCTCCACCTCATCCTCCACTACCTCCACCACCGTAACCACCGCCGCCGCCACCACAGTTGCCACCTGTCTCACTACCAGACGCATCTCCATCTCCACCACTTCCTCATCCACCTCTACCTCTATCACCACCACTACCACCACCACATCTTCTACCTCTACCTCCACAATCTCATCCACATCCACCTCATCTACCTCTACGTCTACTGCCACAACCACTATGACCTCTTCATCCACTCATACCTCCACCTCACCACTACCAGAACCACCTCCTCACCACCACCACAACCACCTCTTATACTTTTCAATATCATGTCCATTTTAGTCATTATCCACGTCTGCCACAGTTTTATACTAAAATTTACCAAATACTTTGACATTACTTTTCATACTCACATCACTTTAAAAAAAAATTTACCAAACATTTAGCTGCTTTAATATACGGCTGTTTGTTAAGAAAGTACAACAGAAACAACTTTTCAAAAAAGCACAGCAATACCAAACTGACCCTTAAAGGAAAGTGCATAAATTAAATTGCATTAAGACAAATAATTGAAATACAATTGCGTGAATTAAATTGCGAATACGATAAATAATTAAAATGCAAGTGCAAAATTTTAAGTGCGTAATGTAAGAATTAAAAGACATGAAAACAAGAAAGGGAGAAATAAAAACTAGGGGTAGAGATTATATTATGCTACTCCTAGGATAGAATTGAAGGATAGTAAAAGACAATTTGTGTGGTGTGTTGGAGATGTCTATTCTCTTGTTCAAAGCTTGATAATTTACAGGGGTTCGGGTGCCGTCCCAACTTGGAAAATTATTCAATTAGCAAGATTAATTTCTTAATTAAGATGATTGTCGTTGACTTCCTTTGATTGCATCAATCTATACGATTTTGACCGAAATTGGCTTCAATCCCTCAAATCATGAAAATAATAATTGGATGATGCATGATTTGATCTTCTTTCCATGTTAAGCTTAATCATATTAACTTTTGATTGACATGGTTTTCTTCCATATTTGGATCCAAACATGTGGACGCTTGACTTTGATCATGATTATTTCTTGCCTTATGTAAATTTTTTTTCCACATATTCGTCTTCCCTAATTAGATCATTGATTGACATATGGCTGTAATTGATTATTTTAAATATTTCGGTCGACTTTGCTATTTTAGGTTTCTAGCCGTATTTTGGCCTTGAACTTATTTCGGGTCCAAAAGCTATCCCATTGTGGGGCCTTCGTTTTGACCCGGTCGGATTACGACCTGGCTCAAACCCATAGATAATTACACGTTGATGATCATATAGGAAACAACTGAAAGTAAATTAAATGTTTCCAAATGGACCTCAACTCGTACCAAACTTAATGACTGAACTACCGCTGCTGAATCTTTCTCGTAGCTCGTGTCGCACTCTAAAAATTTTGAGAGGCGCAAAATAGAAGGGTCAGTGGACCAAAAACAGAAGTTCATTGAAAAACTGTTTATAAAAGCACTAACCCCTCAGTTTAAACCATAAAATTATTATACTACATATAGGTGCACACCATAAAACCAGTGTAAGTAATATTAATGATAAAAGTATACTAATACACTCACCAAGAGCTCTCAATAGTTTCACAAATTGAGGTGTCTACCCTCATCTGTAATCTCATTGAAATCTCAAAACAAGCATACTAATCGTAAGCCTGGAAAGTCTCTATCCTCACTAGTACCTCAGACACTCACAGGGATCCATAATCGGTACTCTTGATCACTAGTACCTCAAAACTCATAAAACACCTAAGCAAACTGCCCCTAGTATCAAATACAGTCGTACTAGTCATGCCTACATGACATGTTGGGTATTTATGGATTGCTAATGTACAACGAGAACGTGAAAGTTGGGTGCTAAGTACCGGTCATCCATATCTCCCTAAGGAGTTCTAGGACAATTTGATACTATATACCTAGTTAGTACTAAGTGAAGTGCGGAGGTGAACAATCACTTGGAGGTTGGTCTGCGCCCGACAGACGAGTGTTAGATACCGATGACTTAACCAAGTGGGTACAGCAAAAAAGTAACCGGACCAAGCCGTAAAACTAAATCTCGAAACTAAACCCTAAGGGTAACGTAATAACCATAAAGTAGTTATAAATCGCGGCCTCGCGAATATTGTACGCTAACAAAACATAAAGTACAATAGTCATAAAAATAGTATAGAATGGGATTCCTACTTCAACACGAAGACAAATTACATGGAGTACAACGAAAACTATATCTCTTAAGATTTCTTGAATTCCTAAAAGATTTGGGGGAATTTTGTGGGACCATAAATCTTCTAATTATTGTGGAGCTGCTACATGGCACATAATTCCCATAATGTCCCTATTATCCCCTATGTAAGGATGTTAATGGCATTTGACAATCCGCACATTAATTAATATGTTTACCAATTAAATATATTAATTAATATGATTATTATCACACAATAAATAATATTCTCCTTACGGAATTATTTATCAACAAGGCTTCTTCAATAAATAATATTCTCTATGAGAATTATTTAGTAATAAAGAATCCTCAATAAGTAATATCTTCCAAAAATAATTACTTACTAATTACAACTCTCTTCAACTAATCAAACGCCTCTGATGACTCACAGGTAACCAGAATGAATACGAGGCCTCATTCCACCATCCAGGAAATAGACAATTTAGCATTGCACTTTTGTTATTAAGGCTCTGCTAGTTTATTCTCTGAAATTCAACATGATTTCAGCATCAGAGAGTTTTTGGTGGACCATCCCCTTCCCCTTCCCCTTCCCCTTCCCCCTCCCCCTCCCCCTCCCCCTCCCCCTCCCCCTCCCCCTCCCCACTTCGGGTTTCAACCTTAACATTGTTTCCCTCTTTTTAACTGCGAGTAGGGATCGATAGGTGATTCTACAATTCGTACAAATTTTGCATCAATAGTAGTAATCATAAATAATTCAAAAACTGAAAAATTCATTTATAAAGAAAAGTCCAACTCACACAGTTAACCAGTTATTTCTGATCGTTTGTAAACGTCTCTAACAACATGTCAAGTCACCTGGGACGAATGGAAAAGGATTAGAAACTTATTCCGTTCGTAACTAACTTCAATTACCGTAAGAAGTAACTAAACCCAAAGTGACCAACCGAAGATCAACTAGTCGATCTAAGCCGAACTACTAACTAAACCCAAACGTGAGGGTTCAGTCATTATTTCATACATAATTTTGATGTCATTTTAGGCCCTTTTACATGTCTTTTGTTCAATTTCGTGTCATCAATAGTATAAATTAATCAATTTTGTGTGACATGTGTAGATTTGGAAAGATAGGTTAAGTCTGAGTAAAATGCAAAAAGAATGTCTCAGTTTGGAGTTGAAACGAATGAGATGTCCAAAGTTCAATGTCGGGGTACTAAAAAAGTCCAAAACTGAGACTTGGTGTCCCAGGATATGCCCAGGTTCCTTCCAAGGAACCGCTGACCCAAGCTAGGATAGGACATGTCCCTGATATGTCCCAGCTGCGTCCCTTAGGTGCCTTAACGAGCCAAGCCCAAGTGCTAGGAACCGAGCCCTTAGAGAGTCCCGGACGCATCCCAATGAGATCCCATCTGAGGCCAAATCTGTGTCCCCTGAAACATCTCAAGTTCCAGAATCAAAGTCCAGAGATAGCCGATGAAGCGTCCCTAACGCGTCCTTTAGACATGCTAGTTTGTGCCAAATCAAGTCATTTCCTTCCCTAGAGGTTTATGATCGAGACAAACATAAGCACTGAGCTTCAAACACTATTTTTAGGTGAATAATGTGCAAGGGCCTGCTTAGAATTGGTCAGGACTCGCCATGGCCTGTTCTGCCCAAAAAGGAAGGTTTCGAGACACCAAAAGAGGAACTTCGTGTCCAGCCATGTCCAAATGGTGTCCTGTTGTCCAAGAATGTTCAAGATTGCTAAGAATGGATGCCTTGTCACTCAAGACACCCCAGAGCTACGACATGATGGATTGCCGCACAAGAAAGGTTCTTTCTTACATCACAAGTTACACGACCAAGGGATGTTTTCCAACCATGTCCCTGCCCTGTTTAGGAAACAAGTCTAGGGTTTCATTAAGGGTCTTTTAGTCTTTTTATTCCATGTTTTATGTCCTAAGTTTTAGGGAGGTCCTAGGGTTGTATAAAAGCCACTTTTAGCTGTGTAACAAGGGTTCCCAGCCCAAGCCGCATGGCAGATTTTATGTTTTACGCAGAGCATAGTTTTAGCCTTAGTTATTGCTTTTGGGAGAAGCTGGAACACAAGACCTTGTAGATGCTGCCTTGAACATGTTTATCCCTCAGCTCCAAGCTTTAGTGTTTTGTTTCTCTTCCTTTTATTATTCTCTTCAATTCTATAATCATGAATTCGTTTATGCTTTTATTCTTTATAATGTTTGAGTAGTTTTTCCTAGAATTAGGGCTGCTTGAAGCCCTATGTAACGGCCCATATATTTGATTAGTGAATTTTCTTATTTTATTTTTGTAAAGGACTATTTTACCTTCGTGTTTAGGATGCATTCGGAAGTCATTTTTTGTTCGGAGACACTTTTGAAAGTTTTTCTTGGAGCATTGTGTAGGTCTCGAACTTACGAGTTCATAGACAGACGGCACACGGAAAACGGAGTCCGAATGAGGGAGTTATGGGTCTAGAAGCTTCAAGTAGTTTGGTGATTTTGAGCTGAGACATTTTCAGCATTTTATTTCCTTATTTCTCCCGATATTTCTGGATATTTTCCCATCCTTATCTCTCCATCTCTCTCTCTCTAATCTTCTCCCTCCCAAAACTGTGAAACAAAGATGTAACGACCCGTATTTTTGAATTAAGTGAATTTCGTAATTTATTCTAGGAAATGACGATTTTACCCTTATGTTTCATATGGGCTCGGAAGTCACTTTTTGTTTAGAGACATTGTTGGTGGTTTGTCATGGGCCATTGCGTAGGCCTCGAACTCACGAGTTCGTAGACAAGCGGCACGAGGAAAATGGAGATCCGATGAGAGAGTTAAGGTTCAGGGGCAATTTAGTAATTTTGCTGGTAAGATATTTTTTAACCAAACTCTCTAGATTTTTCTTTCACTTTGCTTCTTCTCTCTCCCCGTGATCTCTCTCTCATTCCAGCATGAACAACAAACCCTCAAAATTTGATTTCGCGATTTAGGCCAAACCAATACCCACCAATCACACCATCATCTTCCTCAATTCATTCTAAGCTCAACCATACTCACCATCGAGGTTGGCAGCGCCAGAGGAAGGAGTTGTGAAGGTGAACAGTACCACCGTATCTTTTCGGCCATTTTCTGGCCACTACAGGTAATGGATTTAAATTCTAACTTCATATTTGGATTCCTTGGCTCTAATAGATAGATTTCCATTATTAGAATAACAAATTTAGTTGAGATATGAGTGAGTTATCAAGCTTTGAAAATAGGATGGTTATGGAGGAAATCTGACGAATGAACAATCCTCGAGTTAGAGGAAGAAGGAGAGGACAAGCTGCAATCGCGGATGCAGGCGCGTGGGGGAGGAAGTCTTGGCCGTCCACCGGTGCGTGGGGCTTCCCCTCGAGTTCCAACAAACACGCGTTTTCATGATTTCGACGTTTTGGACCTGTTGGCGTAGGTTTCCGGTCAATCTGACATCATTTAGGGGTAGTTTTGGGCGTCCGAAGTGACTACGTTTCTAGTTAGGACGCGTGTATACCTCCCGGGGTTTAAGGGGTTAGATTTTAGACTTATAATCACAATTTAATAATGCCACGTATCGTTTTGACATGCGTGGTTGCTCTGAAGGTCACAAGGGACCGATTAGCTTGAAATTAGGCTGGGTTGGGCCTCGAGATGAGGGGACTTCACTTCCTAAATGGAAATGCATGCATATTATTATGTTTTCAGTATTTTATATTTACTTACAAATTTCAGGAATTATATGGAAGGATTATTTAGTATTCTTATGAGTCCTGGGAATTTTTAGAAATCATTATAAGTGTTTATTTTCGTTCTAAGCACTGGGAACAATGGATAGTGATTTTTACTTGATTATCCACTAATTTTGGATTTAGTATTAATTATGGATTTCAATAATGGTTTAGGGAAACTATTTTAAAATGGACTTGGAATTAGGCTCGGGAAGGTGATTTTATTGATTCCAGCTTATGAATTTTAGGCTGATGCCTAGGGTTATGTATTTGGGCTTAGGCCTAGGTATTTGATGGTTTGGGGGTTTTGGCCCAGGATGGTGGGTTAGGCTTTGGCCTGGAGGGAGGGCTGGTGGGACTTTTTTGGTAATTGGTGAGGTATGTCAGGGAGGATTCCCTCATACGCTCGGTGGGGCATGTCAGGGAGGATTCCCTCATACGCTCGGCGGGGTATGTCAGGGAGGATCCCTCAAACGCCCGGGGAGATGTGAGGAATGTCGGGGAGGATTCCCTCATACGCTCGGTGGGGTATGTCAGGGAGGATTCCCTCAAACGCCCAGGGAGATGTGAGGTATGTCGGGGAGGATTCCCTCATACGCTCGGTGGGGTATGTCAGGGAGGATTCCCTCATACGCTCTGGGAGATGTGAGGTATGTCAAGAAGGATTCCCTCATACGCTCGATAGGGTATGTAGGGGAGGATTCCCTCATACGCCCTGGGAGATGTAAGCTATGTTAGGGAGGATTCCCTCATACGCTCAGTGGGGTATGTCAGGGAGGATTCCCTCATACATCTGGGGAGATGTGAGGTATAGGATTCCCTTATATGCCTAGGGAGATGCGAGGTACGAAATGGAGGATTCCCCCATACACGGTATGATATGAGCTATGTCATGGAGGATTCCATCATAGGCTCGAAGAGGTGCGAGCTACGACTCGGGATGACGGCTACAGCCGGGATATCGAGGTAAGGGCTCGGGATGACGACTACGGCCAGGATTTCAAGCTATAGCTCGAGATGATGACTTTGACCAGCTTACAGATATGGCGAGCACAGTTAAAGATAATGTGGATTCCACTGAGGTGAATCAATTGGATTATGATAAGTTATATTTACTTATATGCGGATATTGTTGCATGTAAGGATTGATAAAGGAGTGAGATACGATAACCGAGGGTTAAGCTGGCTGATATGAGTTGACGACGACTTTCACAGGCTTTGATCCGTGATCGAAGCACCTGTGAGCAAATGCTTGTTACCATGGTCAGTAGGTTGGTGTGGGCGGTGACCCGGATTGATGAGTTATGATTGGTTCGCACGAGTACGACATTTCAGTTATTTAATATCGTCTTGAGAGACGAGGTTATAGTTGTGGATATACGGGGCTGGGTGTGACACTATTTGATTTGTTTTATATCCTTTGTCTGACAGGTGGAAGACGGTTCAACCAAAGTACATGGCATATTCTGCCAGATTTTAGGTAAAATTCACGTGAAGTGTTTATTTCACAATAAGGGTATTCCAGGCATTAACTTGAGATGTCAGAGGTTGTGTAACGACCCGGACCAGAAATTAAATTATTTTGAGAATTCGACGATTTTACCCTCGATTTTAGACGGGTTCGGGAGTCACTTTTTGACTGGCAGTACTTTGGAAAATTTTTCTTGGGTCGTTGCGTAGGTCTCCAACTCATGAGTTCGTAGACAGGAGGCACGCGGAAAACGGAGACTCGGTGAGTTCGTTACGGGTCTAGAAGCTTCAGGGGCAGTTTGGTAATTTTGGAAAAGTTGGAACTATATAGGTGATATTTTTTCTCTCTCCTCGGAAAATTGGTCCGTCTCTCTCCTACCCGAATCCTCCCCGTGCGAACACCGAAGACCCATTTTCATCAGAGGGATTTCCATCTGATTCGACCGAAACCAAGGTCGGGAGAATCTTCCCCGGGACCCCACGAGCATTTTGGGGTAGTTATTGGAGCGGGAGCACCGCCGTAGGCGACAGATGGAGGAGGGAGGGAACCAAATCTTCTCGGCCATTTTTCCGGCCAAACCAGGTACGATCTCTGAACTTTGACCCCATATTTGGATTCCTGGTGAAAAGTAGATGAATTTAAATGTGTGGATTGTGAAAAACGGTCAAGAAATGAAGAAGTTAGAAAACCTTGAAAATCGACCGGAAATGGCGATTTTCGGCGAACCAGATGGCGGCGGAGGTGGCGGTCTGGTCATCTTCTCCGGCCAGCCTCCGACGACGGCGACGGCTGTCCGGTGGTCTTCTCCGGTGAGTCACCGGAGATCGGTCGGGTTGAGTGAATCGATCGGGTCGAGTGAACCGGTCGGGTCGAGTGAATCGGTATGGTCGAGTGAACCGGTTGGGTCGAGTTGGACCGGGTCAAGTTGAGCCGGACTGGGTTGGACCGGTCCAGGCGCGTGAACATTGTAGCAGGCGCGTGACCGGCGCGTGTTGGCGCGTGGGACCGTGTGCCGAACTTCCAGCGACGCGTGGCGGCGCGAGGGGCCGAGTCTGAGGTCACGGCGATGCGTGGTAACTAGTTTTTGACGTTTCGAATATGTTGGTACAGGTTTCAGGTTGATCGGACGTCGTTTAGAGGTCATTTTGGGCAAATCCAGCGGTAATAGTTGACTGTATTAGCGGATTTTGAGCTCGGAAAGTTAAGGTAGTTGGGTTATTATTGTGTTAGTAGTATTTGATGTAATTATGTGTGTGGTGATGAATGTTTGGTTGACTATTAATATATTTATAGAATTTATAATTGATTGCTGGACATTTGTTTTTCCAATATTTCAGTGAAAGTGTGTTGTGAGAAATGGCATGGTTGTTGGATTCGATTTTGATATTGTTTTGACGCGGTAATTATTTGAGTCCATGATTTGAAGTTGAAACCGTATTTGTGATTATAAAATACTTGATTTTTGATCCAATACCGATTTGAGGAGGCCAGGATCCGGGGCTAGGATCCGCTGAGACGGTGAACCCGGTGAACCTCCAAAATAAAGAATACCGATTTGAGGGGGGCCAGGATCTGGGCCAGGATCCGCTATTGGCGGTGAACCCGGTGAACCTCTGAGATAAACATTGATTGAGGGAGGCTAGGATCTGGGCCAAGATCCGCTATTGGCGGTGAACCCGGTGAACCTCCGAGATAAACATTGATTGAGGGAGGCTAGGATCCGAGGCAGGATCCGCTATTGGCGGTGAACCCGGTGAACCTCCGAGATAAACATTGATTGAGGTAGGCTAAGATCTGGGCCAGGATCCGCTATTGGCAGTGAACCCGGTGAACCTTCAATATAATTGGTTACTATTCTTCGAATAGCATCGAGAGTTTTACTCCGTTGGTTCGTTGAGTGCTCCGACTCTGGCATCGAGGAGTTTTGACTCCGTCGGGTTGCGAGGCTATTTATGCATAGTACAGAGAATTGTGATACAAGACTAGCACACCCCAAGGGATACCCTTGTGGCTAGGGATATGTCAGTCTAGGGATATGCCGACTGATGTGATATGATAGCCGAAGGTTATACCGGCTGATGATATGATATGATAGTCGAGGATACTTGCCGACTGATGTGATATCATAGTACAGAGAGTTGTGATACTTGACTAGCACACCCCAAGGGATACCCTGGTGGCTAGGGATATACCAGTCGAGGGATATGCCGACTGATGTGATATGATAGCCGAGGATATTTCCGGCTCTAATATGATTTGCCGACGCTTGTCATGGGCTTAATCAGCCTACGAAAATACTTCGTCATCCGGGTCAGTGGGTTGGTGTGGGCGGTGACCCAGAGTGACGAATTATTGTTGGTTCACAAATATCTGACTAGTCAGTTGTCTTGTGATATTCCAGTAGAGGTGTCAGCAGTGTCTGACCTAGTGACATTTGGTGTCAGAGGGTATTCCTATTTGGACCACCACTATTCCGAGGTCTTGGCTTTGACCTGTATGCTATCCTGCGTCTGACAGGTAGGAGTGGTCAGTAAGTATAGAGGTTCTATCGGGAACCCTGTAAGGTTTACTAAATATTTTTTTTGCAAGGATAAAGAGTATTCCTGGTATTTAATGTTTGAGGTAAATAGCTGTCAGACGGGATAAGGGTTCTTCCCGGGTTTCGAGGGAAAATTCAAGATGGGTCCTTACAGGTTGTCTGATGGGAGTAGTGCTTCTCATGAGTTTCGAGGGAAATTTGGGAGGGGTTCTGTCAAAAGAACACACACCACCCATCACCAAACCTTTCGGCCATTTGAGACCCAACCAAGGGCAGTATCACCTTCCTCTCTTCTTCACGCGCACAACCCTACCTTTATTGAGTTGTGAGGACTTCGGTGGACGGAGAAATAAAGGCCCAAAGTTTGACCAAAACTTCTAGCTCAATTTCCAGCCAACCAAGGTGAGGTTTCGCAGTTTTGACTTCATATTTGGATTCATTGGCTCGAGTAGAGGGATTTCCATTGTTAGAACATTGAATTTGGTTGCGAATTGAGAGAGATATTGAGGTTTGAAAAATCGGCTGGACATGGTGGATTTTGACTAGTGGTGTTGTAGCACCGGCATCGTATGGCAGGGGTGAGTACATTGTGCAGTTGTGAGTGGGGGGTACTCCGGGGCTCCACCGGCTCATGCCAACGCGTGGGGCCCTTCCCCGGGCTTCGGCGACTTATGTTATCATGCTTTCGACATTTCGGACCTTTTGGCATAGATTTCGAGACAATCGGAGTTCGTATAGGGTCTGTTTTAGACGTCCAAAGTCACGTTAAACGTGTTAGAATGCGCGTGTACTCCCGGGGTTTAGGGGGTTGGATTTTAGGTTTTTAATTATCGTTTAGTAATTGCAAATGTTACTTTTGACAAGCGATACCGCTCCGAGGACGGCGGAGGAGCTTACAGCTCAAGATTGAGTTTATTTGGACTTTCGATGAGTGGATTATAATGCATGCTTACGTATAACTTTTTAATAAGTTTTTATTAAATATGGAATATTGTGACTTAGAATAATTATTCCATATGGATTTAGTGTTTTTATGAATTTTTATTAATTTGGAATAATTTTTCTAATAATTTATTTTGGTTATGGGTTTTTAAAATACGTTTTTGAATTGACTTTGGGCATTAAACCCGGTTTCATGGATTTGGTGTTTATGAGTTTGAATTTATATTATTTTGACCCTGGTTATGCATATGGTTTTGGGCTTAGGCACGAGATTTTGACTTCAAGGATTTTGGGCTTTGGCCCAGGTTTTCTGGGATTTTGGCTTAGGCCCGATAAAAAGGTTTTCAATTTTGAATTTCAAATTTATATTACTATTTCTTCGTGTGACCATCCCCAGATATTATGATATTTCTCCGACACATGATGTCGATGTATTTTCCGTCATGTGCTCGTTGAGGGTTATTTCTCCGATACTTGACATCAAGGTATTTTCCGTCATGTGCTCGTTGAGGGTTATTTCTCCGACACATGACGTTGAGGTATTTTCCGTCATGTGCTCGTTGAGGGTTATTTCTCCGCCACATGACGTCGCGGTATTTTCCGTCATGTGCTCGTTGAGGGTTATTTCTCCGACGTATGGCTTCGAGGTATTTTCTGTCATACGTTTCTTGAGACTGTCTCCGTGTAGTACAGGGTTACGTCCGCATATGTTTGAGGTATTTTCGGATATGTGGAGAGTAGGTCATGCGTTGGGCCTCTCGGTTTCTAGCCATTGCTTTGAGGTATTTTTGGCAGTGGTTAGGAGGGCTTGTCCCCACGTTGGACGGTCCCGGATATCGAGCCACAGCTCGGGATTACACTAGGTCGATGGTGGGATGTTTTTAAAGTATTTAATTTCCATGTTTTCTTATGATTTTAATCTCCTTCGAGGAGGGTTTTCAAAGCATGGTTGTGGACCATAGGATATTTTCATTGCTCGTGTTTTCGCGGGTCCCGTCGGATTTTAAAATAAAAATGGTTTTCCGATAAGGTTTTTTGTAATTATTTTATTTAGTTAGCTATTTAGAAAGGATTTTATAGTATGCATGCATGGTTTTACTTACGGAGGGGGAAAAGTTATATTTTCTCGGAATTGGTGGTTTAAATTATTATTATTATTTTCTGTCCACTCATAGTTTTCCTCGTTTTGCGTCCCCTCATTGCCGTTGAAGTCGACGAGGGCACTTTCCAAGGTGGATGCATCACTTTTCGGCTGCGTTTTCTCTCTACTAGCTCCAAGTAGTGTTTGTGAGACTTGTAAACTTTATTCTCGCCTAGTTGCTTTGATTAACCATTTGGGAGTGGTTGTAATTATTTTCGTAGATTGATTGTCTTGGACCTGGAGTTGGTTAGTTATGAGTTAACCTGAACTATTTGGATATTATTCTTGAATTTGAATCGTTCGTCTGACAAGTGGAAGGCTGTTTGACTTATTTACAAGGGAGATTCTGCCGAATTTTTGGTAGAATTCTCGTAAGTCCTTGTGGGGCTGGTGAGGGAATTTCAGGAATTATTTTGAGATTTTCAGGTGTTGTCATACGGGAGCAGGATTCTCTTGGATTTCGAAGGGAAATTTGAGAGGGGTCCTGTCACCCTAATGTTAGTTCCTTAATGTGAGCTTGGCCCTTGATTTACATTGCTATGAATGCTGCATATAGTTTGGATTACTATGCTTAATGAACTTAGTTTATGTTATTGAGTTTTATCACCTTATTTTCATGACCTATTGATGACTAATTGCTTGTTTGATTGATAATCATCTTGTGATTTGTTGCATCATGGGTAGTGGCTTTACATGTTACTTGTAATCTAAACTCATGACAACCTAGGATAGCACCTCACTTTCTAGGGGTAGTGTGACAGCTCAGATTTCGCTAGCTTTGTGCTTAATGCATTCCTTTGAATAATTGAATAGACGTGGTAGTGAGTTTGAGAAACTTGGCACATACAAACTAAGAAGGAAATAAAATTAGTGAAGTAAGCTTTGACCAGACCTTTGCATGGTCATTGTAACGACCCGGACCAGAAATTAAATTATTTTGAGAATTGGACAATTTTACCCTTAGTTTTAGATGGGTTCGGGAGTCACTTTTTGACTGGCAGTACTTTTGGGAATTTTTATTGGGTCGTTGCATAGGTCTCGAACTCACGAGTTCGTAGACAGGCGGCACGCGGAAAACGGAGACCCGATGAGTTCGTTACGGGTCTAGAAGCTTCAGGGGCAGTTTGGTAATTTTGGAGAAGTTGGAACTATATAGTAGATATTTTTTTCTCTCCTCGGGAGATTGGTCAATTCGGTCTCTCTCTCTCCTACCCGAAAACCCCCCCCGTGTGAACAAGGAAAATTGATTTTCATCGGATGGATTTCGATCCGATTTGAGCAAAACCAAGGTCGGGAGGATCTTCCCCGGGACCCCACGAGCATTTTGGGGTAGCTATTGGAGTGGGAGCACCGCCGTAGGCGACGAACGGAGGAGGGAGGTGAACCGAACCTTCTCGGCAGTTTTCCGGCCAAACCAGGTACGATCTCGGAACTTTGACCTTATATTTGGATTCCTGGTGAAACGTAGATAAATTTTCATGTGTAGATCGTGAAAAACGGTTAAGAAATGAAGAAGTTAGAAAACCTTGAAGTTTCGGCCGAAAATGGGGGATTCCGGCGAACGAGACGGCGGCGGAGGTGGCTGTCCGGTCATCTTCTCCGGCCAACCTCCAGCGACGGTGACGGCAGTCCGGTCGTCTTCTCCGGTGAGTCACTGGTGACCGGTTGGGTTGAGTGAACCGGTCGGGTCGAGTTGAATCGATCGGGTCGAGTTGGACCGGGTCAGGTTTAGCCGGACTGGGTTGGACCGGTCCAGGAGCGTGAACACTGTAGCAGGCGGGTGACCGGCACGTGAGAGCGCGTGGGCGCGTGTGCCGACCTTCCGGTGGCGCGTGGAGCCGATACTGAGGTCACGGCGGCGCATGGTAACTAGTTTCGACGTTCCGAATCTGTTGGTACAGGTTTTTAGGTTGATCGGACGTCGTTTAGAGGTTGTTTTGTGCAATCCCAGCGGTAATGATTGACCGTATTAGTGGGTTTTGAGCTCGGGAAGTCAAGGTAGTTGGGTCGTTATTGTGCATGTGTTGCATGGGCTAGAGCGTCCATGAATTAAGGGTTGGTTGATGTATGTGAGTGGACTGTTGTTTATAAACTGTAATGCATGCATCAATGTATCTTTGTTTACATATTTTTATGTATTGTTGCAATGATTTCCTGGACATTTATAAATGATTACTGGAGATATGTTTTCCACTATTTCGATTAAAGTATGATTTGAGAAATATCATGGTTTTGGACTCGATTTTGATAACGTTTTGACGTGGAAATTATTGAGTCAATGATTTGGGTTTTGACCCTGTTGTATGAGTTTATCGGATTTGGTTATATGTGAGGGAGGCCAGGACTCGGGACGAGGATCCGTTATTAGCGGTGAACCAGATGAACTTCCAAGATTAACATTGATTTGTGGGAGGCTAGGAATCGGGACGAGGATCCGTTATTAGCGGTGAACCCGGTGAACCTCCAATATAATGATATGTTATGATAGTCGAGATATATGCCGACTTATATGATATGATATGATGGTCGAGGATACTTACCGACTGATATGATATGATATGATAGTCGAGAGATGCCGACTGATATGTTATGATAGTCGAGAGATATGCCGACTGATATGATATGATACATGACTAGCACACCCCAAGGGATACCCTGGTGGCTAGGGATATGATAGTCGAGAGATGCCGACTGATATGTTATGATAGTCGAGAGATGCCGACTGATATGTTATGATAGTCGAGAGATGCCGACTGATATGTTATGATAGTCGAGAGATGCCGACTGATATGATATGATAGTCGAGAGATATGCCGACTGATATGATATGATATGATGGTCGAGGATACTTACCGACTGATATGATATGATATGATAGTCGAGAGATGCCGACTGATATGTCATGATAGTCGAGAGATATGCCGACTGATATGATATGATACATGACTAGCACACCCCAAGGGATACCCTGGTGGCTAGGGATATGATAGTCGAGAGATGCCGACTAATATGTTATGATAGTCGAGAGATGCCGACTGATATGTTATGATAGTCGAGAGATGCCGACTGATATGTTATGATAGTCGAGAGATGCCGACTGATATGATATGATAGTCGAGAGATATACCGACTGATATGATATGATATGATGGTCGAGGATACTTACCGACTGATATGATATGATATGATAGTCGAGAGATGCCGACTGATATGTTATGATAGTCGAGAGATATGCCGACTGATATGATATGATACATGACTAGCACACCCCAAGGGATACCCTGGTGGCTAGGGATATGATAGTCGAGAGATATGCCGACTGATATGTTATGATAGCCGAAGGTTATACCGGCTGATGATACGATATGGTAGCCGAGGGTATATCCGGCTCTAATATGAACCAGACGATAATTGTCATGGGCTTAATCAACCTATGAAAATACTTCGTCAGCCGGGTTTGTGGGTTGGTGTGGGCAGTGACCCAGACGGACGAATTATGGTTGGTTCACAAGTATTTGACAAGTCTGTTATCTTCTGGTATTCCAGTAGAGATGTCAGCAGTATCTGACCTACCGACTTTGGTGTCAGAGGGTGTTTCTATTTGAACCACCACTATTCTGAGGTCATGGCTTCGACCTGTATACTATCCTGCGTCTGACAGGTAGGAGTGATCAGTAAGTACAGAAGTTTTGTCGGGAACCCTGTAAGGTTTAACAAAAAAATTATTCCAGAACAAAGGGTATTTCTGGTGGTTAAATTTTGAAGTAAAGAGCTGTCAGACGGGATAAGGGCTCTTTCCGGGTTTCGAGGGAAAATTCGGGAAGGGTCCTTACAAGTGGTATTATGGTTGGTTCACAAGTATTTGACTAGTCTATTGTCTTGTCGTATTCCAGTAGAGATGTCAGCAGTGTCTGACCTACCGACTTTGGTGTCAGAGGGTGTTTCTATTTGAACCACCACTATTCTGAGGTCATGGCTTCGACCTGTATACTATCCTGCGTCTGACAGGTAGGAGTGATCAGTAAGTACAGAAGTTTTTTCGGGAACCCTGTAAGGTTTAACAAAAAAATTATTCCAGAACAAAGGGTATTTCTGGTGGTTAAATTTTGAAGTAAAGAGCTGTCAGACGGGATAAGGGTTCTTTCCGGGTTTCGAGGGAAAATTCGGGAAGGGTCCTTACAAGTGGTATAAGAGCTCTAGGTTAACTTCCTGCAGACTGCACACTTGTGTGCAAATTATTTATGGATTTCTGTTAACAAGATGCCTCCGAGACGTGAGTTTCGTCAACGGTCGGGGAATGGTGGAGATGACCATGAACCTGCAGTGGAGCCTGATTTGAGGCAGACACTGGAACAGCTGGGTCAGACTTTAGCTTCTGTACTCCAGGATAGAGCTTCTCATGAAGTCTCTGATATCGAGAGAGCCCAGAGACTAGGGGCGACGATATTTATGGGCGAGTCTAGTCCTGATGAGGTTGAGGAGTGGATTACTCGCATGGAGCGTGTGTTTTTTATTATGAGATGTCCTCTAGAGGAGAGTGTTGTTGGCTACATTTTTGCTAGGTGGTTCTGCTTACCACTGGTGGCACTCATTGGAGGTGTCAGGCTGGAATGTCCATACGCTTACTTGGCAGACTTTCCGGGAACGCTTCTTGGAGCAGTTTTACCCTCGCTCACACCGGAATGTTAAGGAGGCCGAGTTCTTGCATTTATAGCAAGGAGACATGACTGTGGCCCAGTATGAACAGAGATTCATAGCGCTGAGTCGTTTTGCACCGACTTTGGTGGCGGCCGAGTTAGACAAGTGCCACAGATTTGAAAGTGGACTGAGGAGTGAGATTCGGTCAGCAGTTACGTCTATGGATCACACTTCCTTGAGGACTTTGGCTGATGCTGCAGGTCGAGTAGAGTTGAGTTTGGGTTTCCCAATTCCGCAGCAGTACAATGGGTACAAGAGACGTCGAGATCACTGGACTGCCGGAACCTCTAGTCAAGGACCATCAAAAAGAGGCAGCCATAGTTCTGGATCTTCTGGGAATGCGAGATCTAGTACAGGGTGGTAGATCTAGTGGCTTCAGTGATTCCATTTGTTATTTCTGTGGGGAGACTGGTCACATCAAGAGATTATGTCCACAACGTCCTCCGGGAAGTAGTTCCTTTGGTCATGGTGCGACTGATCGTAGCCCGAGGACAGGAGAGATGTTTGATACTGCAACTGGGAGTCAGACCCATTTCAGTGGGGCTGGTAGTGCTAGTGGGACCAGCAGTGCTAGAGGCAGGTATGGGGATCGTGGTCGATCTTCGGGTACACCAGCTCGAGTTTTTACCATGACGCAACAGGAGGCTCGAGTAGCACCGGAGGTGGTCACGGGTATGTTATCTATTTTCAACCGCAATGCTTGTGTTTGATTAGATCCGGGTGCAACTTATTCTTTTATTTCTCGGGGTTTTACATTGTTTACGGATAGAGAATTTTCTCCGATTGGTTGGGACATGGGTATTAGTACTCCTACTGGGGATATGTTAGTGGCGAATCTCGTGATTCGCAGTTGTCCGGTGATGGTTGAAGGCCATGGTATGGAGGCAGATTTAATTCCCTTAGATATTTTTGAGTTTGATGTGATACTGGGGATGGATTGGTTGTCCATGCACCATGCCTCCATAGACTGTTACGACAAGACAGTAGTTTTTCGGAGTCCAGGATTACCGGAACTTACATTTCGGAGAGATAGTAGGGTACTACCCTATGGAGTGATATCAGCGTTGACCGTTGAGAGATTGTTGAGAAAAGGTTGTGAGGGGTATTCGGCTCACGTATCTAATTTACGGGATACTCTGATGAGAGTGAAGGATATTCCAGGGGTGAGTGAGTTCTCTGATGTGTTTCCAGATGATCTTCCAGGATTACCACCACACCGTGAGATTGAGTTCACCATCGAGCTTTTGCCAGGTACTTAACCTATCTCACAGGCACCATATAGGATGGCACCGGCAGAATTGCGAGAGTTAAAGACTCAGTTGCAGGACTTGGTGAAAATGGGATTTATTCGCCCAAGTGTTTCACCATGGGGTGCGCCGGTATTAATTGTGAGGAAAAAGGATGGTAGTCTGAGATTGTGTATCGACTACCGGCAGTTAAATAAAGTGACGGTGCAAATTCTGTATTTGAAGGAAAAGGTACTTCGCAGAAAGACTTTTCCTCTAGTTAAAGTGTTGTGGAGGAATTATAACGTGGACCAGGCCACGTGGGAAATCGCGGAACTAATGCGGGCACAATATCCTCATTTGTTTCATGGTTAGGAAAGAATTTCAAGGACGAAATTTCTTAAGGGGGGTAGATTGTAACGACCCGGACCAGAAATTAAATTATTTTGAGAATTGACAATTTTACCTTCAGTTTTGGACGGGTTCGGGAGTCACTTTTTGACTGGTAGTACTTTTGGGAATTTTTATTGGGTCGTTGCGTAGGTCTCGAACTCACGAGTTCGTAGACAGGCGGCACGCGGAAAACGGAGACCCGGTGAGTTCGTTACGGGTCTAGAAGCTTCAGGGGCAGTTTGGTAATTTTGGAGAAGTTGGAACTATATAGTAGATATTTTTCTCTCTCCTCGGGAGATTGGTCAATTCGGTCTCTCTCTCTCCTACCCGAAAACCCCCCCCCCCCCCCCCCCCCCCCCGTGTGAACAAGGAAAATTGATTTTCATCGGATGGATTTCGATTCGATTTGAGCAAAACCAAGGTCGGGAGGATCTTCCCCGGGACCCCACGAGCATTTTGGGGTAGCTATTGGAGCGGGAGCACCGCCGTAGGCGATGGACGGAGGAGGGAGGTGAACCGAACCTTCTCGGTTGTTTTTCGGCCAACCAGGTACGATCTCGGAACTTTGACCTCATATTTGGATTCCTGGTGAAACGTAGATAAATTTTCATGTGTAGATCGTGAAAAACGGTTAAGAAATGAAGAAGTTAGAAAACCTTGAAGTTTCGGCCGGAAATGGGGGATTCCGGCGAACCAGACGGCGACAGAGGTGGCGGTCCGGTCATCTTCTCCGGCCAGCCTCCGGCGACGGTGACGGCAGTCCGGTCGTCTTCTCCGGTGAGTCACCGGTGACCGGTCGGGTCGAGTGAACCGGTCGGGTTGAGTGAACCGGTCGGGTCGAGTTGAATCGATCGGGTCGAGTTGGACCGGGTCAGGTTGAGCCGGATCGGGTTGGACCGGTCCAGGCGCGTGACCGGCGCGTGAGAGCGCGTGGGTGCGTGTGCCGACCTTCCGGCGGCGCGTGGAGCCGATACTGAGGTCACGGTGGCGCGTGGTAACTAGTTTCGACGTTCCGAATCTGTTGGTACAGGTTTGAGGTTGATCGGACGTCGTTTAGAGGTTGTTTTATGCAATCCCAGCGGTAATGATTGACCGTATTAGCGGGTTTTGAGCTCGGGAAGTCAAGGTAGTTGGGTCGTTATTGTGCATGTGTTGCTTGGGCTAGAGCGTCCATGAATTAAGGGTTGGTTGATGTATGTGAGTGGACTGTTGTTTATAAACTGTAATGCATGCATCAATGTATCTTTGTTTACATATTGTTATGTATTGTTGCAATGATTTCCTGGACATTTACAAATGATTACTGGAGATATGATTTCCACTATTTCGATTAAAGTGTGATTTGAGAAATATCATGGTTTTGGACTCGATTTTGATAACGTTTTGACGTGGAAATTATTGAGTCAATGATTTGGGTTTTCACCCTGTTGTATGAGTTTATCGGATTTGGTTATATGTGAGGGAGGCCAGGACTCGGGACGAGGATCTCTTTATTAGCGGTGAACCCGATGAACTTCCAAGATAAACATTGATTTGTGGGAGGCTAGGACTCGGGACGAGGATCCGTTATTAGCGGTGAACCCGGTGAACCTCCAATATAATGATATGTTATGATAGTCGAGATATATGCCGACTTATATGATATGATATGATGGTCGAGGATACTTACCGACTGATATGATATGATATGATAGTCGAGAGATGCCGACTGATATGTTATGATAGTCGAGAGATATGCCGACTGATATGATATGATACATGACTAGCACACCCCAAGGGATACCCTGGTGGCTAGGGATATGATAGTCGAGAGATGCCGACTGATATGTTATGATAGTCGAGAGATGCCGACTGATATGTTATGATAGTCGAGAGATGCCGACTGATATGTTATGATAGTCGAGAGATGCCGACTGATATGATATGATAGTCGAGAGATATGCCGACTGATATGATATGATATGATGGTCGAGGATACTTACCGACTGATATGATATGATATGATAGTCGAGAGATGCCGACTGATATGTCATGATAGTCGAGAGATATGCCGACTGATATGATATGATACATGACTAGCACACCCCAAGGGATACCCTGGTGGCTAGGGATATGATAGTCGAGAGATGCCGACTAATGTGTTATGATAGTCGAGAGATGCCGACTGATATGTTATGATAGTCGAGAGATGCCGACTGATATGTTATGATAGTCGAGAGATGCCGACTGATATGATATGATAGTCGAGAGATATGCCGACTGATATGATATGATATGATGGTCGAGGATACTTACCGACTAATATGATATGATATGATAGTCGAGAGATGCCGACTGATATGTTATGATAGTCGAGAGATATGCCGACTGATATGATATGATACATGACTAGCACACCCCAAGGGATACCCTGGTGGCTAGGGATATGATAGTCGAGAGATATGCCGACTGATATGTTATGATAGCCGAAGGTTATACCGGCTGATGATACGATATGATAGCCGAGGGTATATCCGGCTCTAATATGAACCAGACGATAATTGTCATGGGCTTAATCAACCTATGAAAATACTTCGTCAGCCGGGTTAGTGGGTTGGTGTGGGCAGTGACCCAGACGGACGAATTATGGTTGGTTCACAAGTATTTGACTAGTCTGTTATCTTCTGGTATTCCAGTAGAGATGTCAGCAGTATCTGACCTACCGACTTTGGTGTCAGAGGGTGTTTCTATTTGAACCACCACTATTCTGAGGTCATGGCTTCGACCTGTATACTATCCTGCGTCTGACAGGTAGGAGTGATCAGTAAGTACAGAAGTTTTGTCGGGAACCCTGTAAGGTTTAACAAAAAAATTATTCCAGAACAAAGGGTATTTCTGGTGGTTAAATTTTGAAGTAAAGAGCTGTCAGACGGGATAAGGGCTCTTTCCGGGTTTCGAGGGAAAATTCGGGAAGGGTCCTTACAGTCATCATATTCACACTTTTCATAGCAATTGAATCAATGAAATCTTGTGAGGAACTTAATTTGGTTAGTGGTGGATAGTTAGTGTTCAGTCATTATTTATGCATCAGTTTGATGTCACCTAGTGCCCTTTTTACTTGTCTTTTGACTAATTGCGTGAATTCCATAGTAGAAAATGATCAATCTTGTTAGGCTTGTTCAGAATTCGAAAGATAGGTTAATTCTGAGAACAATGCAAAAAGAATGGTTCAAATCGGAGTTGTAACAAAGGAGCTGTCTCAAGTTGAAGTTCGAGCCTTGAAAAGGTCCTAAACAGAGTCTTGACTACTGCCAGGACGTGCCAAAACCAAGCACAGGACGCGCCCTAAAAACGTGTCCCTGAGACATCCCTTATGCCGTAATCCGAGCCTCAATCGGGCCCAAAATCTTGTCCCTGACATGGCCCTTAGACACCTAATCTGCGCCTAAATCGAGACCTCTGACACTCCAAGACGTGTCCTCGATGAGCCCCTAAGAAGTCCGTGACAAGTTCCTTTGTGCCCTAAACGGAGTCCAGGACATGTCACATGACTCGCACCTAGACGTGCCTCCGCAAGAGCTGAGTGCGCCCTAATCCATGCTAGGATATGTCTCGTGACATGAGCCTAGTCCCCCTGAAAACAAGCTCCAGACAAGCCCTCGTCGTGCTAGACAGAGGCCCGTGACATGTCTTTGGACATGTTCAAGTAGGACAAAACATGTCACTACCTACCTATCGGTGGAACCAAGTAAGCCAACGACCATAGTTGAACTTCAAACAATATTTTTAAGTGAAAGACATGAGAAGGCACGCCCAGAACTTGCCAGGACCTGTCCATGGCTTGTTCTGCCCTAAAAGACCTCGGTTGCGCCCTAATTTGATCAGTTTGGGCTTTTGACTGTTCTAACAATTTTCAAGCAGGCAGAAGCCCAGAACCAAGCTGGATACAATATGTGGATATGAGAATAGTGGATTGGCCCAGCAGAACATTCCCAAGACCTGTTCATGGCACATTGTGCCCTGTTTTGAGGCCCAAGGATGCCAAAATGACGTCATCCCGTGTCATTGGTGTCTAGGGTTGGCCCAGCCCATTCCTACACGTCTTTGCAACTCTAAGTGACTCTCAAAAGCTACCTTGCTGCCCAAGGAATCCAAAATGTAACGACCCGGACCAGAAATTTAATTATTTTGAGAATTGGACAATTTTACCCTCAGTTTTGGACGGGTTCGGGAGTCATTTTTTGACTGGCAGTACTTTTGGGAATTTTTCTTGGGTCGTTGCGTAGGTCTCGAACTCACAAATTCGTAGACAGGCGGCACGCGGAAAACGGAGACTCGATGAGTTCGTTACGGGTCTAGAAGCTTCAGGGGCAGTTTGGTAATTTTGGAGAAGTTGGAACTATATAGCAGATATTTTTCTCTCTCCTCGGGAGATTGGCCAATCAGTCTCTCTCTCCTACCCGAAAAACCTCCCCGTGCGAACACCGAAGACCTCCCTTCATCGGATGGATTTCGATCCGATTTGAGCGAAACCAAGGTCGAGAGGATCTTCCCCGGGACCCCACGAGCATTTTGGGGTAGCTATTGGATCGGGAGCACCGCCGTAGGCGACAGACGGAGGAGAAAGGTGAACCGAGTCTTCTCGTCCATTTTTCGGTCAAACCAGGTACGATCTCGGAACTTTGACCTCATATTTGGATTCTTGGTGAAAAGTAGATGAATTTCCATATGTAGATCGTGAAAAAGGGTTAAGAAATGAAGAAGTTAGAAAACCTTGAAGTTTCGGCAGGAAATGGGGGATTCCGGCGAACCAGATGGCGGCGGAGGTGGTGGTCCGGTCATCTTCTCCGGCCAGCCTCCGGCGACGGTTACGGCAGTCCGGTCGTCTTCTCCGGTGAGTCACCGGTGACCGATCGGGTCGAGTGAACCGGTCGGGTTGAGTGAACCGATCGGATCGAGTTGGACCAGGTCAGGTCGAGCCAGACCGGGTTGGGCCGGTCCAGGCGCGTGAACACTGTAGCAGGCGCGTGACCGGCGCGTGTGCCGACCTTCCGGCGGCGCGTGGGGCCGAGACTAAGGTCACGGCGGCGCGTGGTAACTAGTCTCGATGTTCCGAATCTGTTGGTACAGGTTTCAGGTTGATCGGACGTCGTTTAGAGGTCGTTTTGGGCAATCCCAGCGGTAATGATTGATCGTATTAGCGTGTTTTGAGCTCGAAAAGTTAAGTTAGTTGGGTCATTATTGTGCATGTGTTCCTTGAGCTAGAGCGTCCATGAATTAATGGTTGGATGATGTTTGTGAGTGGACTTTGGTTTTATAAACTGAACTGCATGCATCAAAATATCTTTGTGTAAATACTGTTATGTATTGTGGCATTGAATTTCCGGATTTTAGAAATGATTACTAGACATGTTTTCCACTATATTAGTTAAAGTGTGATTCGAGAAATATCATGGGTTTTGGACTCGGTTTTGCTATCGTTTTGACGTGGAAACTATTGAGTCAATGGTTTGGGTTTTCACCCAGTTGTATGAGTTTATCGGGTTTGGTTAGATTTGAGGGAGGCTAGGACCCGGGACTAGGATCCGTTATTAGCGGTGAACCCGGTGAACCTCCAAGATAAATATATTTGAGGAGGACCAGGACCCGGGACTAGGATCCGTTATTAGCAGTGAACCCAGTGAACCTCCAAGATAAATGATAGTCGAGAGATATGCCGACTGATATGATATGATAGTCGAGAGATATGCCGACTGATATGTTATGATAGTCGAGAGATATGCCGACTGATATGATATGATAGTAGAGAGACATGCCGACTGATATGTTATGATAGTCGAGAGATATGCCGACTGATATGATATGATAGTCGAGAGATATGCCGACTGATATGATATGATAGTCGAGAGATATGCCGACTGATATGATATGATACAGGACTAGCACACCCCAAGGGATACCCTGCTGGCTAGGGATATGATAGTCGAGAGATATGCCGACTGATATGATATGATAGTCGAGAGATATGCCGACTGATATGATATGATACAGGACTAGCACACCCCAAGGGATACCCTGGTGGCTAGGGATATGATAGTAAAGAGATATGTCGACTGATGTGATATGATAGCCGAATGTTATACCGGCTGATGATACGATATGATAGCCGAGGATATTTCCGGCTCTAATATGAGCCAGACGACAATTGTCATGGGCTTAATCAACCTATGAAAATACTTCGTCAGCCGGGTCAGTGGGTTGGTGTGGGCGGTGACCCAGAGGGACGAGTTATGGTTGGTTCACAAGTATCTGACTAGTCTGTTGTCCTCTGGTATTCCAGTAGAGATGTCAGCAGTGTCTGACCTACTGATATTTGGTGTCAGAGGGTATTCCTATTTGAACCATCACTATTCCGAGGTCTTGGCTTTGACCTGTATACTATCCTGCGTCTGACAAGTAGGAGTAATCAGTAAGTACAGAGGTTTTGTCGGGAACCCTGTAAGGTTTATTAAAATTTATTCAAGAACAAAGGGTATTTCTGTATAATTATTTTGAGGTAAAAGAGCTGTCAGACGGGATAAGGGTTCTTTCCGGGTTTCGAGGGAAAATTCGGGAAGGGTCCTTACACAAAATCCCTACCTTTTAGGGATGTGTCCCTGCCAAACTAGGATAGTAATATAAAGTCAGTTTTTAATTAGGATTTCTGCCCTAATGTATATGCTAATTTGTAGGGGTTTGAGTGGCCTATTTAAAGGACCCTAAGCCTCACAAGTTAGACACTGAGAACCCTAGCCGCATAAACCTTTATTTTACAGCTTTAAACAATTTTAGTTTTCTGTGCTGAGAGAGAGTTGAGCGTGGAGCCTTGAAGGAGCAGCCTTGGCGTGGTCCTTTTCCGTGCATCATCTTCAACAATCCCTTTTGTAGCTTTATTTTCATTGTTATATTTTAATTATGAATTCCATTATGCTTTGTTTTTCAATTACGGGTGAGAAGTCTTTTATAGACATAGGGCTGCTTAGAGCCCTAATCATGAGGGTCGTTTGACATGATTTTGGCCCTTGATTTATACTGCTATGAATGCTGGATATAGTTGTGATTACTGCGCTTAATCTATGTTTATGTTTATGAGTTTGACTGGCTTATTTGCATGAGCTATTGATGAATGATTGCTTGTTAGATTGGTCATCTTCTTGTAATTGTTTGGCATCAAGTGTAGTGGCTTTACATATTACCTGTAATTCAACTCATGACAACGTAGGACTGCACATCACTTTTCTAGGGATAGTGTGGTGTCATTAAATTCTCTTCGTACTTCCTGCATAATCTTAATATCATTTGATAGGCGTTCTAGGTACTCATCCGGCTTAGAGCATGCTAAGTAAGAGAGAATAATATACGTGCAGTGGGCCTTAGTCGGACCTTTGCATGGGCATCATATTCAGAAGTTTCATAGCAATTGAATCTTGGAAATCATGTTAAGGACTTAATTGGTTGGTGGTGGATAGTTAGCCTTAATTCGCCTAGCCGTGTAATTTGTTTTCTTTTATTATTTTTGAGTCTTTTGCGTCAGTTAATTGAATCTGAATTCTAATTGGATAAACTGTTGAACAAGACCTCGAGGGATCGACCTTTGCTTGCCATTATATTATCTTAACCGATTTTGTATACTTGCAAAGAAATAACTAGATAGAATATGCCTCATTATTGTTGCTTGTTTGATTTCCTTTCAAGTTTTTAGCGCCATTTCCGGCGCGTGTCCCTTAAAGGTGTTCATTGAATTTAGATCCTTTTAATTCAGTTTTTTTGTCTTTTAGGTACATGTCAAGTGCATTTTCTAGTCATCAATTTGCATCCATACGAAGGCACACTAGAATTCATGGCCCCAAGGATCCTACCTTTGAAGCCTTCTGTCAAAGAGCCGACGATTAAGAAGAGAATTTGGCCATGCCGCAGCCTGCCATGTCCCAAACTATGCTGCAAACCTTGCCGCTCACTCAGGACATGGCATTGAACCCAACCGGATAGCAGAACTAGAACCATGTCACGCCCTAAGCTTAGTCGAGAGCCATGGCTCCGGCAGCACTACTGAGTGCCATGAAGCAACCACAAACTGTGCCGATGACCAGGCCAGGTCCCTTACCGCTAAACCAGACTCTACCCTAGACCTTGGGCATGTCCAAGGACACGTCCCTACATAACACCTAGCCGCGGACTGGACTCAACGATAGAATTCCTATTAATTATATTTCTTGATGCTCAAGTTATCACAAATTAAAGGACTTAGACTCTTAAATAAGAAAATAAAAGACACACACACACACACTAATTAGATATGCTTTGCCACTAGATAAAAGACTTTAAACAAAGACTACAAGGACTCTAAGTAAAGACACGGACAAAAGGGGGGTTTTGAGTTGAAAGATGCTATGAAATAAAGAAACTTGTAATGTAAGAAAGCAATAAACAAATAAAGGTTGTTAACAATGTAAATGGGCAAGTTAAGGCAATCCCCATCCACACCTAACTGCAACGTTTTCCAACTTGGTTTGCATGGTTCAATTACTACGTTGACTTCTTGGTCTAGTGCCCATGCAAGAGGTCTCTTAAGCCCACTCTCACACATTCATTCCTTCTTACTTGGTATGTTTAGTTCTCTTAAGCCACTAAAATTTTAATCAATTATGCAATAGTTCTCTTAAGATTATGTCACAAGTCTCTTAAGCTATTATAACACAACATAAAGTAATTGAATGACACTACACTAACCCTAGAAAGTGATGTGAAATTCTAGGAATGTCATGGATCTCTTCACAGATTATTTTTACTATAATCCTTGATGAAAAATCATCTTTTAAGTCATGCAAATAAAGTGATCAGTTTTCTGAACACAACATAGTCGCAATTAATATAGTCAATCAATGTACAAAGGCAAACATAATAATCGAACCAAGAGCCAAAACCAAATTAATGGCTAGAGTTTCAAGATCAGCCCAAACTTAAAAGTAACTACTCACTACGCATAATGAAAAGCATAAAATTGAATTGTCTATATAATATTATGTGAGGGCGTCGTCCCTAAAACACTGGACAAGGCCCCCTTTTTATATAGCAAAGTCGAGCCTTGTCTTATAAGGAATCCAAATACTAATCCAAGTGAAACTTGGAATCCGGAATCCTAATTCTAAATATAGACCGTAAAGTGATTCCTTGCCTCCTAAGGACAAGGATTAAATTCAAACAATTAATTAAATAAACAAATCCTAAAAACATGGAATAGAGGTCAGAACGCAAGCTTACTTTGGTGTGAACACAAGCTGTCAAAGGGTATCCTGGCAGCCTGCGTGTGGTCCCGCGGGCTTCATGCAGGATTTGCTTGGTCTTGAAGAAATCTGGAATGTTCTGGGAATGACCTAGGAATGACTTGGGATGATTATGAAATTATCTTGAAGTTGACCATTAGCCCGCGGGATTCGCTTAGGCAGATCCTAGGTTAGGTGCTGGAAAGTTGGTGGCAAGCCCTAGACAAGCCCTAGGCGAGGCCAGGCGCGCCTTGCCATGTCTTTAGCTTTAAAATCACCTTAAACACTTGTATTTGTACATTGGCTCGATTGGAAGTTCTTAGGTTGGTCAAGGACCTGTTTTGGCACAAATCTAGTCGAGGTGCTGGTCCTGTCTTGTGCGTGTCAAGGACACGATATGGGGCTCCTCCTGGGCACTCGAGGGCACGCCTTGGCGAGGCAAGGGGACACAATCTACGACTTCGCTTGTGGGACTTGGATGGTCTGATTTGCAATACTTGATCTGCGGCCTAAATAGGGCGCACTGACACGTCCTGAGACATGTCTAGGACCCAATATTGAATTGAGGACAACTCCTTCATTTTAACTCCGATTTGAGCCATTATTTTTCCCGTCTTCTTAGAATTAGGTTATCTTTCCAAATCCTGCACATGTTTTACAAACATCACTTTCTACTATGGATGACACAAATGCAATCAAAATACAAGTAAAAGGGCCAAATATGACATGAAATACATGTAGGAATTATGGCTTAACACATGCTGCAAAAGCTTGAAATCACATTGCCATTCCACAAACTCGTCAAGCATATGCCAATCTTTGCCAAACTTTTGAAGAACATTGTTTTTGGAAAATGTGGAGTTGCAACAACCATCACTCTAGACGTCAATTCAGCCACTCTTATTGCTCTGCATGGCGTGCCACCCAAGGTTGAGCATCCAGACCCTCTTTTCCTCCCTTGTGTCATCAAAGAAAAATGATTTAATCACTGTCTCTGTGATACAGGGGCTGCAGTAAGTATCATGTCCTACCATGTGTTTCAATCCTTAAACTTAGGATAGTTAAAACCTACTGATTTATGCATTAGATTAGTTGATTCAGCTGTAACTACTCTAATGGGTGTGATTGAGGATGTAAGTGAGCAGATAGGGGATGTTTGCATTGTTGCAGATTTTTAAGTCCTAAGGATAGAGAAGCCTGGTCCAAGTGACGATCCACCACTGAGTTTTGGCCGACCCCTATTAGCCACGGTGGATTGTGACATCAACATAAAATGATGAACGGTGGCCATAAGAACTCTTGATGCCAACATGAGTTCAAATATCAGAATGCTCAATGCCATGCCCTCCCTGCCACCGTGCAAACAGGCCCCAAAGGGGGACCTCCCACTCACGATCATGGGACACGCACTTCTTCATATGGAGCCTCCTCCGCCGGCATTAGGGCCTTCCCCATGACATCTCACATCTACACGTTTAGGTAAGAGACAAACCTTTCAGTTCTTACTTTTTGCCCACTTGGATGGCAGCTAGTTTGTGCAGATGATCAGGGAGCAACTGCATACGGGTGTTCATGACCTTCCCCTCATGGCCAAATAACCTTTGCCTTCTATTAAGGGTCCACCTCCACACGAGTGGGAACTGCAGGTGACAAATCAACCCACGACAGTCCGTGCACTTAAACAACCACTAGGCACTTGACATGCTAACCATGTCTTTCCCAGACGTTAAATAAAGCACTCCTAGGAGGAAACCTAGCCTTGGTTTTTGTCTACTCTCACTCTACTATTCCTGCCATACTGCACTCTCTGAACCTTCATCCTGTTTTGGTTATGCTTATTGCTTATCACATTTAGTGCAATGTTCAGTTTAGGTTTGGGGGTGTGGATTGAAATTTTGCATATAGCAACAATTAGGTTTTGGGGTGCTATACGGCCAGAAAATTTAAATTGAAGTTCGAGTTAGTAGTTTAAGTTTGCTAGTGATAGTACTTTAACTTGTTAATAAGGGTGTACATGGTGTGTTAACTATCTTTATTCTACTAAGAGTCATACCATAGTCAATGAGTTCATAACTCGCACTTCACAATGCCATGTTTTAAGTGATTAAGTGAACATAACAACTAAATCTGAGTGAACTTTAGAAAATTAGTAGAGACTACCCTGTGAGATCCTTGAGCCGTATTGCCATTCTTTCAGTGGGATTTACAATGTTTCTACTCTTAAAGCTCTCTTCACTTTTGTTCTTAAAATTTGATCTCATTACATCATATTTGCATTGAACTAACATCTTATAGATACTCTTGATTTGATGTGTGGTTTGCCATAAGAAGTGATGTAGACTATGTGTGCTTAACCTCCTAAAGGCCATATCCTACCTTGTTGTGTGCGCCCTGAGCCCCTTTGAAGCCAAACACACAATCCTTTTTCTTTCATCACCCAAAAGATAATCTTCCGAAAATACTCAACCATTCAAATAAGCCATACCCTATAACCTAAGTTGGTGCTAAGGATGTCCAACATGAGGGTGATGGTGAGAAGGTGGAACCAAATGAAGTGCTGCCCAATTCCATGAATATATCGTCACTATCAAAGTGGTGGAAGTTCAAAATTTTGAAAGTTACGTGAAAAGCTTACAAAGGAAGCTCTACAAGGAATGAGGAAATCATTGAATGATCTTGGGTCAATTCAGAAAAAAAAAACAAATGAAAAGATTCAAAAAGAAAAGAAATTAGAAAAAAAAAAGTGAAAAAGAAAAGAAACATTGAATTGATCCAAGTGAGCCAATGCACTGCAAAGAACCTCAAAAAAATCCATCAAGAGCCGTGGGCCTTTGGCAAGATTTAGATAAGAAGTTCCATGTTCAAGCCGTGCCCTTTTACTCCTTGGCACAACTCAGGTTCTTTGAATCCAATCCCTCATTTCTAAACCCATGCGCTTAGCCCCATTACAACCTAACTGGAAGACCTAACTGATCTTATGGACAATTATGCTGAGGATTAAGGTACGTATCTATGTTCTTAAAGTTCAATTCCTTTCATGAGATTTTAACTCCATAAAGTGCTATTCTTCATTGCTACTCATATGAGATTAAATTTGAATTCCATGACATCAACTCCATCACATATGCTTAGTTAAAAGCCTAGGATTCTTGTGTGAATTGAGAGTTTCCTAGTGAGGATTAGAGTCGAGGAGAAATCTTTCGAGAGCACTTGGATGAAGTTGTTTTTAACATGGTCTCCTGAAATTTTGGCACTTGCACTTACACAGGACACTCCCAGCATGTCTACTAACTTTGATTCTTATTAACTTGTTAAAAGTGTTTTCTCTAGCATTGTAGTTGTCTATGTGAAACGTTTGTGGGAATAATTGTTAAGCCATAGATGTTACACATGTTTCATGTCATATTGCCCCTTTCCTTGTTGTTTGTGTAATTTCATGTCATCCCCAGTAGAAGTGATGCTTTTGTGATAAATGTACATGATTTAGAAAGATAACATAATTCTAATAATACTGGAAAATGAATGGTCCAAATCAGAGTTCAAATGAAGAAGATATCCTCAATTCAATATCGGGTCCTAAACCGAGCACAAGGACGTGCCAGTGCCCCCTAATTAGGGCGCAAGTCAAGGACTTCACATCGAGCCATGCGGGTCCTAAAACCGTGTCTCAGGACCAGCAGGGCATGTCCTAGAAGAGCTAAGTTTAGAGCCAAGACATGTCAAGTCATCTCTCAAGAACTCCCCATTTGAGCCCATGATCGTGTCCCAAACATGTCCAAGATACCAAGTACCGAATTCCAAGACTGCGACCAAGACGTGCCCTTGAGTGCCAGAATGCGCGAAGGCATGTCCTCCGGAATGCTAAGTTCCAGGTTGAGGTTCCAATCAGATGTGGAGAAGGCACGCCAAAATGAAGTTCATGCCCGTGTCCCTGACAAGTTTCTAAGACAAGTCCCAGCTGCTGAGACTAGGCGCAACTGAGCCCAAATTCGAGTTCCAAAACTGCGCTTAAAAGTTTCTATATAACTCGACAGGTTCAGGTTAGGTCATGGACATGACCCGATAAGAACCAATAAGGCCATCTTTGTGCCTACAACTAATTGACCGAGACACGGTGCATTTTCAAACTCGTTGGCATGTTTAGAAGCTATTCAAGTGCTCAGGCGCGCCTTGGCACGATGGTGATGTCTTTTGAGCCAAGTTCCAAGTTTTCAACGCTTGCCCTAGGGCCTGCCCAGATTCCAGCCTGTCTGCCCATCAGCCAGCTTGTGTTTCCACCTGCCAGCTTGCATTCACACTCCCAGTCGTGTTTGATTGGTTCTCATAGATTCTAGGGACTATGTAATTACTTCAAAGTACAATGAGCATTCTAGAATACTCTAAGCTAGGGTTTCTAATTCTATTCCTTGTAGGACAAGGTTTTTCCTTGTCTATAAAAAGGAAGCCTTTGTATAGTGTTTGACACACCATCTTAGACACTTTGCTTATTTTTTTGAGCAATTAACGTGAGGCTTGTTCACGAAGACTCGGTTGTGTTCTAGGAGGATTGCTTGAAGCCATGCTTGGAGTTGGTTCTTCAGAGTATAATTGGGTTTAATCCATGCTAAGACATGTCCCGTGACATGACCCTGGTCCCCCAGAAAACAAGCTCCAGACAAACCCGTGGCGTTCCAGACAAAGGCCCGTGACATGTCTTTTGACATGTTCAAGTAGGCCAAAACATGTCATTGCCTACCTATCGATGGAACCAAGTAAGCCAACGACCATAGTTGAACTTCAAACAATGTTTTTAAGTGAAAGACATGAGAAGGCACGCCCAGAACTGGCCAAGACTTGTCCATGGCTTGTCCTGCCCTAAAAGACCTCGGTTGCGCCCTAATTTGATCCAGATTGGGCTTTCGACTGTTCTAGCAGTTTTCAAGCAAGCCGAAGCCCAGAACCAAGCTGGATACATTATGTGGATATTAGAATAGTGGATTGACCCAATAGAACATTCCCAAGACCTATTCATGGCACATTGTGCCCTGTTTTGAGGCCCAAGGATGCCAAGATGATGTCATCGCGTGTCCTTGGTGTCTAGGGTTGGTCCAACCCATTCCTACATGTTTTGGAAACACTAAGTAACTCTCAAAAGTTGTAACGACCCGGACCAGAAATTAAATTCTTTTGAGAATTGGACAATTTTACCCTCAGTTTTGGACGGGTTCGGGAGTCACTTTGTGACTGGCAGTACTTTTGGGAATTTTTATTGGGTCGTTCGTAGGTCTCGAACTCACGAGTTCGTAGATAGGCGGCACGCGAAAAATGGAGACCCGATGAGTTCGTTACGGGTCTAGAAGCTTCAGGGGCAGTTTGGTAATTTTGGAGAAGTTGAAACTATATAGTAGATATTTTTCTCTCTCCTCGGGAGATTGGGCAATCAGTCTCTCTCTCCACCTGAAACCCCCCCCCCCCCCCCCCCCCCCCGTGTGAACACAAAGACTTGATTTTCATCGGATGGGTTTCGATCCGATTCGAACAAAACCAAGGTCGGGAGGATCGTCCCCGGGACCCCACGAGCATTTTGGGGTAGTTATTGGAGCGGGAGCACCGCCGTAGGCGACAGACGGAGGAGGGAGGTGAACCAAACCTTCTCGGCCGTTTTTCGGCCAAACCAGGTAAGATCTCGGAACTTTGACCTCATATTTGGATTCCTGGTGAAGAGTAGATGAATTTCCATGTGTAGATCGTGAAAAACGGTTAAGAAATGAAGACATTAGAAAACCTTGAAGTTCGGCCGGAAATGGGGGATTCCGACGAACCAGACGGCGGCGGAGGTGGTGGTCCGATCATCTTCTCCAGCCAGCCTCCGACGACGGCGAGGGCCGTCCGATCGTCTTCTCCGGCGAGTCACCGGTAACCGGTCGAGTTGAGTGAACTGGTCTATTCGAGTGAACCGATCGGGTTGAGTGAACCGGTCGGGTCGAGTGAATCGGTCGGGTTGAGTGAACCGGTCGGGTCGAGTTGGACCGGGTCAGGTTGAGCCGGACCGAGTTGGACCAGCCAGGCGCGTGAACACTGTAGCAGGCGCGTGACCGGCGCGTGAGAGCGCGTGGGCACGTGTGCCGACCTTCCGGCGGCGCGTGGAACCGAGACTGAGGTCACGGCGGCGCGTGGTAACTAGTTTCGACGTTCCGAATCTGTTGGTACAGGTTTGAGGTTGATCGGACGTCGTTTAGAGGTTGTTTTGGGCAATCCCAGCGGTAATGATTGACCATATTAGCGGGTTTTGAGCTCGGGAAGTCAAGGTAGTTGGGTCGTTATTGTGCATGTGTTGCTTGGGCTAGAGCGTCCATGAATTTTGGATTGGGTGGTGATGGTAAGCGGACTTTTGATTTATAAATTGTAATGCATGTATAAATATCATTAATTTAATTACTGTGGTGTATGGTTGTATTTATAAATTGTAATGCATGTATTAATATCCTCGATTTAAATACTGTTGTGTATGGGTGCAATGATTACCTAGAATTTATAAATGATTGCTGGATATTTGTTTTTCCAATATTTCAGTGGAAGTGTGTTGTGAGAAATGATATGGTTTTTGGATTCGGCTTTGATATTGTTTGGACGTGGTAATTATTTGGGTACATGATTTGGAGTTGAAACCGTAATTGTGATAAATGATAAACAAAATATATACTTGATTTTGGATACAATATCGATTTGATGGGGCCTAGAAGCCGGGCCTTGGTTCCGTGTTGGCGGACTCCCGGTGAACCCCCAATATAAACAAAACTGATTTGATGGGGCCTAGAAGCCGGGCCTTGGTTCCGTGTTGGCGGACTCCCGGTGAACCCCCAATATAAACAAAACCGATTTGAGGGGGCCTAGGATCCGGGCCTTGGTTCCTTGTTGGCGGACTCCCGGTGAACCTCCAATATAAAAGGTGATTTTGCAGAGATTGTGGTCGAGTCCAAGTGATACATATTCTAGCACACCCCAAGGGATACCCTGGTGGCTAGGGATATGATAATCGAGAGATATGCCGACTGATGTGATATGATAGCCGAATGTTATACCGGCTGATGATACGATATGATAGCCGAGGATATTTCCGGCTCTAATATGAACCAGACGACAATTGTCATGGGCTTAATCAACCTATGGAAATACTTCGTTATCCGGGTCAGTGGGTTGGTGTGGACGGTGACCCAGAGGGACGAATTATTATTGGTTCACTAGTATCTGACTAGTCTGTTGTCTTGTGGTTTTCCAGTAGAGATGTCAGCAATGTCTAACTACTGACATTTGGTATCAGAGTGTATTTCTATTTGAACCACCACTATTCCGAGGTCTTGGTTTTGACCGGTATTTTATCCTGCGTCTGATAGTAGGAGTGGTCAGTAAGTATAGAGATTCTGTGGGGAATCCTGTAACGTTTAATAAAAATTATTTAAGAACAAGGGGTATTTCTGGTAATTAAATATTGAGGTAAAAGAGCTGTCTGACGGGATAAGGGTTCTTCCCGGGTTTCGAGGGAAAATTCGGGAAGGGTCCTTACAAAAGTTGCCTTGCTACCCAAGGAATCCAAAATCCCTACCTTGTAGGGATGTGTCCCTTCCAAACTAGGATAGTAGTATAAAGTTAGTTTTTAATTAGGATTTCTTCCCTAATGTATCTCCTAATTTGTAGGGGTTTGAGTGGCCTATTTAAAGGACCCTAAGCCTCACAAGTGAGACACTGATAACCCTAGCCGCATAAATCTTTATTTTACAGCTTTAAACAGTTTTAGTTTCTGTGCTGAGAGAGAGTTGAGCGTGGAGCCTTGAAGGAGCAGCCTTGGCGTGGTCCTTTGCCGTGCATCATCTTCAACAAACCCTTTTATTGCTTTATTTTCGTTGTTATATTTTAATTATGAATTCCATTATGCTTTGTTTTTCAATTATGTGTGAGTAGTCTTTTATAGACTTAGGCCTGCTTGGAGCCCTAATCATGAGAGTCGTTTGACATGATTTTGGCACTTGATTTATATTGCTATGAATGCTGGATATAGTTGTGATTACTGCACTTAATCTATGTTTATGTTTATGAGTTTGACCGGCTTATTTGCATGAACTATTGATGAATGATTGCTTGTTAGATTGGTCATCTTCTTGTAATTCTTTGTCATCAAGGGTAATGGCTTTACATCTTACCTGTGATTTAGATCATGACAACGTAGGACAGCACATCACTTTTCTAGGGATAGTGTGGTGTCATTAAATTCTCTTCGTACTTCCTGCATCATCTTAATATAATTTGATAGACGTTCTAGGTTCTCATCCGGTTTAGAACAGGCTAAGTAAGAGAGAATAATATATGTGGAGTGGGCCTTAGTCGGACCTTTGCATGGGCATCATATTCAGAAGTTTCATAGCAATTGAATCTGGGAAATCATGTTCAGGACTTAATTGGTTAGTGGTGGATAGTTAGCCTTAATTCGCCTAGCCGTGTGATTTGTTTTCTTTTATTATTTTTTAGTCTTTTGCTTCAATTAATTGAATCTGAATTCCAATTGGATAAACTGTTGAACAAGACCTCGAGGGATCGACCTTTGCTTGCCATTATATTATCTTAACCGGTTTCTGTATACTTGGAAAGATATAACGGGATGGAATAGGCCTCATTATTGTTGCTTGTTTTATTTCCTTTCAAGTTTTTGGCGCCATTTCCGACACGTGTCCCTTAACGGTGTCCATTGAATTAGATACTTTTAATTTAGTTTTTTTGTCTTTTAGGTACATGTCAAGTGTATTTTCTCGTCACCAACTTGCATCCGTACAAAGGCGCACGAGAATTCAAGGCACCAAGGATCCTGCCTTTGAAGCCTTCTATCAAAGAGCCGACGATGAAGAAGAGAATTTAGCAATGTCGTAGTCTACCATTTCCCAAACCGTGCCGCAAACCTTGCCGCTCACTCCGGACATGGCACTGAACCTAACCGGACAGCAAAACTAGCACCATGTCACGCCCTAAGCTCTACTGGGAGCCATGTCTCCGGCTGTACTATCGAGTGCCATGACGCAACCACAAATTGTGCCACAAACCAGGCCAGGCCCCTTACCGCTAAACCAGACTCTACCCCAGACCTTAGACATGTCCATGGACGCATCCCTGTATCGCACCTAGGCGCAGACTGCGCCTTTCACAGAGCCACAGTCACCTGCTCTTCCAAGAGCTACGCCTCAAATTGCTCTGCCGCTTGCGCCACAACTAGTGCCCTTCACCATGTCGCGGACTAGGGAAAGATCTTCACCGCAGAGGCCTCTCGACACTGCAAAACCTGGACCCATCCAGGGCGCGCCTTCTATGCGCCATATTGCTCCAATTGCACCAAATAGCCTAGACAAACACCTTGTTGCGCCAAGCTCCAAGACAAGTCCATGACAGGCCCTCTTCACGCCCCGAACTGATTCTCAAACCTTTCACAAGGACACGACCCCTGTTTTGGGCCCTAACAAGCAATCTTATCATATGGACCACTCTATATCCCAATTTACCCCTTCGACGCATCAGAAAACTAAGCAAGTGCATGGAGATTTAGAAGATAACGTTGTTGTGCCTTTTCTTCGCAGGTTTCAGAACAAAAACAAGGAGAAGGAGGAGTTCGAGAAGGAGATGGAGCGCATGTTGTTGGAAGAAAAGTATGACATGTAAATGCAATTAAAATCTTAACAATTAAAACCTAGTAAGTGCACTAGTCAAAAGATAGAATAGCAATACAAGCAAGGGTCGATCCCATGAAGACTTTAGTCAACGATGGAATTCCTATTGATTAGATTTCTTGATGCTCAAGTTATCAGAAATTAAAGGACTTAGACTCTTAAAACAGAAAATAAAAGACACAAACGCAAATTAGATATGCTTTGACACTAGATAAAAGACTCTAAAGAAAGACTACAAGGACTCTAAGTAAAGACACTGACAAAAGGGGGGTTTTGAGTTGAAAGATGCTATGAAATAAAGAAACTTGTAATGTAAGAAAGCAGTAAATAAATAAAGGTTGTTAACAATGTAAAGGGGCAAGTTAAGGCAGTCCCCATCCACACCTAACCACAACGTTTTCCAACTTGGTTTGCAAGGTTCAATTACTACGTTTACTTCTTGGTCCAGTGCCCATGCAAGAGGTCTCTTAAGCCCACTCTCACACATTCATTCCTTCTTACTTGGTATGTTTAGTTCTCTTGAGCCACTAAACTTCTAATCCATTATGCAATAGTTCACTTAAGATTATGTCACAAATCTCTTAAGCTATTATAACACAAAAGAAAGCATTAAGTACAAAAGGAATTGAATGACACTACACTAACCCTAGAAAGTGATGTGCAATTCTAGGAATGTCATGGATCTCTTCACAGATTATTTTTACTATAACCCTTGATGCAAAATCATCTTTTAAGTCATGCAAATAAAGTGATCAGTTTTCTGAACACAACATAGTCGCAATTAAAATAGTGAATCAATCTACCAAGGCAAACACAATAATCGAACCAAGCGCAAAAACCAAATTAAGAACTTACCATTTCTAGAGTTTCAAGATCAGCCCTAACTTAAAAGTAACTACTCACTATGCATAATGAAAAGTATAACCATGAATTGTATATAAAATATTATGTGAAGGCGTCGTCCCTAAAACACTGGAAAGGCCCCCATTTTATAGAGCAAAGTCGAGCCTTGTCTTTCAAGGCATCCAAATACTAATCCAAGCGAAACTTGGAATCCTAATTCTAAATAAAGACCATAAAGTGATTCCTTGGCTCCTAAGGACTAGGATTCAATTAAAACAAATAATTAAATAAACAAATCCTAAAAGCATGGAATAGAGGTCTGAATGCAAGCTCGCCTTGGTGTGAACACAAGCTGTCAAAGGGTATCTTGGCGGCCCACGTGTGGTCGCGCCGGCTTCCTGCAGGATTTGCTTGGTCTTGAAGAAATCTGGAATGTACTTGGATTGACTTGGGATGATTATGAAATTATCTTGAAGTTGACTATTAGCCCACGGGATTCGCTTGGGCAGATCCTCGGTCAGGCGCTGACAAATTGGTTGCAAGCCCTGGGCAAGCCCTAGTCGAGGCCAGGCGCGCGTTGCCATGTCTTTGGCATCAAAATCACCTTAAACACTTGTCTTTGTACTTTGACTCGATGGGAAGTCATTAGGTTGGTAAAGGACCCGTTTTGGCACAAATCTGGGCACGGTGCTGGCCCTGTCTTGGGGGTGTCAAGGACACGATCTGGGGCTCCTCCTTGGCACTCGAGGGCATGCCTTGGCGAGGCACGAGGATACTATCTACGACTTCACTTGACTAGTCCTTAGACACGGTTATGGGACCTGGATGGCCTGATTTTCAATACTTTATCTTTGGCTTAAATAGGACGCACTGACACGTCCTGAGACATGTCTAGGACCCGATATTGAATTGAGGACAACTCCTTCATTTTAATTCCGATTTGAGCCATTCTTTTTCCTGAATTTTAAGCATTAGGTTATCTTTCTAAATCCTGCACATGTCTCACACACATCACTTTCTACTAAGGATGACACGAATGCAATCAAAAGACAAGTAAAGTGGCCAAATATGACATGAAATACATGTAGGAATTATAGCTTAACACATGCTCCAAAAGCTTGAAATCACATTGCCATTCCACAACCTCGTTAAGCATATGCCAATCTTTGCTAAACTTTTGAAGAACATTGTTTTTGGAAAATGTGGAGCTGCACCAACCATCACTCTAGACGTCAATTCAGCCACTCTTATTGCTCTACATGGCGTGCCACCCAGGGTTTAGGATCCAAGCCCTCTTTTCCTCCCTTGTGTCATCAAAGAAAAACGATTTAATCACAGTCTTTGTGATACAGGGGCTGCAGTAAGTATCATGTCCTGCCATGTGTTTCAATCCTTAAACTTAGGATAGTTAAAACCTACTGATTTATGCATTAGATTAGTTGAATCATCTGTAACTAGTCTAATAGGTGTGATTGAGGATGTAAGTGTGCAGATAGGGGATGTTTGCATTGCTGCAGATTTTGAAGTCCTAAGGATAGAGAAGCCTGGTCCAAGTGACGATCCACCACTGAGTTTTGGCCGACCCCTATTAGCCACGGTGGATTGTGACATCAACATAAAATGATGAATGGTGGCTATTAATTTTTGGGAGAAGCTGAGAACATTCAAAAACCATGATATCATATAGTACCCTCCTGAACTCATTGTTGACTTTTCCTTGGAATTAATGGATCTATTAACACGGCCATAAGAAGCTCTTGATGCCAACAAGAGTTCAAATATCAAAATGCTCAATGCCATGTTCTCCCTGCCACGGTGCAAACAGGCCCCAATAGGGGACCTCCCACTCACGACCATGGGACACGCACCTCTTCATATGGAGCCTCCTCCGCCGGCATTAGGGCCTTCCCCAGGACATCTCACATCTACACGTTTAGGTAAGAGACAAACCTTTCAGTTCTTACTTTTTGCCCACTTGGATGACAGCCAGTCTGTGCATATGATCAGGGAGCAACCGCATATGGGTGTTCATAACCTTCCCCTCATGGCCTAAGAACCTTTGCCTTCCACCAAGGGTCCACCTCCACACAAGTGGGAACTGCAGCCAACAAAGCAAGCCACGGCGGTCCGTGCACTTAAACAACCACCAAGCACTTGACATTCCAACCACATCTTTCCTAGACGTTAAATAAAGCACTCCTAAGAGGTAACCTAGGCCTGGTTTGTGTACACTCGCACTCTACTGTTCCCGCCATATTGCACTCTCTGAAGCTTCATCCTGTTTTGGTCATGCTTATTGCTTATCACATTGAGGGAAATGTTCTGTTCATGTTTAGGGGTGTGGATTGAAATTTTACATATAGGAACAATTAGGTTTAGGGGTGCTACATGGCCAGAAAACTTAAATTGTAAGTTCGAGTTAGTAGTTTAAGTTTGCTAGTGATAGTACTTTAACTTGTGAATAAGGGTGTACTTGGTAAGTTAACTATATTTGTTCTACTAAGAGTCATGCCATAGTCAAGTAGTTCAAAACTCGCACATCACAATGCCATGTTTTAAGTGATTAAGTGAACATAACAACTGAATCTAAGTGAACTTTAGAAAATTAGTAGAGACTACCCTATGAGATCATTGTGCCTTATTGCAATTATTTCTGTGGGATTTACAATGTTTCTACTCTTGAAACTCTCTTCACTTTTGTTCTTCAAAGTTGATCTCATTACATCATATTTGCATTGAACTTTAAAAAACTAACATATTATAGATACTCTTGATTTGATGTGTGGTTTGCCATAAGAAGTGATGTAGGCTATGTGTGCTTAACCTCCTAAAGGCCTTATCCCACCTTGTTGTGTGCGCCCTGAGCCCCTTTGAAGCCAAACACTCAATCCTTTTTCTTTCATCACCCAAAAGATAATCTTTCGAAAATACTCAACCAATCAAATAAGCCATACCCTAAGTTGGTGCTAAGGATGTCCGAAATGAGGGTCATGGTGAGAAAGAGGAACCAAATGAAGTGCTACCCAATTCCATGAATATGGCGTCACTGTCAAAGTGGCGGAAGTTAAAAATTTTGAAAGTTACGTGAAAAGCTTACAAAGGAAGCTCTACAAGGAATGAGGAAATCATTGCATGATCTTGGGTCAATTCAGAAAAAAAAAAAAAAAAAAACAAAAGAAAAGATTCAAAAAGAAAAGAAATCAGAAAAAAAAAAAAGAGAAAAAGAAAAGAAAAGAAACGAAACATTGAATTGATCCAAGTGAGCTAATGAACTCAAAAGAACCTCAAAAAAAGCCATCAAGAGCCGTGGGCCTTAGGCAAGATTCATATAAGAAATTCCAAGTTCAAGCCGTGACCTTTTATTCCTTGGCACAACTCAGGTTCTTTGAATCCAATCCCTCCTTTCTAAACCCATACGCCTAGCCCTATTACAACCTAAGTGGAAGACCTAACTGATCTTATGGACAACTATGCTGAGGATTAAGGTACGTATCTATGTTATTAAAGTTCAATTCATTTCATGAGATTTTAACTCCATAAGGTGCTATTCTTCATTGCTACTCATATGTAATTAAATTTGAATTCCATGACATCAACTCCATCACATATGCTTAGTGAAAAGCCTAGGACTCTTGTGTGAATTGAGAGTTGCCTAGTGAGGACTAGAGTCGAGGCGAAAACTTTCGAGAGCACTTGGATGAAGTTGCTTTTAATATGGTCACTTGAAATTTTGGCACTTGCATTTATATATGACACTCACGTCATGTCTACAAGCATGTCTACTAACTTTGATTCTTATTAACTTGTTAAAAGTGTTGTCTTTAGCATTGTAGTTGTCTAAGTGAAACGTTTGTGGGAATCGTTGTTAAGCCATAGATGTTACACATGTTTCATGTCATATTTGGCCTCTTTCCTTGTCGTTTATGTAATTTCTAGTCATCCATAGTAGACGTGATTCTTTTGTGAGACATGTGTAGGATTTAGAAAGATAACCTAATTTGAAGAATACTGGAGAAAGAATGGCCCAAATCGGAGTTCAAATGATGGAGATGTCCTCAATTCAATATTGGGTCCTAAACCGAGCACTAGGACGTGCCAGTGAACCCTAATTAGGGTGCAAGTCAAGGACTTCACATCGAGCCATGCGGGTCCTAAAACCATGTCTCAGGACCAGCAGGGCTTGTCCTAGAAGAGCCAAGGTCAGAGCCAAGACATGTCAAGCCATGTCTCAAGAACTCCCCATCGGAGCCCCTGATCGTGTCCCAGTCATGTCCAAGTTACCAAGTACCGAATTACAGGGCCACGACCAAGGCATGCCCTTTAGTGCCAGAATGCGCCAGGTCGTGTCCTCGAGAATGCTAAGTTCTAGATTGAGGTTCCAGTCAATGTGTGCCTTCGCCACGCCTAAATGAAGTTCATGCCCGTGTGCCTGACAAGTTTCTAAGACATGTCCTAGCTGTAGAATAGGCACAACTACGCCCTAATTCGAGTTCCAAAACTACGCCTAAAAGTGTTGATATATCTCAACAGGTTCAGGTTTGGTCCTAGACATGGCCCAGTAAGTTCCAATGAGGCCTTCTTTGTGCCTACAACTAAGTGATCAAGACACGGTGCATTTTCAGACTCCTTGGCTTGTTTAGAAGATATTCAAGTGCTAAGGGACGCCTTGGCACAATGATGACATCCTTAGGGCCAAGTTCCAAGTTTTCAGCGCCTGTCCTAGGGCCTGCCCAGATTCCAGCATGTCTGCTCAGCAGCCAGCTTGTGTTTCCACCTGCCAGCTTGCATTCACACTCCCAGCCGTGTTTGATTGGTTCTCATAGATTCTAGGGACTATGTAATTACTTTGAAGTACAATGAGCATTCTAGAATACTCTAAACTAGGGTTTCTAATTGTAATCCTTGTAGGACAAGGTTTTCCATTGTCTATAATAGGGAGCCTTTGTTTAGTGTTTGACACACCATCTTAGACAATTTGCATATGGTTTTTGAGCTACTAACGTGAGGCGTGTTCACGAAGACTCGGTTGTGTTCTAGGAGGATTGCTTGAAGCTATGCTTGGACCTGGTTCTTCAAAGTATAATTGGGTTTAATCTTTAACTTATATATTCAATACAATTCAAGTTTATGTTTTTCATTATGTTTAGTGACTAGTTCCCTTTAGGTTAGGGCTGATCTTGAAGCCCTAACCATGACAACTTCGTGACTTGGTTTTGGCGCTTGGTTTGGTTGTTTTGTTTGCCTTAGTAGATTAACTCACTGCTTTAATTGCTATTTCGTGTATGTGCTTAAAACTGGCCATTTTACTTGCATAACTTAAAGATGACTTTACATCAAGAATTATATTAAAATTAATATGTGAGGAGATCCATGACATTCCTAGGACTGCACATCACTTTCTAGGCTTAGTGGACTATCATTATATTCCTTTTGTACTTAATGTTTTCTTTTGTGTTATAATAGCTTAAGAGACTTTTGACATAATTGACTAGAACTTTAGAGTGCTTAAGAGACCTAAACTTACAAAGTAAGAAGGAATGTATGTGTGAGAGTAGGCTTAACAGGCTCTTGCATGGGCACTAAACCAAGAAGGAAACATGATAATTGAACCTTGCAAACCAAGTTAGAAAACGTTGTGGTTAGGTGTGGATAGGGACTGCCTTAACCTGCCTTTAATTTGATTACAAACCTTTGTTACTTACTTGTTTCTTGCATTCCAAGTTATTTACTTTGTTAGCATCTTTTAAACTAAAACCCCCCCTTGTCCGTGTCCTATTTTAGTTTATTTGTTTTGAGTCTTTTGTTTAGAGTCAAGCATATTTAATTAGTGTTTTTTTTCTGTTTTGTGTACCTACTTGGGAACTAAACAATCTATTACTTTGAGTACATTGTTGAGGTAAGTCCTTGTGGGATTCGACCCTTGCTTGTACCACTATATTGTCTATTTATTAGTGCACTTGCTAGGATATTATTGTCAAGATTGGTATTACTTTATTGTTGTACTTTTCTTCCAACAAGTTTTTGGCGCCGTTGCCGGGGACTTCTCCCTCAATGGTGTCATATGCTTAGATTGTGTTAACTTAGTTTCTTTTTGTTTGTTTAAAGTACTTAGTTTTATGTCATCACAAGGTCTGCTAGGGGATCTATTCACGGCTCTTCAAATCCATCATCTGCTTTATCATTTGTCCAAGGTTCTCCTCATCCAAGTCCACCACCAAGTCCTAGAAGAATGGCTGAGGAATGTGTCTTAGCCAATCCACCCCCACTGCTGCTCAAGGATTATGCCATACCTTATGTCAGTGACGACCAATTCCCCATCATTTTTCCACCATCCACGGTGGAAAACTTTGAGCTCAAGTCAGGCACAATCCACATGCTCCCTAAGTACCATGGCCTCACGGGTGAGGACCCCCATTTGCACATCAAGGAGTTTGTGGAAGTCTGTTCCACTCTAAGGATCAATGGCATGACTGAGGCAGAGATTAGATTGAGATTATTTCATTTTAGCCTTAAGGACAAGGCTAAAGCATGGTTCCATTCACTAGCACCCGCATCCATTACATCATGGAAGGACTTGTCCTCTAAGTTCCTCACTCAATACTACCCCGTGTCCAACACCAATAAGCTCAAGGCACAAATCATGGCACCTCAGCAAGCTGAAAATGAATCTTTTTATGAGTTTTGGGAAAGGTTCAATGGAATGATCCAAGAGTGCCCTCATCATAACATTGATGAGTGCCATTTATTGTTATACTTCTATGGTGGCTTGAAGACTAGTGATAGGGTGATGGTCAATTCTCAATCCAAGGGAGTATTGGATACAACAGCTGAGGAAGCAAGGCCAGCATTTGAGAGCATTGCTCAAAGAGAAAAGCAGTTTAGCTATAGGGGACAACTATCTAGAACCCTTAATAGTGTGAGTAGGGATAAGGATGACACCATAGCCCAACTCACAGCTATGGTGAAACAGCTATGTGATGCCAAGGCCAAGCCCACTATTACTTGTGACGTGTGCTTAATTCAAGGCCATGACTCTCAGACATGTCCTATGGTAGAGGATGCAAACTACATTGGAACGTACAATGATGGCATGAGGCCACTAAATGACCCCTATTCAAACACTTACAATCCTGGATGGAGGAACCATCCAAACTTCAAGTGGAACAACAATTAGATTGTTCAAAACCCCACGGCACCCCCTGGATTACTAGGGCATGCCGTGGCCCCTCAAGTTCCCAATCAAGTCCTTCAACAACCTCAAGGCAATCCTGCCCCAGGAAAGAGATCCTTGGAAGACATGATGGCTGATCAAATTTAGAGTAATGCCACATTCCAACAAAATTTGCTTCAACACACCACAAATTTCTACTAGAAGACAGATCGTGCCATTACAGCCTTGGAAACTCTGGTATGTCAGATAGCAAGCCAACTCAACAAGCTGGACCCTGGGCCCCAATTGCCTGGCCAAGTCCAAGTCAATCTCAAGAACCTATATCCCAAGGCCACTGCTAATGCCATTCATCTTAAGAGTGGAAAAGAACTCCAGAGTTCACCTGAGACTCAAAGTGCCTCAGAAGATCCTGAAAACCATGTCACGGCCCCAGCTGCAAAACCTAGCCAAGAGCCTGATTTAGGGTGCACTTTAGGGCGCAGCTAAGAACCTGATTTAGGGCACACCTATCCTGAATTAGGGCGCAGTTCCGCTGAAGGGACTACCCGAGAGCCTGTTCATGAGCCAATTTCCAAAGCAGCCTTAAATGGCCAAACCAATGAGCCTTCTAACCCTATTTTGCCTTTAAATTCTGAGTCTAAAGTTAGTTCTAGTAATGCACTAGTTACTAATGATGTTGACTTACCTTTTCCTCGTAGGTTCCAAAAGAAGGACAAGAATGCTCAATTTGAATAAGAGCTCACAAATATGCTTCACAAGCTTCAAATCACTTTGCCATTCTCTAAGCTTGGGAGGACCATGCCCATCTTTGCCAAGCTTCTCAAGGAACTAGTAGTTGGAAAACGTGGCTTTGACTCCAACAATGTCTTGGACATTTGTGCTGCCACTTTGAACAAGTTCCAAGGATTGCCACCAAAGGAAAATGACCCTGGCTGCCGTGCCGTGTGTCCTCCAATCTAAAAGGTTTGAGCATTGTCTTTGTGACACAGGAGCCTCTGTAAGTATCATGCCCTTTCATGTTTACCATTCACTTGCATTAGGAGACTTAACCTACTCACTTGTGTGTTAGGCTTGCTAATTCTTCTGTGACATAACTTATGGGTATGATTGAAGATGTGATAGCTCAAATAGGAGATACATGCATACTTGATGATTTTTACTTCTTGAAAATGGAAAAGACAATTGAAAGTGAGGATCCTCCTTTGATCTTTGGGAGACCTCTCTTGGCCACTATAAACTGTGAAATCATTCTAAACCTAGGCCAAATATCTATAAAAGCTTTATATAAGACTAGGACCTTTTCCATTTATGACACTATGCAATATCCTCGAGAGCCTATAATTGATTTTCCTTTGAACACTATGGAGTCTTTGTTGCGCATCAAACTATCATGAATACTTGTATTATAGACCCTCTTGAGAAGGCTCTCACCTTGCCTTTTCAAGGTGACAATAACCTTGATCGCCATGTCATAGAGGAAATATACATGCTTGAGGCCGTGCCTCCACTCACAACCTCCAAGCTATACATGTATGAAACCTTGCCCATGAGGGAAGAAAAGACTATTCCTTCCATCATCGAAGATCCCAAGCTAAAGCTCATGCCCTTGCCTGCACATCTTAAGTATGCCTATCTAGGTAAGGATAATAAATTTCTGGTCATTATTTCTTCTAATCTAACTCATGCATAAGAATGTCAATTAGTACAGGTTCTTAGAGATAAGATGCAGGCCATTGGATGGAGCATTGCAGACATTAAGGGAATCAACCCTTCCAAGTGCATGCATAGGATCATCCTTAAGGAGGATGCTAAGCCCACAAGGGAGGCACAAAGGCATCTAAACCCCCCTATGAAGGAGGTAGTCAAGAAGGAGGTCCTTAAGCTCTTAGATGTGGGGATCATCTACCCCATCTCATATTCAAAATGGGCTAGTCCAGTTCAGGTTGTGCCAAAGAAGAGTGGCATCAAAATCATCAAAAATGAACAAGATGAGCTTGTTCCTTAAAGGGTCCAAACTGGATAGGGAGTATGCATAGATTAAAGGAAGCTCAATTATACTACTTGCAAAGATCACTTTCCATTACCTTTTATTGATCAAATGCTTGAAAGACTTATAGGACATTCTCACTTTTGTTTCTTAGATGGCTATTCAGGTTACAATCAAATTTCCATAGCACATGAGGATCAAGAGAAGACAACATTCACATGTCCCTATGGCACTTTTGCCTATAGGAGGATGCCCTTTGGCCTTTGTAATGCCCTTGCCACCTTTCAAAGATGCATGATGAGCATATTTTCAAACATGGTGGAAGACATCATTGAGGTATTCATGGATGATTTTTCTGTTTTTGGTAATTCCATTGATTTGTGTCTAACCAACTTGTCAAGAGTACTAGAGATATATAGGGAGTCCAATTTACTTCTAAATTGTGAGAAGTGTCATTTCATGGTCCATCAAGGCATTGTGCTTGTCCATGTCATATCAAGCCGTGACATAGAGGTAGACTAGGCAAAAATTGATGTCATTAGTGGGCTGCCCTGTACCACTTCAGTCAAGGAGGTCAGATCCTTCTTAGGGCATGCTGGATTCTATAGGAGGTTTATCAAGGACTTCTCCGAAATCACAAGGCCCTTGTGCAACCTGCTTGCTAAGGATGTTGCCTTCGACTTCACAAAAGAGTGTCGTGAGTCCTTTGAGACCCTTAAGGACAAGCTCCCGGCTGCCCTAATCATCATGCCACCAAGATGGGACCTGCCCTTTGAGCTTATGTGTGATGCCTTAGATTATGCCATTGGGGCAGTTTTGGGCAAGAGAATATATAAGTTGCCACATGTTATTTATTATGCAAGTAGGACTTTAAATGATGCTAAACTTAACTATTCTACTACTGAGAAAGAACTATTGGCTATGATATTTTCTTTAGAAAAGTTTAGGTCTTATTTGCTTCAAACAAAAGTTATTATCTATACTGACCATGCAGCTCTTAAGTACTTGCTTAACAAGAAGGATGCCAAGCCTAGGCTCATTAGGTGGATGCTATTACTTCAAGAGTTTGACCTGGTGATCAAAGACAAGAAAGGAAGTGAAAATGTGGTAACTGACCACTTGAGCAGAATCATCCACGGGTCTAATGAAGAAGTGGACCAACTACCTCTCCAAGAGAGCTTCCCTGATTTGCAGCTCTTCCATCTCAAGGCTTTTGACCCATGGTATGCTGACATGATCAATTATTTGGCTACTAAGTTGATTCCTTCTCATATATCTTCGATCCAAAGGAATAAGCTAGTCAAGCAAGCCAAATATTACATTTGGGATGAGCCCTTTGGAAACATTGTCCAGACCAACTCATAAGGAGATGCATCCCAGAAACTAAGGTCAAGTCCATCTTGGGCTTCTGCCACAACAAGGCATGCGGAGGCCACTTTGTTGCCAAGAAGACAGCCCTCAAAGTCCTTGAATGTGGATTATATTGGCCCACTATCTTCAAGGATTCCTATGACCATGTCCTCATGTGGGACAAGTGCCAAAGACAAGGTAATATTGACCCTAGAGATCAAATGCCCCTAAACCCTATTTTAGTTGTTGAAATCTTTGATGTTTGGGGCATTGACTTTATGGGACCCTTCCCTAGCTCATTTTGTTTTTTGTATATTCTACTTGATGCTGATTATGTTTCTAAATGGGTGGAAGGAATTCCTACCAAGACTAATGATTCTAAAGTAGTGTGTAGCTTCATTCAATCTCACATCTTGGCAAGATTTGGCACACCACGGGCCATCATTAGAGATGGTGGCTCACACTTTTGCAATAGAACATTTAAGGCCCTCATGAGGAAATATGGAGTCACACATAGAATCTCAACTCCAGAGCATCCTCAAACTAGTGGACAAGCTGAGATTTAAAATAGAGAAGTCAAGGCCATCCTTGAGAAAATCGTGGGACCATCAAGGAAAGATTGGTCCAATAGCCGCAATGATGCCCTATGGGCATATAGGACTGCTTACAAGACACCTATTGGCATGTCCCCATTCAGGCTTGTCTTTGGCAAAGGCTGCCACTTACTCGTGGAGTTGGAACACAAGGCCTTTTGGGCCATCAAGAGTGTCAACATGGACATCGATGAGGCCGGACATCACCGCAAGCTTCAATTGCAAGAGTTTGAGGAGCTGAGGAATGACGCTTATAAAAGCTCTAGAATCTACAAAGAGAAGTCTAAGGCTTATCATGACAAGCAACTGCTCTGCAAGACCTTCGATGTAGAACAGAAGGTCCTCTTGTTCAATTGCCGCCTCAAGTTCTTTCCAGGCAAGCTCAGATCAAGATGGTCAGGACCCTACACTATCCTTAAGGTCCTACCTCATGGTGCCGTGGAGAGCAAGTCAGACCGCAATGGCTTCAAATTGAAGGTCAATGGCCATCGCCTAAAACCATACTTAGAAGTTGTGCCAGCGCTTGGTTTTCAAGAAGTAGACCTGGCCGTGCCTCCCCTTGCCTAAATTTCAAGACACGTCTTGCCTAGACGTTAAATCAAGCGCTCCTAGGAGGCAACATAGCCCTGGTTTGTGTTTCATTCCCTCTTCTTTATGTTTTCAGTTGTGCATCCCTCCCTTAACTCCTTACTTTTGCTCTTAATGTTTTAACTTCTTAACATTGAGGACATTTTTTAGTTTAGGTTTGGGGGTGTGGATCAAAATTTTGCAACATTTTGGTTTGGGGGTACACATCTAGGAACTTAGTACTTTACTTGTTAATAAGTTACATTCTTGAATTAATCGTTACTGTCTTACTAGAGCCATGCTATGCTTAAGTTTTTGCCTTATCATTACACGTAATGCCTAACTTCAAGAAATTGAGCTAAAAGATGACTTTGTTCAAGTGAACCCTAGGAAATTAGTGGAGACTACCCTATGTGAGATTTTGAGCCTAATGCCTTTCCTTTTGAGAGATTTAATTTGTTCTACTCTTAAACAGTATTCAATTCTTTCTACTTTGATTGATCTCATTACTATACTTTGCATTGGAATTTAAAGAACTAACATCTTATGCAGAGGCTCTTGGTTCTCAACTTGATAACCCATAAGAAGTGATGTAGGCTATGCATGTTAAGCCCTGTAAAAGCCATATATGTCCCTGTGCATGCTCCCTTAACCCACTTTGAAGCCATACACTTAAACCCTTCTTTCATCACCCAAAGCATAACCTAAGCCCTCAATATTGGCCATACCGTATAGTCTAGGTGACAGGACCCTTCCCGAATTTCCCCTCGAAACCCAGGAAAAATCCTACTCTCGTCTGACAACCTAATAAAATTCCCAAAATACCCTTAAGCCCTTGCAAAATTATGAGAATTCTGCCAAACATCCGGCAGAATCTCCCCTAAGGACTTGTTTAACCGTCTTCCACTTATCAGACAAGGGATCAGATAACACTCCAAATTCCAACAACTCAACCATCCAACGATGTATTTACCAAATTGACAATCAATCCAACAAATTTATCAGAGCATCTACGTAAGATAAGTAAATACATAAATAAATATCCTACTCTAGGTAAACGCGCAGTTGAAATGTAATGCCTCCGCCTTTGGATATGCCCACGTCAATTCAACAGCTTGGAGGGGATTTAAAACACCAAAAGTGTGAGTGGACAAAAATAATCATTTAAAACTATTTCCGAGGAAAACAAACATTTCCCCCTCCACGAATAAAACAATGCATGCATGAAATTCCTTTCCAACAAAACCATAAGGATAACCTGAAAATATATCGGAAAATCCATTGTTTTGGTAAAACACACGTGGGACCCACGAAAAACCGTATAATGATAATATCCCGTGGTCCACAACCATATTTTGAAAATCCTCCTCAAAGGAGTTTACAAATCATATGAAACCAACATGGACACAAAATATACATCAAAACATATTTCACTGCTCCCGAATAAAAATTCATAGCCGTAGCTCAAAACCCTCCACACACCCGATATACCTCGAGCTGTGCAGAACCCCCTGTACTATGCATAGACAGTATTAATGACCCAGTGGAGAAAATATCCCTCGACACCAGCGTCGGAGAACCCTCAACGATCTGACGGAGAAAAACCCCGCGACGCCAGTCGGAGAAAATTGTGATCCTCGGGGACAGTAAATCAAGGAAAACCAAAATTCATGTTTTGAAATCCTTATTTCCTGGCCTAAGCCAAATTCATTGAAAAATCGGATCTATGCCCAAATCCAAGGAAATCACACATCCTGGTCTACACCAAAACCATGCGTCTGTTTCTTTTGCAATTCTGGGCTCTTCTTTTTTGTTCTCTCCCAAAATTCTATGCGAATCTTGCTCTCTATTGTTTGATATGGAATTTGAATTATCCACTGCTGACTTGACTGGAGATTGCTGTTAGAAATTACTTAGAACATCAGGTACTTTTGTCTCCTTTATTGTGACTTGTCTTTCTATTTGCCGAGATTACTTTTGGTCTTCTAAGTTCCATTTCAATGTTGTAGTTGTGACTGATCCTATAAGATTCTGAAATTGTTCTTACATTCAAGACATCGTATTATGTTTTTCAATATCAATTTTTGTTCCGCAGTTGCTTGATGAGATAATATTTTTTAGGGATCGTTATGCCTGAGTGTTTATCTTATCTATTAAATTTGAAATTTTGATGTTTCTTGAATGGTTGCTGAGCTTAATTGTTTGCTGGTGGTAGTTGGACCTTTTGAGATGACTTACTGATGCTTATATGAATGTTTTATTATGAATTTTTCATTTATGTTCTTCTATAAATTCTTGATTTGGTTATTGAATTATCCGTTACTAACAATATTCATTGTTTTGAGTTATCGTCTAGCTCTACACCTGAATACTATTGTGCTCTCAATTATGCTCCGCTGCTCTGTTGAGATATTGTTCTTAATGATTGCAATATCTAAGGGTTTTACCTCTGTCTTTATTAAAATTTTTGATGCTATGAATGTCAATTTGCATTTTGATTTTGCTCTTATTAACGATGCTTGGGCTAGTTTAATGACTCTCTAATGTTGACATGAACGATATTCTGATGTTTTCTTTTATTTTTCATGTTAATCTGTAATATTTTTTCAATGAATCTTGATATGATTTATTGCTAATGAAGTTACTGAATTTTCTGATGTTTGAGTTGTTGTTTATGCCTAGCATCTGTTGAATCAAAAGCTAATTGATTGGTTAAATCCTTATGACTCTAAATTGATCAATGTAACTGAATTACATGAGAACCGGCCAGAATTTCGCCAAAGTGTCATCTGTGCTATGTTGTTATGTAATTCTTTAGGAGTTGCCTTCTGTGTTTTATATACTATGACAGATGAAGTTTCTCTCCAGAGAGACTTCACTCTGGTCTAATATAAACTTTGAAAGTGATGGTTGTCTGGACAGTGCAAGTTCATCTGCACAAATGTGATGATTTTGTGCTTGTTGAGACATCCACACCTAACTTATATGTGATGCATTTTCTGCTCAAAAGTGTTTATGTGATCACATACTTTAGATGAATGAATCAGAAACCTTTTGGCATGTTTTTGATTCATTTAACCTTTCGTATTATGAAACTCACATTTGAAATTGCAAATGAGTTTTGCAGGAAACCACACCGCTGATTACTTCTGCTAATACTGATTGACTGAAGATCTAAAAGTTATGTCTTCATTCAAATTTTGTGCTAAATTTTATCTCTTTACAAATCTATTCCTCTGCTTGTTGCTTGGTTCTTGATTAAAGAATTTAAGACAATATCCTTGTTGCTTTTGTATTGCTGTAATACTTAACTGCATAACCTTGAACTAATAACCATGATTAGTTTGTTGTTATTACAGTACTATGATGTTTGACTTATGATTGTCATTTAAATAGGATTCTTGAAATCTCGCTTTCATACAAACATCATGTTTTGAGCCTTAAGTCAAATCCATTTTGCTTATTCTTGATTGCTCAGTAAATGTGAAAAGCAAGTATTTGTTACACTAATATGCTTGTTTAATCAATTTTGGCACCAAAAACTTGGATTTTCCTTTAATTCAAATATTGGAATTAATCCAAAGACAGCTATTGACTACTGCTTATTCTGATGGATTGTGATTTGGTCTTTTGACCACTTAGTTGATTCTAACATCAGTTTTATGAAGGAATTAATTCGACTATTAATGAGAATGATTTTGGAATTTTGAAGCAAGTATCAATTTTGTGAATGATACTTATTCTATCGACTTTTGTTTAATCGATAGATTGACCCAATCACTTGAGCATTACTTGTTGTCTGCTGAAGTGGTAGTCAATTGATGTTTGTTTGATCGTTTGAATCTATCTTAATTTGCTCCTTTTAATTGATTTCGAGCATGAAATTTGAAGTCCTCACTTTAATTGCATTGTTATACAGAATTAGTGGTTTTTGCAACTCACCTTGAAGAACTAAAGAAAATTAATTACCAGGTGTATTGATCAAATTGAGGTTATGTTTGAAATAACACTTAGTTATTGATGTGACTCATCCTTATGTTTTGATGAGTCGTTCCAATTATTTTGATCTGGGTGTTTTGTCAATGTTTTCTTCTCACAAATAAAGTTTGCTTTCTTCTCCTAGATGTTTCATTTTCGATAAACGTAAACAAGGTCTCTTTGCAATTTCTTTTGTTGGTGTAGTCTTTTATTCTTCCACTTATTGATCGGTAACATGAACAAGACTGATTCTCCCTCTTCAGGTTTTGATTTTCATGAAAAATCGTTTATGGGTTTCCTGATTTTATTTTGAAATTATTGATATTCTTTTATGTATAATCGTTGATTTCGTATATTCGGAATTCTTTATTTTCTTATTGCTAAACTCGAGCAGGAATTAACGATTTTTGCACATGACTTGTTTTGAATAAAACCTACAATTTTGTCTGATTGAGCCTTGTTTACATGAACCTTTTGTCGCTCAATTATATTGTTAAACTGAAATTGTATTGTTGACAACTCTTGTTACTTGAGTAGTTTTCTTTTGTTGCTAAACTCAAGCTTGAAACTTACAGCTTGTAAATGTCTAATTACGATTTTGAAGAGAAATTATTTTGGTAGTATCAATACTACGTTTTGCAGAAACAAGAAAAACCATTCCAATTCTATTGTTTAAATTGGGAACTACTGGAAACAACACTAATTACTTGAGTTTTTAATTAGTGATCTTGACTCATCCTTTTGTGCTTGATGAGTTATGACAATGTCATTGAAATTGAATTAAATAAATATTTGGGCTTCACACTTACTAACTTATTTGCTAATTTCTATACATTAGAGATTAATGATTAATGAACAAATTGTTATGGTTGATGGTCTTTCGCAGGTGCTTATGTTTTATGTCAATTATTGGCATACTAATGAATCTGGTTTGATCTTTTGGGATAGCTAGTCCAACATTGTGGTCCCTTTTCTTTTGTTCTTTAATTAATCTTAATGAAAAATCAGAATTCTCTTTTACATGTCTAATTGCTTTCCAAAAGAGATTATGAGTCTGATTCTAACTGAGATAAGTATGTAAAGGAACATAAATTATTTTGTCTGTTTTGACAATGGATTTTAGGTATAACGATTGTTTCTGACCAAAGTTGACTCATCAAAGAAACATCTTGTTTTTTGATGGGCATTGTACCTTCCATATATTCGCCCACGTCACCGGAAGAACCTCATCCTCCTCACAAACCAACTCATACGCACTTATCACCGAGAACACTCCATTTGTTGTGTGGCCCCAAATAAACTTGTCCTCTGCGTAGCCAGGGAGCCCCACAGGGACACCCACAAACTGCCAAACGACCTCCATAGGAAGATCCTCTCGCAGCCTCTCCACATCCCACATTCCCTCATTCACATAGTCAGCCACCGTTCGCATGAGGATGTGGGATCCAAGACTCAAGACTCTGTCCAACAACCTACCACAATCACTCCACCAGTCAGTCCAAAACTTAGTTCCCCTACCATTCTCCACTCTGCTGCTACATCTAGTCTGCAAAACCCAGGCTGCAGACATCACAGCCCTCCATGTAGATGAAGATCCAACTCTGATCGACGCCGTCTCATCCATTAACTTAGTTATGTCACCCCGGAGGTACTTTTGCGCTAACGTTCTCGCCCAGAGGCTCTCCAAGTTACACATCATACGCCAACCAACCTTAGCGAGCAAAGCCTTATTCATATCCGCTGCTTTTTTGATACCAAGCCCACCCTTTGCTTTTGGCCTAGTCACAGTCTCTCAATTCACCAAATGGACTTTCCTACTCCCCGCAACACTTCCTCACAAAAAATTCCGATTCAGACGGTCGAGCAAATTGCAAATACTAGCTGGGAGCTTCACTGATTGCATAGTATAAGCAGGAATTGCAGTGGTCATCGAGTGTATAAGAGAGGCCCGACTTGCCATGCTCAACATTTTGCTCTTCCAAGACGCTAGTTTCTGCTGAACTTTATCTATGATTCCCCAGTACGTTGTGTGGTTTATACGTTTATGAATAAGTGGGACCCCCAAGTACTGCCTAAAGTCTCCCGTTAGAGGGCTTCCGCCAATTGTGCTAATGCGATTTGCTAAATGTCTCCTCACATTCGGAGAGCAAAATTGCTTGGACTTTTCAAAATTGATAACTTGGTCTGAAGCTTTGTAGAACCGGTCAAGACATTCTTTTATGACCTTAGCTTGTCGAGTGCTTGCCTTCCAAACAAGAGCAGATCGTCCGCAAAGCAGAGATGCGATATTTTGGGCTTGGAATGGGAAGCGCTCACAGCTTTCCACGTCCCTCTGTCCACATCATAAAAAATCAAGTGCGAGAGCTTTTCCAAATAGAGCACAAAAAGCTAAGAAGATAGAGGGTCACCTTGTCTTAACCCCCGACCCAGGCAAAAAGGTTCCGTTAGCTCAACATTAACCACCACCTGCGAGGACACGGTTGTGACACATTGCATAATCAGAGCCACCCAACTATCCGGGAAGCCCACCTTTCTCAGGACACCCTCTAGAAACTCCTAATTCACTCGGTCATAGGCTTTAGGGAGGCCGATTTTCAAAGCCACATAACCCTTTCAACCCTTGGTGCGATCAAATTTATGGAGCAACTCTTGAGCCACCAGGATGTTGCCCGTAATCTGCCTCCCCGGGATAAAACTCGCATGTTTCGGGCTTATGATGTACTTCAGAATCGGTCTCAATCTCCCTATAATAATCTTATTAACAACCTTGTAAGCCGTATTACAAAGGCCACTAGGACGCATATGAATCATGGAGGTTGGATTCACCACTTTCGGAACCAACGTGATAATAGTTGTGTTTAGCTCATCAGGCAGCCCCACGGTTCTTCACTTTATTGCACACATCCAACCCACAAAAGTCCCAACAATGCTGATAATAACAAGCAGACATACCATCCGGACCCAGAGCTTTATACGGCCCAATGGAAAACATAGTTTGTTTAATTTCCTAATCATTAATCGGAGTACTCAACCCATCCAAATCAGCATCATTAATATGAGGAAACATATTAGGGAGAGTAGACATACCAGTACTAGGTTGATCATCCGAAAAACAGGTTTTGGAAGAACTGGACTGCCACCTGCTTCATACCTACCTTACTCACTGTCTAGACATCATTTCTATCCATCATGCCTACAATTTTAATCCGTCACCGACAAACCACAGTGGTCAGGTGGAAGAAGGATGTGTTACGGTCCCCATCCTTCAACCAACTAACTCGGGATTTCTGCTTCCGTAACATCTCCTCTTGATTCAACACCTGAGCATACTCCTCCTGAAGCACACGCTCAAGTTGCTCCAAATTAGTACTCGAGTGGTCTCTCATAGCTCGTTGAATCCCAACAAGCCTGCTAGCAACTTGCTTTTCCTCATGTGAAGGTGCCCAAAAACTTCAGAATTCCAACGTTGAAGATCAACGGTGAGCTTTTGTTGCTTTTGAAGGACGCCCCCTCCACCACCATTCTAGCTACTTTGGGCAAAAGCTTTGAAATCAAGATGGGAAAGCCACATAGCTTCAAAATGAAAGGGTTTCAACTTTGGATCACAACTCACACCCTGATTTAGTGTCAGGATCAGGGCGTAATGGTCCGATTTTGCTCGCGCTAAGTGTCTGATGCAAGCCTCCGGGAATAGAAATCTCTACTGCTGGTCACATAACCCACGGTCATGCCTCATCATGAGCTTCCGGCCTCTATCTTGGTTGTTGGACTCCATTGAAACCTAGGTCAATTAAGCTCTATCTCTCCACCCACTCATGCATGCCTCCCGGATGGAAGACCCTCGTACGACGCCACTTTTCATGAGAAGCAACCACCTCGTTGAAATCCCCTATAAGACACCAAGGAAGCTCCCAGCACACAGCCACCCCATCCAAATGACTTCATAAATAGCTTATCTGGATAACACACGGGCTAACATAAACCATACTAAGAAGCCAACGATGCCCATCCATCACCGAAATCACAACAGATAGAGCCTTCTCATATCTATCCACAATATTCAAAGACACTCTACCGTCATCCCAGAGCACCTAAATTCCTCCAGAGAAGCCAACAGCTTCAACCAGGTCAAACTTGGGAAAGCCCAGAGAATCAAGTACCTTCTGGGCCGTTGCACCACTGATTCGTGGTTCCACCAAGATACATATATTGATATCAATAATTCGATAGTGCTCTCTCCCTGCATTCTGTAAAGACTTTCTTCTGGCTCCCCTTACATTCCAACACATAATATTAACAAACATAATTAATATTAGTAAATAGAGTAGTTGCCTAACACAACCTTACTGAACGTGCTTTGCCTATCGCTCACCAGAGAGACCATCCATATCCATCGAGCTCTCCCTACTAACTTGAGGGAGATCAGTATTAATAGGTGTCCCAACCTCATCTTCAACTTGCATCTCCGGTGTCACATCTCCCTGGCCATGCAAACCCATGCTCTGGGGCTCCAATCCAAAACCATTCGTAGTGGTCCGGTCTTAGGCTTCAGTGTAACGACCCGGACCAGAAATTAAATTATTTTGAGAATTGGACAATTTTACCCTCAGTTTTGGATGAGTTCGGGAGTCACTTTTTGACTGGTAAAACTTTTGGGAATTTTTCTTGGGTTGTTGCGTAGGTCTCGAACTCACGAGTTCGTAGACAGGCGGCACGTTGAAAACGGAGATCCGATGTGTTCGTTCCGGGTCTAGAAGCTGCAGGGGCAGTTTGGTAATTTTGGAAATGTTGGAATTATATAACAGATATTTTCTCTCTCCTCGGGAGATTGGTCGATGCAGTCTCGGCCCTATCCGAACCCTCCCCGTGCGAACACCGAAGGCCATATTCATCGGAGGGGTTTCGGTCCGATTCGAACAAAACCGAGGTTGGGAGGACTTTCCCCGCGACCCCACGAGTCTTTTGGTGTGATTATCGGAGTGGGAACACCTCCGTGGGCGACGGACGGAGGAGGGAGGTGAGCCGAACATTCTCGGCCGTTTTCCGGCCAAACCAGGTACGATCTCGGAACTTTGACCTCATATTTGGATTCCTGGTGAAAAGTAGATGAATTTACATGTGTAGATCGTGAAAAACGGTTAAGAAATGAAGAAATTAGAAAACCTTGAAGTTCGGCCGGAAATGGGGGATTCCGGCGAACCAGACGGCGGCGGAGGCGGCGGTCCGGTCATCTTCTCCGGCCAGCCTCCGGCGACGGCGAGGGCCGTCTGGTCGTCTTCTCCGGTGAGTCACCAACCGGTCGAGCCGAGTGAACCGGTCGAGTCGAGTGAACCGGTCGAGTCGAGTGAACCGGTCGAGTCGAGTGAACCGGTCGAGTCGAGTGAACCGGTCGAGTCGAGTGAACCGGTCGAGTCGAGTGAACCGGTCGAGTTGGACCGGGTCAGGTCGAGCCGGGCCGGGTTGGACCGGTCCAGGCGCGTGAACACTGTAGCAGGCGCGTGACCAGCGCGTGGCAGCGCGTGGGCGCGTATTCTGACCTTCCGGTGGCGCGTGGCGGCGCGTGGGACTGTGTCCGAGGTCACGGCGGCGCGTGACCAAGGTTTTGGGACGTTCCGGATCAGATTTTGTTGGTTTCGAGGCCATAGGAGTTCATTTAGAGCTCGGTTGGGCAATCCCAGCGGTAGGGATTGACCGTAGAGAGGGTTTTGAGTTTGGGAAGTCAAGGTAGTTGGGTCATTATGGTGTAGGTGTTCTGAGGCTAGAGCGTACATGAATTTTGGGTTGGATGGTGATGGTAAGCGGACTTTGATTATAAATTGTAATGTATGTATAAATATCTTCGATTTTATTACTGTTGTGTATGGTTGTATTTATAAATTGTGATGCATGTATTAATATCCTCGATTTAAATACTGTTGTGTATGGGTGCAATGGTTGCTGGATAATTGTTATTCCAATATTTCAGTGGAAGTGCGTTGTGAGAAACGATATGGTTGTTGGATTCGATTTTGATAGTGTTTTGACGTGGTAATTATTTGGGTCTATGATTTTGAGTTGAAATCGTACTTGTGACTATAAAATAATCAATTTTGGATCCAATATTGATTTGAGGGAGGCCAGGATCTGGGCTAGGATCCGCTGAGACGGTGAACCCGGTGAACCTCCGAGATGAATATTGATTTGAGGGAGGCCAGGATCTGGGCTAGGATCCGCTGAGACGGTGAACCCGGTGAACCTCCGAGATGAATATTGATTTGAGGGAGGCCAGGATCTGGGCTAGGATCCGCTGAGACGGTGAACCCGGTGAACCTCCGAGATGAATATTGATTTGAGGGAGGCCAGGATCTGGTTTAGGATCCGCTGAGGCGGTGAACCCGGTGAACCTCCGAGATGAATATTGATTTGAGGGAGGCCAGGATCTGGGCTAGGATCCGCTGAGGCGGTGAACCCGGTGAACCTCCGAGATAAATATTGATTTGAGGGAGGCCAGGATCTGGGCTAGGATCCGCTGAGGCGGTGAACCCGGTGAACCTCCGAGATAAATATTGATTTGAGGGAGGCCAGGATCCGGGCTAGGATCCGCTGAGACGGTGAACCCGGTGAACCTCCAATATAGAAGGTGAATTTGCAGAGATTGTGGTCGAGTCCAAGTAGTACATATTCTAGCACACCCCAAGGGATACCCTGGTGGCTAGGAATATGATAGTAGAGAGATGCCGATTGATATGTTATGATAGTCGAGATATATGCCGACTGATATGATATGATATGATACATATTCTAGCACACCCCAAGGGATACCCTGGTGGCTAGGAATATGATAGCCGAGAGATATACCGGCTGATGATACGATATGATAGTCGAGGATATATCCGGCTCTAATATGAACCAGACGACAATTGTTATGGGCCTAATCAACATATAAAAATACGTCGTCATCTGGGTCAGTGGGTTGGTGTGGGCAGTGACCCAGATGGACGAATTATTATTTGTTCACTAGTATCTGACTAGTTTGATGTCTTGTGGTTTTCCAGTAGAGATATCAACAATATTTGACTGGTGTGTTATGAATATGTCAGGAACAGTGAATTTGAGATACTATGTGGCAGATTGAACCAAATGATTTGAATTTGAGATATTTTGTGTCCGGATTGATTTAAATGATTTTAAACTCCTTTGAAGAGAGTTTCCAAACCAAATTGTGGATCATGAGGTAGTTCATTATACATATGATGTTTTTATATGATAAATTGTTTATGTGACGCATGCATGATTTTATAAATGGAGGGGAAGAATGGTATTTGATTGGTCGTTAATTACAGGAATTTTGAGTGCTTAAGTCCCTTGTCTGACAAGATAAAGTATTTATTATTGTTTTTATAATTTGTAAGGATTGAAGGGTATTTTGGGAACCTTTTCTTAGGTTGTCAGACGGGATCAGGGTTCTTCCCGGGTTTCGAGGGGAAATTCGGGACGGGTCCTGACATTCAGGGGGCCTGCTGCCAAACTCCAAGACTCTCATTTCGTAGCTATTTTCCTATAGGACACCCGTACCTTGTTGTCCCGGCTCTAGATTAGTCTCACGAGGGAGCAAACTACCCCCTTGTACTGCCCCACTCTTCAATCTGCTAGCCCTTCGTCCTCTATTTTTCCCGCCGGTAGTACTCCTCACTACTTTTCCTTGCACCAAATCGCCAGCACCTGACTTCGCAGGTATCAGGCTAGTCTAGTTAGTGATGTCTTTCAATAGTTTCTTTGGTTGCCCAACCTTGCGCTTTATAGCGCTCCCTGCACCATCCTCTTTATCTGCCGAACTCGTATTGAATAGCCCAACGATCACCCCCTCATCCTGAACATCGCTGCACCCCCAGTACCAAGGCCGCCACTACTCCCCTACTTATGTCCATTAACATTCGAACCTGACCTCTGTTCCTCCTCTAGGACCCTAAACCATGAGCCATTTGTGCTTCCCGTGGCCATAGGTTTACTCCCCCACAGGTTATATCTATCATGAGGGACCTTCGCAGGTTGTTTCCTGGGCCCCCTTTTATTGGGAACAATATTCCAAATACCAAACCCATTTTGATCCCCCAACGAGTTTGAACTAGTATCCTTCATCCCTTCGCTTAACTGCCTCAAAATCCATGAAAAGCCCTGTTCCCGTCTGACAGCCTTTAACCACAAAATTTAATGCCAGGAATACTCTTTATCTTTAGAAATATTAATTAACCCTTACAGGGGTTCCGACAAAACCTTTTATGTACTTCACTAACTACACCTACCTGTCAGACGCATGATAGCTTATCGATCACTACTGAAACCTCAAAACGGTGATATCCCGCTCCTCTTGAGCACCCCGAGTGGTAACTCGATAACCTGCTCCTCCTGAGCACCCCGGGTGGTAACTCGATATCCCGGATCATCCTGAGCACCCCTCAGACCTCAACGATATGGCGGAGAAAGATTCCTCGAACATCAACATCGGAGAGCCCCTCAACGATCTGGCGGAGACGTACCCTCTAACGCCAGTTGGAGAACCCTCAATAATGTAGCAGAGAAAGACATCCTCCATGCCAATCATCGGAGAACCCCGTGGTATAACATAAAACCTAAAAGTACGTATCCTATGCAATCCGGGAACCTAGTCCGTTCACAGTGCAACTAAAATACCAAATCAAGGAAGCCCTAGCCCAAGGAACTCTTTGACACATTAATGACCCAACTCCCTTGACCTCCCAAGCCCAAAACCCGCTTCATGGTCAAGCATTACCGCTGGGATTGCTCAAACGGGGCTCTAAACGAATTCCTACGGCCTCAAAACCGCCAAAATCCGATCCGGAATGTCCCAAAACCCTAACCACGTGATGTCGTGACCCTAGAATCGGTCACACGTGTCGCCACGCACTTGTAGAAGGTCGGGCCATGCGGCACGCGCCGGCCATGCCCCCTCACGAGTCGCCACGAGCCCCCACGCGCAGGCACTGTACACGGTAGAATATTTCATCAACCTTGACGGAATATTCCGTCAAACCTAACAGAAACTCTTAATGGAATTGGAATATTCCATCAACCCTAACGGTGTAACAACCCAGAATTTCAATTATTGGATTTACGTAAAATATTCATGTAAAATGACGATTTTACCCTTGCTTGTTAAGAGTGTGGAAATCAAATTTTGTTTCGGAACATTTTAGGTGGTGTTTTTGATACCGTTGCGTAGGTCTCAAACTCACGAGTTCGTAGACAGGCAGCACGCAGAAAACGAAGTTCGTGTACGAAAGTTATGGGTCTAGATGTGCAAGGGCATTTTGGTAATTTTGGTTTGGGAGAAGATATTTTTTTACCCCAATCATTTTACATCTTCACTTCACTTACATCTTCATCTCATTATCATCTCCCTCTCTCTGTGTAAAACACACTCCCACAACCACCGAACCCGTGTGCTACTTTCACACCCAAAACCCACAAATTCCAAGTTTGATTCAAGGCCAAGACTTCCATTTCTATTCCACTAATCGTAATCTACTCCTTCCCACGATCACAACCGTACCAACCATTGAAGGAGAGGACCACGGGGGAAGTGGAACCGAGTATAGGAAGTTTCGGATCTTCCGATCGATTTTTCGGCTTACACAGGTACGTGTTTGATGTTTTAAGGTCATATTTGGATTCCTGGGTTCAAGTAGATAGATTTAGACGTAAAATTTGTGAAAAATGGTTGAGTTTTGAGGAAGTTATAAAGCTTGAAGTTTCGGCCGGAAATGGGTGATTCCGGTGGAAACCAGACGGCGGCGCCGGTAGCCGGTCGTCTTCTCCGGTGAGTCACCGGTGACCGGTCGGATCGAGTTGAACTGGTCGGGTTTAGTGAATCGGTCGAGTTGAGTGAACCGGTCGGGTTGAGTGAACCGATCGGGTCGAGTTGGATCGGGTCAGGCCGAATTGGGCCTGGTTGAACCGATCCAGGCGTGTGGGTACTGTAGCAGGCGCGTGGCGGCTCATGGGCGCGTGTTCCGACCTTCCGTCGGCTTGTGGCGGCGCGTGGGGTCGAGTCTGAGGTGACGGTGACGCGTGGCAGCTAGTTTTTGACGTTTCGGATCTGTTGGCGCAGGTTTTGCGTCGATCGGACGTCGTTTAAGGGTTGTTTTGGGCGTTTGAAGTTGCTGCGTTTTCTAGGCCAGCATATGTAGACATCCCGGGGTTTAGGGGATTTATATTTAAGGTTCTTATTATTAGCTGGTAATCCCGATTATTAATTTAGACAGGCGATACTGCTCCAGGAACTTCAAGGGAGCGTACATTTCGGGATTGAGCTTGCTTGGACAGGTTTGTGAGTGGACTTTTGGTTTATAAACTATAATGCATGCATAAATGTATCTTTGATTTAAATACTGTTATGTATGGGTGCAATGAATTTCTGGAATTTAGAAATGATGTTGGACACATGTTTTTCCAATATTTCAGTGACAGTGTGTTTTGAGAAATGACCTGGTTTTTGTACTCGATTTTGATATCATTTTGACGTGGTAACTATTTGAGCCTGCGATTTGGGTTTAGACCCGTAATTATGATATTATTGGTTTTGGCCATAAAATGATATTTCAAAGAATTTGGCTTAGGCCAAGAAACAAAGATTTCAAAATACGGATTTGGTTCACTGGTTTTCTGTCCCGATGGTTACAGTTGCTCTGACTGGTGTTGAGGGGTTTTGCTCCGCTAGTTGTTGAGGGCTCCGACTTTCGTGTTGAGGGGTTTTGCTCGGCCGTGTCGCGAGGCTGTCTACGCGTAGTACAGAGTTTAACACATCTCAAGGGATACCCTAGTGTGTTGTGGATATGTCGGGAACAGTGGATTTGAGATATTATGTGTCCAGGTGGAATTAAATGATTTTTAACTTCTTTGAAGAGAGTTTTCAAACCAAACTGTGGACCACGAGGTATTCCATTATACAGATTTTATGTGAGTCCAACTAAGTGGTTTTAAAGAGAAATGGAATTCTGATGGTTTCAAATAATGTTTTTATATCATAAACTGTTTTATGTGATGCATGCATGGTTTTATAAATGGAGGGGGGGAAATGTAATATTTCCTTGGAAAACGATTTATAAATTATTATTTTTGTCCACTCACAACTTTTGTGTTTAAACCCCCTTCAGGCAGTTGAGTTGACGCGGACACTTATCTCGAGGCAGAGGCGTTAGTACTTTCGACTGCGCTGTGTAGTTATACTTGAGTAGGATATCTAAATTATAATCTTGATCCTACTTAGACGCTCTTATATTATATTGTATTTGGTTGGTCATTATTTACGGGAATTATTGAGTAATTGAATCCCTTGTCTGACAAGTGAAAGTATTTATTATTATTATAATTTGTAAGGATTGAAGGGTATTTTGGGAACCTTTCCTTAGGTTGTCATACGGGATCAGGGTTCTTCCCGGGTTTCGAGGGAAAATTCGGGACGGGTCCTGACAATTGGTATCAGAGCACTAGGTTTAAATTCTTGTTGACCGTACACTTAGTGTACAATTATTTTGGTATTGATGAGTTATAGTTCTTTTCAGCGTAATGCCTCCGAGATGCGAGTCCCGTCAACAGTCTGGAAACAGTGGGGACACACATGAACCTGCAGTGGAGCCTGATATGAGGCAAACATTAGAACAATTGGGTCACACTTTGACTTCTGTACTTCAGAGTAGGGCTGCTACTGAAGGTTCGAACATTGAGAAAGCCCAGAGATTAGGGGCTACAATATTTATGGGCGACTTTAGCCCAAATGATGCAGCGGAGTGGATTACACATTTAGAGCGAGTGTTCTCAGTTATGAGATGTCCTCAGGGGAACAGGGTGTTGTTAGCCACTTTTCTGCTAGGTTGTTCCGCTTATCATTGGTGGAACGCATTAGACCTATCAGGGTGGGATGTTAGTACAATTACCTGGACGACTTTTTGGGAGAAGTTCCTGGAGCAATTTTACCCTTGCTCGTACCGAGATGCCAGGGAGGCTAAGTTCTTGCACTTACAGTAGGGAGATATGACAGTGGCTCAATATGAGTAGAAATTCATAGAGTTGGCTTGTTTTGCACCGGCTCTAGTGGCAACCGAGAGGGACAAACGACGCAGATTTGAAAATGGACTGAGGGGCAAACTTCGGTCTGCGATAACGGCTACAGTTCATACTTCCTTGAGAGACGTGTCCGACGCTGCAGCTCGTGTAGAGTTGAGCATGGGTTTGCCAGTGCAGCAGCAGTTTAGTGGTTCCAGGCGACACCGGGATTCGCTGGGATATTGGAGCCTCTAGTCAGGGACCGTCCAAGAGAGGCAGTTTCAGTTCTGGATCTACTGGGAGTGCGGGATCCGGATCAGGCAGTGGCGGAGCCAGACAGGCACCGCAGTCATCCACTCGTTCTAGTGGTGCTTCAGTGCAGTCAACTGGAAGACTTAGTGGCAGCTCCGATGGCACTGGATGTTACTTATGTGGGGAGATTGATCACATAAGGAAATTTTTCCCACATCGACATCCGGGCAATAGTTCCTAGGGGCAGGGTGCTAATGAGCAGAGGCAGAGGACAGTTCAGACGTCTGGTATTGCAGCTGGAAGCTAGAGTCAATCCAGTAGGGCCAACCGGGCCAATTGGACGAACAAGGCTAGTGGGTCCAACAGGGCCAGAGGCAGACAGTGGGGTCGTGGTCGATCTTTGGATGCACAAGCCTGAGTTTTTGCTATGTCGCAACAGGAGGCCCGACCAGCACCAGAGGTGGTCACGGGTACGTTATCTATTTTTAACCGTGATGCTTATGTTTGATACATCCTGGGGCGACTCATTCTTTCATTTCTCGAGGTTTTACATTGTTTGCTGATAGAGAATTGTCTCCGATTGGTTGGGACATAGGTATTAGTACTCCTACTGGGAATATGTTAGTGGCGAATCTCGTGATTCGTAGTTGTCCAGTGTTAGTGGAAGGTCAAGCATTAGAGGCAGATTTAATCCCCTTAGATATTTTTGATTTTGATGTGATTCTGGGGATGGATTGGTTGACTATGCACCCTGCCTCTATTGATTGTTATGACAAGAGAGTGGATTTCCGGAGTCCAGGTTTACCGGAACTTACGTTCAGGGGAGATCGTAGGGTACTACCCTGTGGGGTGATATCAGCTTTGACCGCTGAGAAATTGTTGAGGAAAGGTTGTGAGGGTTACTTGGCTCATGTGTTTGATTCTCGGAATACTCCGATTAGTGTGGAGGATATTCCAGTGGTGAGTGAGTTCATTGATGTGTTTCCAGATGATCGTCCGAGATTGCCACCTCACCGAGAGATTGAGTTCACCATAGAGCTTTTACCAGATACTCAACCTATCTCACAGGCACCGTACAGAATGGCACTGGCAGAATTGCGAGAGTTGAAGACTCAGTTGCAGGACTTGGTGAATATGGGATTTATTCGCCCAAGTGTTTCACCTTAGGGTTCAACAATGTTATTTGTAAGGAAAAAGGATGGTGGGTCTGAGGTTGTGTATCGACTACCGGCACCTAAACAGGGCTACGGTGCGGAATAAGTATCCTCTGCCAAGGATAGATGATATGTTTGATCAACTTAAGGGGGCAAGATATTTTTCGAAAATTGACCTTCGATCCGGGTACCATCAGTTGAGGATCAGGGAAGGGATGTTCAGAAAACAGCTTTCAGGACTCGTTATGGTCATTATGAGTTCCTGGTGATGCCTTTCGGGTTGACTAATGCCCCAGCAGCATTTATGGATTTGATGAAAAGGGTGTTCCAAAAGTATTTGGATCGGTTTGTGATTGTGTTCATCGACGATATCTTGGTGTATTCGAGGAGTGCTAAGGCACATGAGAAGCACTTAAGGTTGGTGCTGAATATGCTTAGGAAAAGCATTTGTTTGCCAATTTCAGTAAATGCCAGTTTTGGTTGACAGAAGTGGGATTCTTAGGTCATGTGATTTCGGCTGAGGGAATCAGCGTAGATCCCCAAAAGGTTGAGGCAGTGGCAAACTGGGAGCAACCGAGGACAGTGATAGAGGTGAGGAGCTTTCTGGGTTTGGCAGGATATTATCGACGGTTCGAAGAAGGATTTTCTACGATAGCAGGCCCATTTACTCGGTTGACTAGGAAAGGAGTCAAGTTTGACTGGGGAGCTGATTGTGAACAGGGGTTTCAGGAGCTGAAGAGGAGGTTGACTTCTGCTCCAGTATTAACCCTTCCTGATGATACTGGGGGATTCGAGGTGTATAGTGATGCATCATTGCGGGGTATAGGCTGTGTGCTGATGCAACATGGGAAGGTGATAACGTATTCTTCTAGACAACTTAAACCCCATAAGTTGAATTACCCCACACATGATTTAGAGTTAGCTGCAGTGGTGCATGCACTAAATATCTGGCGACATTATTTGTACGGGGAGACGTGTCGGATCTTCACCAACCATAAGAGTTTAAAGTACTTGTTCACCCAAAATGACTTGAATATGAGGCAGAGAAGATGGCTTGAGCTAATAAAGGATTATGATTGTACTATAGAGTACCATCAAGGGAAAGCCAATGTTGTGGCGGATGCCTTAAGCAGGAAATCCATGGGTTCTTTGGCCCATTTGCACACAATCTACCTACCATTGTTGTTAGAGTTCCGTAGAGCGGGGATTGTATTTGACATGGATAACCAGGGGGCTTTATTGGCTAGTTTCCATTTGAGGCATGTTCTGATTGATCGGATTATTGAGGCTCAACTCCAGGACCCTACATTGTGCATTATCAGGATGGAGTTGGAGACTGGGAACAAGCAGGACTATGCACTTCGGGATGATAGAGCCTTGGTTAGGGATGGCCGGTTGTGCGTAACGAATGAGCTGGAGCTAAAGAGGGAAATTCTTGATGGGGCTCATAGTTCGGCTTACGCTATGCATCCAGGAGGTACCAAGATGTATCATACCTTAAGGAAACACTATTGGTGGACTGGGATGAAAAGGGAAATTGCTGAGTTTGTGAGTAGATGCCTGACATGTCAGCAAGTGAAAGCAGAGAGGCATAGACCATATGGGGCACTTCAACCATTACCTATTCCGGAATGGAAGTGGGATCACATTACAATGGATTTTGTGTATAAACTTACAAGGACACATAAGGGATATGATGGGATATGGGTAATAGTTGATAGACTCACGAAGTCTGCACATTTCTTGCTAGTGCGGGAAGATTTTCGGATTAGTCGGTATGCCAAATTGTTCGTTGATGAGATCATACGGCTACATAGGACTCCAGAGTCAATTGTTTCGGACAGAGATCCTAGATTTACCTCCAGTTTTTGGCGGAGTTTGCAGAAGGCTTTTGGCACTACCTTGCATTTTAGTACAGCTTTTCATCCTCAGACGGATGGTCAGTCTGAGAGGACAATCCAGGTTTTGGAGGATATGATGAGAGCTTGTGTACTACATTTTAAAGGGAACTGGGATTCACACGTGGCTCTGATGGAATTTGCTTATAATAATAGTTATCAGTCGAGTATTGGGATGTCTTCTTTCGATGCACTGTATGGGAGACAGTGCAGGACACCGTTATGCTGGAACGAAGTGGGTGAAAGGAAACTGTTAACACCAGAGTTAGTGGATACGACTGAGGAAAAGATAAGAATCATCAGAGAAAGGTTGAAGACAGCTCAGGATCGCCAGAAGAGCTATGCAGACCGCCGAACCAGAGATCTTGAATTTGAGATTGGAGACTGGGTGTTCTTGAAATTATCTCCTTGGAAGGGAGTGGTACGTTTTGGTAGACGAGGGAAACTGAGTCCTCGCTACATTGGTCCATATGATATTTTGGAGAGGATAGGACCAGTGGCATATCTTCTTGCTTTACCATCGGAATTATCCAGAGTTCATAATGTTTTCCATGTATCCTTGCTTCGGAAATATCTGTTTGATGAGTCTTACGTATTGGAAGAGGAGCCACTTGAGCTGAAGGATGATTTGACCTTTGAGGAGCAACCAATGCAAATTTTGGATTGGAAGGAGAAGGTACTGCGCAGAAAGAGTATTCCTCTAGTTAAAGTGTTGTGGAGGAATCATAACGTGGAGGAAGCCATGTGGGAAACTGTGACCTTAATGCGGGCGCAGTATCCTCATTTGTTCCAAGGGTAGAGTTGAATTTCGAGGACAAAATTTCTTAAGGGGGGTGGATTGTAACAATCCGGAATGTCAATTATTGGATTTACGTAAATTATTTATGTAAAATGACAATTTTACCCTTGCTTGTTAAGGGCGTGGAAATCAAATTTTGTTTCGGAACATTTTAGGTGGTGTTTTGGATATCGTTGCATAGGTCTCGAACTCACGAGTTCGTAGACAGGCGGCACGTAGAAAACGGAGTTCGTGTACGAAAGTTATGGGTCTAGATATGCAAGGGCATTTTGGTAATTTTGGTTTGGGAGAAGATATTTTTTTACCCCAATCATTTTAAATCTTCACTTCACTTACATCTTCATCTCATTATCATCTCTCTCTCTCTCTCTGTAAAACACACTCCCATAACCACCGAACCCGTGTGCGACTTTCACACCCAAAACCCACAAATTCCAAGTTTGATTCAAGGCCAAGACTTCCATTTCTATTCCACTAATCGTATTCTACTCCTTCCCACGATCACAACCGTACCAACCATCGAAGGAGAGGACCACGGGGGAAGCCGAACTGAGTATAGGAAGTTTCGGATATTCCGATCGATTTTTCGGCTTACACAGGTACGTGTTTGATGTTTTAAGGTCATATTTGGATTCCTGGGTTCGAGTAGATAGATTTAGATGTAAAATTTGTGAAAAATGGTTGAGTTTTGAGGAAGTTATAAAGCTTGAAGTTTCGGCCGGAAATGGGGGATTCCGGCAGAAACCAGACGGCAGTGCAGGTAGCCGGTCATCTTCTCCGGCGAGTCACCGGTGACCGGTCGGGTCGAGTTGAACCGGTCGGGTTGAGTGAACCAGTCAGGTTGATTGAACTGGTCGGGTTGAGTGAACTAGTGGGGTCGAGTTGGATCGGATCAGGCCGAGTTGGGCCGGGTTGGACCGGTCCAGGTGCGTAGGTACTGTAGCAGGCGCGTGGCAGCGCGTGGGCGCGTGTTCTGACCTTTCGTCGGTGCGTGGCGGCGCGGGGGGCCGAGTCTGAGGTCACGGTGGCTCGTGGTAGCTAGTTTTTGACGTTTTGGACCTGTTGGCGCAGGTTTTGGGTCGATCGGACGTCATTTAGGGGCTGTTTTGGGCGTTTGAAATTGCTGCGTTTTCTAGGCCAGCATAGGTAGACCTCCCGGGGTTTAGGGGGTTTATATTTAAGGTTCTTATTATTAGCTGGTAATTCCGATTATTAATTTGGACAGGCGATACTGCTCTAGGAACTTCAAGGGAGCGTACATTTCGGGATTGAGCTTGCTTAGACAGGTTTGTGAGTGGACTTTTGGTTTATAAACTATAATGCATGTATAAATGTATCTTTGATTTAAATACTGTTATGTATGGGTGCAATGAATTTCTGGAATTTAGAAATGATGTTGGACACATGTTTTTCCAATATTTCAGTGACAGTGTGTTTTGAGAAATGGCTTGGTTTTTGTACTCGATTTTGATATCGTTTTGACGTGGTAATTATTTGAGCCTGTGATTTGGGTTTAGACCCGTAATTATGATATTATTGGTTTTGGCCATAAAATGATATTTCAAAGAATTTGGCTTAGGCCAAGAAATAAATATTTCAAAATACGGATTTGGTTCACTGGTTTTCTGTCCCGATGGTTATAGTTGCTCTGACTGGTGTTGAGGGGTTTTGCTCCGCTGGTTGTTGAGGGCTCCGACTTTGGTGTTGAGGGGTCTTGCTCCGCCGGGTCGCGAGGCTGTCTACGCGTAGTACAGAGTTTAACACATCTCAAGGGATACCCTGGTGTGTTGTGCATATGTCGGGAACAGTGGATTTGAGATATTATGTGTCCAGGTGGAATTAAATGATTTTTAACTTCTTTGAAGAGAGTTTTAAACCAAATTATGGACCACGAGGTATTTTCATTATACAGATTTTATATGAGTCCAACTAAGTGGTTTTAAAGAGAAATGGAATTCTGATGGTTTCAAATAATGTTTTTATATTATAAACTGTTTTATGTGATGCATGCATGGTTTTATAAATGGAGGGGGAAAAAGGTAATATTTCCTTGGAAAACAATTTATAAATGATTATTTTTGTTCACTCACAACTTTTGTGTTTAAATCCCCTTCAGGCAGTTGAGTTGACGCGGACACTTATCTCGAGGCAGAGGCATTAGTACTTTCGACTGCACTGTGTAGTTATACTTGAGTAGGATATCTAAATTATACTCTTGATCCTACTTAGACGTTCTGATATTATATTGTATTTGGTTGGTCATTATTTACGGGAATTATTGAGTGCTTGAATCCCTTGTTTGACAAGTGAAAGTATTTATTATTATTATAATTTGTAAGGATTGAAGGGTAGTTTGGGAACCTTTCCTTAGGTTGTCAGACGGGATCCGGGTTCTTCCCGGGTTTCGAGGGAAAATTCGGGACGGGTCCTGACAAACGGCGTTAGGGTTCCGTCAAACTCTGCTAACCTTTGACAGAATATGCTAACACCGTCATCATATTCCGTCAAACCCTTGACGACGTCAGTTGACTCAACGGTCAATTGACGACTGACGTTAGCCACCGTCAGTCGAACAAGTCACCGGAGCCACACCGGAGAAGACGGCTGCGCCGCCATGCACAACCGTTTGTCGTCGCCAGAGACCCACCGGAGTCTCAACGAAGAAGACGGCCGGATCGCCGCCGTACTCGGCCGCTGGAATCTGGGAATTCTCGCCAGAAATCGCCATTTTCTACGAGCTTCCAACTTCTTCAATCCTTGATCGATTTTCACGATCTACACATGTAAATTCATCTACTTTTCACCAGGAATCTGAATATGAAGTCAGAATCTCGAGATCGTACCTGATTTGACCGGAAAACGATCGAGAAGTTTCGGTCCACCTCCCTCTTCTGTCCGTCGTTTACGGCGGTGCCCCCATCTCGATGGTGACCCCAAAACACTCGTGGAGTCGCGGAGAAGACATCCACAGCCTTGATTTCAGTCGAGTTGATTCGAAAATGGTCCGATAGAGGTGAGGGTTCGGTGATCGCACGGGTGGGGGACTCGGGCAAGAGAGAGAGAGAGAGGGGGGGGGGGGGGGGGGGGGTTTCTAACTGGTCCGGGCAGAGTCCGAAAGGGAGAAGAAATATCCCCCAAATTTTGGACTTTTCCCAAATTACCAAACTGCCCCTAAAGCTTCTAGACCTGTAACAATCTCACCGGGTCTCCGTTTTCCGTGTGCCGCCTGTCTACGAACTCGTGAGTTCAAGACCTACGCAACGACCTAAGAAAAATTCCCTAAAGCACTTCCAGTCAAAAAGTGACTCCTGAACCTGTCCTAAACCGAGGGTAAGATCTTCCTTTCCTTAATTATTTTAATTCTTGGTATGGGTCATTACACAGGCCCCATCGACACCTCACCTGGGCTACCCCACCGCAATGTCCTCATCCACCTGCACTCGGTCACCAGATGTGTGCCTAACACAGTGATTCCTCATCAGCCCAACTCTCTCACACCCAAAACAAATATCCAGCAAGTTTTCGTACTCGATACCTACCTTCTTCCCCTTCACATCCACAAAGGGCAACCAAGAATGCTCAAGATCAATTTCAACACAAACCCTAGCAAACTTGCCTATGGATTGGGAAATAGTATGACAGTCTACCTTTAATGTAGTCCCAATCACATTCCTAATGACCTTCACCGTTTCTTTAGTAAAATACTCCACATAAATGCCAGAGAGCCGAGCCCAGATGGTCATCCTAGTGATCTGCTCACATTCCGCATCAAAGTGAGGCCGCCACTTTTTTACCGCAAGATACTACCCTGCATTCAAATTCTAATTTCATTTTCTCTTTTTGTCCACCTCTTCAACTAATGGAATATTGTCAATTCTTCTCTCACTTTTTTAATTTTTTGTCTCATTTAAATTTTGGGGTTTTTTTTTTTTAGGTAGATTAGATTATTACTGTTTTATATGTACACCGAGCTTATCTTCCTATATAATAGGTTAGAGTATTAACGTATTTCAGCTTTTTAGGTACATTAGCGTATTTTCTAAGTACATAGGTAAATTGAAGAATATATGTTTTTATCTATGATTATGGTAAAAAATTGGTTATATAGCAGGTAAATTAAAATATATATGTGTTTTATACCTATTGGCTATGATTATGGTAAAACATTGGAGACAATGAAAGAAATGATTTTGTAGGTACACAATATTTGTCTTTCTATATTGTATGTGGTTTCCAATACGATTATTTTTCAAGTTAATCTATTTATTTTCTCAAATTGACAAGTTTTTTTGTTGACTGTAGGTATTTTGGTCATATAAGAATTCTTAATAAAAATAAAAGTATTCAAAATTTAAAATTTAAATTTTAAAATTAAAATTATTTTATAAATAAAAAAAATTTTAAATTAAAATTATTTTATAAATAAAAAAAAATTAATTTGTTTCAGCTATATATTTAAAGGATAACATGGGTATAAAAATAAATAAAATGAACTAAAATTAATAAATTGACTCGATTAAAAGATAGCTTAAACTTTTGGACCAATATCTAATTGCCCCTTAAATAAATTGAAAGAGTGGTATGATGAGGTACCACCATTGTAGAATGCAAGTATTATTCCTAATAAAAATGGACAATACTTGCATCCTACCCTGGTAATACCTCCTCGTACCACCCCTTCTACTTATCGAATTGTCTTTGTACATATATCATAATCATAACCGTTCATTCTCTAGATTATCTTGTCAAGATCATCCCCATAAAGAATCAACAAGATTGAATGTCGTTTAGTCATTTATATATATATATATATATATATATATATATCAACTAAATAGACGATTCACCAAGATGATCTTAATTCTTACCAAAACCATTGATTTATTTGATAAATATAGATGACAGAACGACATCCAATCTTGTTGATTTTTAACAGAGATGATCTTGACAAGATGATTTAGAAAATAAGTGGTTCGGATTATGATATATATATAACGACAATTCGATAAATCAAAAGGGTAATACAAGGAGGTACCACCAGAATGAGATATGAGTATTTTCCAATCAAAATATCATTAAACCATTTTATTAGTGACAATTTAAGTAAAAACTAAAGGAGATTTTTCCATTGGAATCCAAATAAATTAGATCACTTGCATATATATACATTACTTAACAGTTGGGAGTTTTAAAAAGTAAAGGGACCGACACGAAGGAAAGAGAAACCGGTATGTTTTGGTAATTGCAACAAAAAGTAAGGGTTATAAAATGAGGAGTGGGATTCTATTAAGCAGAAAAAGTTTGTATTTCATAAATTTATAAAAACTGATGGACCTAAATTCAACATTATATTTTTAATTGAAATCTCTATTATTATAAAATCAAGACAGTAAACAAATTTCACCAAAAATTTCTAACGAAAATATTTTTTTAATTATTTAATAGTTACAATAATAAAATTAAATATTAATTTATAAATTAATAGCTACAATAGTAAAATCAAATATTAATTTATAAATTAAAAAAAATGATAATGGTTAATGGGAGGAGTAATGATTAATAGAAGGAGTGAGTGGTTAATAAAAGGGATAGTGGGCTTAAGTAGTTTATTCCTCTTATTTTTGTTTTAAAATAAATTAAAAACTAATATTATTTGTTTTATTTTAATTTTTTCTAACAAAAATAAAAAAATTAATTAACACACGCGTTAGCGAGTATCAAGAGTCTAATAAAAAATAAAGACAAGTTGATTCCGAATTGGAGCGACGACTCCAAGTTACGACAAGTCCATTTAGACATTTTTGTTTTAGGCCAAACTAAAGGTGTTTCTCAAAATGATTTATCTCATTTTGATTTTCTTAAAATAAAATTGAACAAGAGATTTTAGAGGATCAACTCGATTATTTTTCTCTATGTTAATTTTTTTTTCTGTACTTTCATTTAGTTTTACTAGCATCTTGGTATGAGTGTCAATTTGTTTTTTTATTTGTGTTATAAAAAATTAAAATTAAAAGAAATAAAATTAATTTTTAATTTTTTTAATAACAAAAGTGGCATAAATAACTACTTGAGTCCATTACCCATTTTTTTACCCTCCACTTCTTACATTAATCATTATTTTATTTTTTTAATTACAAATTTGATTTTGGTATTGTATAATTAGATATTAAATTATCTATTTTTTAAAGATTATTAGTAAAAAGGTAATTTCATCTGTATTTTTTGGTGAAATCTACTAACCCTCATGGTTTTATAATAATAGAGAAAATGATACTTTTAAAATTATTTTAATTATTTCTTATTTACAATCAATATAAAATTTATTACCACATGTATAACGTAACAAGTTTAACTGAAAAATAACAATAAAATTAACCGATAAATAAAGTGATGCGCGAGAAAATAATAAAAAATAAATATTTAAAAAAAAAAATGGTATTCCATTTCAAGAAGAAGCACCGACCTTCCTCTCTTTGATAAAAAAAAAAAAAAGCACCGACCTCAGAGATGTTGTTAGCTGTTATAAAATAGACGAGACACGCTAGAGTTGAGCTGTTGAGGCGGCGAGTGAGTGAGTAGCTGGCAGCAACAGATATTTAGAATTGATAATGGCCTTTGTTTTATTCTTGGACGTTGAATAATTAATATCCTCTCATAATATATCTATATATATATCACCGCCGGCCACTAGCTGTTGTTGGTTCTTCTAATCTCCCTGTTTTCCCAGATCGACGTCACAGACTCGAAAAGAAGAAGATCAATCGGAGAGGGATTGCCGATCTGAAATTCTTAATCGATGGCTAATTTGGGGTTTTTGTTTGTTATTGAATTGGTTTCAATAATATTTTCGTCAACATTTGTTGATGCTTACAAGAACTACACAGTGGGCGAGTCCTTAGGTTGGTACGACAACCAAAAAAACCCCGATGTTAATTACCAGAAATGGGTCGCTGCGAAGACCTTCAGCTTGGGAGATTTTCTCAGTAAGTTCCCTACCAACACTTCAATTCATACTTTTTATTCATCAATTATTTCACCGCTGAGTGCTAATTAACTGCTGAATTGTGATAAATTAAGACTAGAAAGTTAACCATAACAGATTCTTTGATTTCCATATATTTTTCTGTCTTTAACCGAATTGATAGAAGTACTTGGGTGGATCTATCTTCTTACTCAATTTTTTTCAATTTTGATATTTTTGTTATGTGCTAGAGAGGCCAAAACTAATTAGACATATTTCTTCATAGTTATCGTTGATTAATTCGGGGATTTTCGAAATTAACTTGGATCATGTGTAGAAGAAATTAAGAATATAATGAACATGATTTAGGCCACTGGGCACCCACAATGGTTGCTCCGCACAGCTCAGCTAGCATAATTAGTTGTGTTCCTTTTGATGGGCGCGCCTCGACCTTGAAGTACACATGGAATATCTCAAATTTTGCAATTACTCTATGATCTTTTCAGAATGTGAAACTTGGTCCCTTCGTAAAATTTTTCGTCCTAATTTTTGTCAGATGTTAATATAGTGTATGTGGGTCTCATTTTTAACTATTATCGGCTTCTCTAAAAGGACATATCTGTTAATTTTCTCATTTTAGCACCCAAATCTGAAAGAAAGAAAACAAAATGGGATAAAAAAAAATACCCAAATTGGGTCCTACGATGGGAAATTGACAGATATTCCCTTTTAATAAAGTTAATAACAATTGAAAAATGGGATCTACAGTGATCACGTCAGCATCTAATAAAAGTTGAGACGAAAAATTTAAAGAAAGAGTCAAGGTGTCACATTATGAAGAGTTATTATACAATCATTTGATTATGATTGTAATTCACATACATCATATGATTATGATTATGATTATGATTATGATTATGATTAGGGCATGTAGGTGATGCCTTAATTAGAGCTTTGTTTCCAATAATGGCTTAATAATAGTGGAAAAAGCTAAAGCCTCACAAGCCTCAAAGATAGAAAGCATTAGGATAAATAAAAGGAGGACCATCGATGTCTCTTGTAGCGCTTTTTCGCTTAGCTTGCGCCTTGCGGCTTTTACACTCCGAAAATCATTCCATGCATACATGACGTTCACTATCTCCACCCTTAAAAATAAGTGGGTCCATTATCCAACGATGATGATGGTAACTGTATGTCATAGATGCATGTATTGAATCAATTTGCATTGCATGAACTTTTCTTCTATCAAGTCAAGTATCGAGTATCAACCCACCCTTTCAAAGCCATTAGCCGTGTGCACTTCACGTTTAGCCAAAACTACCACCGACGCCATTTCTTGCATAAGGAGAAAATAATAAAATAATTGTTAATTTAAAATAAAAAATAATAATAGAAGTCAGTAATCTGTTTACTTTATATTTTTTTATTATTAGAAGAAAGTGGGTTAGGTTGTTACTTCCACCTATATTCCCTTTTACAAAACTGGAATATCCCAATGCCTGCGATTGTGTAAAGGTTAGTGCTTTGGTTCTGTTCTGGTCTTGGTCAGTTTGCTCCCTGGAGTTTGTTTCCAGGCGTTGGGTTCTCGGGTTGTCCAGTTAATAATTAGTAAAAAAAAAAAAAAAAAAAAAAGAGAACGTGGATAAACTACATAAAAGTACCCAAATTATAAGAGTCTACTCTAACTATGAAAATTGGCATCAAGGTACCCAAACTATCAAAACACAACATCTAGGTACTTACCATTAACAATTTGTTAAAAAAAATCTGTTAAGTGTCAAAGTGGCACTTGTGGGGTATTTTTTATGCTGAAATGGATTTCATATAGATTAAAAAAATAATAAAATTTTAATAATTAATAAAACCTTAAATAAATAAACAAAAAAAAAAACCAAAAGAACACCTACTCCTCATTCTCACCGAGAAAGATAAAGATTCCACTCCCCCTCACCGAGAAAAATGAAGATGACACTCCCTCTTCCTCCCCACCGACAACGATGAACCCTCTCTGTGCTCGCCTCCAACCCCCCCTCCCATCTTCCTTCCCATTGACAACGACCATCTCTGGAAATCTATCTACTCGATACGACCACCTCCATCGCCGTTGTTTTTGGTTGGGTCGATCAGTGCTCGCAGTCGCCAACCTCGTCTTCGGTAGCCATCGAACCCAAACATGAAGGTGGGATTGGAAATTGGGTGTTCATCGTTAGCTGGGTTTGGGCATCAATCGAGGCAAAATGAGGCAAGGGACTGGGCAAAGGAGGAGCCAAGAGGCACAGGAAGGTGCCCGGAGGAAGACGGTGACTGCCACGGATGTCGTCTACGTGCTTAAGAGGCAGAGTAGGATTGTCTATGGTTTCAATGGTTTGGGTTTCTAGGCTTTTGGATTCGAATTTTTGTAAATGGGTTAATCGGTTTCCTGAATTTTGACTTGTTGGGTAGTTTTCAAATCAGCTTGACTATTTTGTTAAATTTTAATAGAAATCTTCTTGCAGTTCATGATGTTCGTGAATTGGGAATTGGGGGTTTCTCATTTTTTTATTTGTTATATAATTATTTTAAGATGATAATTTGAAGATGAATTCCAATATGCAACTGCAAGATGATGATGGAAAAAATGTTGGGTGTTTCCAAAGGGATAAGAGTTTTTTTATTTTTTCGTACTGTTTGTTGATGAAGATGAAGATGAAGTCGGGTTGGGATTTGCTGATTTCTAGTTGGGGTGGGTGCAGAGGTCGGACTTGGGGAGGTTATTGCTGGGTTGTGGTGATGCTGCTTGGAAGGCGGAGGAGATAAGGGGATGGTTGTCGGCGTCTCGGTTGCGATTCGTCTTTTACGGTGAAGACGAAGGAGGGGTCATCATTCTCGGTGTTGGAGAGATTTTGTTTTTGTTTTATTTATTTATTTTAAGATTTTATTAATTATTTTCAATAATATTTAAATTTTATTATTTTTTTGTCTACATGGCGTCCATGTTAGAATAAAAATGACATCACGAATGCCACTTAGGCATTTAACACATTTTTTTTTAACAAATTGCTAACGGTGGGTACCTAGATGTTGTGTTTTGATAGTTTGGGTATCTAGATGCCAATTTTTATAGTTGGGGTACGAATTTGAAATAATCCCTATAATTTTGGTACTTTTATGTAGTTTTTTTTTGTCACATTACAAAAACATTCTTTAGAGTTATTTTTTATTCAAAATTTTTTATTTACAACCATAGTCACACTCTCTAATAAAAATAAATTTCGTCGTATATGTGAAGGACATATTATTTCAAATACATTTAGTTTAGTGATTTTTAGTATTTATCAAATTCAAATTCCTCTTAAAACAAATGGAATTCTAGAATTAAAAAAAATTGGAACTTGAATGTGTTATGTAATATACGGAGTGCCAATTTGGCTTTTATTTTTTTATTTTTTATACATGGCATTTCTTATTTACACTGGTGAATTTTTTTCTAAGAAACCCAATTGTTTGATAAATACAGTATAACAACCTAGGCAATTATTACTACATTATAATTCCAAATTTCTAATTACTTGGAAACTAGCTGGGAAAAGCGCTATGGCTTTTTTTTCAAATTACGGAAGATATTGTCGTTATTTTCGTAATTAATTTCTCACAAAAGTTATTTTGTACTACGGTTTAGTGATATTTCTCTTCACATATTATGTGGGAGATTTAGGTTCGGGTACGACTCTCGTAAAGAGCGAGATTATTATCCAATAGGTATAATGTAATCTCCATATTATTGTATATAAAAAAATTAAATTAAATTTTCACACAAGAATTTAACCGTGATTATTTTGGATCACAGTTGCAATTATGTTAGTAAAATGTCTTGATATAATTAGGTATCAACCTCGCTCTTAAAAAGATTTGAACTCGAGATTTCTCACATAAGGTGTGGAGAGGAACATTACTAAACAGTAGCAAAAAGTAACACCAAAATAACCGCAATTTTGGGGAATTTAATTAGTAGTCATAGCCAGTGAGTCCTATGCTCTAGTTGAATTTTTCTTTAATTTGTGGCCTTGTTTTTGAATGCCTATGTAGAAAGCAGTTCTCCTTGTAAGTGCTCGTGCGAGAAGTTATACTAGAAGCACAAATTTATTTTGTATTATAGTTTTAAGTGCTTTTATAAACCCAGAATCAGTTTTAGTTTTTCTATCAAACACTACTAAAATTGCTTTTAGTTATATCAGAAGTAGTCCCAAACACTGCCCACTATCTATTCCATAATGATTAGGTGAGTAAAATGTACATCAAGGTCATATATGTTCATCATTGTATGCTCTAGTACTCATACTTCAGTAGTACTAATGCATCTTATGTGCTGTGACATCAAGTAATGCATCCAGTATAAGTCAATATCTTCCAAATATCAATATGGATTAATTCGGTACGGATGATACAGTATTTCCAAACTAGGAACTAAAACCGTACCGAACCAAATCGGTTCGGTTCGGTACTGTATCAAACTTCCATTCGGTTTTATTATTCGGTATTTTTTTTGGTTTGATTTTATCCGGAACGGTATGATTTCGGTATTTCGGTTACATATAATGTGTAATTGAACACAACAAATGTACTTGTTGGTTTGATATGTTAAATGTTTTTGAAATTACACTTCAACGGTCATTTTAGTTCATAAATAGTGATTATGTTTTGTAGTCCTTTAATTTTACCAAACATTTCAAATTGGTCCTTTAATTATGTTAATTTGAACTATTTACCCTTAATATATATATATATATATATATATATATATATAGGATTGGGGGACACACTATTTAGGCACATATTTAGACACACTTTTGTGACCTTTAGTCTTTAGATTTAAGCACTTTTCAAGGCCTGAGATGAATTCTAAAATTAAATTTCAAATTCCAAAATAAAAGTTGATTAATAATTCTCTCTCCCTATATATTTCTCTTCCCAACACACTCTTCTTCTCCTACTAAAACACCTCTTACTGCCAGAAGAAAATTTTGAAAAGACCAGACTAACAGTGGATGCACAACTTTGTGAAGAAACTCTTATCAACAACCAACTCGCTGAATTTAGACGACGATGACCATTGACCAGTGCGATACAGTTTCACGATTTCATATCGACTATGAAAAATCTGCTCATTCATTTTCAACTCATACAGTATTCATTAATCCTCACACCTCACCTACATAAAAAATCTGAAAACCATACTAATTATCAGGCACAAATCTAGGAATTAGAAATGAGGTAGGCTAAATATTAAAGTAAATTTTTTTTTTATCAAATTTCGACTATATTAAGTTAATTTCATTGATTTAAAATATATACCTAGTAAAAATACATATCTTATGCAAGAAACAATAAATAATTATGCAATAAATACAATATAAAACACTTAAATTGCAACAAACACCTCTTTTACGTGGACAATATATCATACTATTTTTAAAAAATTCACAATCTCTCTTATTTAAGTGTAGACCAAATTAATAAATTTTGCTATATAAGCTAACATTACATAAATTTTTCCTTTGAATATTCAATTTCGGATAGGCTGAAGCACACCCCAGCCCTATGTTGTGGCCCGTGCCTCCTAATAATACACACGCCATGGCCATTTGTGTTATAAAACACTTCATTGAATTCTTTGGTAGTGCAAATCAAATTATAGACGTGTGGGGTGTGGGACCATATATTATCCGAATATTGTGGAGTTGTCACGTGATCCATAATTTCTATAATGTTCATATTATCCCTGGTAAGCACATTAACGACATGCACATTAATTAATATGTTTTTTAGCTAAATTTATTAATTAAAAGGATTATTTTCTAATAATAAGTAATATTTCTTTGATATTTGTTTATTAATTAATAGGATTATTGTCTAATAATAAGTAATATTTCTTTGATATTTGTTTATTAATTAATAGGATTATTGTCTAATAATATTTTTTTATTATTATCCCAGGTAACCACGTTAACGACATGCACATTAATTAATATGTTATTAGGTAAATTAATTAATTAATAGGATTATTGTCCAAAAAGGGTTATTTCTTAATTGCAAATCATCTTCAACCAATCAGATGCTCCGGTAACTCTATAAGCCTCCATTATAAATGAAGGGTTTCTCCTCACCTCTTAGGTAGATAGAAAAATAATTACACTTTTTGCTCTTCAGTTTATTTCCCTCGATTAAATTGAGTTAGATATCGGATTCTTAACTGAACACCCTATACCATCTCGGGCTTCAACCTTAACATTATTTCTCTATTTACACTATGTGTAAAGATCAAAAGGTGAATCTCAATCCAGATGATTTCCACATTAACAGCTGGTGTTTTCATTGAGAGCTGATTTGAGATATACTCAAAGCATGCTCTTTAGGTTTTTACAAAAATCATCACTTTTGTTCATTGTTCTTTCCATGGCAAGAACACAATGATTCGCGCAATCCAGCGAGATTATCGCCAATGCAACCCGAGACAACGAAAGTCTGCTCACGGAGATCCTCGTAGGATCAGCCTAGTCGCCACCCTAGGAGTCGCAAGCCATGTAACAAATGACCTCGAGCGAGTCGCAGGACCCTGCATCCAATGTTGGACTTGGCGATATCATCAAACCGACCATCGATTTTAGCACCTTCACCATGCTGTTAGGTATCACAGGGAGTCGGCGCCACTTCTGGAATCAATTTCCCTGGTGCATTAGGCGCAACGGTGATCGCATTCCAGCACATCGTCAGGCGACTAAGCTACACAACAAGTTCCAGATTGGCAGCTTGTGAATCATGACACGAAATTCGTTGCACATGAGGACAAACTTGCACTAGTGGGATAATGGCGCGTCACAGTCGAATCGGAGCTTGGTACAGCAGTCTCAATACACCACGCGTCAAACGCGGATCTCGCGAAGTAAAAAACTCTAGACTGGCAACTTGTGAATCCTAGGAGAATAAGCTACACAACAAGTTCCAGACTGGCAGCTTGTGAATCCTGACCTTCAAAGTCTCCTTGACGAAATTCGTGGCACATGAGGACAAACTCGCACTCGTGGGAGTATGGTGCGTCACAGCGGAATCGGAGCTTGGCACGGCATTCTCAACGCGCCACGTGTCAAACACGGATCTTGCGTCGCTTGTCATCACCTGCCAACTTGTCACAACAAGTCGAGTGGCTAAGAAACTAAGTTCGAGTGCAATCAAAGTTTCTTTAACAACTTTTGGGAGAGCAAGGAACGTCTTCCTTCGTCAAGCCTCTCCTGCAGCGCCAAGCCGAGGTCGGGAAGAAGGCGCAGCTCTCTAGTCGCACACTCACGCACTAGGCTCCACTTGTTGTTCCATGGTCTCCCCAGCCGAGCCGCAACACACGCATGCTCCCTTATTCACCCAGCTGCAACACACCAATGACTTTCAGCAGCTCTCAGCCCCACCTATCCCACCTGTAAGGTGTAAGGTGTTAGAAGTAGCAGACACTCACCTTGGAGCCGCATCGATTAGAAAAAAATGTGATTTTTTCTCTCCGAAACTCAAGTTGCACATGGAGCACTCAGTAATTATTTTCTAAGTATCTTTGACATTCAAACACTTAGAAATTTTTGGTGAACAAATTGAAGTAAGACAACCCTTTAAATAAGTGCAAAACACTAGGCCAAACAGGCTTCCTACTTCAACCTAGAGCTAAACTCTAAGCCCAAGTGGCTTCCAATTTCTACACAAAAGAGTATTCAAAGCAAAACGGAGTCCTACTTCTAAACATATTACTTGACCACAATAAAAATTACATTCCTTAGGATTTCTTGAATTCATAAGTGATGTGGAGGCATTTGTACCGTAAATTATCCGAATATTGTGGAGCTACAGGTCAATCCCCCAGCGTGACGATACATGCACCCATCAGGACACAAGGACTGATTCCTACAATTGGCTTCGGAACCTTGCCTATCCCGTCAAATCTTGTGCCCCCACCGCTTGCATCGGGAGTTGTAATAGCTACCTTCTAACAAATAGATGGACGGTTTGTTGGAGAAACGTCCAGGCATACCCCAAATCGACTCCCTGCTGATGAAGATCTTCGAAGATTCCTGGATGGTCTTCGTGACACACCAGGACAAAATCAAACACAAGAGGAGCACGACATGGATCAGCGAGAATGGAGCTCGAGGCTTGGGTCCCGATGTAAAACGCGTCATACATGAACACCTCGGCCCACAACCCCTCAAGATTATTTTTCATAGCAGGTCGAACGACTGAGCAACCAAGTCCAGGTTCAGTCGGAGCTTCTACAACAACTTTTGGCAAGGAGAAAAATAACTGAAGCTACTGAGAGGCGTGCCTCACCTTGGAGTGGGCAGGAAGACATTCCAAGACACAATGGAAAAGATATTGTCCGGTGTTGGACAATGTCTCATGATACGTCACTAAGTAACTCTAGCGAAGTAAGTCACACTTGCGGGGCGAGGAACCAACAACGTCCAAGGCCATCTGCACATGAGTGACTTGGAAGGCACGTTAGGGCATTGTCACTTATTGAACGCCCGCATGGAAGCTAGAGACAACACGCAGCTTCTCGAGACACTCACATCAGTCTAGGGCGTGCAGGCTATCGTAGTGAAGAGGATGAGACTTACTCGCCGACACACTCTCAGAGCTCGAAATCTGAGGTTCGGGGAGGTCGACGACGTTTGGCTCGTAATGACTTCCCACCTTACCGAGGCGCGCTACAAGCTGACGATGTCCAAAGAATGTTGGATCGACGCCTACAAGGCGTCCAACGTGATGGAGATCTAGAAGATGACCTAGGTCGTCAAATTCAGTCATCCTCGACTTCACTTTTTGTGAGGAACATTGAGGAAGAACCGTTCCCTCAACGGTTTGCAACTCCAAACTTTAATCAGTTCAAGGGGACTTCTAACCCAGTAAAACATGTTGACTACTACCGAGGAGTCATGGTGCCTCATAGGCATAATGATGCACTCATGTGTATGGTGTTCCAGGCCTCTTTGCAAGGCCAGTCTATGACATGGTTCAACCATCTCCCCTAGAGATTCATTGCCTCTTTCAAAGAGTAGGCTTTTGCTTTTGTGAAGGAGTATTCACAACTTCGCACTATCGAAGTAAAGGATGATCAACTCTTTACCATCAGAAAGAGATCAAAGGATACCATCCGACAATACATTCGAAGATACTACAAGGAAAAGTCTCTCATTGTTGACTGCAGTGACCTCGTTGCTCATTGCAGCGATGTCATTCAAACAAGGACTTCTCCGGGAAAATCAGCTTTATGGCGACATTTTTATGAGCAATGCTCGTAGTCTCACCAAGATGCTTTCTCTGGCGGAGCGACATGCATGCTGGGAGGATGAGAAAAACACCATATAAGCCAAGGAGCGCACTAGACCAAGCGAGGAAACATGTCGGCGTCACCCAGCGATGACACCAATTCCAAAACTACACCAAGAAAGTCCAGCAAACGCAAAGCGGTCTCAACTTCTAACGTACAGTTCTCAGTGCCCGTCTATCGAATTTATGATGAAATCAAGGACGAGCCTTGGTTCAAGAAGCCAGCACCTGTCAAAGGTGATCAAGAAAAGGTCGACAAGACTAGGTGGTCCCGCTATCACGACTTCTATCGTCACACCATTAGCATGTGCAACACCTTTGATAGGTATATGTAGAACCTCATCCAGGAAGGGCATTGCAACAAATACATCACCGGCAAGGTTGCAAAGCGTCTCAGTGACAAAGACCCCAAGGAGCCTAATTCGAAGGTGATCCGCATCAATTCCATAATAAATGAATAAGGCTCCGCGCCAATTTATGTATCCATTGTATTATTTTATTCAATAAAATTATCAAGAAACTTGAAATTTTACTTAGATAAATTTGCATAGCAATGGAAACCCCAAAGCCTTCCTCCGGGAAGCAACCAAGCCTTCCTCCAGGAAGTAACCAAGCCTTCCTCCAGGAAGTAACCATGCCTTCCTCCGGGAAGCACTCCAAACCTTTCTCTCGAAAGCATTCAAACCTTCCTTTGGGAAGTAACCAAGCTTTCCTCCGTGAAGCAACCAAGTCTTCCTCCAGGAAGCAACTAAGCATTCATTTGGGATACTTCTAAGCCTTCGCCCTCCTAAGCATCTACGCATCTAAGCCTTCACCCTGTGAAGCATCTAAGCCTTCGCCCTACGAAGCAACCAAGCCTTCGCCATGTGAAGCATCTAAGCCTTCGCCCTACGAAGCATCCAAGCCTTCGCCCTGCGAAGCAACCAAGCTTTCCCCTGGGAAGCGCTCCAAGTCTTCCTCCGAGAAGCAAAATCCCTTCCTTGAAGGCAAAGTCAAGCCCTCATCTGAGAGGCAAGTTGAACCAAAGCCCCAAACGCCGAAAGCCTAATGCCACAGTGTGGGCATTTGAAAAGACCAAAAGCCCTTCCTTGAAGGCAATGCAAAGCCCTTCTCCGGAAGGCAAAGTGAAGCCCTCCTTCAAGAGGCAAATGGAGTCAAAGTGCTTTTGTTGGATGCTCATAGCAATACAACGGGGGCATTTGAATAATCAAGAAGTCCATTTTATCCATAAAACATGGCAAAGCCAAAGTTCCAACACATAGAATAAATCCCAAGGATTACTAAGTTGGAAAGAACAAGACGGACACAAGATTCCGACTCAAGATACATCACTTTGAAGGCTCACCACGGATTCGCTACTCATACACACTCTTGAGTCATTTTTCTTGCAACTTCCTCCTCAGATCTCCCACGGAGTCTTCAAGTTTCGACACTTGTTGAATGAGCCTAGTTTTCAATTTGATGCGAAGTTTGGGCACAAAACGGCAAATATGGCTCGAATTTCAACTTTTCGAGTTCAAAATTGACATGAATTTTTTTAAGCTCCATGAACTTGATCTTCCTCGCCGGAACAATGGGGGAAACGGCTGTAGCTCTACTCCTTTTGGCATCGCTAGGCTTCATGAAGATAGCTTCGACATCATCCTGAACGGCGACTGCAGCTTTCGCACACCGTGTCATCATGCCACTCGTCTTGAGATCAAGGACCACTTCCCTTGTTTCTCGCAATAGAGATAGCGTCAACATTTTCACTGGGTGTGTCAGCTTTGCCTCCACATATAGAACTTCCAAGTTCTCTTCCTTCAACTGGTCAGCCACTCCAGAAACTTTTGCAATAACCTCAAACTTCATGTATGTCTTTTTTGCGCCTTCCGATGAATAACCTGAGGACTTGAGCCTGCTGTCCTTCCTTACTGGGTTAGGACAACGAAGAGCAATGTTACAGGCTTCACACGGGGCATGACCAATCCTCCATTGTCTTCCACCTTGGTGCCACTCCGTTTCAACTCAAACGAAACCTTCAAAATCAAGTATCACGCGTATTTGTAGCACAAGAGTCACATTGACGTCAGCCCTGCAATTCTGACATCAGCCGAAAACTCTTCTTCACAGAGCAATGCTGGAGGAAGTCGAACCCCACACTATGGCAAGTCTCATGCATGTCAGGAGCTCACAGGCCACACTGATGTCAGCACTGCGATGCTGACGTCAGCCAAAAGCCACTCTTCAGACACCAAACAATAACATGGATGGTATGATGTGAGCGTGCAATGCACACACCATATCCCAACCATCCATCTTCACACATGTTGGACAAAAAGGCCACACTGACATCACTCGTTGCAGGGCTGACGTCAGTCGAAAGCCATTCTTCTGAAAAGGATAGGAATGGGATCTGCCAGACAATTCTTGTCAACATCTCAGTTCTTCTAACAAGGACATGAATGGAACCCGCCAGACAATCCTTGCCAACGTCTCAATTCTTCTTACAAGGACAGGAATGGGACCCACCAAACAATCATTGCCATCTCAAAGGAATTATTTATTAATTACAAAACATATCAACCAATCAGAACGCTTCGTGACTCTTAAGGCTCCACTATAAATAGAGGTCCTCATCTCACTTTTAAGATAATTCGTTCCTCGCTTCTAAAGTTCTTTTTGATCTCACTCTCAAAACTAACTTAAGTATCAGAGCGTTCTTGGTTGAACAACTCTCTCAGGGCTTCAACCTTAACTTCGATTGTTTCTTATTTGCTGTTTGTAGGGATCGTGAAGACTTTTTTAAGCGTGTTCGATTTCTGCTTCAACAATAATCCAACAAGATGAAAAAGAGAAAGAGAGTGGTTTAAAGGAAGAGGAAGACTGGTTTTTGGGAAAGGAAGTTTACCTTCCCGATATAAATAATAGAAATTACTTTTTTCCATTTAAATTTTTTATTTTAGAATTCATGTCAGTCCTCAAAAGCACTTAATCTAAAGGTCACAAAAGTGTGCCTAAATAGTGTGACCTCTGATCCTATACCTGAGATATCTCCTGCAATGGAGATAGGAAGATTGACGAACGGAGACTTGAGACATCTTACTAGATCAAATTATTAGTAGTTTGTTACACATGATTGTATTAAACTCATAAAAATTAACTTAATTAAAAAACTTTATTCTTGGAAAAATTGGATTAGATAAGTTTTCTACATATAAAAAATGCTCTAGAATTAACTTGTTGGTTTTATAGTAAGGAATCACCCACTTGATTGGAGTCGCTATACTAGATGATATTACAATATAATCGTTCATTTTGTAATTTCTCTTTTAGATATCATCTTATAAAAATTCATTCAAATCGAATATCATTTAGACAATAACAATAATCAATAATGATACAAATTACTGAAGTGTAAACTCATTTTCTTGTGCAGTTTTAATTTATTTATTTGTGTGCAGTTTTCAATACCGATACAAACCACTCAGTTGTGCAAACATATAATTTGACGACCTACAAGTTGTGCGATTCCGACGATGATGAAGGAAAAGACACTATCCAATGGTCGTCGGCCGACCCCTCAAACACCGCCCTACATGACGTGTCAGTGGCGGTGCCTTTGGTAAAAGAAGGGATGTCATATTTCTTTTCCAGTGATTATGACGGCGAGCAATGCAAGAATGGGCAGCACTTTAAGATCAACGTGGCACATGGCCAAGGTCTGCCAAAGAGCTTGCAGAATCCGAATAATCAGTCTCCGGGTCCTGCAAGCGGGCCCCAGTCCGGTAATGAGGAGGGTTTAATCCCTGATACAATTGTTCCTTCCAATTTCGATCATCCCAAAGAGGATGAAACGGATGATAAAGAGCCATCTGGATCGGATTCCTTATCAATTTATGTGAATAAGCTTTTCATATCGTTGGCGACTTTCTTCTGGTTTTCAGTTTTTATATTCTAATTTTCTTTCCTTTGATTTTCCATTTTTTTTTCTACTTTCATTTGTTTTATCTTTCGGTTTGTGTACACTTTCATGGTTTGTTTTGTTTGTTCAGGCATTGATTTATTTATTTTGTTGTAAAAAAAATAATAATTATGCCATCCCTGCTACTAGTTTATCAATAATAAAAGATTTCGAGTTCTTATATAAAATAAAATAAAGGCTTGTTTGCCAATTTCCCCTAAATTTGGGTTCTTAGAGACTGCTATGGGCTTTTGGTTTCTGCTGGTGGTCTTGGGAAACTGCCGTTCAAGTCAAGTCAGATCGCTAAGGCCGAAGCAATCCGTGTTGCTCTATCGTATTGCCTCATGGCTGGGCATTTTTGTGTGGAGGTCGAGACAGATGCTCAGTTTATTATTAATGTGTTGTTGGGTAAGTGTTCAGAAGTGTCTGATTCAGCTTCCATAGTGTTTGATATTTTTGAAATTGTAAAGAAAATGCGACGGGTCCAGTTTGTATATGCTCCCAAGCAAGCTAACAAGGTTGCGCATCTTGTTGATGCGTATGTCAGTAGAGTAGGAGGGTACCATTTTTGGGATGAACTAGGGACGGAGTGGTTTGTTTGATACTTTAGCCTCAGACACGGGTGTTTCAATTCGCTATTAATAAAACTCTTGACTTTTTGGTAAAAAAAAAAAAAAAAAATTTATTGCAAAAATAGAAACTATATAAAGTGGATGGTAAGTTTAAATATGTGTCATGGTGATGGGATTTTTGTGGTGTTGTTTAATTTTATGGAAATCTGAAGGATGAATGATTTGTTTCAGTTTTATAGGGTTTCATGAAATTTATGGGTATTATGATGTTTGATTTTGTAAGGTTACGAGAGTTGGATAGTAAGTTCTATTTTCTGTGTATTATGATGTTAGATTTGTAGGGTTTCAAGGAAAAAAGGAATAATATTTTAGTGGCTTGATTGATTATGTTATGAGAGATCGATAGTAAGTTTGATTTGGTGATTAGTGTGTGTAGTTGTTTGGTTGATTTTTTGGTTCTGGGGAGTTGCTGGTCTGTAGCACCCCTCTTGTTGGCCTGAAGCTCTGCTTATTGTTTCTGGGCTTAGTCCCTGTTATAGTTCAAGGTTATTTAGCAAGAAAACAAATTTGATATGAATTTCAATTGTTGAGCATGATTTTAATGGTAAGATGATTGATGTGTAAAGTTTGTTGTTTTGTAAAGGTAAAGATAACTTAACAGGAAGTAGTGAGCATGCCTAAGGAGAAATGCAGAAATTTATCATGTTGTTTCGAAAGTAGTAATTTCTGCTTTATTTTGTTTTGCTTCATTCTCAATTTGTTAAATGTTGGTCACTAGATTCACAAGTAATTCTTGTAACAGTTTTCTTGACTCCTTGATATTTGAATTGCAAAATCTTAAGAAAAAGGGTACAATTGACGCACGAAGATGTAAGCTGCATGGGCTTGCTTATGCTTTTCAGGTATGTCATAGAAGTTACTGAGATCTATTTTCATTTAGTTTCTGAATAAGTATGTAAGTAGCCATTTTTATTGTGACTAACTGTTTTGTCTTGCTTCAGACTTGGGCATTTGAAACATTCCCCGCTTTCACTGAACTGGGGTATGTTGAAGTGAGTAGGAATAGCAAAGTTCCCTAGTTACTAGACTGGAAGCATGTGAAAGTTGCCCAATTTCGCAAGCTCCAAACTGAGATATTCCAGTCAACGGTGGTAAGTCTCATACTTGATGTTTCCTATGTTTTCCAAACAGCAGTGTATGAGCAACTAAATATATATGTTGGTGTTATTGCAGGTTGAAGTGCGGAGTTTATTTCCAACCAACGAGGATGTTGGTGGGCCTGAAGCAATGGTTGTTGGGAAGTGAGGAGTTTATTTCCAACCAATGAGGAGTTTATTTTCATCTAATTGTGCTCTTTCTCAGGTATGTGACCGTTGCATTTGTTGGGTAGTGAGGTTTTTATAAACTTCTGAAATTTTCATCAAACTATGTTCTTTTTTGTCCTCATAGTCAGGTAGTGCCCTCATAGTCAGGTAGTGTCCTCATATCTCAGGTCTGTGAAAATTGCTTTTTGGGGCAGTGAGATTTGGATGTTATGTTCTAAAATTTTCATCAAATTATACTTTTTTTTGTCCTCATAGTCAAGTAGTGCCCTCATAGTCAGGTAGTGTCATCATAGTCAGGTAGTGCCCTCATAGTCAGGTAGTGTCCTCATAATCAGGTAGTGTCTTCATAATCAGATAGTATCCTCATATCTCAGGTCTCTGAACTGAGCATTCATAAATGTGAAAGGACTTCCATTAGCTCTTATTGAAGTTTCCTTACATCATTGGATACTAGATATGTCACCATAATTGATGAAATCGGAACAACAATTGATGCAAAATTAAAATTAAACATTATTATGAACATTTAATTTAATTTATAACTAAATTTACAAAAAAATATGAAATTTTAATTTAATTTAAAATTATTAAAAAATCAAATTTTTTTTTAAATGTTCAAATGGATACGGGACACCCTACTTTTTGAAAAATAAAAATGAAAATTTAAATGTTAAAGCCTAATTAAAGGGATTTTTAGCATTAGAGTGCCCTAGAGTATATAGAGGAAGTGAATTGACTCTTCTTACATCACACCCATGCTTGCAGAAGGTTTAGGTGGGAATGTCATTAATTAGTCAAACTTTTGGGATGGAAAATGTCCCACCAGTTGGGGTATTTGGGGGGAAAATTAGCTGGCAGCTATGCACCTCACACTCCTACTATATAAGATTAAAGTTAGGGTTGTAAGTCATTAATTGTCTCAACCTCCTAACTTAAAGCCTATCACCTCCTTTGTTAGTTGCAGCATTCAATCAGCCAAGAAATGACCCCAACACACCCAACCACCAACACCACCCTCCTAAAGGACCAAAAGTCAACACTTGAGGGAAGTTTATTTCGACCTCCAGCTGTGATTACCTTGTCATCCCATGAAATTGATGACCAAACAAACACTGATTGCTTCTACACATGTTTGGATATCGGGATAGCAAAGTGCGTGGATAATACACGTGTATGGAAGACCATGCACAAGAATATTGTGCAGCAGATACTAGCTGATCAAGATACTTTGGTTGACATCCGGAGAAGAACCATCCGCAAAAGGCATCATGCAAGGGTTAATGTCCATATGATTAAGGGAATGAAGAAGAAGCTGGAGTTAGCAACGACATCTGCGGTGTGGGAGTTTAAGGAGTCCTAAGAGATGGCAAAATTGAAGCTTAAGTCTCTTGAAAGTGGTTTCAGATTATTCAAGAAATTTTCAAATTGGGTTGAATACGATACACTGGGTAAGTGGGATGAAATCACTATCGAAGGGGCCAAGAATTTGTTCGGTGGTGGACGTCGTTGAATATGGGTGCATGTGAAGTTGGTGTTTTGTTGGTTGATGAAAAGGAAACATGATCGTTGTTTTTCATATTTTTGTTGTGTGATGCAAATTAGCCAAGTTTCCATGTCTTTATGTGTTTAATTAATGCAAGCTTTTTATGAAATGAAGTCTATGAGTTAGTAAACATAGCTTTTTATGCAAGCATACTTGGATGAAAATTCTAGACCAAAACATCCAAGATGACACTATTTGACTATGAGGACACTACCTGACTATGAGGATAGGAAATAGCATACTTTGATGAAAATTTCAGACCAAAACATCCAAGAGGACACTATCTGACTATGAGGACACTACCTAACTATGAGGAGACTACCTAACTATGAGGACACTACCTAACTATGAGGACACTATCTAACTATGAGGACACTACCTAACTATGAGGACACTACCTAACTATGAAGACACTACCTGACTATGAGGACAGAAAAGAGTATATTTTGATGAAAATTACAGACCAAAACATCCAATTCTCACTGCACTGACAATGAGGACACTACCTGACTATGAGGACACTACATGACTAAGAGGATAGAAAAGAGCATACTTTAATGAAAATTTCAGACTAAATCATTCAAATCTCACTGCCCAAACTTGATTAAGACAACAACTCAACAGTTTCATATTTAACTCAGAGTGAATATCACAGAGTCATCCATTCAAACTGAAAAACCAACAATGTCATAATCTCCAAATACATGCCCACGGTCTAACATTCAGGCAACATAAGGATTACAAACAATTTGAAAGCAAGTTGGCTTTCACTCAATCTAAGGTTCAATAACATAAATCACATCCAATAACAATTTTAAAACAAGTTGGCTTTCACATTGAAATGGAGCTGAATAATGGCTTCCCACTGAGTCCCTTTCTACACTGAATACATCTGCATCAATGTCAACAACTCCGTCAAAATCAATCATTTGTATCACATCATTCCCAAGCTCCTGTCTCCCTTGCTGAATCACATTTGTATTGTCGTGCATAACTTGATTACTCTCATCTATGCCATTTGAATAGCTAATTGACCACTTTCCCTCGTGAAATTCAAATTCACCCCTCTCGCAGATTCCACTTCTGTTTCTTCTCTACTAACCAATAAGGCCACAACTTTGGACCCTATGGTGTTAGTAGAGTACCTCAGGAAATATTGGACATCATGATCATCCACAATTTCAATTTGCTTATATTCAATGGATGTTACGGGAACTGAGAATTTCAAACTGAGTTTTTCAGCAGGATTGTTTTGTTGGGCAATAAGGTGAACATGGTTTATAAGCTCAACAAACGTTGTAGGCCTTGGTACTATAATGCCTTTCATGTAGCCCTTTTTATACATGTACTTCTTTTCAGACCTCAACCATTTTCCATTGAAACAAACCATAATTGTAACTGATTCCATTCCTCAATTTTCCTATAGTAAAATGTATTACAATAGTTAAACTGCACTAAATAACTACGAGTACACTATAGGACTATGGGGGCGCTATGAGGACACTACAGGACTATGGGGCACTATGAGGACACTATAGGACTATTGGGACACTCTAAGACTACATCTACAAATTGGCCCTGGTTTCTATGGCCTTCTACCCACCCAACCTCACACCTCCAAATTCATCTTCCTCACTCCCCAATTGGTTATTTGCTTTAATTTCTTGAATGCCCAACACTTGTGGTTCAACCACCTTAACAAAAATCAAATATAGGATTGAGAGAGACCAACTTCTGCGAATGAGGCCACCTCCTTGAATGTCGTTCTGGAGAGGAAGATGAGAGAATGATGCAGCTAAAAAAAAAAAAAAATGACACGTGCCAGTACTAGAAAGGTGCCTCCATGTGGCGCACCTTTCTGGTGCTGACACGTGTCATTCTTTTTGTTTTTGTTATAATTCATTTTTTTTCGTGCAAAAAATCATAATAAATTTAAATAATATCCGAAAAATATTCCGAAAATTGCTCCAAACTCATTATGTCATTTTCTTCGATCCTAAAGCGTCCATTTTGTGTTTTTATTTTAAAAAATTGAAAATTAACAATTAAATGAAGTAAATAGAAAGGAAGGTTAAGTATTTTAAGGAAATATTGTGATGATTTTTTATTTTTTTTTAATTCTGAAGAATAAAAATGCTAATTTCAATTTATGATTTTTAATTCTTTATTTACGATTTTTTGAAGAAAAAACATGAATTATAACAAAAAAATGACACATGGCAACATAAAAAAGGTGCCTCCACGTGGGGTACCTTTCTAGTGTTGAGACGTGTTTTTTTTTTTTTTTTTTAATAATAATTCATGTTTTTTCCTTCAAAAAATCATAATAAATTGAAATAATATCCGAAAAATATTTCGATAATTGCGCCGAACTTATTATGTCATTTCCTTCGATCCTAAAGCGTTAAATTTGGGTTTTTATTTAACGAAATTGAAAAGTAAAAATTAAATAGAGTAAATAAAGAGGAAGGCTAAGTGTTTTCATAAAATAGTTATTAGTATTAGGAAAAATTGGGTTTCATGATTTTTCTCAATGAAAATGCTAAGTTCAATCTATACGATCGAGTAGAACATCCTGAGCAGCCTGTAGAGTTTTACGGTATATTTTTATGATTTTTTAAAGAAAAAAAAAGAGTTGTAACAAAAAGAACCAAAAAGTGACACGTGTTAGCACCAGAAAGGTGCCCCACGTGGAGGAACCTCTCTGGTGCTGACACGTATCATTTTTTTTGTTTTTTGGATATAATTCTTGTTTTTCCTTAAAAAAACATAATAAATTGAAATAATATTCACAAAATATTCCGAAAATTACTCCAACCTCGTAATATCATTTCCTTCGATCCTAAAGCGTCAAATTTAGATTTTTAGTTAAAAAAATTGAAAAGTAAAAATTAAATGGAGTAATTAAAGAGGAAGGTTAAGTGTTTTAAGGAAATAGTTATTAGTATTAGGTCAAAATAGGTTTGATGATTTTTTTTTAAATTTTTTATTAATGAAAATGCTAATTTTAATCTATAAGATGAGCAGAATGTCTCGAGAAGCATGCACATATTTAAGGTATATTTTTATGATTTTTTTATTATTTAGTTATGATTTTTTTAAAGAAAAAACTATCAATTATAAAAAAAACAAAAAGAATGACTTGTGGTAGCACCTGAGAGGTTCCTCCACGTGGGATACCTTTCTACTGCTGCCACGTGTCATTTATTATTTTCTTGTTATAATATTTTTTTTTTTCAAAAAATCATAATAAATTGAAATAATATTCAAAAAAAATATCCGACAATTGTTTTGAACTCGTTATTTGATTTCATTCGATCCTAAGGTGACAAAATTGTGTTTTTATTTAAATAAATTGAAAAATAAAAATTAAATGGAGTAAATAAAGATGAAGGTTAAGTGTTTTAAGGTAATAGTTATTAGTATTAGGCTAAAATGGTTTTGATGATTTTTTTTTTAAAATTGTTTCTGTATGAAAATGATAATTGAAATCTATTCAAGCGAGGAGAATTTCTCGAGAATCGGGTAGAATATTACGGTATATTTTTATAATTTTTTATTATTTAGTTATAATTTTTTGAAGGTAAATACATTAATTATGATAAAAAAATTGAAGCCCAAAATCATTTGACCCCAAATTGATTTAATCTCAATACCTTTTAAGCCCAAACCCATTTTTAAGCCCAAAACCCATAATCAGTTCATCTCCCACCATCTTAACCCCAAAGTTAAAACCAAAACCCAAACCCACCACCCAACATCAGCTTCTCCCTCTCTCTCTCACTCCTCCTCACTCTTCCTCACTCTCTCCTTCTTGAAGACGACCAAGAAGCAACCAAAGCAGAGCCACCAAACTGACCACCGCCACCCACGAAATCGACGACCCAGACCTCGCCACCACCACTCCCTTCTTTGCCTCATCGTTAACAACCCAACCCAATCAACCACCATCGTCCAAGATCACCGTGAAGCGAGAATCGACCGAGAAGCAACCAAAGCAGAGCCACCAAACTGACCATCACCACGCAAGAAATCGACGACCTAGACCTCGCCACCTCCACTGCCTTCTTCGCCTCGTCTTCACCAACCTAATCCAGTCAACTACCATCTTCGAAGATCACCGTGGAGCGAGAATCGAGGCAATAACGATGGACGGTCTCAAAGCTTTTCGAGCGAATCCAGGTATATCCAGTTAATTTTAGACCACGATTTTGATTCCATTGGATTTGTAAGGTCGTTTAGTTTAAGTTTGGCTAATTGCATGTGAAATTTGGTGGAGGTTTGGACGGCGGAGGAGCTTGGCCGGAAACTGGAAATTTTTGGCTACCAACACAAGTTTCCAGGTAAATTTTTGGGAATTTGAGTTGAAATCGGAGTTCGAGAAGTTTGGGCTTCAGTGAGGATGATGGATGATGGATGATGGATGAAGGTTGGAGTCGGACTCGGAGGTTCTCAAATTTGGGATTTTTTTTTCTGGTATTGTAATTCAATTTCAATTTTTCATTGTTATTTTCAAAATTTACAATTTAGAGTGTAAATTAGGATTTGAAAATTTCAAATTTAATAAAAATAAATAAAAAAATCGTTGAAATTGCCTCCGGTGGAGGACGACCGCCCAGCAATCCTCGTTGAAATTCGAGTTTCCATCACAACCCTCACGCTGAGGCTTGGCAGTCTCTCTCACGACCATCGTCGATAACACGCCGGAGGAGAGAAAGCAGATAGGAAAACTTGATCGTGAAATACCCTAAATGCCCTCATGGTAAAACATAGTTTTACCTAATCTCTTATTCACTTTTTTATTTTGTCTTATTAGAAAATTCGTTTTGGCAGTTGAGGTATTCTTTACCTGCATGCAGGGAATCAGTTTCCTAGAACTTTATAGCTGTGAATGTATATTTTTATTTTTATCAAGAATGATATAATAAAAAAAATGATACAATCATACAATAAAAATCAAGTTATGACAGCAAGATCTACAAATCAATATGACAATACTGATGTGAACAAAGTCGCATTAACAATCCACATCACTGAAATTATACAAAATTACAAATCAAGCCCATAAAGTTCAAAACTTAATAACGCCTATAACCCTAAACAAATTACCTCTACTAAAAGAAATAGCCACCGTAGAGTATGGCGTATCTGAGGAAGGCTTGATCTTCAGCGATCCAATTACGAGTAACAGCGAATAAAGGATAAAAAGTCTTAATCTAACTATTGTGACCAAATCCAATTGGAGATATTGCGGCAAACTCATCCAACAACAATGTAGAACAAGATTTAGGGAAAATACGAAATTTTAAGAGAAGATTTTGGGTAAGGGGATGGATTGAAAAAATAGCAAAAAAATATGATGGGGAACTCAAATCTGAGCATGGTTCAGACCATAATGTCTCCACAAAGGGACTCTTATTACTAACCCAAAAGAAAAAGAGGAAAAACGATTGAGGGGAGGAGAGAAGAAGGTGATCTTCTCCCTACTCCCCTTTAGTTTGCTTTTTCTTTGAGACTAGGAGAAGAGAAAACGAAGGCTAGAGTTTTCTAGCTAGTGAACAGGAGAATATATAGCTATGAATGCTTTGATTGAAGGACAACGTATTTTTTATGTGACTTTTATATTTATTTGATTCAAATAAATATCTTTTGTAAAATAAAAATCCTAAATTAAAGCAACAATTATCATTTTAAGTTTGAAACTTAAGTCTTATTAATATTAAATTTAATATTAATTTATAATTGAACTAATTGATAAAAATATAATATTTGTATGGATACAGCAAGTACAAAAATGAATTCTTACTGGCTACTTTTATAATGCCTAGGATGAAAGAAAAATTTATAATAATATGGGTGTTTTTTTATTATTGATAGACTCCGACCCAGAAAGTCTACGTGGACACCAAAATTAAAGCATACTAGTCGATACTTGGACGTTGAGTTTAAGTGGCGAAAATCAAAATTAAGACAGTGCATTTTATGAAGTCGTGTGAAACAAGTAACTAGAAGATGTAAAGGTGTAAAGTGCGACAATGGAAGTTCAAAGCATAGTAATTAACACTTAATAATGGTCACAACTAAAGCAACTAAAGAATCACCTAATTACAAAATGGGCCTCAACCCATGCAACGGAGTAGTGTTAGAACATCGCTGTGAAATCCTACTCGTAGAATGTGTCAAGCTTACTAATTCTGAGGGGTGCAAAACATAAGGGTGTGTGGATACAAAAATAACATTTAAGTGTAAAACCATTTATAGAAGTGATAATAACCCAATAGTTTGAAATCCAAGAAATCATAGTACATATAAAAACACACCTAGGAAAGTAGTGCAAGTAATAATAATATTATAGTAATCTCAAAAGGAATAGTTAATTAACCACAAACACTGTAAAAACTGTTTTAAGTTCATACGATAGTTTCACAAATCATGGTCACAACTCTCTGCTGTAAATTGACTAAAAATTTACACAAACAAAGATCTATAAACAACGTACCCTCACTGATACCCCAAAAGTAACTAGAAAACATATTATGTATTCCATTGGAATATAGCGGCACGAGTCATGCTTACATAACAGAACTGTGTATCTTGAGTTTGCTCATGTACCATGGTCATGTGAAGGACTGGGTACTAAGCACCATCACCAAATGACAGGACCTACCCCGAATTTCCCATCGAAATCCTTGAGAAGCCATGCTCCCGTCTGACAACCTTGGACGACTCAAATTAATTCCTAGAATACCTTTACTACTTCAACCAAGAATTTACAGGAACTACGGAAAAATTCGGCAGAATCTCCCTTGTAGATTGGTCAAACCGCCTTCCACCTGTCAGATGAAGGATTCAAATTCTAGAATAGCATCCAAACAGTCCAGGTCAACTCACAACCAACCAAGTCCAAGTCCAAAACAACCAATCTACGGAAATATTTACAAGTACTTCCAAATGGTTAATCAGAGCTACTAGGTTAGCAAACAAATTTTAGAAGGCTAACAACTTAACTCAAAGCTAGTACGGTAAAAGCGCAGTTGGAAAGTGATGACTCTGCCCCGAAAAGTACCCTCATCGTCTTCAACGGCTTAGAGGGGACGCAAAAAAGGAAAACTATGAGTGGAAAAAAAAAATAATAATTTAAAACACAATTTTCGAGGAAAAGATAACCTTCCCCTTCTTAAGAAACTTCATGCATGCAAATGGTAAAATCCTTTCTAAATCGCTACTTTACTAAGTATAAATACGAAGAACTTACCGAAAAACTATTTTTTAATTTAAAATCCGACAGGACCCACTAAAATCCGTGACAGGAAAAACACCCCGTGGTCCACAACCATGCTTTGAAAATCCTCCTCGAAGGGCCTTAAAATCATAAGCAAACCTGGACATAAAATACTATAAAAATATCCCACCATCGCCTAATGTAATCCCGAGCCGTGGCTCGATATCCAGGGCTGTCCAACAAGGGGACATGCCCCAACAACCATTACCGAAAATACCTCAAGGTAATGGCTAGAAAACTGAGAGGTCCTACCCGGGGACCTACTCTCCACATATCTGAAAATACCTCTAAGATACATATAGTGCGCATAGACTGCCTCAACAAGCGTATGACGGAGAATACCTCGATGCCATATGTCGGAGAAATAACCCTCAATGAGCACATGACAGAAAATACATCGACGTCATGTGTCGGAGAAAATAACCCTCGACGAGCACATGACAGAAAATACCTCGACGTAATGTGTCAGAGAAATACCACAATAACCGGGGATGGTAAACATAGAGAAAAACCATTGTGTGAACTTGAAATCCAAATCCAAATCCTTTTTACTTGAACTAAGCCAAAATATTAGAAAACTTGGGCCAAAGCCCAAAATCCATAAAACCGAAATCCCGGGCCTAAACCCAAAACCATATGCATGGCCGAGGCCAAAATCCAATAAGTCTCAAGACTCATAGAAATTAAATCCATGAAACTATGTTTGATGCCCAAAATCATTACAAAATCTCGTAAACCGGGCCTAAGCCCAAGTGATTTAAAACCGTTATTGAAATTCATAATCCGTGGAAATTTAAAAAAAAAATCAATATCCGAGATTTCTGAGTCTTAGAAAATTAACAAAAATTTATTAACAATTATTCCAAATTCCTGAGACCATAAAAGAAATGCAAAATCATTTTAGATTTATTCCATTTAATTCCCGAAATTCATAATCGATAATAAAACATTTAAAACATAGAAATATGTATGCATTATAGTTTAGAAAACGAAGTCCACACACCAAAAGCTCGATTAAGCTCACTTTTGAGCCGTACGCTCCTCTGCTGTCACCGGAGCAGTATCACCTGTCAAAACTAACAATTGGAGTTACTAAACGATGATTAAAAACCAAAAATCCAACCCCCTAAAGCCCGGGAGTACATGCCCGTTCCAAATGTGTACAAAATAATTTTTGACGTCTAAAAGATCAGCTAAACGATCTCCGATTGACGCGAAACTTGCGCCAAAAGATCCGAAACATCAAAAACATGAAAACACGAGTCGACGGAGGCCAAGTTAGTGCCCCACGCACCGGTGGAGGGGCGGTGTGTAAGGACCCTTCCCGAATTTTCCCTCGAAACCCGGAAAGAACCCTTATCCCGTCTGACAGCTCTTTTACCTCAAAATTTAAATACCAGAAATATCCTTTGTTCTTAAATAATTTTTATTAAACCTTACAGGGTTCCCAACAGAACCTCTGTACTTGCTACCCACTCCTACTATCAGACGCATCATAATATACAGGTCAAAACCAAGACCTCAGAATAGTGGTGATTCAAATAGAAATACTCTCTTACACCAAATGTCAGTAGGTCAGACATTGCTGACATCTCTACTGGAAAACCACAAGACAACAGACTAGTCAGATACTGGTGAATCGACAATAATTCGTCCCTCTGGGTCACCGCCCACACCAACCCACTGACCCGGATAACGAAGTATTTCCATAGGTTGATTAAGCCCATGACAATTGTCGTCTGGTTCATATTAGAGCCGGAAATATCCTCGGCTATCATATCGTATCATCAGCCGGTATAACATTCGGTTATCATATCACATCAGTCGGCATATCTCTCGATTATCATATCCCTAGCCACCAGGGTATCCCTTGGGGTGTGCTAGTCCAGTATCACAACTCTCTGTACTATGATATCTCATCAGCCGGCATATCTCTCGACTGGCATATCATATCAGTCGGCATATCTCTCGACTATCATATCATATCAGTCGGCATATCTCTCGACTATCATATCATATCCCTAGCCACCAGGGTATCCCTTGGGGTGTGCTAGAATATGTACTACTTGGACTCGACCACAATCTCTGCAAAATCACCTTTTATATTGGAGGTTCACCGGGAGTCCGCCAACACGGAACCAAGGCCCATATCCTAGGCCCCCTGAAATCGGTTTTGTTTATATTGGGGGTTCACCGGGAGTCCGCCAACACGGAACCAAGGCCCGGCTCCTAGGCCCCTTCAAATCGGTTTTGTTTATATTGGGGGTTCACCGGGAGTCCGCCAACACGGAACCAAGGCCCGGCTCCTAGGCCCCTTCAAATCGGTTTTGTTTATATTGGGGGTTCATCGGGAGTCCGCCAACACGGAACCAAGGCCCGGCTCCTAGGCCCCTTCAAATCGGTTTTGTTTTTATTGGGGGTTCACCGAGAGTCCGCCAACACGGAACCAAGGCCTGGCTCCTAGGCCCCTTCAAATCGGTTTTGTTTATATTGGGGGTTCACCGGGAGTCCGCCAACACGGAACCAAGGCCCGGCTCCTAGGCCCCCTCAAAACGATATTGTATCCAAAATCAAGTATATATTTTGTTTATCATTTATCATAAATACGGTTTCAATTCCAAATCACGGACCCAAATAATTACCACGTCAAAACAATATCAAAACCAAATCCAACAACCATATCATTTCTCCCAACACTCTTCCACTGAAATATTGGAAAAACAAATATCCAGCAATCATTTATAAATTCTAGGTAATCATTACAACTATATACAACAGTATTTAAATCGAGGATATTATACATGCATTACAATTTATAAATACAACCATACACAACAGTATTTAAATCAAAGATAATCATACCTGCATTACAATTTATAAATCAAAAGTCCGCTTACCAACATCATTCAACCCAAAATTCATGGATGCTCTAGCCTAAGAAACACCTACACAATAATCACCCAACTACCTTGACTTTCCGAGCTCAAAACCCTCTCCACGGTCAAGCCTTATCGCTGGGATTGCCCAACCGGGCTCTAAATGAACTCTTATGGCCTCGAAACCAACAAAATCTGATCCGGAACGTCCCAAAACCCTAGTCACGCGTCGCCGTGACTTCGGGAACAGTCTCACGCGCCGCCACGCGCCACCGGAAGGCCAGAACATGTGCTCACGCGCCCCCACGCGCTAGTCACGCGCCTGCTACAGTGTTCACGTGCCTGGACCCGTCCAACCCGGCCCAGTTTGACCTGACCCGGTTCACTCGACTCGACCGGTGACTCGCCGGAGAAGACGATCGGACGGCCCTCGCCGGCGCCGGAGGTTGACCGGAGAAGATGACCGGACCGCCACCTTCGCCGCCGTCTGGTTCGCCGGAATCCCCCATTTCCGGCCGAACTTCAAGGTTTTCTAATTTCTTCATTTCTTAACCGTTTTTCACGATCTACACATGGAAATTCATCTACTCTTCACCAGGAATCCAAATATGAGGTCAAAGTTCCGAGATCGTACCTGGTTTGGCCGAAAAACGGCCGAGAAGGTTCGGTTCACCTCCCTCCTCCGTCCGTCGCCCACGGCGGTGCTCCCACTCCGATGATTACACCAAAAGACTTGTGGGGTCGCGGGGAAGATCCTCCCGACCTTGGTTTTGTTCGAATCTGATCGAAACCCATCCGATGAAAATGGGTCTTCGGTGTTCACACGGGGAGGTCTTCGGGTGGAGCGAGATTGAACGGGCCAATCTCCCGAGGAGAGAGAAAAATATCTTCTATATAATTCCAACTTTTCCAAAATTACCAAACTGCCCCTGAAGCTTCTAGACCCGTAACGAACTCATCAGGTCTCCGTTTTCCGCGTGCCGCCTGTCTACGAACTCGTGAGTTCGAGACCTACGCAACAACCCAAGAAAAATTCCGAAAAGTACTGCCAGTCAAAAAGTGACTCCCGAACCCGTCAAAACTGAGGGTAAAATTGTCCAATTCTCAAAAGAATTTAATTTCTGGTCCGGGTCGTTACACGGTGGCCCTTCCCCAGTGTTAGTAAAAATAAAGCACAAGATTATGAATTCTATCTTTATAAGTTAAAACCTTGCAAGTGCACAAGTCAACTAAGATAGTGTAGGAGTAAGGTTGAGTAATCTAGGTTGTCATGAATTGGATTACAAGTAAGGTGTAAATCCATTACCGTTGATGGTAATAACCACAAGAAGATGATCAGTCAAACAAGCAAGTATTCATCGATAGTTCATGCATAAAAGGTGACATCACACTCGTCAACACAAACTAAGATCATTACGCACAGTAATCACAATTATATCCAGTATTCAAAACATGTAAACCAAGGACCAAAATCACATTAACATAATACATGTCTAGGGCTTCAAGAAACCCTAATTCTATGAAGAACTACTCATGCATATTATTGAATAAAAACTTAAAAGTATTCATGATTACAAAATAAAACGTAAAGGGAAGAAGAGGGAACACTGAGAACGGTGATGATCAAAGGCACATGTCCAAGCTATCTTCACAGCCTCTATGCGTTCAACACTCCTCACGAACAGAACAATAAAGTTATGCGGCTTGTAAAAATTGGGAACCCTAGTTTCACGTTGAAACTTAACTTAAATAGGCCTAGGGCTTCCCCTTAAAACTAGGAATTAAAATTGACAACAAATGTAACGACCCGGACCAGAAATTAAACTATTTTGAGGATTGGACAATTTTACCCTCAGTTTTGGACGGGTTCGGGAGTCACTTTTTGACTGGCAAGACTTTTGGGAAATTTTCTAAAGTCGTTGCGTAGGTCTCGAACTCACGAGTTCGTAGACAGGCGGCACGCGGAAAACGGAGACCCGGTGAGTTCGTTATGGGTCTAGAAGCTTCAGGGGCAGTTTGGTAATTTTGGAGAAGTTGGAACTATATAATAGATATTTTCTCTCTCCTCGGCAGATTGGTCAGTATGGTCCCTCTCTCTCCTACCCGAAAACCCCCCCCCCCCCCGTGTGAACACAAAAAGCTTGATCTTCATCGGACGGATTTCGATCCGAGTTGAGTGAAACCAAGGTCGGGATGATCATCCCCGGGACCCCACGAGCATTTTGGGGTAGATATTGGAGCGGGAGCACCGCCGTAGGCGACGGACGGAGGAGGGAGGTGAACCGAAACTTCTCGGCCGTTTTCCGGCCAAACCAGGTACGATCTCGGAACTTTGACCTCATATTTGGATTCCTGGTGGAGAGTAGATAAATTTCCATGTATAGATCGTGAAAAACGGTTAAGAAATGAAGAAGTTAGAAAATTGGTAGTTTCGGCCGGAAATGGGGGATTCCGGCGAACCAGACGGCGGCGGAGGTGGCGGTCCGGTCATCTTCTCCGGCCAGCCTCCGGCGACGGTGACGGCGTCCGGTTGTCTTCTCCGGCGAGTCACTGGTGACCGGTCGGGTCGAGTTGAACCGGTCGGGTTGAGTGAACAGGTCGGGTCGAGTTGGACCGGGTCAGGTTGAGCCGGACCGGGTTGGACCGGTCCAGGCGCGTGAACACTGTAGTAACGCGTGACCGGCGCGTGAACGCGCGTGGGTGCGTGAGCCGACCTGCCGGTGGCGCGTGGCGGCGCGTGGGGCCGAGACTGAGGTCACGGCGGCGCGTGGGAACTAGTTTTCGACGTTCCGAATCTGTTGGTACAGGTTTGAGGTTGATCAGACGTCGTTTAGAGATTGTTTTGGGCAATCCCAGCGGTAATAGTTGACCGTATTAGCGGGTTTTGAGCTCGGGAAGTCCAGGTAGTTGGGACATTATTGTACATGTGTTGCTTGGGCTAGAGCGTCTATGAATTAAGGGTTGGTTGATGTATATTAGTGGACTATTGTTTATAAACTGTAATGCATGCATCAATGTATCTTTGTTTACATATTGTTATGTATTGTTGCAATGATTCCTGGAATTATGATATGATATGATAGACTGATATGATATGATAGTCGAGAGATGCCGACTGATATGATATGATAGTCGAGATATGCCGACTGATATGATATGATAGTCGAGAGATGCCGACTGATATGATATGATAGTCGAGATATGCCGACTGATATGATATGATAGTCGAGATATGCCGACTGATATGATATGATAGTCGAGATATGCCGACTGATATGATAGTCGAGATATGCCGACTGATATGATATGATAGTCGAGATATGCGGACTGATATGATATGATAGTCGAGATATGCCGACTGATATGATATGATAGTCGAGATATGCCGACTGATAGGATATGATAGTCGAGATATGCCGACTGATATGATATGATAGTCGAGATATGCCGACTGATATGATAGTCGAGATATGCCGACTGATATGATATGATAGTCGAGATATGCCGACTGATATGATATGATAGTCGAGATATGCCGACTGATATGATATGATAGTCGAGATATGCCGACTGATATGATATGATAGTCGAGATATGCCGACTGATATGATATGATAGTCGAGATATGCCGACTGATATGATATGATAGTCGAGATATGCCGACTGATATGATATGATAGTCGAGAGATGCCGACTGATATGATATGATAGTCGAGATATGCCGACTGATATAATATGATAGTCGAGATATGCCGACTGATATGATATGATAGTCGAGATATGCCGACTGATATGATATGATAGTCGAGATATGCCGACTGATATGATATGATAGTCGAGATATGCCGACTGATATGATATGATAGTCGAGAGATGCCGACTGATATGATATGATAGTCGAGATATGCCGACTGATATGATATGATAGTCGAGATATGCCGACTGATATGATATGATAGTCGAGATATGCCGACTGATATGATATGATAGTCGAGATATGCCGACTGATATAATATGATAGTCGAGATATGCCGACTGATATGATATGATAGTCGAGATATGCCGACTGATATGATATGATAGTCGAGATATGCCGACTGATATGATATGATAGTCGAGATATGCCGACTGATATGATATGATAGTCGAGATATGCCGACTGATATGATATGATAGTCGAGATATGCCGACTGATATGATATGATAGTCGAGAGATGCCGACTGATATGATATGATAGTCGAGATATGCCGACTGATATAATATGATAGTCGAGATATGCCGACTGATATGATATGATAGTCGAGATATGCCGACTGATATGATATGATAGTCGAGATATGCCGACTGATATGATATGATAGTCGAGATATGCCGACTGATATGATATGATAGTCGAGAGATGCCGACTGATATGATATGATAGTCGAGATATGCCGACTGATATGATATGATAGTCGAGATATGCCGACTGATATGATATGATAGTCGAGATATACCGACTGATATGATATGATAGTCGAGATATGCCGACTGATATGATATGATAGTCGAGATATGCCGACTGATATGATATGATAGTCGAGATATGCCGACTGATATGATATGATAGTCGAGATATGCCGACTGATATGATAGTCGAGATATGCCGACTGATATGATATGATAGTCGAGATATGCCGACTGATATAATATGATAGTCGAGATATGCCGACTGATATGATATGATAGTCGAGATATGCCGACTGATATGATATGATAGTCGAGATATGCCGACTGATATAATATGATAGTCGAGATATGCCGACTGATATGATATGATAGTCGAGATATGCCGACTGATATGATAGTCGAGATATGCCGACTGATATGATATGATAGTCGAGATATGCCGACTGATATGATATGATAGTCGAGATATGCCGACTGATATGATAGTCGAGATATGCCGACTGATATGATATGATAGTCGAGAGATGCCGACTGATATGATATGATAGTCGAGAGATGCCGACTGATATGATATGATAGTCGAGAGATGCCGACTGATATGATATGATAGTCGAGAGATGCCGACTGATATGATATGATAGTCGAGATATGCCGACTGATATGATATGATAGTCGAGATATGCCGACTGATATGATATGATAGTCGAGATATGCCGACTGATATGATAGTCGAGATATGCCGACTGATATGATATGATAGTCGAGATATGCCGACTGATATAATATGATAGTCGAGATATGCCGACTGATATGATATGATAGTCGAGATATGCCGACTGATATGAAATGATAGTCGAGATATGCCGACTGATATGATATGATAGTCGAGATATGCCGACTGATATGATATGATAGTCGAGATATGCCGACTGATATGATATGATAGTCGAGATATATGCCGACTGATATGATATGATACATGACTAGCACACCCCAAGGGATACCCTGGTGGCTAGGGACAGGATAGTCGAGAGATATGCCGACTGATATGTTATGGTAGCCGAAGGTTATACAGGCTGATGATACGATATGATAGCCGAGGATATATCCGGCTCTAATATGAAACAGACGACAATGGTCATGGGCTTAATCAACCTATGAAAATACTTCGTCAGCCGGGTCAGTGGGTAGGTGTGGGCGGTGACCCAGAGGGACGAATTATGGTTGGTTTACAAGTATTTGACTAGTCTGTTGTCTTGTGGTATTCCAGTAGAGAAGTCAGTAGTGTCTGACCTACTGACGTTTGGTGACATAGGGTATTCCTATTTGGACCACCACTATTCCGAGGTTTTGGTTTTGACCAGTATACTATCCTGCGTCTGACAGGTATGAGTGGTCAATAAGTACAGAGGTTCTGTCGGGAACTCTGTAAGGTTTAATAAAAATTATTCCAGAACAAAGGGTATTTCTGGTGTTGAAATTTTGAAGTAAAGAGCTGTCAGATGGGATAAGGGTTCTTTCCGGGTTTCGAGGGAAAATTCGGGAAGGGTCCTTACAAGTGGTATCAAAGCTCCAGGTTAACTTCCTGCAGACTGCACACTTGTGTGCAAATTATTTATGGATTTCGGTTAACAAGATGCCTCCGAGACGTGAGTTTCGTCAACGGTCGGGGAATGGTGGAGATAACCATGAACCTACAGTGGAGCCTGATTTGAGGCAGACACTGGAACAGCTGGGTCAGACTTTAGCTTCTGTACTCCAGGATAAAACTTCTCATGAAGTCTCTGATGTCGAGAGAGCCCAGAGACTAGGGGCGACGATATTCATGGGTGACTCTAGCCCAGATGAGGCTGAGGAGTGGATTACTCGCATGGAGCGGGTGTTCTTGATTATGAGGTGTCCTCTAGAAGAGAGAGTTCTACTGGCCACATTTTTACTAGGTGGTTCTGCTTACTACTGGTGGCACTCATTGGAGGTGTCAGGTTGGAATGTCCATACGCTTACTTGGCAGACTTTCCGGGAACGCTTCTTGGAGCAGTTTTACCCTCGCTCACACCGGAACATTAAGGAGGCCGAGTTCTTGCATTTACAGCAAGGGACATGACGGTGGCCCAGTATGAACAAAGATTCATAGCGCTGAGTCGCTTTGCACCGACGTTGGTAGCGATCGAGTCAGACAAGTGCCACAGATTTGAGAGTGGACTGCGGAGTGAAATTCGGTCAGCAGTTACGTCTATGGACCACACTTCGTTAAGGACTTTGGCTGATGCTGCAGCTCGAGTAGAGTTGAGTTTGGGTTTCCCAATGCCACAGCAGTACAGTGGGTACAGGAGACTCGAGTAGCACCGGAGGTGGTCACGGATAGAGAATTGTCTCCAATTGGTTGGGACATGGGTATTAGTACTCCTACCGGAGATATGTTAGTGGCGAACCTAGTGATTCGCAGTTGTCCGGTGATGGTTGAAGGCCATGGTTTGAAGGTAGATTTAATCCCCTTAGATATCTTTGAGTTTGATATGATTCTGGGGATGGATTGGTTGTCCATGCACCATGCCTCCATAGACTGTTACGATAAGACAGTAGTTTTTCGGAGTCCAGGATTCCCTGAACTTACATTTCGGGGAGATCGTAGGGTATTACCCTATGGAGTGATATCAGCGTTAACAGCTGAAAGATTGTTGAGAAAAGGTTGTGAGGGTTACTTGGCTCATGTGATAGATGCTCGGAATACTTCGATGAGAGTGGAGGAATTATAACGTGGAGCAGGCCACGTGGGAAATCGCGGAACTAATGCGGGCACAATATCCTCATTGTTTCATGGTTAGGAATGAAGTTCGGGGACGAAATTTCTTAAGGAGGGTAGATTGTAACGACCCGGACCAGAAATTAAACTATTTTGAGGATTGGACAATTTTACCCTCAGTTTTGGACGGGTTCGGGAGTCACTTTTTGACTGGCAAGACTTTTGGGAAATTTTCTAAAGTCGTTGCGTAGGTCTCGAACTCACGAGTTCGTAGACAGGCGGCACGCGGAAAACGGAGACCCGGTGAGTTCGTTATGGGTCTAGAAGCTTCAGGGGCAGTTTGGTAATTTTGGAGAAGTTGGAACTATATAATAGATATTTTCTCTCTCCTCGGCAGATTGGTCAGTATGGTCCCTCTCTCTCCTACCCGAAAACCCCCCCCCCCGTGTGAACACAAAAAGCTTGATCTTCATCGGACGGATTTCGATCCGAGTTGAGTGAAACCAAGGTCGGGATGATCATCCCCGGGACCCCACGAGCATTTTGGGGTAGATATTGGAGCGGGAGCACCGCCGTAGGCGACGGACGGAGGAGGGAGGTGAACCGAAACTTCTCGGCCGTTTTCCGGCCAAACCAGGTACGATCTCGGAACTTTGACCTCATATTTGGATTCCTGGTGGAGAGTAGATAAATTTCCATGTATAGATCGTGAAAAACGGTTAAGAAATGAAGAAGTTAGAAAATTGGTAGTTTCGGCCGGAAATGGGGGATTCCGGCGAACCAGACGGCGGCGGAGGTGGCGGTCCGGTCATCTTCTCCGGCCAGCCTCCGGCGACGGTGACGGCGTCCGGTTGTCTTCTCCGGCGAGTCACTGGTGACCGGTCGGGTCGAGTTGAACCGGTCGGGTTGAGTGAACCGGTCGGGTCGAGTTGGACCGGGTCAGGTTGAGCCGGACCGGGTTGGACCGGTCCAGGCGCGTGAACACTGTAGTAACGCGTGACCGGCGCGTGAACGCGCGTGGGTGCGTGAGCCGACCTTCCGGCGGCGCGTGGCGGCGCGTGGGGCCGAGACTGAGGTCACGGCGGCGCGTGGGAACTAGTTTTCGACGTTCCGAATCTGTTGGTACAGGTTTGAGGTTGATCAGACGTCGTTTAGAGATTGTTTTGGGCAATCCCAGCGGTAATAGTTGACCGTATTAGCGGGTTTTGAGCTCGGGAAGTCCAGGTAGTTGGGACATTATTGTACATGTGTTGCTTGGGCTAGAGCGTCTATGAATTAAGGGTTGGTTGATGTATATTAGTGGACTATTGTTTATAAACTGTAATGCATGCATCAATGTATCTTTGTTTACATATTGTTATGTATTGTTGCAATGATTCCTGGAATTATGATATGATATGATAGACTGATATGATATGATAGTCGAGAGATGCCGACTGATATGATATGATAGTCGAGATATGCCGACTGATATGATATGATAGTCGAGAGATGCCGACTGATATGATATGATAGTCGAGATATGCCGACTGATATGATATGATAGTCGAGATATGCCGACTGATATGATATGATAGTCGAGATATGCCGACTGATATGATAGTCGAGATATGCCGACTGATATGATATGATAGTCGAGATATGCGGACTGATATGATATGATAGTCGAGATATGCCGACTGATATGATATGATAGTCGAGATATGCCGACTGATAGGATATGATAGTCGAGATATGCCGACTGATATGATATGATAGTCGAGATATGCCGACTGATATGATAGTCGAGATATGCCGACTGATATGATATGATAGTCGAGATATGCCGACTGATATGATATGATAGTCGAGATATGCCGACTGATATGATATGATAGTCGAGATATGCCGACTGATATGATATGATAGTCGAGATATGCCGACTGATATGATATGATAGTCGAGATATGCCGACTGATATGATATGATAGTCGAGATATGCCGACTGATATGATATGATAGTCGAGAGATGCCGACTGATATGATATGATAGTCGAGATATGCCGACTGATATAATATGATAGTCGAGATATGCCGACTGATATGATATGATAGTCGAGATATGCCGACTGATATGATATGATAGTCGAGATATGCCGACTGATATGATATGATAGTCGAGATATGCCGACTGATATGATATGATAGTCGAGAGATGCCGACTGATATGATATGATAGTCGAGATATGCCGACTGATATGATATGATAGTCGAGATATGCCGACTGATATGATATGATAGTCGAGATATGCCGACTGATATGATATGATAGTCGAGATATGCCGACTGATATAATATGATAGTCGAGATATGCCGACTGATATGATATGATAGTCGAGATATGCCGACTGATATGATATGATAGTCGAGATATGCCGACTGATATGATATGATAGTCGAGATATGCCGACTGATATGATATGATAGTCGAGATATGCCGACTGATATGATATGATAGTCGAGATATGCCGACTGATATGATATGATAGTCGAGAGATGCCGACTGATATGATATGATAGTCGAGATATGCCGACTGATATAATATGATAGTCGAGATATGCCGACTGATATGATATGATAGTCGAGATATGCCGACTGATATGATATGATAGTCGAGATATGCCGACTGATATGATATGATAGTCGAGATATGCCGACTGATATGATATGATAGTCGAGAGATGCCGACTGATATGATATGATAGTCGAGATATGCCGACTGATATGATATGATAGTCGAGATATGCCGACTGATATGATATGATAGTCGAGATATACCGACTGATATGATATGATAGTCGAGATATGCCGACTGATATGATATGATAGTCGAGATATGCCGACTGATATGATATGATAGTCGAGATATGCCGACTGATATGATAGTCGAGATATGCCGACTGATATGATATGATAGTCGAGATATGCCGACTGATATAATATGATAGTCGAGATATGCCGACTGATATGATATGATAGTCGAGATATGCCGACTGATATGATATGATAGTCGAGATATGCCGACTGATATAATATGATAGTCGAGATATGCCGACTGATATGATATGATAGTCGAGATATGCCGACTGATATGATAGTCGAGATATGCCGACTGATATGATATGATAGTCGAGATATGCCGACTGATATGATATGATAGTCGAGATATGCCGACTGATATGATAGTCGAGATATGCCGACTGATATGATATGATAGTCGAGAGATGCCGACTGATATGATATGATAGTCGAGAGATGCCGACTGATATGATATGATAGTCGAGAGATGCCGACTGATATGATATGATAGTCGAGAGATGCCGACTGATATGATATGATAGTCGAGATATGCCGACTGATATGATATGATAGTCGAGATATGCCGACTGATATGATATGATAGTCGAGATATGCCGACTGATATGATAGTCGAGATATGCCGACTGATATGATATGATAGTCGAGATATGCCGACTGATATAATATGATAGTCGAGATATGCCGACTGATATGATATGATAGTCGAGATATGCCGACTGATATGAAATGATAGTCGAGATATGCCGACTGATATGATATGATAGTCGAGATATGCCGACTGATATGATATGATAGTCGAGATATGCCGACTGATATGATATGATAGTCGAGATATATGCCGACTGATATGATATGATACATGACTAGCACACCCCAAGGGATACCCTGGTGGCTAGGGACAGGATAGTCGAGAGATATGCCGACTGATATGTTATGGTAGCCGAAGGTTATACAGGCTGATGATACGATATGATAGCCGAGGATATATCCGGCTCTAATATGAAACAGACGACAATGGTCATGGGCTTAATCAACCTATGAAAATACTTCGTCAGCCGGGTCAGTGGGTAGGTGTGGGCGGTGACCCAGAGGGACGAATTATGGTTGGTTTACAAGTATTTGACTAGTCTGTTGTCTTGTGGTATTCCAGTAGAGAAGTCAGCAGTGTCTGACCTACTGACGTTTGGTGACATAGGGTATTCCTATTTGGATCACCACTATTCCGAGGTTTTGGTTTTGACCAGTATACTATCATGCGTCTGACAGGTATGAGTGGTCAATAAGTACAGAGGTTCTGTCGGGAACTCTGTAAGGTTTAATAAAAATTATTCCAGAACAAAGGGTATTTCTGGTGTTGAAATTTTGAAGTAAAGAGCTGTCAGATGGGATAAGGGTTCTTTCCGGGTTTCGAGGGAAAATTCGGGAAGGGTCCTTACAACAAAAGACCAAAAAGACCCTTAATTAAGCGCTAAAACAGGTTTCCTAGTTTGGTAGGGACACGGGTTAGGCTGCGGGCTAGGCCTCTGGCTAGACCGCGGGTTAGGCCTCTGGCTAGACCACGGGTTAGGCCTCTGGCTGGACCGTGGGCTAGGTCTCAGGCTGGACTTCTTCTTTGGCGATGGAGTGACTCGGCAGGGCTCGATAGGGACCCATATGGGATGGGTTGGCTTAGATCCTCGACTTTGACACTTGAGCTCAAGGAGGCGTCCCATGGACTTGGCTGCGCCAGTCCTCAAACACACTTGTTGGACCCGAATAGGCTGTTTCTCGGTACGTCAGTTTGGAACTCCAGAAGGTCCTTAGAACATGTCTAGTCCCAGTTCTTGACATAGAGGACCCAATACTGAACTTGAGATATCTTCGTCATCACAACTCCGATTGGAGCCATTCGTTTTGCATTCCTCTCAGAATTCACCTATCTTTCCAAATCTGTACATTGCTCACAAGATTGATCATTTTCTCCTATTGGTGGCTTGAAATCATTCAAAAGACACGTAAAAGGACATTGAATGACAACTAAAAGATGCATAAATAATGACTGAACAAATACCCCCAAACCTAACTTTTGTTAGTCCCTAAGCAAAACAAAGGAAAACAAAATAAACACAAGAAAAAAAAATACTCAATAGTAGTTAAGGATATATCATTTTAACCCCTAGGCTTTCCTAGTAGGAGGAGTTGTGTCTCCTGAGGGTTATGGCAGTACGATACCCACAGTCGTTTTACTTGGACATAAAGGTGCTAGAGACAGTGCTTTAAACAAGTTAATAAGAATCAAAGTAAGGGAAGATGCTTTGCAAAACTAAAAGATCATGCCACAACAGTAGGACTCATGTGTAATGTGTAAATGCCAAATTTTCAAATAATCATGCTTACTAACAACTTCGTTCAAGTGGTCCAGAAATATTTCGGCTCTACTCTAACCCTCACTAGATATCTCTCAATTCACTCTAGAATCCTAGGCTTTACACTCATATCAAGCATATGTGATGGATTTATTTAAAGGCATTCAAGTTTAATCACATATAAACATTCAATGAAAAAGCAGTAGTTTCTGAATTAAAGATCTCATGAATGGAATTGAATTTTAAGAACATAGATACATACCTTAGTCCTCAGCATGGCTAGCCAAAAGATCAGTTAGGTCTTTCAGATTAGGTTGCAATGGGGCTAAGCTTATTGGTTTAAGAAGGAAGGGTAGGATTAAAAGAACCTGAGTTGTGCCTAGGCATGAGAAGTCATGGCTTGAACTTGTGCTTTCTGATCTGAATCCTTGCTTAAGGCCCACGGCATTGCGCTTCTTGATTTCTCTTCTTGAGGTTCTTTGGCTTACTTGGATCAATTCACTTTTTTTTTTCTTTTCTGAATTTTTTTTTCTTTTCTTTTTCTTTTGAATTGAATCGACCCAAGATCATGCAATAGCTTCCTCATTCCTTATGAAGATTTCCACTTGTAGAGCTCTTTGCTCAACATTCAAACTTTTGGACTTGGTTACACTCAGTGCTTGCGGCAACAACTTTTAGAGCTGGGCAGCAACTTCTTTCATTCCTCATTCTCACCATGAATATAATTCATGGCCTAATTGAATGATTCAATGTTTGGGAAGGTTATACTTTGGGTGATGAAAGAAAGGCTGAGTGTTTGCCTTCAAAAGGGCTTATGGAGCACACAATAGGGTAAGACAAGGCATTTAGGAGGTTAAGCACACATAGCCTACATCACTTCTTATGGCAAACCACAGTTAAAACCAAGAGCATCTAGATGATGTTAGTTCTTTAAAGTTCAATGCAAATATGATGTAATGAGATCAACAATGATGAACTAAAGTGAAGAGTGTTTAAAGTGTAGAAACAATGTATATCACTAAAAAAGAATGGTATTAAGGCTCAAGTTCTCACATGGTAGTTAACAGGACCCTTCCAGAATTTCCCCTCGAAACTCGAGAAAAATCCTGCTCCCGTCTGACAACTTAAAGAAATTCCCAGAATACCCTTAAGCCCTTGCAAATAATTATGAGAATTCTGCCAAAAATATGGCAGAATCTCCCCTTAAGGACTGGTTAACCTTCTTCCACCTGTCAGACGAAGGATCAGATAATACTCCAAATTCCAACAACACCAACCATCCAACGATGTAACCAAAATTTTACAATCAGTGCAAAAGAATTATCAGAGCATCTAGGTAGGATAAGTAAATACAAAAATCAATATCCTACTCGATAGTCTAGGTAAACGCGTAGTAGAAAATTTAATACCTCTGCCTCTGGATATGCCCACGTCAACTAACCGGCCTGGAGGGGATTAAAATATGAAAATTGTGAGTGGACAAAATAATCATTTAAAAATTATTTCTGAGGAAAACATGCCTTTCCCCCCTCTACGAGTAAAACCATGCATGCATAACTTAAAATTCCTTTTTATATAAATATAATATATAGATAATCAGAAAACCCACGGGAAAATCCATCTTTTGTTAAAACACTTGGTAGGACCCATGAAAATTCGTATAATGAAAACATACCGTGGTCCACAACACTGCTTTGAAAACCCTTCGCAAAGGAGTTTAAAATCTTGTAAACCGACATGGACACAAAATATATATCAAAATATATCCCACTGCTCCCAGAATAAAATCTCGAGCCGTAACTCGATACCCTCCACACACCCGATATACCTCGAGTTGTGTAGAAAAATGTACTACACGTAGACAGCCTCAACGACCTGGAGGAGAAATACCCTTCGACACCAGCGTCGGAGAAACCTCAATGATCTGGCAAAGAAATACCCTTCGACACCAGTCAGAGAAAACCTTGACCCACGGAGGGCCAATAATCCAGTGAAAACCAAAATCCATGTTTTGAAATCCTTGTTTCCTGGCCTAATCCAAATTCATTGAAAAACTGGGTTTAAACCCAAAATCATGGACTCGACCGAAATCCCAAGATCAATCAAGTCAAACCATATAAAACCCGAAACCATAAAGCCAGGCCATAGCCCAAAAACGTCATTTCCAAATAATTATTGAAAGCCCATGTCCAGTAATAAATTAATAATATCCAAAAAAATTTCAAAACAATACATAATAAGCAATTATATCAAATATACCTTTATACATGCATTATACTTTACAAAACCAATGTCCACTCACCACACGTCCAAAAAGTTCAATCCCGAGTCGTACGCTCCTCTGAAGTTCCCAGAGCAGTATCGTATGTCAAAAGTAACAATCGGGATTACCAACTATAATTAAAAACCTACATTTAGACTTCCTAAACCCGGGAGGTCCGCTTGCATCACACTAAAAATGCAGACACTACGGACACCCAAAACTACCCCTAAACGACGTCCGATTAACCTGAAATCTACGCCAAAATATCCGGAACGTCGAAACCTTGTTGATGCACACCATGGTGACCCAAGCACCGGTCCCACGCGCCGACAGAAGGCTGGACCACGTGCCACGCATTGGCCATGCACCACCACGCGTCGGCTACAGTACCTCATGTGCCTGCTACAGTATCTCACACGCTGCTATAGTGTTTCACGCGCTTGACTCGGCGCTGACTCTGCCGCCAGGTAGCACCACGTGGCAGCCAGGTGGCACCACTTGGCAGCCATGTGGCACCACGTGGCAGCCAGGTGGCCTCCACGTGGCAGCCAGGTGGCCTCCACGTGGCAGCCAGGTGGCAGGCCACATCAGCCCCCTTTGATCGAACCAATCGCCGGAGAAGACGACCCATCCGCCGTGCGCCGCCGTCGCCGAAAAACTCCATTGACGGCCGACCTTGAATTTTTCCTTACTTCCTCAAATCTTAATCGATTTTCACAAAATTTTAGTCTAAATCTATCTACTCAAACCCAGGAACTCAAAAATGAAGTCTAAACACGAAACCCATACCTGTGTTGGCGAAAAAATCGATCGAAAGTTTCAATTTTTCCTTTCCTCGGTTCGGTGTCTCTCGCGACTACTTCCTGCGATGGTTGGTACGTTCTTGATCGCGGGAAGGAGGAGAATCCGATGAGTGGAACCAAAACGGATGATCTTGCCTCGAATTGAAGTTCGAAATTGTGGGTTTTTGGGTTCGGTCGCACGGGTTTGGGTGAGTTGCGAAGAGAGAGAGTGAAATGAAGGAGGATCTGATCTGCTTGGGGTTAAAATATCTACCCAGCCTAAATTACCAAAATGCCCCTAAACATTCTAGACCCACGTCTCTCTCACACGAACTCCGTTTTCTACGTGCCCCCTGTCTACGAACTCGTGAGTTCGAGACCAACGCAACGGTCCCTAAAACACAGCCAAAAGTGTCTCAAAATAAAAATTGACTTTCAAGCCCCTTAAACAACCAAGGGTAATTTCGTCCTTTTGCAAATTAATTTACGAAAATTCACAAATAAAATTTCCATGTCGTTACAGCAGTCTCCACTAATTTTCTGAAGTTCACTTCAACTTTAGTCAATTTGTTCTCTTAATTACTTAAGACATGGCATTGTGAAGTGCAAAGTATGCTACAAACTAAATATTGCCTGACTCTTAGTAAAACTAAGAAAGTTAACTTAGCATGGACACTCCTATTAACAAGTTAAAGCACTAGTCACTAACAACAATATTAACTAGCTAAACAACTTTAAAAAAATTAGGAACTGAAAAAAAAACTGAAAATCTGGCCGTAAACACCCTCAAACCTACTTTTTTCAATATGCAAAATTTCAATCCACACCCCCAAACCTAAATTGAACATTGTCCTCAATGTGATAAGAATAAGCATGAGAAAGGACATAATTGAAGGTTTGAAGAAGGCAAGAGGGCAGAAACATTAGAATGAGATAAGTACAAACCAGGGCTAGGTTGCCTCCTAGGAGCGCTTTATTTAACGTCTAGGCAAGACTTGGCTGGCAGCTATGCGCTTTGCAAGGAGCCAAGGTCCATGGAGCTCACGGGTGGCTCAATGAATGCCTCAAAGTAGGGTTTGAGGCGGTGACCATTCACTTTGAAGGTGTCTATCCTGACTAGGTGCTTGACTTCGACTGCACCATGAGGAAAATTGGGTTACCATATAAGGGCCAGTCCAACGAGATCGAAGCGTACCTAGAAATAGTGTGAGCCTTGAATTGAATAGAAGAACTTTCTGGCCAATCTGGAAGGTCTTCCTCAAGATGTGCTGCTCATGAAATGCCTTTCTCTTTTCCTTGTATGAGAGCGGCCTCTGAATCCATATGCACCCGTTTGATGGCCCATTAAGCCTTATGTTCCAGCTCCACCTGTTGGTGACACCCCTTGCCAAAGGCAAGTCGAAAGGGGGACATACCAATGGGACTTTTGTAGGCAGTCCTATAGGCCCACAAAGCGTCATTGAGTCATAGGGACCAGTCCTTCCTTGTAGGGCAACGATCTTCTCTAAGATAGCTTTCACTTCTCGATTTGAGATTTCAGCTTGCCCACATGTCTGAGGATGGTACGGTATAGAGATTCGATGAGTGACACCGTACTTCCTCGTGAGGGCTTCAAAGGAACGATTGCAGAAATGTGTTCCCCCATCACTAATGATTGCCCTAGGCGCTCCAAACCTGGCTAGGATGTGACTTTGTAGAAAGTTCACAACAACTCTGGAATCATTAGTTTTAGTGGGGACAACTTCCACCCACTTCGAGACATAGTCCACAGCAAGAAAGATATACAAATGACCATAAGAATTTGGGAAAGGGCCCATGAAGTCAATGCCCCACACGTCAAATATTTCCACAATAAGTATAGGGTTCAGTGGCATTTGATTCATAGGCCTTATGTTACCTTGCCGTTGGCATTTGTCACAGGTCATGAAAAACTCATGAGCGTCTTTGAACAATGTTGGCCAGTAGAATCCACTTTGTAAGACCTTAAGGGCAGTCTTCTTTGCGCCAAAGTGCCCTCCACATGCCAAGCCGTGGCAGAAGTTCAACACCAATTCCATTTCAGCTTCTGGAATGCAACGTCTTATGAGTTGATCTGGACAGTGTTTCTAGAGATAAGGATCATCCCAAATGTAGTATCTAGATTGCTTCACAAGCTTGTCCTTCGAAAATCTGCTCAAGGAGGAAGGTAAGCGTTTAGTGACCAAATAATTAATCAAATCTGCATACCAAGGGTCAAAAGCATGTAAGGCGTAGAGTTGTTCATCCAGGAATGTCTCAGAGAGTGGGAGATGTTCAGCTTCTTTAGTGGACCCATGGATGAGCCTGCTTAAGTGGTATGCCACCATGTTTTCACTGCCCTTCTTGTCTCGAATTTCAAGGTCGAATTCTTGGAGAAGGAGCATCCAACGCAACAGTCTGGGCTTAGCGTCCTTTTTGGACAAGAGGTACTTCAAAGCCGCATGATCTATATAAACAATCACTTTAGTCTGAATAAGATATGATGTAAATTTTTCTAAAGAAAAAATAACAGCTAAGAGATCCTTCTCTATTGTGGGATATTTCAGTTGTGCATCATTAAGTGTCATGTTGGCATAATAGATGACATGAGGCATCTTATTCACTCTTTGTCCTAGGACAGCGCCGACTGCAAAAGCTGAAGCATCATACATCAGCTCAAAGGGCAGGTTCCAATCTGGAGGCATGATGATGGGTGATGCAGTAAGCTTGGCCTTGATTGTGTTAAATGCCTCACGACATTGCTTGGTAAAATCATACACGGCATCCTTGGCCAAGAGGTTGCATAATGGCCTTGTGATTTTGGAGAAGTCCTTGATGAATCTGCTGTAGAAGCCTGCATGCACCAAGAAAGATCTGACTTCTTTAACCGTGGTACGGTATGGCAGCCTCTCTATGATGTCAAGCTTGGCCCTGTCCACTTCAATGCCTCGTGAGGAGATGACATGTCCTAGAACAATCCCTTGTTGTACCATGAAACGTTACTTCTCCCAATTCAAGACCAGATTGCTTTCCCTGCATCTTTCCAAGACTCGTTGAAGATTAGATAAACATAACTCAAAAGAATGACCAAATACTAAGAAATCATCCATGAAAACCTCGATAATGTCCTCCACCATGTCTGAGAAGATACTCTTCATGCATCGTTGGAAGGTGGCAGGGGAATTGCACAGACCAAATGGCATTATGCTATAAGTAATGGTGCCATAGGGGCATGTAAAAGTGGTCTTGTCCTGGTCTTCTGGTGCTAGTGCAATCTGATTGTAACCCGAGTAACCATCTTGAAAACAATAGTGAGAATGTCCAGCAAGTCTCTCTAACATTTGATCAATAAAGTGATCTTTTCTAGTAGTAGAGTTCAACTTCCTATAGTCTATACAGACTCTCCATCCAGTTGTAACTTGTTGGGGCACTAGCTCATTCTTCTCGTACTTCACTATCGTGATCCCCTCTTCTTTGGGACCACCTGCACATGACTTACCCATTTGGAATCAGAGATTGGATAGATGATTCCTACATCTAGCAGCTTGAGCACCTCCTTTTTCACCACCTCCTTCATTGGCGGGTTGAACCTCCTTTGTGCCTCTCGAGATGGTTTGGCGTCCTCCTCCAACAAGATTCTGTGCATGCATTTTGTTGGACTGATGCCCTTGATGTATGCTATGGTCCATCCGATAGCTATTTGATTGGCGTTTAACACCTGTACCAATGCATTCTCTTCCACAACACTTAAGTTAGAAGAAATGAAAACTGGAAGAGTTTGATTCTTACCCAAATAGACATATTTGAGGTGCTCAGGAAGTGGCTTCAGTTCAAGCTCAGGAGCTTGAATGTTGGACGGTAGGATCTTCTTTTGGGTCGTGAGGGGAAACTCTTCATTTTGTTGTTTGGTCCATGGTTGAGAGGACACAACATTGAGGAACATGACCTCCTCTATGACATCTTCATCTAGGTGTTCTTGAGGTGTTGAGGTGTTAGTGATGGCCTTCTCTAGAGGATCTGCAATGCAGGAGTTAGCAATAGTTTTCTTCAATAAAATATCCATCATGTTTAGAGGAAAATCAACTGTGGGTTTAGAAGGATATTGTATTGCATCATGAATAGAGAAAGTCCTCAATTGATTCAACTTTTTGATGAAACATGGCCATTCTTAACATCTATCAAGCACTCAACCGTGGCCAAGAGAGGCCTGCCAAAAATCAGGGGTGGCTCTTCATTCTTATCGATCTTATCCATCTTCAGAAAATAGAAGTCTGCTAGAATACATGTATCACCAATCTGCACTAGTACATCTTCTAAAACACCCATGAGGTTAGTGACAGACGCAGCAGCTAAGCGCACACACAAATAAGTTGGTTTTATCTGTCCTAGATTCATGGATTGATATGTATATGGAAGGGCATGATACTTACTGAAGCACCTGTGTCACACAAATAGTGATCAAACCTTTTAGATTGGATGGCACAAGGAAGCGATGGGCGTCCTGGATCACCAACCTTGAGGGGCCTTCGTAAGAGGGCAGCAGAGCAGGCCTTAGGCAATTCAATGACGTCCCTAGGGTTGAAGCCTCTCTTGCCTGCAACCAAGTCCTTGATGAGCTTGGCAAATATTGGCAGATGCTTGACCAATTTGTGGAAGGGGAGCGTAATCTGAAGCTTTTGCAACATACTGATGATCTCTTCCTCAAACTCCTCTTTCTTCTTGTTTTGGAACCTACGAGGAAAAGGAACAATCACATCATCAGTTAAGTCAAAATGAACTCTTTTAGTTGAAGTATGAGCTGCAGATTTAGAAAGGTTAGAATTAAGTCTAGAGGTCTTATTCTGGTCCAAATCCGAGTCCTACTGCTTAGGGAGAACCTGGGACTCAAATCTAGTCTTTTGAAGTGGAACTTGGCCTTGGCGGTGATCACTAGGCTCTGTCGGGTCCTGGGCTGAAGTTTTGATCCTGTTATGCTGTGACATGTCATGGGCGTGCCTTGGGGCTTGTCTGAGGATCTGACAAGGACTCCTCTGGGGTTGATCACCACCTGGCTAGCCAGTTTGCCTGGTTCTTTTTGGGTCAACTGACTCGCAATCTGGGCTAGTTGATTTTCTATGCTAGCTAGGCGGCCCTTGGTGTCATTCATGAAGGATTGGTGGCTTTGGTTGAGGTTAGCAGTGGTCTGGGCCAAGGCAGCAACTAGGTCTTCCAAAGGCTTGGGTCCAGAGTTGGAATTGGAGGACATCCCTTGCTAGGGCACTTGAGTGGCCACGGCTTGCTGATGGAACCCAGGTGGTGGCATATGATTATGAGTATTCTGGTTATTACTCCACCTGAAGTTGGGGTGATTCCTCCACCTAGGGTTGTAGGTGTTGGAATATGGATCATTTCGAGGCCGTGATCCATCACTGAACCTGCCAACCATGTTGGCCTCTTCCACCATTGGACAATCTTGGGACTTGTGCCCTTTAATTGAGCATACATCACACACTTGCACGCCCTTAGCTTTCTCATTGCATAATTGCTTTACCATTGTTGTGAGTTGGACAATGGTGTCATCCTTGTCCCTAGACACTCCTCCTAGAGTTCTTGGTTGATGTCCTCGATAGCTAAACTGTTTTTACCTTTGAGTTATATTCTCACAGGCCTCTCTAGCCTCCTCGGTTGTGCTATCTAGGACTCCTTTTGATTGGGAGTTCACCATTACCCTATCACTGGTCTTCAAAGCTCCATAGAAATACAACATCAGATGACAATCATCAATATTGTGGTAGGGACATGACTGAATCAACTGATTAAATTGTTCCCATAATTCATAGAAGGACTCATCTGCAGCCTGCCGTGGGGCCATGATCTCACTCTTAAGCTGATTAGTCTTCGAAACTGGATAATACTAAGTGAGGAACTTGGAGGACAAGTCTCTCTAAGACAAGATAGATGCAAGGGTCAAGGAATTGAACCAGGCCTTAGCTCTATCCTTGAGATTGAAGTGACAAAGTCTCAATCTGATTTCGTCCTCAGTCATGCCATTTATCCTCAATGTAGAGCAGACCTCCACAAACTCCTTAATACGTAGGTGAGGATCCTCTCCCAAAACTCCATGGAACTTTGGGAGCATGTGTATGGTCCCTGACTTAAGCTCGAAGTTTTCCACAGTTGACGGTCGGAAAACAGTAGGAAATTGATCCTCAGAGACTTGTGGAGTGGCATACTTCTTCAGAAGTCGTGGGGCTGGAGGTTCAGGTGGAGGTGGTGGTATGTTGTCACGGCCTGCCATCCTTGGTGGAGATTGTGATGGGCTAGCATGGGGAGATCGGAATTGTGGCGAAGTTGGTAGGGAAAGGAAGGCGATCCTCTGAGCTTTGTAGGAAGAGGAAGGTTGGCGAGAGTGCAGTTCCAATTGCCGTTTGATGTAGGCAAGCTGTTCAGCAGAGAACGAGTTGGACATAAACCTTAAAAGAGTCAAACGAGAATTAGGAATCTAAAGCAATGGACATCGTTGAGGGACAAGTAAGATTATGAAATCTATCTTTATAAGTTAAAACCATGCAAGTGCACAAGTCAACTAAGATAGTATAGCAGAACAGCAAGGGTTGATCCCTCGAGGACTTGTACCAACGTTATGTCCACTTAAAATTCATATTCAAACTACTCAGTTTATAACTCCAAGAAACAATGAAAGACAACAACTAAAACACCTAGACCTAGACTAACACTAAGTAGATATGCTAGACACTAAGACATGAGTTAGACACCTAAAACAGACCTAAACGCTTACGTAAGAATTTATGGCAAGGGGGTGGGGGGTGGGGGTGGTGAGTGGGGGTGGGGTTTGATGCTTTGGATTCTGAAATTAAAGATAAGTAATGAAAATGCAAGAAACAAATAAATAGAATTAAAGACAATGAAAGTGATTGATTAATTAAGTCGAATTAAGACCAACTATCCACCCTAACCATTCAAGTCATTAACATGATTTCCAAGGTTCCATTATTCTGAATTAACTAAATCTGATGCCCATGCAAGGGTCCGAGTTAGGGCCCACCTTACACAAATTACTCTCTTCTTAGTTCCTATGTTGCAGGTTTTTAAGACTCACTACAACAACTGTCCAAGAGGACGCATTAAGAAAGAAAGCGAGTTTAATGACATCACACTACCCCTAGAGAAGGTTGAGTAATCTAGGTTGTCATGAATTAGATTACAAGTAAGATGTAAAGCCACTATTGTTGGTGCTAATAACCACAAAAAGACGATCAGTCAAACAAGCAATTATTCATCGATAGTTCATGCATAAAAGGTGACATCACACTCATCAACACAAACTAAGATCATTACGCACAGTAATAACAATTATATCCAGTATTCAAAACATGTGAACCAAGGGCCAAAATCACACTAACAGACTACATGGCTAGGGCTTCAAGCAACCCTAATTCTATGAAGAACTACTCACGCATATTATTGAATAAAAACTAAAAAGTATTCTTGATTACAAAATAAAACATAAAGGGAGGAAGAGGAAACACTGAGAATGGTGATGATCCAAGGCACACGTCCAAGCTATCTTCACAGCCTCTCTGCGTTCAACACTCCTCACGAACAAAACAATAAAGTTATGCGGCTTGTAAAAATTTGGAACCCTAGTTTCACGTTGAAACTTAGGTTAAATTGGCCTAGGGCTTCCCCTAAAAACTAGGAATTAAAATTGACAACAAAAGACCAAACATACCCTTAATTAAACGCTAAAACAGGTTTCCTTGTTTGGCTGGGAAACGGGCTAGGCAGCGGGCTGGACCGCGGGCTAGCCTCTGGCTGGACCTCGGGCTAGGCCTCTGGCTGGATCTCGGGCTAGGCTTTATCTTTGGTGCAGGAGTGACTCGGCAGGGCTCTATAGGGTCCTAAATGGGCTGGCTTGGGTTAGATACTCGACTTCGACACTTGGGCTCAAGGAGGCGTCCCATGGACTTGGCTGCGCCAGTCCTCAAACACATTTCTTGGACCCAGATAGGCTGTTTCTCGGTACTTCAGGTCCCGGTTCTTGACATAGAGGACCCGATACTGAACTGGAGATACCTTCGTCATCACAACTCCGATTGGAGCCATTATTTTTGCATTCCTCTCAGAATTCACCTATCTTTCCAAATCTGCACATTGCTCACAAGATTGAACATTTTCTCCTATTTGTGGCATGAAATCACTCAAAAGACACATAAAAGGGCATTGAATGACATCTAAAAGATGCATAAATAATGACTGAACACCCAGCGCGACTACGAGTTCTACTCGCCTTCTACCTCCAGCCGGGTCGATTTGAATTCGCCATAACCACCCTATTTTCAAAGCTTGATATCTCACTCATTTCTTAACCAAATTCGATGTTCTAATAATTGAAATCTATCTACTCGAGCCAAGGAATCCAAAAAGTAATTCAAAACTAAGATCCCATACATGTGGTGGCCGGTAATTGGACGGGAAGCTTCAGGAAAACTTTTGAGCTTCGCTGGGTCGTCCATGGTTGTCCTTAAGCTTCAAGGAAGGTATGGTTGAGCTCGTGGGGAGGAGAGGAGTCATCTGATGGTGTTGGTTTGGGTCCAAAGGGTCGAAATTTGGGTGGTGCTTTTTGGTGTGTAGAAAAGTGTTTCTCGGCTAGTAGAACAAGAAATCGCGTGGAAGAGATAAGTGTTAGGTCATAATTAATACATGTTTTATCCATGATTTAATATCCTTTTTGCTTATGTTTTCTTAGTATTTCGTTCTATGCAATTTGAGAAATTAATATATTTGTAAGAAATGTGAAGAAATAGATAGAGCTTGAAATTATGAGAATTTGAGCGAAATAATCACCTCAATCAGAGTTATAACGAAGAAGTTATGAAGGAAAGACGATTGTCTAGTAATCACCTCAATCAGAGTTGCGCGTTGACTGTTGTTTGACCGCTGCTTCTGATCTCCAATTCGGCAAGCGTGGACCGAACTCCTCATGAAGACCTTGGCGCACGTGTGCTGAACCCCTTTGACTTGTGTTGACCGCTAGCTTTGAAGCGTCTCCCAGCTACCTTGGGGTTTTTCAGCCTAATTTTGAGGGATTTCAAGTGTGTGTTCACACTTGTTTCGTATTGCAAAGGGATTTCAATCCTAGTTCATTCTTGAATATTTACTTTTGGCCCATTTTTAGTTAGGAAAGGTTTTAATTCGTTTTCTCTATTATTTAGGAAACCTTTTTCATATAGAATTCAATGTAAACTTCTATTTATTTGAGAATTAATAATTCTCCTATAAATAGAGGTCCAAGGGTTTTGTAAAAGGAGTCTGGAAAAATGTACACATAAATACATCACAGAGCGAAAACATTTTTCTTTTATATTGTAGTTTCTTTTTAGGTTAGTGCTAGCCGTGGTTTTTCTTTAATATGATTTTGGCTCTTGATTTATATTGCTATGTATACTGAATAATTCTTATTACTGCTTAAACTACCATTCTTTTATGTTTATGAGATTAGCTGCCTTGTTTGCATAAATTATTGATGGAATTGCTTGACTGACCGTCATATAATCTTGTAATTCACTTAGCATCAAAAGGTTGAGGGTAAGAAACAATCTTGTAATCGGAATTCATGACAACCTAGGATTCCAAGTCACTTGTCTAGGGATAATGTGGTGTCATTAAATTCTCTTACTGCTTCATGCATCATCTTAACTGGTAGAGGATAGACGTTCTAGACAAACACCCTGCTTAGAAAATGCTATGTAAGAGAGAATAAAATATGTTTAGTGCACCTTGGCAGGACCCTTGCAGGGGCATCTAATTCAGAAGTTTCATAGTAATTGAATCAAGAAAATCATGTTAAGAAGTAATTTTGGTTAGTGGTAGATTGAGTACCTTAACCTACCCCTTATTTTTATTAATTGTTTTTCTTTAATTTGTTTTATTCTTTTATGATAAACCCCCCAACTTGTTTATATGTTTGTTTTTATTTTCTATTTTTATTTTGTGGTCAGTTCTGAGTTAATTAATCAATCTAAGTAATAAAGTGGATTTAAACGTTAAAACAAGTCCTTGTGGGATTCGTCCATTGCTTATTTGCTTTACTATCTACACGATTTATGCACTTGTAGGGTTAAACTGAATAGAATAGGCTTCATATTTGTGTTGTCTATTTTATCCAACAAGTTTTTGGCACCGTTACCGGGGACTTTGTCCCTTAACGATGTCCATTTATCTTAGATTTTTTATTAACTCAGTTTGCTATTTTTTTAGGTACATGTTTATTGGGAGGCAACCTAACTTGGTTCAATCTTTCCTTTCCTTTTTTTTTTTGCATTTTTGTTTGATGCCTTGCCTCAACTTTACTATTTTCATGTAATCTTTGCTTTATCACATTGAGGACAATGTTCAGTTTAGGTTTGGGAGTGTGGACTTACCTTTAAAAATTGGGAAACTTCTTGGGAATGTGAAATTTTGAAAATAATAATAATAATAATAATAAAATATTCATTTTATATTCGTTGTTTTTATTTAATTTCGAAATATATATATATAAATATTCTTTTTAAATTTATTTTTATTTAATTCCGAAAAAAAAATCGAAATATAAAAAAGTTTTTGTTTTTCGTAAATTCGTCACTTTTTGCTTGTTAATAGGGATGAATATGTTAAGTTAATCGTTAATGCTTTATTAAGGTTATGCCATGTTTAGTTTTGTATCATAACTTGCACTTCACAATGCCATGCTTTATGTGATTAAGTAGACAATATGATTATGTTTAAGTGAACTTTAGAAAATTAGTGGAGACTACCCTTATGTAGTTTTGAGCCAAATGTCATTCTTTAGGAGGGATTTACTTTGTTTCTACTCTTAAACACTCTTCGATTTTTATTCATAAATTGTTGATCTCATTAACATTATTTGCATTAATTATTACAGAACTATCATCTTTTGTAGGTGCTTTTAATTTTAAGTTTGATTTACCATATGAGATAATGTAGGCTATGCAAGTTTTTAACCTCATTAAGCCTTCATCCTACCCTTTTTGTGTGCTCCATTAGCCAAATTTGAAGACAAACACTTAAGCCCTTTCTTTCATCACCTAAATCATAACCTACCCTAAACACTTACCCTACGTTTTGGCCATACCCTATAACTTAGGTTTGTGCTAAGGTTGCTCTAATTGAAGTTCATGAAAAAACGAAGTTTATGCAAAATATGTTAACTGTTGTCATGTGGAAATTGCAAAATTATATCCACGTTGGATAATGGTGACATTTCAATTTAGTTAAGGCAATGTAGTTCAATTCCAAAAGAAAAAGAACAAGAAAAAAAAAGAAACAAAAAAAGAACGTCAAAGAAAAAAAAACATTTAAAAACAAGATTTTGCATTGAAGGAAAAAAGAAAGAACCATCCAAGAAAAAGAAAATAAATAATTGAAAGTACAAAAGAGAAAAGAGAAAAAAAAAATGATGGAATTGAGCTAAGTATTTTTGGATTCAAGTTCAACGTTTGAATAGTCACAAATGTGCAAAACATGTGAAAGTGCTTAGAAGTGTTCAAAGTACTTTACAATCATTATCCTTTGTTCTTTAACCCTAAGCCTAGCCCCATTACAATCCTTAATTGAAGACCTAATGGATCTTATGAGAAATTATGCATGGAGTTGAGGTATGTATCTACATTCTTAATTTTCAATTCCTTTCATGGGATCTATTTTGAGAAATTATCGTTCTTTCATTGAATTTTCATATGTGATTATATTTGATTTCCTTTACATAACTTCCATCACATATGCTTGATAAGAGTATAAGCCTAGGATTCATGTGAAAATTGAGAGTTGCCTAGTGAGGATTAGAGTCGATGCAAGATTTTTCAAAGGCATTTGGATGTAGTTATCTTTAAGCTTGATTACTTGAAGTTTTGGCATTCACACTTGACACATGATACATTCTTGTTTATGGCATTTCTGTAATTTATTAAAGCATGATAGACTTACATTGGTTCTTATTAATTTTTTTATGAGTTATGTTCTTATGTTTGTAGCTGTTAAGTAAAACGTTTGTGGGTATCGTAACTGGTAAACCCTCAGGAGACAAAACTTCTCCTATTTGGGACACCTAGGGGTTTAAATGTTCTATCTTAAGTAAGATTGAGTCTTGTCAATTTTTAGTTTTAAATTCTTATTCTGTGTTTTGCTCGAGGACTAACAAAAGATAGGTTGGGGGTATTTGTTAGATCATAATTAATATATGTTTTATCCATGATTTAATACCCTTTTTTATTATGTTTTCTTAGTATTTCGTTCTATGCAATTGGAGAAAATAATATATTTGTGAGAAATTTGTAGAATTAGATAGAGCTTTGAATTATGAGAATTTGAGCGAACGAATCACCTCAATCGGAGTTATAACGAAGAAGTTATGAAGAAAAGACGGATTGCCCAGTAATTTCGGTAGACACCTACCGAATCAAACATCAGAAGGAGTCAGAATTGCGCGTTGACTGTGGTTTGGCCGCTGCTCCTGATTTTCAATTCGGCAAACGTCGACCAAACTCCTCTGAAGACCTTGGCACGCGTGTACTAACGCCCTTATTCCAGCTCGGCAACCGTCCACCGAACGGTTCTCCCACGCATTTGCCGCCTTTGACTTGCGTTGACCGCGAGTTTTGAAGTGTCTCCCAGCTGCCTTGGCGTGTTTTTAGCCTTATTTTGAGGGATTTCCAGTGTGTTCACACTTGTCATCATATTGCAAAGGGATTTCAACCCTTGTTAGGATATTTTTGGTCCTCGTTAGGAAAAGTTTTAATTAGTTTTTGTTATTATTTAGGAAATTTTTCCTTGTGGAATTCAATGTAAATTTCTATTTATTTGAGGATTAATAATTCTCATATATATATATAGGTTCTAGGGTTTTGTAAATTGGGTTCGGTCCGGAAAAATATAAACAGAAATACACCACAGAGTGAAAACACTTTTATAAACACTTTTATTTTATATTGTAGTTTCTTTTTAGGTTAGGGCTTCTTGAAGCCCTAGCCATGGTTTTTCTTTAATATGATTTTGACTCTTGATTTATATTGCTATGCATGCTGAATAATTCTGATTACTACTTAAACTACCATTCTTTTATGTTTATGAGATTAGCTACCTTATTTACATAAATTATGGATGGAATTGCTTGACTGACCGTCATATCATCTTGTAATTCACTTAGCATCAAAAGGTTGAGGGTAAGAAACAATCTTGTATTCGGAATTCATGACAACCTAGGATTGCACGTCACTTTTCTAGGGATAGTATGGTGTCATTAAATTCTATTAGTACTTCATGTATCGTTTTAACTGGTAGGTGATAGACGGTCTCGGCATATGCCCTGCTTAGAACATGCTAAGTAAGAGAGAATAAAATATATTTGGTGTACCTTGGCGGGACCTTTGCATGGGCACCTAATTCAGAAGTTTCATAGTAATTGAATCAAGAAAATCATGTTAGGAAGTAATTTTGGTTAATGGTGGATTGAGTGCCTTAACCTATTATTTTTATTAATTTTTTTTCTTTAATTTGTTTTATTTTTTTATGATAAACCCCCAGCATGTTTATATCTTTGTTTTTATTGTCTATTTTTATTTTTTGTTGAGTTTCTGAGTTAATTAATCAATCTAAGTAATAAAGTGGATTTAAACGTTAAGACAAGTCTTTATGGGATTCGACCCTTGCTTATTTGCTATACTATCTACACGATTTGTGCGCTTACAAGGTTAAACTGAATAAAGTAGGCTTCATATTTGTGTTGTCTATTTTATCCAACAATAAGATTCTAGAAAAATCTCGGTTCAAAATTACCAAAGTGCCCTTGCACTTTCTAGACCCAAAACTCACTCATACGGAATCTGATTTTCGCATGCCACCTATCTACGCACTCATGAGTCCGAGACCTACGCGATAGGCCCCAAAAAATTCCAAAAGTTTCTCCAAATAAAAAGTGATTTCTGAGCCCCTATTAAACTCAAGGGTAAAATCATCATTTTCTGAAATAAATTACGAAAATCGCATAATTAAATATACGGGTTGTTACAACCCACCCCCCTTAAAGAAATTTCTTCCTCGAAATTCATACCCGTCACAAGAACAAATGTGGAAAACTGGGCTTCCATTAGTGCCTCGGGCTCCCACGTAGCTTCCTGCACATTATGATTCCTCCACAAAACTTTAACTAGGGGGATAGTCTTTCTACGCAATACTTTCTCCATCTAATCCAGAATCTATACTTGTTGTTCCTCAAAGCTCAAATCATCTCTTAACTCAATGGGTTACTCCTCCAGTACATGGAATTCATCAAATAGATAGTTCAGAAGCATGGATACATGAAATACATCGTGAACCTTCGAAAGTTCGGGGGGTAGGGTAAGTCTATAAGCCACTGGGCCTATTCTTTCAATGATTTCATAAGGCCCAAAATAACGAGGACTCAGCTTCCCTCGTCTATTAAACCTCACAATTCCTTCCAAAGGAGACAACTTCAAGAAAACTCAACCTCCGGCCTCAAACTCGAGATCCTTGATCAGTTGGTCTGCAAAACTTTTCTGGCGGTCCTAAGCTGCCTACAGTGTTTCCTTGATGTTTCTAACCTTTTGCTCTGTCATTTCAATGGCCTCTGGTGTCAGTATTCTTCTTTTACCTACCTCATTCCAACACACATGTGGCTGACACTATCTCCAATATAGTACTGCGAAATGAGACATCCCAATGCTAAATTGAGAATTATCGTGGTAGGAAAATTCCATCGAGGCTAACTGTGAATCCCAATTCCCTTTAAACTGCAGTACATAGGCTCTCATCATCTCAAATGACATAGTCCTGCCTAATTCTAGGTTCCAGCTCCATCCTAATGATACCCAATGTCGAATCCCGAGTACAATCCCTGCTTCCCAGAGTTCCACCTACAACGGTAAGTAAACAAGGTGCAATTACGCCAATGAACCCATTGAATTCCTACTCAAGGCATCTTCCACTACATTAGTTTTCTCCGTAACGAAGCGTCGTTGTATACCTTGAAACCTCCACTGTCATCCGGAAGGGCTAACACTGGAGCAGAAGTTAACCTCCTCTTACGTTCCTGGAAACTCTGCTCACACTTATCATCCCATTCAAACTTGACTCCCTTCCTAGTTAACCGAGTCAGTAGAGTAGCAATTGTAGAGAACCCCTCTACGAATCGTCTGTAATATCCTGCCAAGCCCAGGAAGCTCCTCACCTCTGAAACTATCTGGGGTTGCTCCCAATTAGCCACTGCTTCTACCTTTTGAGGATCCACACTAATACCCTCTACCGAGATCACATAACCTAAGAATCCCACACTGGTAAACCAAAACTGACATTTACTGAACTTGGCATATAGTTTCTTTTTCCACAGGGTGTTCAACACCAACCTCAAGTGTTTCTCATGTGCTTTCACACTCTTCGAGTACACTAGAATGTCATCGATAAACACAATCTCAAACTGGTCCAAATATCGCCGGAACACCCTGTTCATCAAGTCCATAAACGCTACTGTGCATTGGTCAAGCCGAAAGGCATCACCAGAAACTCATAATGCCCATAACGAGTCCTGAAAGTCGTCTTGGGAATGTCTTCTTCCCTGATTCTCAACTGATGGTTCCCAGACCTAAGGTCAATCTTAGAAAAATACCTTTCCCCCCTTTAACTAGTTAAACAAGTCATCAATTCGTGGCAAAGGATACTTATTTCGCACCAAAACCTTGTTTAATTGCCGATTAATCAATACACAACCTCCAACTAACATCCTTCTTCCTTCCAAATAAAACCGTTGCACCCCAAGGTGATACAATCGGTCGAATAAACCCCATATCGACCTAATCCTATAGCTGAGTCTTTAACTCTCCCAATTCAGTCGATGCCATCTTATAAGGTGCATGTGATACAAGTTGGGTACCTGGAAGAAGCTCTACGTTGTATTCGATCTCCCGGTGAGGTGGCAACCTAGAAGATCCTCCAAAAATACATATGGGAATTCATTCACTATCAGAATGCCCTACATTCTCAACAGAGTATCCTGAGAATCAATCACGTGAGCTAGATACCCCTCACAACCTTTTCTTAATAACTTCTCGGCCATCAAACCCGAAATCACACATGAGGGTAAAACTCTCTAGTCTCCCTAATAGGTAAGCTCTGGAAAAACTGGACTCCGGAATACTACTTTCTTATCGAAACAATCAATGGAAGCATGATGTGTAGTTAACCAATCCATCCCCAAAATCACCTCAAAGTCATAAATAACTTGGGGCCTTAAGTCTGCATCTAGTACGTAACCTTCCCCAGTCATTGGAAAATCCCGTATCACTCGGTTTGCCACTAGCATATCTCCAGTGGGGGTACTAATGCCCATTTCCCAACCAATCGGCGATAATTCGCTATTGACTAAAACTGTAAAACCCCAACAAATAAAACAATGTGTAGCCTTGGGATCTATTAAAACTCAAGCATCATGATCAAAGATAGACAACATACTAGTAACCACCTCTGGTGCAGCTTGGGCCTCCTACTATGTCATCACAAAGACTCGGGCTTGAGTACCAAAAGATCGCATGCAACCCCCTTTTCTCCCATTGGCCCTGCTGGCCCCACTAAAATGGGTATGGCTCCTTACTGTGATTCCTGATGTATGTGCTGCTCTTTATCCCTGTCCAGCAGCATCTCGATCCAAGAAACTATTGCTCGGACTGTGTGGGCAATCCCTCTTAAAGTGGCCAGTCTCTCCGCAATAGTAACAACAGGGGCCACCAGTTCGTCTAGATCCACCTTTATGTCCTCTAGTCGACTATGCGGAACCACCACTAGAATAATCAGTTGACTACGGCCCTGCCACAGAACCTCGAGAGCCTCCTCGCCTGACTCTACCACTGCCTGGCACTCCAGGATGACCCTGAATGGTAACCAGCTCTTTTAACTGGTCCCTAGCTCCTGGCTCCAAAACTCAGGTGATCTCGACGTTGCCTGGAATCAATGGGCTGTCCCCTAGTAGGCAAGTTCTGCTCCACCCTAGCAGCATCATCCGACAAGGCCCTCAAGGACGTATGCACCACGGTAATAACTTCTACTCTAATCTTGTCGCTCAGTCCATACTGAAACCTACGATAGTTTTCCTCCTCGTTGACCACTAAGGACAGAACAAACCGAGACAAGTCGATGAACCTCTGCTCATACTATGCTACTGTCATGTTCCCCAATCTCAGCTGTTGGAACTCAGCCTCCATGGCATCTTGATACGACCGAGGATAGAACTGCTCGAGGAAGCACTCTCGAAAAGCTTCCAATATAAGTGTACAAACATCCCAGCCCATCATAACCAAGGTGTGCCACCAAAGATACGCATTGCCATTCAGTAGAAAAGTGGCCAAACGCACCCTATCGCCCGGATGGCACCTCATGACATCAAAAACTCGTTCCAAACAAGTAATCCACTCATTAGGAACGGATGGGCACAACTCGCCCGTAAACACTGTGGCTCCAAGCCTCTTGGCCATTTTTATGTCAGAAACCTCTGTAGTACCCCTACTCTGCAAAATAGTGGTCATCGCCCGACCCAACTGATCCAGGGTATGTCTAAGGTAGGGCTCCAACATGGAATTCTGTGTACCCCTAGCATTTTCCGCCTCTTCCTCATTCTCAGGCCATTGACGAGGTACACGTCTCGGAGGCATCTCGATGAGAAGAAAATAAATTCATCAATACCACAAATAATATGCACACTAAGTGTGCGGTCTGCGGGAATTTAAACCTAGAGCCCTGATTCCAAGTTGACAGGACCCATCCCGAATTCCCATCGAAATCCTTGAGAAGCCCTGCTCTTATCTGACAACCTCTGATGAGTCAAATTAATTCCTGGAATACCCTTACTACTTCAACCAAGACTTTACGGGAATTCTACCGAAAATTCGGCAGAATCTTCCTTGCAAACCGCCTTCCACCTATCAGACGAAGGAATCAAATTCTAGAATAATATCCAAATAGTCCAGGTCAACTGACAACTAACCAACCCCAGGTCCAAAACAACCAATCTATGGAAATAATTACAAGTAATCCCAAATGGTTAATCAAACCAGCTAGGTTAGCAAAAAAAATTTTAGAAGGCTAACAAACCCGACTCGAAGCTAGTACAACAAAAGCGCAGCCGGAAAGTGATGCCTCCGCCCTAGAAAGTACCCTCATCGTCTTCAACGGCCTGGAGGGGATGCAAAAGAAGGAAAAATGTGAATGGACAAAAATAATAATGATTTAAAACACTTTTCCGAGGAAAAATGTAAGTAACATCATGCATGCAAAAGGTAAAATCCTTTTTAAATAGCTACTTTACTAAGTATAAATACGAAGAACTTACCAGAAAACCATTTTTTTATTAAAAATCAGAAGGGACCCATGAAAATCTGTGCAACGAAAAGCACCCCGTTGTCCACAACCATGCTTTGAAAACCTCCTCGAAGGAGCTTAAAATCATAAGAAAACCTAGACATAAAATACTATAAAAATATCCCAACCTCCCCTAATGTAATCATGAGCCGTAGCTCGATATTCGGGACTGTGCAACACGGGGACATGCCTTCCTAACCATTACCGAAAATACCGCAAGGCAATGGCTAGAAAACTGAGAGGTCCAACCCAGGGACCTACTCTCCATGTATCCGAAAATACCTAAAAGATATGTGGCTGTAACCCTATAGTACGCGTAGACAACCTTAACGAGGGTTTCACGGAAACTACCTCGACGCCATACGTCGAAGAAATAACCCTCAACAAGCATATGACGGAAAATACCTTGACGACATGTGTCGGAGAAAATAACACTCAACAAGTACATGACGGAAAATACCTCGACGTCATATGTCAGAGAAATACCATAATAGCCGGGGATGGTAAACAAGAGAAAAACCAATGTGTGAACTTGAAATCCAAATCGAAATCCTTTTTACCTGGCCTAAGCCAAAATCGTAGAAAACTTGGGCGAAAACCCAAAATCCATAAAACCGAATGATTAAAAACCTAAAATCCAACCCCTTAAATGATACACCCCACCCCAAAAATCCAACAGGATACTGGAGTCACTAGTGCTGGCCGACACCTGGACTCTGTCCAGGTGATGAAAGCCATGTAAAACATTGCGTTTTAGGAAGTTTGACGAAAGGTAAGATTGTAAACACTAAATTGCCATTCACCGCGGCAGCGGTCAACCTAGAGCATAATTCAAGCACGTAATTGTTGATCAAAATTAAAGCATCTAATGCTTAATCGATTTATACTTGGTTGCACCCTCCAAAGGTGGTGTCAGAATTGTCATTACGTGACTTCCTCCTCTTACACACGAACCTTCTTCTGAAACCTAAGGGGTGTAAACAACAAGGTGAGTGTACACGCGCTAAACCCTCAGCACCCACAATAAACATTAATAAAATACTACAAAACAACAAGGCATACAAAATATGGCACAACTTTAAAATACCAACATAATAATCGGATAACCCAGCAGGGTTAGCAATCACATGTATTCAGCTTATAAAATCATTTACAACAAACATTTAGATTAAATATTCACACGGTTGAAGATGACTCATCCAACTAGTGGATAACTAGAACAGTAACATCTCACTCTCGTCATCTCTCTATGAACGTGAGCGATTATCACGACGTCGTACTCTCATCGTCTCTCCACCTACGATATCAAACGTCTCAACGTCACACTCGTGCGTACGCATCGAAATCTTAACAATCGAGGTCACTACCCACCCTGTACCCACTTACCACAATAACAAACATCAACCGACATGACCCTCGGCTAGTATATCATATAAGCCGGCATGTCTCCTCTGCTATCATATCACGTCATCAGCCGGTATGACCTTCAGCTGGCATCAGCCGGCATGTATCATCGGCTGGCATATCACATCAACAGTTGGCATGTATCATCGGCTGGCATCAGCTGGCATGTATCATCAGTTGGCATCACACCCAAAAGTATCCCAATGGCAGTGTAGCCGCATAAGTCACGTGTACGTGACAAGATGGGTGTCTTTAATCGTACCACGACCACGTGAAGAACTGGCGCTGTTTAACTAGCATAGAGCGAGCGTAGGTGAACAATCATGTGGAGGCTGGTCTGTGGCCTATAGACAGGTACGACACCAGCAGCCAACATATGGGTATACTGAAACTGACCCACGTGATATGACGACATGACTCCTCGGTAATCATCGCACCATCATATGACTCATGTGCTATGCCGGTATGAATCCTCGATAATCATCGTACTATCATATGACTCATGACAACATGACTAACGCATGTGCTATACCGGCATGACTCATCGGCAATCCTCGTATCACAATACATACTCGTGTGCTATGTCGGCATAACTCATCGGCAATCCTCGCACGACAACACGACTCATGTGCTATGCCGACATGACTCATCGGCAATCATCGCACCACATTACATACTCATGTGCTATGCTGGCATGACTTATGGGCAATCCTCGCACCACATACATACTCATGTCCTATTTCGGCATGACTCATCGGAAATCCTCGCACGACAACACGACTCATGACTTCATGACTGACATGTATGCTATGCTGGCATGACTCCTCAGCAGTAGCACCTAAACTGTACCCCATGAGTCTCTATTATCGTAATTGTCGTAACATCTCTCTATAACTCGCAATTATCGTCATTTCGTATAGATAACACTTCGTGACTCACGCATATCGTCGTATCACATGTCTCAGAATCTATCCTCGAGATGTCCTAAACTAGTGGTAGTTTATACTCATTCTGGAGTAATTACATTCCATCGATACTCTATTATAAATCTCAGAATCTATCTACGAGATCTACCACTAAAATATTAGTTTATACTCTTTTTTGGAGTAATTACATTCCATCGATACTCTATTATAAATCTCGGAATCTATCTACGAGATCTACCACTAAAATATTTGTTTATACTCATTTCGGAGTAATTACATTCCATGGATACTCTATTATAAATCTCGGAATCTATCTACGAGATCTGCCACTAAAATATTAGTTTATACTCATTTTGGAGTAATTACATTTCATCGGGATTATCATCCTAAATCCTGAATATCGACCATATGCCAGGCTCTAAATCTAGTCCATGGCATTATCTATGATTTCTAATACCATCGAAAACACAATATCATACCACAATTCCTAAGTATCATCAACAACATAATCACTACCAACCAATCCATAGTTACGATAATCACATCAAAATCATCAAGCCTCCAACCATATAAATGGTATATCGAATCAAAGGTTTAGGCACGGGAGTCCACTTACTGTACGTCGGAGAAAGCTCACCCGAAAGAATCGACGATTGCATTTACTTGAGACATTCCTCCCGAAAGTCCCCATGTGCTTTGTCTTGATCCATACGGTCTTTCGAGCTCACCAGCACCGTAACACCTCCCAGACAAGACATTTAATGTCAATAACCCTAAGTTAGATCCTTAAGTCCAAATGCCTTAACCACCGAGGCTACACACGCTTTAAACAACAATTAAGGAAACTTAGAATGTCCAAAACAGTCCCTAAACGAATTCCGATCAACCTGAAACCTATGCCATTAGGTCCAGAATGTCAAGAATTTGACAACACGTGCCGCCGTTGGTGGGGGACATGCCCCACGCGCCGCCACACGCTAGCTACAGTACCTCATGCATGCCCAAGCGTGACTGGCACTCGTGTCGTTATGATGCCATTAGGGTTCCGTACTGACTCTGTCGCGTTAGCATATTTTGTCAAATGCTGACGGCGTTAGTTATTTGACAGCGCCGCCATTGAAGAACGAAATATTTCATCTCCGATGGAATATTCAGTCGGTCAGCTCGGCGGTTATCAGCCAGAAAACGCCATTGAAGGCCGATTTTCAAGCTTTTTGAACTTCCAAACTCAACCAAAAACGACAAACTTATAGTCTAAATCTATCTACTTGAACCCAGAAATCCAAATATAAGGTCCAAATTGAGAACCATCACATGTGGTGGCCGAAAAACACCTTGAAAGGCGCAATGACCCATTTCCTTCCCGGATTGTTGCGTCGCGTACGGTGGACGACAACCTCAATCAAGGGCATGGTTGTGATCGCGAGGAGAAGATGAAGAGGAAGGTGTTGGTGCGAAGGCATGGGTCACCGTGGATTTGCGGCTGGGTTTCTAGGTCTTCCGCAAAGAAGGTCGCGAGAAAGAAGGGAGAGAAGAGAGACTGAGGAGAAAGGAAGGGAGTCTGACCCCCAGGGAAGGAGAGAGAAAGTCCCTTTTTATAATTTCAACTTTCTCTAAAATTATCGATACGTCCCTATTGTTCTAGACCCGAACATTCTCGTTCGAAATCTGATTTCCGCGTGCCACCTGTTTACGTACTCATAAGCTCGAGGTCTACGTATTGGTGCAAGGAAACTTCCAAAAAGAGTTCTCGATCGAAAAGTGACTATTGAGCCTTTGGGAATCTCGGGGGTAAAACGGTAAATTTTGTAAATCCAACTCAATTAACGACCCAACAACCTTCTTTGGGCCCTCTCTAAAGTCCATCTCTATACTATGGGCCAAATCTAAACTTTAATCTAACCCGTGGTTCCCAGTTATTTAATTATATTAAATTTCTACTTTTAAATTCCAGGATGGGTCATATCACTAAATCCAGGGAGTACATGCGCATTCTAAACGCGTACAAAGTAACTTTGGACGTCTAAAACAACCTCTAAACGATATCCGATTGACCTGAAGCTTTGGCCAAAAGATCAAGAACGTTGAAAAAATGAAAGAACAAGTCGACGGAGGCCGAGGAAGTGCCCCACGCTCCCCCTCGGGCCGGTGGAGGGGCAGTGACCCTTCCCCACGCACAACTACAAGTTCTATTCACCTTCAACCTCCAGTCGGGTCGACCCGAATCCGCCCTAATCATCCGATTTTCAAAGCTTGATATCTCAATCATTTCTTAACCAAATTCGATGTTCTAATAATGGAAATCTATCTACTCGAGCCAAGGAATCTAAAAATGAAGTCAAACTTAAGATCCCATACATGTGGTGCTTGGTAATTGGACTGGAAGCTTCGGGAAAACTTTCAAGCTTCACTGCGTCATCCACGGCTATCCTTAAGTTTCAAGGAAGGTATGGTTGAGGTCGTGGGGAGGAGAGGAGTCGTCTGGTGGTGATGGTTTGAGTCGAAAGGGTCGAAATTTGGGTGGTGCTTTTTGGTGTGTGTAAAAGCGTTTCTCGGCTAGAGGAAGAAGAAATCACGTGGAATAGAGAGAGAAAAGGCAGAAAAAAAATATCTGCCACCTGGGAGAAAAGGAGATAAGATTCTAGAAAATCTCGGGTCAAAATTACCAAAGTGCCCTTCAACTTTCTAGACTCAAAACTTACTCATACGGACTCCGATTTTCACGTAACGTCTGTCTACGCACTCATGAGTCCGAGGCCTAAGCGATGGGCCACGAAAAACTTCCAAAAGTGTCTCCAAACAACAAGTGACTTCCGAACCCCTATTAAACCCAAGGGTAAAATCATCATTTTCTGAAATAAATTACGAAAATTGCATAATTAAATATACGGGTTGTTACACAACATATCCCTGAGGAGCTCTGTAACAAGATTGACACTATTTAAATAGCATAGAGCGAACTGAAGTGAACAATCACGTGGAGGACTGGTCTGTTGCCAACTGACATGTAGTAATGATACCAGCGACTTACCGAGTGTGTACATTACTCATGAAAAACTCATGCTATGGAAAACAATCTCAGTAAAAAATTTAAAATCAACAAAACTAAAGTCTTAAGGTTCAAAACTGTAAATCATTAGAAAATAGAGTCTAACTCAAAAATCTACCCAAGGAAAACGTCCAAAAGTTATACATAACATAACCACCAAAAAGATAATTAGAATAACAAAGTGGCAGTTCTAGTTCAAGGCAATCATTCGTTTCGTAAATCAAGCATAGTAGAAAACTTAAAACATACCACCCGCGCAAACATATAAAATTGTAGCATGAAAACACCAGTTAAAAAAAGAGGTATATGTTGGTAAAATTAGAGAACAAGCAATATGCAATCTAATTCTAATTGTTATAAAATCCTTGCAAGTGAACAAATTGATAAGAATAGTATAGTAGCACAGCAAGAGTCGATCCCTCGAGGACTTGCCTCAATGATTAATCCAATTAAGTTCAGATTTAATTAACTTAGATAAAAATACACACACACGCGCCAAAGGTGGGGGGTTTATGATTTTGAGAAACACGCACGAAAGTAAAACAGTAAATTAAAATGCACGAATGATAGATTGATTGATTATTAACTAAGGTGAATTAGGGCTTACTATCCACTCTAACCAATTATAGTCCTTAACCAGATTTTCTTGACCTAATTACTATGCAACTTCTGAATTAAATGCCCATGCAAAGGTCCCCATGGTTGGCCCACTCCAGATATATTATTCTCTCTTACTTGGCATGTTCTAAGCATGATGTGTACTCTAGAACGTCTATCACCTACCGTTTAAGATGATGCATGAAGTACAAAGAGAATTTAATGACACTACACTAGCTTAGAAAGTGATGTGCATTCCTAGAGCATTGTGAATTCTGACTACAAGATCGTTTCTTAACCTCAACCTCTTGATGCTCATGAATTACAAGATAATATAGTGGTCACTCAAGTAATTCCATCAATAATTTATGCAAACAAGGTAGCAAAGCTCATAGGCATAAAGGAATGGCAGTTAAAGCAGTAATCTGAGTTATTCAGCATGCATAGCATTCAAAATCAAGAGCCAAAATCTAATTAACAAACTAACATGGTTAGGGCTTCAAGCAGCCCTAATCCTAACAAGAATTACTCACGCATAACTGGGATTAAAACATATATAATTGAATTCATAATGAAATTGCAATGAAATAAAAGTTTAGAGTAAAGAACACTAATGAACAATGGTCCACAGCAGAGACTCAGCAAAGCCTTCCTCTCCAAGCTCCACGCCCAAAAGGTGCAGAAAATAAGAAACTGTTTACTTTGAACTGAATTACAATGTAAATTGCGGCAAAGGTGTCTAGATCTCCGAAATAATGATCTTCTAATAATCTCCTCTTTAATATATCGCCCCCCTAAATACTGAACAAAGGCTCCCTTTTATAGACAAAGGGAAAACCTTGTCCTATAAGGATTGGTATTAAAAACCCTAGCCTAAAATGTTCTGGAACAGTTATTGTACTTCTAATTAATTACAAAGTCCTTAAAATCTATTAGAACCAATCAGAACAAAGTTGGGAGTGTGAATGCAAGCTGGCCAGTGGGAACACAAGCTGACCCTTGGAATGCGCTTGTGAGGCACACCATGAGCATAGTAGAAGCGCATCTTCACACAGACTAGGCGCATAAGTTGTCAGGTTTAGTGTAAGGACCCTTCCCGAATTTTCCCTCGAAACCCGGAAAGAACCCTTATCCCGTATGACAGCTCTTTACTTCAAAATTTAAACACCAGAAATACCCTTTGTTCTGGAATAATTTTATTAAACCTTACAGGGTTCCCGACAGAACCTCTGTACTTACTGACCACTCATACCTGTCAGATGCAGGATAGTATACTGGTCAAAACCAAAACCTCGGAATAGTGGTGGTCCAAATAGGAATACCCTATGTCACCAAACGTCAGTAGGTCAGACACTGCTGACATCTCTACTGGAATACCAAAAGACAACAGACTAGTCAAATACTTGTGAACCAACCATAATTCGTCCCTCTGGGTCACCGCCCACACCAACCCTCAGACCCGGCTGACGAAGTATTTTCATAAGTTGATTAAGCCCATGACAATTGTCGTCTGGTTCATATTAGAGCCGGATATATCCTCGGCTATCATATCGTATCATCAGCCGGTATAACCTTCGGCTATCATTACATATCAGTCGACATATCTCTCGACTATCATATCCCTAGCCACATGGGTATCCCTTGGGGTGTGCTAGTCATGTATCATATCATATCAGTCGGCATATATCTCGACTATCATATCATATCAGTCGGCATCTCTCGACTATCATATCATATCAGTGAGCATCTCTCGACTATCATATCCCTAGCCACCAGGGTATCCCTTGGGGTGTGCTAGTCATGTATCATATCATATCAGTCGGCATATATCTCGACTATCATATCATATCAGTCGGCATCTCTCGACTATCATATCATATCAGTCGGCATCTCTCGACTATCATATCCCTAGCCACCAGGGTATCCCTTGGGGTGTGCTAGTCATGTATCATATCATATCAGTCGGCATATATCTCGACTATCATATCATATCAGTCGGCATCTCTCGACTATCATATCATATCAGTCGGCATCTCTCGACTATCATATCATATCAGTCGGCATCTCTCGACTATCATATCCCTAGCCACCAGGGTATCCCTTGGGGTGTGCTAGTCATGTATCATATCATATCAGTCGGTATATATCTCGACTATCATATCATATCCGTCGGCATCTCTCGATTATCATATCATATCAGTCGGCATCTCTCGACTATCATATCATATCAGTCGGCATAGTCGGCATCTCTCGACTATCATAACAATTCAGTCGGCATCTCTCGACTATCATATCATATCAGTCGGCATCTCTCGACTATCATAACATATCAGTCGGCATCTCTCGACTATCATATCATATCAGTCGGCATAGTCGGCATCTCTCGACTATCATAACATATCAGTCGGCATCTCTCGACTATCTTAACATATCAGTCGGCATCTCTCGACTATCATAACATATCAGTCGGTATCTCTCGACTAACATAATATATCAGTCGGCATCTCTCGACTATCATATCATATCAGTCGGCATCTCTCGACTAACATAATATATCAGTCGGCATAGTCGGCATCTCTCGACTATCATAACATATCAGTCGGCATCTCTCGACTATCATAACATATCAATCGGCATCTCTCGACTATCAAAACCCGCTAATACGGTCAACTATTATCGCTGGGATTGCCCAAAACACCCTCTAAACGACGTCCGATCAACCTCAAACCTGTACCAACAGATTCGGAACGTCGAAACTAGTTACCACGCGCCGCCGTGACCTCAGTCTCGGCCCCACGTGCCGCCAGAAGGTCGGCACACGCGCCCACGCGCGCTCACGCGCCGGTCACGCGCTACTACAGTGTTCACGCGCCTGGACCGGTCCAACCCGGTCCGGCTCAACCTGACCCGGTCAAACTCGACCCGACCGGTTCACTTAACCCGACCGGTTCACTCGACCCGACCGGTCACCGGTGACTCGCCGGAGAAGACGACCGGACTGCCGCCACCGTCGTCGGAGGCTGGCCGGAGAAAATGACCGGACCGCCACCTCCGCCGCCGTCTGGTTCGCCGGAATCTCCCATTTCCGGCCGAAACTTCAAGGTTTTCTAACTTCTTCATTTCTTAACCGTTTTTCACGATCTACACATGGAAATTATCTACGTTTCACCAGGAATCCAAATATGAGGTCAAAGTTCCGAGATCGTACCTGGTTTGGCTGGAAAACGGCCAAGAAGGTTCGGTTCACCTCCCTCCTCCGTCCGTCGCCTACGGCGGTACTCCCGCTCCAATAGCTACCCCAAAATGCTCGTGGGGTCCCGGGGAAGATCCTCCCAACCTTGGTTTCGCTCAAATCGGATCGAAATCCATCCGATGAAAATCAAGTTTCTTTGTTCACACGGGGGGGTTTTCAGGTAGGAGAGAGAGAGAGACCATATTGACCAATCTGCCGAGGAGAGAGAAAATATCTACTATATAGTTCCATCTTCTCCAAAATTACCAAACTGCCCCTGAAGCTTCTAGACCCGTAACGAACTCACCGGGTCTTCGTTTTCCGCGTGCCGCCTGTCTACGAACTCGTGAGTTCGAGACCTACGCAACGACCCTAGAAAAATTCCCAAAAGTCTTGCCAGTCAAAAAGTGACTCCCAAACCCGTCCAAAACTGAGGGTAAAATTGTCCAATCCTCAAAATAGTTTAATTTCTGGTCCGGGTCGTTACATTTAGCGAAGAGGAGGAGCTTTGATTCACCGCTTGCGGAACAGGAACTAGGGTTTAGGCACAAAGGCTGGGCTCGAATGGGAAGTTCTTGGGACCTGTACTCGACATGTCCTGGCACGACCTTGGCACTTCTAAGACATGAACTTGTTGTCATGAGATACAGGTTTGGGATCCGGATGGCATGATCTGAGGTACTTGGTCAAGGACTCAAAATAGGCGCACTGGTGCACTCAGGACCCAATTCAGGACCTGATATTGAAATGAGGACATCTCCTTCATCTGAACTCCGATTTGAGTCATTCTTTTTGCGTTCTTCTCAGAATTTACCTATATTTCAAAATCTGCACAAGTCTCACAAGATTGATCATTTTCTACTATTGATGGCACGAAATCATTCAAAAGACATGTAAGAGAGGCATATAAAGACATCAAAATGATGCATAAATAATGACTGATCAAATACCCCCAAACCTATCTTTTGCTAGTCCCTGAGCAAAATAAAATTTAGCAAAATGAAAAGACTCGATCTTAATTAAGATAGTACATTTAAACCCCTAGGTTCACCTAGTATGAGGTGTTTTGTCTCCTGAGGGTTATAGCAGTACGAAACCCACAAACGTTTTACTTAGACAAAAAGATGCTAGAGATAGTATTTTAACAAGCTAATAAGAATCAAAGTAAGTAGACATGCTTTGCAGAACTAAAAGGAATGCCATAGCCGTGAGTGTCTTGTGAAGGTGTACGTGTATAAGTGCCAAAATTTTGAGTGATCATGCTTGAGAACAACCTCATCTAAGTGCCCTAGAAAGATTTCTCCTCGACTCTAATCTTCACTAGGCAACCCTCAATTCGCACATGAATCCTAGGCTTTCACTCTTTTCAAGCTTATGTGATGAGTTTATGTTATGAAATTCAAATTTAATCACATATGAGTAACAATGAAGAATAGCACTTTATGGAAATAAAGATCTCACGAAAGGAATTGAACTTTAAGAACATAGATACGTACCTTAATCCTTCACATGATTGTCCATAAGTTCAGTTAGGTCTTCCTTTTTCGGTTGTAACAGGGCTAACTTAGGGGTTTAGCAAGCAAGGATGAGATTCAAAGAACCTGAGATGTGCCAAGGCATGAGAAGTCATGACTTGAACTTGGAATTTCTGAACTGAATCCTTTCTTAAGCCTCACGGCATTGTGCTTTCTTGATGGCTTATTTTGAGGCTCTTATGGCTTATTTTGACTTAATTCACTTTGTTTTTCATTTTGTTCTTCTTACTTTTTTTTCTTTTCAACATTTTTTTTTTCGTTTCTTTTGATTTCTTTATTTTTTTTCTTTTCTTTGAATTGAGTAGAACCAAGATCATGCAATGATTTCCTCAATCTTCGTGCAGCTTGCAACTTGTAAAGCTTTTCTTTACTTTTGAACTTTGAATTGACGCCAATGTCCTTTGAATTGGGCAGCATCTTCTTTCACCTCTCATTCTCACCATGAATCTCATTTACGGCGACCTTATCACAATTGAGGTTATAGGGCATGGCTGTGTTGAATGGCTAAGTATTTTGGGTTAGGTTATACTTTGGGTGATGAAAGAAAAGGCTGAGTGTTTCGCTTCAAAGTTGGCTTAGGGAGCATGCAATAGGGTAGGATACATCCTTTAGAGGTTAAAACATACATAGCCTACTTAACTTCTTATGGCAAACCACACATTAGATCAAGAGTATCTAAATGATGTTAGGTCTTTAAATTTCAATACAAAATGATGTAATGAGATCAACAATTAAGAACAAAAGTGATGAGTGTTTAAGAGTAGAAACAAGTATCTCCATCATAAATAATGGCAATTAGGCTCAAAGATCTCACAGGGTAGTCTCGACTAATTTTCTAAGGTTCACTCAAATTCAGTTATTTCGTTCACTTAATCACTTAAAACATGGCATTATGAAGTGCAGATTATGAACTACTTGACCATGACATGACTCTTAGTAAGGCTAAGACAGTTAACTTAGCATATACATCCCTATTACCAAGTTATCATACTATTCAAAAGCAAAAAATTAAGTAACTAACTAAACACAAAAAAACTAAGGCTGAAAATTCATAAGTCATGGACGTGTATCACCCCCAAACCTACTTGTTTCTATATGCAAAATTTTAAATCAACACCCCCAAACCTAAACTGAACATTGTCCTCAATGTGATAAGCAGTTAGCATGACAACAATAGGAAGGTTTGAGAGATATAACGGGCAGAAACAACAAAGGAAGAGAGAAATACAAACCTAGGCTAGGCTGCCTCCTAGGAGCGCTTTATTTAACGTCCAGGCAAGACGGGGCTGTCTAGTTATGTAGTTGGCGCAGGCGGGGCACTTGGCGCTAGTGGAAGGTTAATGGTGCCCGTGATTGGACTGGGGAGGACCTCGAAGTAAGCTTTTAGGCGATGACCATTCACTTTGAATGGCTCCCTCTTAACTGGGTACTGAATTTCAACTGCACCATGAGAGAAAACATGAGTAATCGCAAAAGGACCAGCCCACCGTGAACTCAACTTACCTGGGAACATCTTGAGGCGTGAGTTAAAGAGGAGGACTTTCTGTCCAATTTGAAAGGCCTTGGTCTGAATGTTCTTATCGTGAAAAGCTTTTGTGTTTTCCTTGTAAATCCGAGCACTTTCATAAGCCGCATATTGGAGCTCCTCCAATTCACTTAGCTGCAGCTTTCTGTGTACTCCAGCATCATCGATATTCATGTTCATCTTCTTAATTGCCCAGAATGCTCTATGCTCCAATTCCACTGGTAGGTGACATCCTTTTCCGAAAACAAGCCTGAAGGGAGACATGCCAATTGGGGTCTTGTATGCTGTCCTATAGGCCCATAATGCATCGTTCAATCTATGGGACCAATCCTTATGGCCAGGGCTTACCGTTTTCTCCAATATAGCCTTTACTTCTCGATTGGAAACTTCGGCTTGGACACTCGTTTGCGAGTGATAAGGTGTTGAGACCTTGTGGGTTACACCATACTTCTTTATTAAAGCTTCAAACGAACGATTGCAGAAGTACGCTCTGCCATCGCTGATGATTGCCCTAGGCACTCCGAACCTGGCTAAGATGTGACTCTGAAAAAAGCTCACAACTACTTTGCCATCTTTAGTTTTTGTGGGAATTACTTCCACCCATTTAGACACATAGTCGACAGCTAATAAATATAGAGATTTCCAAAAGAGTTCGGAAAAGGTCCCATGAAATCAATGCCCCAGACATCAAAGATCTCAACCACGAGGATAGGGTGTAGTGGCATTTGATTTCGAGGGCCTATGTTACCTTGCTGTTGGCATCTGTCACAAGTGAGTGCAAACTCGTATGCATCCTTAAACAATGTAGGCTAATAGAATCCACTTTGAAGGACCTTGAGTGCCATTTTATTAGCTCCGAAATGGCCTCCACACGCCAAGATATGGCAAAATGTTAGGACAGATACCGTCTCAGCTTCAGGAATGCATCGTCGAATGATTTGATCAGGACAATGCTTCCATAAGTAGGGCTCGTACCAGATGTAGTACTTGGCCTGTTTAGTTAGCTTATCCTTCTGATACCTGCTTAAAGAGGAAGGAAATGGTTTAGTGACAAGGTAATTAATGAGGTCAGCATACCATGGATCGATTGCTTGGAGTGCAAAGAGTTGTTCATCTGGGAATGTCTCCAGGAGCGGCAATTGGTCAGCCTCTTCGTTCGATCCATGCATCAAGCGGCTCATATGATCATCCACTACGTTTTCACTTCCCTTTTTATCTCGAATTTCGAGGTCAAAATCTTGGAGAAGTAGCATCCATCGCAGCAATCATGGCTTGGCGTCCTTATTAGTGAGTAAGTACTTCAAGGCCGCATGATTGGTGTAGATGATGACCTTGGTTTGAATCAAGTTTGATCTGAACTTCTCAAGAGCGAAGATAATAGCAAGGAGCTCTTTCTCGGTGGTGGAGTAGTTCAGCTGGGCGTCATTCAGGGTTCGACTTGCATAGTAGATGACATGAGGAAGCTTGTTGACACGTTGTCCTAAAACAGCTCATACAGCGAAGTCCGAAGCGTCACACATAAGTTTGAAAGGTAAATCCCAATTTGGTTGCATAATGATGGGGGATGCTATGAGCTTTGCTTTGAGAGTATTGAATGCCTCACGGTAGTCCTTGTTGAAGTCAAATGCGGCCTCTTTAGCTAGGAGACTACACAATGGCCTTGTGATCTTTGAGAAGTCTTGAATGAAGCGGCGATAAAAACCAGCGTGCCCAAAGAAAGATCGAACCTACTTGACTGTTGTAGGGTACGGAAGTCTTTCCACTATGTGTAACTTAGCTTTGTCCACTTCAATTCCATGGCTAGAGATCACATGGCCCAAGAGAATTCCTTTCAGTACCATGAAGTGGCACTTTTCCCAATTCAGCACTAAGTTACTGCTTTGGCAGCGTTCTAGTACTTGGGACAAGTTAGCTAAGCACAGTTCGAATGAATGGCCAAATACAGAGAAGTCTTACATGAATACCTCAATTATATCCTCCACCATGTCAGAGAAGATAATCATCATGCAGCGTTGAAAGGTGGCTGGGGCGTTACACATACCGAAAGGCATCTTCGGTAGGCAAATGTTCCATAGGGGCATGTGAATGTAGTATTTTCCTGCTCTTCCGGGGTGATAGCAATCTGATTATACCCTGAGTAGCTGTCCAAGAAGCAATAATGTGAATGGCCAGCCAACAGCTCAAGCATTTGATCGATGAATGGCAAGGAGAAATGATCTTTGCGGGTGGTGGTATTGAGCTTCCGGTAGTCAATGCAAACCCTCCATCCGGTTTGAACTCTTTGGGGTACGAGCTCATCATGCTCATTCTTTACCACAGTAATCCCACTTTTCTTTGGAACTACTTGGACCGGGCTTACCCACTTGGAATCACTTATAGGATAGATAATGCCAACGTCTAGGAGTTTAAGGATTTCCTTTTTCACGACCTTCTTCATAGGTGGATTTAATCTTCGTTGCGCTTCTCTTGATGGTTTGATATCATCCTCAAGAAGTATTCGATGCATGCATTTGGTAGGACTGATCCCTTTTATATCGGATATGGTCCATCCGATTGTCGTATGATGATCCTTTAAGACTCGCACCAACTGCTCCTCCTCGGCCACACTTAAGTGAGAGGCAATGATGACCGAAAGGGTTTGATTCTTGCCTAAGTAGGCATACTTTAAATGAGCAGGCGGTGGTTTTAATTCTAATTCTGGGGGATGGATGGTGGACGGCAGAGTCTTGTGGTCCATGATAGGTAGCACCTAAAAAGCTGGCTGTTTGTTCCATGAATAGGAACGGTATCAAGAATTCTGACTTCTCCCATCACTTTATCGTCAAGTGTCTCAGCAGTTGGTGAAGTGATGGCTTTGTTAAGAGCATCTTTTATGCAGGAATTAACGAGTGCCATCTGCAGCAATAAGTCCATGGTATTTAACGGGAAGTCCTCAATTGGTTCTGCAGGGTATTGGATGGCATCGTGGATGGAGAATGTCCGAAGTTTGTCCAAGACCTTGATGGAAACTTGGCCATTTTTGACATCGATAAGGCACCCAGCCGTAGGTAGCAAAGGCCTTCCCAAGATGAGTGGGGATTCCTCATTCTTGTCAATTATGTTCATTTGGAGTACGTAAAAGTTCGCAGGGATGCATGTGTCTCCAATTTGCACAAGTACGTCCTCTAGAATTCTCATTAGATTAGTAATAGAGGCGTTAGCTAATCTAACACATAGGTGCGTAGGTTTGAGTGCGCCTAAGTTGAGTGACCTGTAAATGTGGAATGGCATGATGTTTATTGATGCTCCCGTGTCGCAGAGGCAATGCTCGAATCTTTTTTATTGAATAACACATGGAAGTGAAGGAGGCCCTGGGTCGTTTGCTTTAAGGGGCATGTGCAAGAGCGCAGCAGAGCATGCCTTAGGGATTTCAATGATGTCAGTGGAGCTGAAACCACGCTTTCCTGCGACTAAGTCTTTGATGAGCTTTGCGAAGATAGGCATATATGCTTGACGATCTTATGGAAAGGTAGTGTGATTTGAAGATTCTACAACATGCTGATGATTTCCTCCTCAAAGTCCTCATTTTGCTTATTCCTGTCTTGGAACCTGCGAGGAAATGGGATTACAACATCATTAGCTAACTCAAACATTACTTTTTTTGTTGGTTTAAGATTGGAAATTTGAGTTTTAGAGTCAGAAGTATTTGGATGCAGCGAATAGGCCTTAGGAGCAAATTGGATGTCAGTCGTGGCCTGCTGCAGTGCCTTGGACATGATCCTTGGCGCGTCTTGCGATAGCTGCTTGGGCATGGCTCTGGGCGTAGCCGAAGTAGGCGCGAGTTCAGGGGCTTCTTTCGTTGAGGTGTTCATTGAGTCGCTGGGCAGGTTTTACGCCTACGGTTGCGGCTGTGGCGAGTTTAGTGGCATGCCCTGGTTAGCGGTTCTTGGCAGAGCCGATTGAGGTGAAGGGTCTGGTCCTTCTTGTGGCAGGGCTCCCGATGGAGCCTGAAACATGGTTGGCGGCACAGTGCTTTTCCTAAAGGATGTCACGGGGAAGTCATCCTCCTCAGTGTCAAGTCTTTCATTATTCCCTTCGAGGGCAGCAGATGTAAGACTCTGAAGTTGTGTTCCAGTCCGTAGAGTGATGGTCTTGGCCGTAGGATTGTGAAATCCTTTAGGATTGACCTGGACTTGACTTGGAAGGTTTCCCTGCTCCCGCAGATTTAGTTGATTTGAAATTTGTCCCAATTGCCGATCCAAGTGGGCAATTGCATTATTTGTGTTTGCCGTCTTACTCTACCTGTCTTCCATGAATTGCATGAATTGGACTAGTTGTTGAGCCAAGTTATTGACGGTATCCTCCCCCGACTTGTTGCCTCCACTCTGATTTGAGGAAGGCCCGTGAGAGTTCCCTTGAGGGGCAGCGGCTTGCTGCTGAAATCCAGGGGCGCAAAGGATTGGCAGCAGTCTGATTGTTGCTCCAGCGGAAGTTTGGATGATTTTTCCACCCCGGATTGTAAGTATTTGAATATGGGTCATTCTGGGGTCGTGAATGTTATTGAAACTGCCAACAAAATTGACGTCTTCCACCATTGGGCAGTCTGGCGATGTGTGGCCCTGTATTGAACATAGTTCATAGTTTTGAACTCCTTTTGCCTTCTCGTTACACAGTTGTTTCACCATTGTCGTGAGTTGAGCAATGGCGTCATCATTGTGATTTGTGTACGTAGCACCAGTAGCCCTAGAGGAAGGACCTCTGTAGCTGAATTGTTTTTTCCTTTGAGCGAAGTTCTCAAAGGCGGTCCTTGCTTCCTCGGTCGTGCCTGCTAGAATCCCTTGGGATTGAGAGTCTGCCATTATCCGATCACTAGTCTTCAAGCCTCCGTAGAAGTATAACATAAGGTGATGGTCTTCGATATGGTGGTGAGGGAACGCCCGTAGCATCTGGTTGAAACGTCCCTATAACTCATAAAAGGAGTCCTCCATGTCTTGTCGTGGGTTCATTATTATGGACTTAATTCGTTAGTCTTTTCCACAGTGAAATATAGTGTTAAGAATTTGGACGTCAATTCCCTCCATGAGTGAATGGAAACCGGCGCCAGCGAATGAAACCATACCTTGGCGCGATCCTTGAGACAGAAGTGAAAAGGACGTAGCCGGATTTCAGATTCCGTCATGCCATTAATGCACAATGTTGAGCAGACTTCAACAAATTCCTTGATATGAAAGTGCGGGTCCTCGGTAAAATTAGAGAACAAACAATATGCAATCTAATTCTAACAGTTATAAAACCCTTGCAAGTGCACAAATCGATAAGAATAGTATAGTAGCCCAGCAAGAGTCGATCCCTCGAGGACTTGCCTCGACGATTAATCCAATTAAGTTCATATTTCATTAACTTCGATAAAACCACACACACACACGCCAAAGGAGGGGGGGTTTATGATTTTGAGAAACACGCACGAAAGTAAAACAGTAAATTAAAATGCACCAATGATAGATTGATTGATTATTAACTAAGGCGAATTAAGGCTTACTGTCCACTCTAACCAATTATAGTCCTTAACCAGATTTTCTTGACCTAATTACTATGCAACTTCTGAATTAAATGGCCATGCAAAGGTCCCGATGGTTGGCCCACTCCACATATATTATTCTCTCTTACTTGGCATGTTCTAAGCATGATGTGTACTCTAGAACGTCTATCACCTACCGTTTAAGATGATGCATGAAGTACAAAGAGAATTTAATGACACTACACTAGCCTAGAAAAGTGATGTGCATTCCTAGAGCATTGTGAATTCCGACTACAAGATCGTTTCTTAACCTCAACCTCTTGATGCTCATGAATTACAAGATGATATAGTGGTCACTCAAGCAATTCCATCAATAATTTATGCAAACAAGGTTGCAAAGCTCATAGGCATAAAGGAATGGCAGTTAAAGCAGTAATCTGAGTTATTCAGCGTGCATAGCAATCAAAATCAAGAGCCAAAATCTAATTAAGAAACTAACATGGTTAGGGCTTCAAGCAACCCTAATCCTAACAAGAACTACTCACGCATAACTGGGATTAAAACAGATATAATTGAATTCATAATTAAATTTCAATGAAATAAAAGTTTAGAGTAAAGAACCCTGATGAACATTGGTGCACAGCAGAGACTCGGCAAAGCCTTCCTCTCCAAGCTCCACGCCCAAAAAGTGCAGAAAATAAGAAACTGTTTACTTTGAACTGAATTACAATGTAAATTGCGGCTAGGGTGTCTAGATCTCCGAAATAATCTCCTCCTTAATATCTATTAGAACCAATCAGAACACGGTTGGGGGGTGTGAATGCAAGCTAGCTAGTGGGAACACAAGCTGGCCATTGGAATGTGTTCGTCATAGGGGTCTGGGACTGCGCTTTTGAGGCACACCATGAGCATAGTAGAAGCGCATCTTCACACAGGCTAGGCGCATAGGTTATCAGGCTTAGCGCAGAGGAGGAACTTTGATCCACCGCTGGCGGAACAAGAACTAGGGTTTAGGCACAGAGGCTGGGCTCGGATGGGAAGTTCTTGGGACCTGTACTCGACATGTCCTGGCACAACCTTGGCACTTCTAGGACATGAACTTGATGTCATGAGACACAGGTTTGGGACCCGGATGGCATGATCTGAGGTACTTGTTAGTTCTTTAACCAAAACAAGCCAAAATGTAAGTTTAGTAAGGTGATGTGCGCAGAAACAAAAGAATGAGAGAGGGGTACAAACCAGGGCTAGGCTGCCTCCTAGGAGCGCTTTATTTAACGTATGGGCAAGACGAGGCTAGCAACTATGCACTTGGTGGTGCGCCAAGGTCCTGGGTGCTCACGGGTTGTTCAGTGAATGCCTCAAAGTAGGGTCTAAGGTATAAGGGCCATCGAGATCGAAGCTTACCTGGAAATAGGTTGAGCCTTGAATTGAACATGAGAACTTTTTGGCCAATCTGGAAGGTCTTCCCCAAGATGTGCTTCTCATGAAATGGCTTTTTCTTTTCCTTGTAGATCTTGGCACTCTCATATGCTTAGTTTCGAAGCTCGTCTAATTCGTTGAGTTAGAGCTTCCTATGAGTGCCAGCGGCCTCTAAATCCATATGCATCCGTTTGATCGCCCAGTAAGCCTTATGTTCCAGCTCCACAGGTAGGTGACCGCCACCCCCCCCCCCCCCCCCCCCCCCCCCCCTTGCCAAAGACAAGTCGAAAAGGAGCCATGCCAATGGGAGTTTTGTAGGCTGTTCTATAGGCCCACAAAGCATCATTGAGTCATAAGGACAGGTCCTTCGGTGTGGGGATCACGGTCTTCTCTAAGATGGCCTTAACTTCTCGATTTGAGATTTCAACCTATCCACTTGTCAGATGATGGTACGGTGTAGACATTCTTTGAGTGACACCATACTTATGCATGAGGGCTTCAAAATAATGATTGAAGAAATGTGTCCCCCCATCACTAATGATTGCCCTAGGTGCTCCAAACCTGGATAGTATGTGACTCTGTATAAAGCTCACAACAACTTTTGAATCATTAGTTTTAGTAGGGACAACTTCCACCCACTTCGAGACATAGTCCACAGCAAGCAAAATATACAAATTACCATAAGAGTTTGGGAAAGGGCCCATGAAATAAATGCCCCACACGTCAAATCCACAATAAGTATAGGGTTCAGTGGCATTTGATTCCTAGGCCCTATATTACCTTGCCGTGGTATTTTTCGCATGTCATGACAAACTCATGAGCATCTTTAAACAATGTAGGCCAATAGAATCCACTTTTAAGACCTTAAGGGCATTCTTCTTTACACCAAGGTGCCCTCCACATGCCAAGTCGTGGTAGAAGTTCAGCACCGATTCCATTTCAGCTTATGGAATGCAACGACTTATGATTTGATCTGGGTAGTGTTTCTTGAGAAAAGGAACATACCAAAAGTAGTACCTAGATTGCTTCACAAGCTTGTCCTTCTGAAATCTGCTCAAGGAGGAAGGTAAGCGTTTAGTGACCAAATAATTAATCAAATCTGCATACCAGGGGTCAAAAGCAGGTAAGGCGAAGAGTTGTTCATCCGGGAATGTCTCAGAGAGTGGTAGATGATCAGCTTCTTCAGTGGACCCGTGGATGAGCCTGCTAATGTGGTCTGCCACCTTGTTTTCACTGCCCTTCGTGTCTCGGATTTCAAGGTCAAATTCTTAGAGAAGGAGCATCCAACGCAATAGTCTGGGCTTAGCATCCTTTTTGGATAGGAGGTACTTCGAAGCTGCATGATCTGTATAACAATTACTTTAGTCTGAATCAGATATGATCTAAATTTTTCTAAAGTAAAAATAACAACTAAGAGCTCCTTCTCTGTTGTGGAATAGTTCAGTTGTGCATCATTAAGTGTCATGCTGGCATAATAGATGACATGAGGCATCTTATTCACTTTTTATCCTGCCTGCATAATCTGAAGCATCACATATCAGCACAAAGGGCAAGTTCCAATCCGGAGGCATGATGATGGGTGATGCAGTGACCTTGTCCTTGATTATGTTGAATGCCTCATGGCATTCCTTGGTAAAATGATACACGACATCCTTGGCCAAGAGGTTGCATAATGGCCTAGTGATTTTGGAGAAGTCCTTGATGAATCTCCTGTAGAAGCTTGCATGCCCCAAGAAATATCTGACTTCTTTAACCATAGTAAGGTATGGCAGCCTCTCTACGATGTCAAGCTTGGCCCTATCCACTTCAATGCCACGTGAGGAGATGACGTGGCCTAGAACAATCCCTTGACGTACCATGAAATGAATCTTCTCCCAATTCAAGACTAGATTGCTTTCCCTGCATCTTTCCAAGACTCGTTGAAGATTAGATAAACATAACTCAAAAGAAAGACCAAATATAGATAAATCATCCATGAAAACCTCGATAATGTCCTCCACCATGTCTGAGAAGATACTCATCATGAAACTTTGGAAGGTGGTGGGGCATTGCACATACCAAATGGCATTCTCCTGCAGGTAAAGGTGCCATAGGGGCATGTAAAGGTGGTATTCTCCTGGTCTTCTGGTGCTATTGCAATCTGATTGTAACCTGAGTAACCATCTACAAAACAATAGTGAGAATATCCTACATGTCTCTCTAACATTTGATCAATAAATGGCAAGGGAAAGTGGTCTTTTATAATAGTAGAGTTCAACTTCCTATAGTCTATACTGACTCTCCATCCAGTTTGAACTCGTTGGAGCACTAGCTCATTCTTCTCATTTTTCACCACCATGATCCCACTCTTCATTGGGACCACCTGCACGGAACTTACCCATTTAGAGTCAGAGATTGGATAGATGATTCCCACGTCTAGCAACTTGAGCACCTCCTTTTTCACCACCTCCTTCATTTGCGAGTTGAGCCTCCTTTGTGCCTCTCGAGTTGGTTTGGCATCCTCCTCCAACTAGATCCTATGCATGCATTTTGTAGGGCTGATGTCCTTAATGTCTGCTATGGTCCATCTAATAGCTATTTGATTGGCCTTTAAAACCGGCACCAGTGCATTCTCTTCCACAACACTTAAGTTAAAAGCAATGATAACTGGAAGAGTTTGATTCTTACCCAAATAGGCATATTTGAGGCGCTACGGAAGTGGTTTCAATTGATGTCTGGTCTTGAGGGGCAACTCTTCATATTGATGTCTTGAGGGGTAGGGTCTTGAGGGGCAACTCTTCATATTGATGTCTGGTCCTTGGTTGAGTTGACACGGCATTGAGGAACATGACCTCCTCTATGACGTCTTCATCCAGCTGCTCTTCAGGTGTTGAGGTGTCAGTGATGGCCTTCTCTAAAAGGTCTGCAATGCAGGAGTTAGCAATAGTTTTATGCAGTAAAATATCAATCATGCTTAGAGGAAAATCAACAATCAGTTCAGCAGGATATTGAATAGCATCAGGGATAGAGAAGGTTCTTAGTTGATCCAACACTTTTATGGAAGCATCTCCATTCTTGACATCAATCATGCACTCGGCAGTGGCCAAGAGGGGCCTGCCAAAAAATCAGTGGTGGCTCCTCAGTCTTGTCAATCCTATCCATCTTTAAGATGTAGAAGTCAACATAGATGCAGGTGTTACCAATCTGTACTAGTACATCTTCCAAAACACCCATAAGGTTAGTGACAGCAGGATTAGCTAAACGCACACAAAAATGAGTTGGTTTTAACTCTCCTAGATTGAGTGATTGGTATATGTGGAATGGCATGATACTTACTGAATCACATGTGTTGCACAAGCAGTGATAAAACCTTTTAGATTGTATGACACAGGGCAATGATGGAGGTCCTAGATCACCAACCTTGAGGGGCTATCGTAGGAGAGCAGCATAGCAGGCCTTAGGCAAGTCGATGATGTGACTGGGAGTGAAGCCTTACTTGCTTGCTACTAAGTCCTTAATGAGCTTCGCAAAAATTTGCATGTGCTTGACCAATTTATGGAAGGACCAGGTGATCTGAAGCTTTTGCAACATGCTTATGATGTCTTCCTCAAATTCCTCTTTCTTCTTGTTTTTATTTTGAAACTTGCGAGGAAAAGGCACTATAACATCATCATCTAGGTCAAAATGAACTCTTTTAGTTGCCTTTGGAACTGAAAAACGAGAAAAGTTTGAATTGGGCTCAGAAGTTTGATGTTAGTCCAAAACTGGTCCCTTGTCCTTAAACAGGGGCTGTGACAAGTTTGGAGTCTCGTTAGGTCCTGCTAGTTCTAAAATCTGTAAACCATGCCTCATCAGGTGCCCTTCAGTGGCTGGTTTTGGCGTATCCGTGGTGCGCCGCATGGCGTGGCCTGATGTCTCTGGTAGCGCATCCTGTTGTGGCGTAAGGATGTCATGGTTATGCCGGGTCTACAGTAAGGCATCTTGGTACATATCTGGTGTCAGGAACTCAAAACTGGGCAGCGAGCTAGACCGCGGGATTCCCTGCGGTATCGTGTTGGACATCGCCTGCGGCAGGTCTAAATGCTTACTCTGCGCCCAACTCCGCGCATGTGGCAAGGTGTCGGTGATTTTCCGCAAGCTAGGCCATGGGCTTCCCTGCGGTGCTTGGATGGGCAGGCCCTCGATTGGGGCTTCTTCTTGCTCTTCAGGAAGATCACTGTTAAGTCATTATTTATGCATCATTTTGATATCACTTAATACCTCTCTTATATGTCTTTTGAATGATTTTGTGCCATCAATAGTAGAAAATGATCAATCTTGTGAGACTTGTGCAAATTTGGAAAGATAGGTAAATTCTGAGAACAACGCAAAAAGAAGGACTCGAATCTGAGTTATAATGAAGGAGATATCTCAAAATGACTATCGGGTCTCAAACTGAGACATCCTACTGAGTTCCTGCCGAGTCCCAGAAAGGCTCCTATTGAGGTCAAGGGCATGTCCTTGACATGCCCTAGTCACGCCCTAAAATGAAGTCCAAGCCAAGAGGCCAAGCCATGCCTTGGTGCGCGTTTACCAAACCCCTGGTGAGCCTCAAAAGCACAGTCCAAGTTCCCTACCAGAGACACCTCCTTATGATCTACCAGCGGCACGCTCCAAGACACGTTTACGCCCTAATTAGGGCGCAGTTTTACGATCTCCCTATTTTTCCAGCCTTCGGGTAAGCCAAAGCCCATAATCCATCAAATTATATCATATGGCAGTCCAAGACCTGGTTTGGCCCAATTACATTGGCTCAGACACGTCAAGTTCTCGATAAGTCCTTAAGTGGCCTAAAAGTGTCAAATTAGGGTCTTATTGTGTAAAACATATCCAAGGGTGGCCCAGCCCAGTCCTTGACGTTCAACAAACATTTAGAAGACTCCATAAACTATCTTGGCATGCAAGAAAGCTCAGAAGTGTTTACCACAAAGTCTTGCCGCAATTCCTACTCCAAATCCAACAAGGAACACCTTTTTGAGTCCTTTTCAATTCAAACTACGATAGGAGTTCTGAGTCAGTTTTTTATTAGAATTGTGTCCTAGATTGTCTCCTACATTGTAAAGGTTTAGAGGCCTATATAAAGGACCCTAATGCTCGTGGGTGAGGACCTTAGACACCTTAGCCGCACCATATTGTTGTAATCCAGTTTTAAATTCAAACAGTTTTTAGTTTCTGCTTGTGAGAGAGTTGGACGTGAGCATTGGAGGACAAGCTTTGGCGTGGTCTTCTGCTGTATTTCATCTTCAATAATCTCCTTTGTATCTTTACTTTTATTGCTTTTACTTGAATGAATTCAATTATGTTTGTTTCAATTTCAGTTATGTGTGTGTAGTTTCTTTTAGAATTAAGGTTGCTTGAAGCCCTAGCCATGTTAGTTTTTTAATTAGATTTTGGACTCTTGATTTTAATTGCAATGAATGTTGAATAAGCTGGATTACTATGCTTAATGACCTTAATATATGCCTATAAGATTAGCTACCTTGTTTTCATATAATTATTGATGTAATTGCTTGACGGACCATCATATCATCTTGTAATTTGCAGCAGCAAGGGTAGGTGGAGGGACACCTATTCGTAATCTTAACTCATGACAGCCTAGGATTGCACATCAGTTTTCTAGGGGTAGTGTAGTGTCATTAAATTCTCCTCGTACTTCATGCATTATCTTAAATGGTAGATGATAGATGTTCTAGGTACACATATTTCTTAAAACATGCCAAGTAAGAGAGAATAATATATGTGGAGTGGGCCTTAATCGGACCTTTGCATGGGCACTTAATTCAGAGAATTCATAGTAATTAGGTCAAGGAAATCTGGTTAATAACTCTAATTGGTTAGAGTGGATAGTAGGCCTTAATTCGCCTTAGTTAAATACGTAAATCAATCAATCAACCATTCCTGCATTTTAATTCACTGTTTTTACTTTCTTGCTTGACAATCCAAAACTATCAAACCCCCCCTAATACACCCCGCCCCGGATACCTTGACACCTGCAATTACAGGGGCTGTCCGACATCGAGACACTGAGTCCTAGTGATGAAAGCCACTAACTAGTTTTTCGCTCACAACGAAGCATGGGATTATCTTGGTGATCATGAATGAAGCCCCAGAGGGTAAGGCCTTTTTTCGACTTCTTTTTCACTTCAGCAAGCAAAACATCAGCATTTTCTGAAGGACCAGCAGTAGCCAGTTTGTCCTTAGGATGATTAAGTATAAACATCAGCATCATTGATACATCGAACGATGGCGGTCAATGAATTGTCGCCCTCATGTGACCAAACAGAGCTCGACTACCCAGGTCACTGCCCACACCAAACCCACTGACCATAGTAACGATTGTTGACTCACTGGTGCTTTGAATCTCAATCAAAGCCAATGACAATCGTCGTCAACTCATTTAGCCGGTACGCCCCTCGGCTATTGTATCATAAAAGCCGGTATAGGTCATCGGCTATCACATCCCATATGCCAGTATGAATCCCCAGCTATCAAGTAGGGACTCGTCCATCTCGTGGACGGCTCGGATCACTATACCTCACGCTCGTCGTCCCTCTATGAACGAGATCGATCCACTCAACATTGAAATCTCGTCGTCACTTTACGGGTGGCATCACATAACTCGTAGTCACACTCATGCGTACGGACCAAGACTCTCATCAGCCGATAAATCCCTCGGCTGGTATCACACGTAAGCCGATATGTCTCCTCGATTATTGTATCGTATCATCAGTTGGCATAACCCTCGGCTGACATCAGTCAGCATGTTTCATCGACAGGCATAACACATCATTAGTCGACATGTATCATCGACTGGCATCAGCTGACATGTATCATCGACTGGCATAACACATCATCAGTCGGCATGTATCATCGACTTGCATCAGCCGGGAAGTATCATCGGCTGGCATCACACACACAAGTATCCCAATGGCACTGTAGCCGCACGAGTCACGTGCACGTGACAAGATTGGGTGTCTTCGCTCGTACCACGACCATGTGAAGAATTGGCGCTGTTTAACTAGTATAGAGAAAGCGCAAGAGAACGATCATGTGGAGGCTGGTATGTGGCCTACAGACAGGTACGACACCAGCGGCCACCATATGGGCATACCAAACTGACACATGTGTTATGACGACATAACTCCTCGGTAATTATCGCTTCGTCATATGGCTCATGTGCTATGATGTCATAAATACTTGGCAATCATTGCACCCACATACGACTCATGACAACACGACTGATACATGTGCTATGCTGGCATGAATCCTCGACAATCCTCGCACGACAATACATATTCATATGCTATGCCGGCATAACTCATCAGTAATCCTCGTACGAAAATACATACGCATATGCTATGCTGGCATGACTCATCGGTAATCCTCGCATGACAATACATACTCATGTGCTATGCCCGTATAACTCATCGGCAATCCTCGCACTATCACATGACTCAAGACTCAGACACATGATACATGTACTAGGCCGGCATGCCTCGGCCGTAGTACCCCAACACTGACCCACATGCTAAGCCGGCATGACCCCTCGGCAACACCATCATGACCATAAAATCTCTCTCGAATATCGCACTCATCATGACGATCGTACTCGTAGTGATCTCTTAGTAACTCTCGATTGTCGTCGTCTTACATGTCTCGGAAACTCCCCTCGAGACATCCTCAAAGTGGTAGTTTATACTCATTCCAAAGTATTTATCTTTCATCGATATATCTCGGAATCTATCCTTGAGATTTACCGTTATTATCTAGTTTATACTCGTTGTGGAGTATTCTCTATACCTAGGGTTTCCAACCCTAAAGGTTATTATCGACAATGCCGGGCCCTGACGGTAACCCATGGTATAGTCTAGGATGTACTGCATCATCCAGGAACATTCAATTCTGTTTGACTTCCCTAAGTATCACATTCATCAAGCATTCATTGGCATCATAAATGAGTAATCACAAGCTTAGGGAAAGAGAACCACTCACCTCGTTAGTGTACTTGCTTTCGCACTTTCCCCGATGTCTGTCTCAAATGGAGTGACTCTCCATCGCCACCTCATCCAATACACCAATAAAAGAAACCATTAGCATCAGTAAACTCTTAGTTAAGTCATTACTTGAAGCCCCACAAGATTCGAACAATGGCACCCATCAACTCATTAGAAGGAGAGGAAGGGATTTCTGGCCTTAGTTTTGGTCAAAACGGCCTAGAAATGGGCTGGCCATGGTGGTGGTGTTCGATGATCATATGGGAAGAACATATAGAGTTCGAGGAAGAGAGAGAGTGGTCTGAGTCAAAATGAGGGAAGAGAGAGAAAGTCCAGAATTTATATTTTTGGACTTTTCAGAAATTACCGTTCGTCCTCATCGTTTTAGACTCGTAACTTTCTTGTACGAACTCTGATTCTCGAGTGCTACCTGTCTACATACTTAGGAGCTCGAGACGGACGAATTGGTATGAGAAAAGTAGCCAAAAGTGTTCCCGGTCGAAAAGTGATTGTTGGCCCCTTCAATACTATAGGAGTAAAATGGTCATTTCGTGACTCAATCATTTAATTTATGGCCCACCAAACCTTGGGCCTTCACGAACGATCCAAAACTCTTTTTAGTTCTACCCTACTTACCGGATTCCCAGGTTAATTCTTTAATTTCCATTTAATAATCTGGAACAGGTCGCATCAATCTACGTCCCCGAAATTCACTTGGTCCTTGAAGATAGGGTACTCTCCCTCAACCAAGTTAGTTGACCACTCGGTCCATCTATGCCAAGCAAAAGTTGCGCTACTCTGATTCGATGCCCCTGGACATCACCGTACCTCCTGCAGTCCATAGCAGAAGAGGTTGGATTGTATTTGGTTCATGAAGTGAGATTCCATCACTTCCACTGTTTCAAGTGTAGGAATTCATCTTCCATCATGTTGACATTCTCTTTGAGATACAGTTTGTTCTCAAAACGTTGTCTGACAACCTCCCAACTGGGTAATTCTTCCACAAGCAACAAATTCCTCTCGGGTTTATTCAACTCGTACTAGCTGTTTCACGCATAACGAAAGCAGCTGTGGCAATCCATTTCTCTTGTGGAAATTCCATCACCTCCAAGGTCTCATCTACATTAACAATCCATAATTCTACTCGACTTCAGTCCCTAACTTGCAGAATTCATTGATGGCATTAAAGCGGAATCTCTACGATGGGGGTACGTCCCATCCGTGTATAACACATTGTCTCCCCCCATTTGGCCATTCTGGCTATATGGGTCAACAACTACCCTAAGCAAAACATTCTTCACAACCACATAATCTCAAACTCGATTTAATGGTGGTTGAGGTCCAAATAACTTTACTCATTTGCTTCCTGAAGTAGGGAAACGAGTACACAACTCACACTTGATTTTTGTTGCGCTTCTACTTTGTTTGCCAACCAGTAATATCTATTAAGAGTTGTCAATTGAGCCGTCATAATTTCCACATTCGGTGCTTCCCCACCATACTCAAGTTTGACCAATTTCAGGTCCCAAGAGAGTGAAGGCATTCCTTTCTTTAACAACTCATTCAGATTTGACACATAGCCTGGATATTTGACTCCAATCACTCATGAGTCCTTCTTAACTTTTAATGGCTTATACACAAACATGTAAAACCCTTTAGGTCTCCACGCCCACAACATGTCACGTAATCCACATTGCGTGGTTCTAATGCTCATCGGGCGATAAGGGCACACACTTTGCTAGTAAGCCAAATAGTCCAAGCGAATGCTCGAACCTCAAATGTACAGCACCAGGCTACACCATGTGTGTCAGACCAAGTTGCTTAAGATTACAAAGCTTCTCATCTGGTCATTTGTCTTACATCACCACTTCAGAATCGAGAGAAGTTGCACCATGTTGTAAATACAACTCACAACCCTGAACCCAGGGTTTGGAAAGGTTTTCACCTCAGTTTCCTTCACACAATATGAAAGCTTTCAAAGTGGCGTGGGCTACCGAGAGGTTGACTAAGGGTTACGAATCCCATTATTGGTCAATTCTATTTCTCCGTCATCCCCGTCCTTTGCACTTTTATTTCGCAGTGTATTGTTGTTCGCCATCACATGCTAGGGAAACCATTTTCACCTTATTAAGCGGCCGTACAACTCAAGAGGCTAGTTGGGCCTATTGTCATTTTAACATCCTTACCACGTCTATTTCACTATGGTCTCAAAGCAACTTTAGACGTCATGAGGTCTTAGGATATGGCATGTGTTCCTACTTTTCGTTGCATTTAACCATTCCATTTGTTGTCCTGTCAATCCTGAACATTAGAGTGTCATTGGACAACCGTTAATCATTAACGGCGACCACCAGCTAAAAGCCCCATACAAATTCTTCAACAAGACCATTGGTGAAAGTAAACTGTCTTCACACCCTATGTGTCCCATCCAGAAGGTAGTATCACTCGGCGAGTGTACCCCCACGACCACTCCTCATACCATCATACATCAAGACCCACGTCTTCAGACATAACTTGGCTGCGTTAGTCACCCTTTGAGCAAATTCATCATTTGCATTTGTGTGGTGTAGTTCATCCTTGGATTACCGCTAGTCACTACACCGAGCGAATCCTTTTTTCTCCAATTGAGAGCAACCCCTGATAGTTGCTGTAATGCTTGATCCTTGTCCCCCAGCTAAATACTTATGTAGCTTAATCTCACCTTCTTCAACTTCGGGGAAAGGAACAATTTGATGGCAACGCCATAAGGCTTCTTGGACTAGAGCCGATATAGATCATTGGCTATCACATCCCACATGGTGGTATGAATCCCCGGTTATCAAGTAGGGACTCGTCCATCTCGTGGACGGAACATATCACTATACCTCACTCTCGGCGTCCCTTTATGAACGAGATCGGTCCACTCAACGTCGCACTCATGCGTACGAACCAAGACTCTCATCAGCTGGAAAAACCTTCGGTTGGTATCACACGTAAGCCAACATGTCACCTTGGCTATTGTATAGCATCATCAATCGGCATAACCCTCGGCTGGCAATAGTCGGCATGTCTCATCGGCTGGCAAAACACATCAGAATATTCCATTAGCATTAACGGCTTTAGGATCTGTTATGACGCTGTTAGCTTTTAACGGAATATGCTAACATTGTTAGCATATTCCGTCAACTATTGACGGCATCAGTTGATTGATGGCTGACTAGGCAGTTGACTGCGCTGCCACGTGGCACTACATGTCAGCTGACTCAGTTGCTGACTGCGTCTACTCAGGATATAATCAGATTGCTATTGCCCCGGAAGATTAAGAAAAAATGACATTCACATGTCTATATGGCACGTTTACCTACCGAAGGATGCCGTTTGGTTTGTGCAACGCCCCGGCTACGTTCCAACACTGCATGATGAGTATCTTCTCCGATATGGTGGAGGATATAATTGAAATGTTCATGGATGACTTCTCAGAGTTTGGCCATTCATTTGAGCTATGTTTAGCTAACCTATCCCGAGTACTTGAATGATGCAAAGAAAGTAACTTAGTGCTGAATTGGGAGAAGTGCCACTTCATGGTACAACAAGGAATCATCTTGGGCTGTGTGATCTCTAGCCATGGAATAGAGGTGGGAAAAGCTAAGTTGGAAAGAGTGGAGAGGCTGCTATACCCTAAAACAGTCAAGAAAGTTCGATCATTCTTAGGGCACGCCGGCTTCTACAGAAGATTCATCAGGGACTTCTCGAAGATCACGAGACCTTTGTGTGATCTTCTAGCCAATGACGCCACATTTGAGTTCACAAGTGAATGTCGTGAGGCATTCAATACACTCAAGGCCAAGTTCACGGTATCCCCCATTATTATGCCACCCAATTGGGACTTACCATTTGAACGAATGTGTGATGCTTCAGAGTTCGCTGTAGGAGCTGCTTTAGGGCAGCGAGTGAACAAACTCCCTCACATCATATACTATGCAAGTCAAACTTTGAATGACGCCCAATTAAACTACTCCACCACTGAGAAAGAACTCCTTGTTGTCATCATCGCTCTTGAGAAGTTCATATCGTACTTGATTCAAACCAAGGTCATTGTCTACACCGATCGTGCGGCCTTCAAGTACCTCCTAACCAAGAAAGACGCCAAGCCCAGATTGCACAAATAGTTGTTACTTCTCTAGGAATTTGACCTCGAAATTAGAGATAAAAAAGGGAGTGAAAATGTGGTTGCTGACCACATGAGCCGCTTGATACATGGTTCCAACGAAGAGGCTGATCAATTTCCGCTCCTTGACACATTCCCAAACAAACAACTCTTCGCACTTAAGGCCATTGATCCATGGTATGCCGACATCATCAACTACCTAGCCACTAAGCGCATTCCTCATCTATGAGCAGATTTCAGAAGGACAAACTTGTTAAACAAGCTAAATACTACATCTGGGATGAGCCCTACTTATGGAAGCATTGTCCTGATCAAATAATTTGAAGATGCATCCCGGAAGATGAGATGAAGTTCATTCTAACTTTCTGCCATAGCTTGGCGTGTGGAGGTCATTTTGGGGCTAAGAAAACGGCACTCAAAGTACTTCAAAGCTGATTTTACTGGCCCACACTTTTCAAGGATTCATACTAGTTTGTTCTCACCTGCGACAGATGCTAACGGCAAGGTAACATAGGCCCTCGGAATCAAATTCCATTGAACCCTATGCTTGTGGTGGAAATCTTCGACATCTGGGGCATTGATTTCATGGGGCCTTTTCCAAACTCTTTTGGTTATCTTTACATATTACTCTCTGTTGATTACGTCTCGAAATGGGTGGAAGCAATTCCCACCAAAACTAATGATGCCAAAGTAGTTGTGAGCTTTTTGCAGGGTCACATCTTAGCAAGGTTCGAAGCACCTAGGTTAATCATCAGTGATGGGAACACGCACTTCTGAAATCGCTCCTTCGAAGCCCTAATGAAAAAGTATGGAGTCACTCATCGAGTCTCTACGCCATATTACCCTCACACAAGTGGCCAAGCTGAAATTTCAAACCGAGAAGTGAAGGCCATATTGGAGAAGACAGTGAGCCCTAACCGTAAGGACTGGTCCAATTGATTGAACGATGCCTTATGGGCTTATAGAACGGCATACAAGACCCCTATGGGCATGTCTCCATTTAGACTTGTCTTCGAAAAAGGATGTCACTTACCGGTGGAATTGGAGCATAAGGCATTCTAGGCTATCAAGAAAATGCAGATGGACTTGGATGCAACCGGACTACATAGAAAGTTGCAATTAAGTAAATTAGACGAGCTCATAAACAAGGCCTACAAAAGTGCTCGGATTTACAAGGAAAAGACTAAGGTTTTTATGACAAGTAGATTCAACGCAAGCACTTTTAGATTGGACAGAAAGTCCTTCTCTTCAATTCACGCCCCAAACAATTTCCAAGTAAGCTGCTTTCTAGATGGTCTGGTCCCTATATTATTACTAACATTTTTCCTCATGGGGCAGTCGAAATCCAACACCCAGTCAACCAGTAGCCGTTCAAGGTAAATGGCCATCGCCTTAAGCACTACTTCGAGGTATTTCCCAATCCACTCATGTATGCTCCTGCAACTTAGCGGACGCTAAGTACCTAGCCTGCCAGCCCCGTCTTGCCCAGACGTTAAATAAAGTGCTCCTAGGAGGCAGCCTAGCCCTGGTTTGTATTTCTCTGTTCCTTTGCTGTTTCTGCTCTTTCTATCTCTCAAAACCTTTAATCTGTTGTCATGCCTATTGCTTATTGTTGGTAGATTTAAAGAGCAAGAAATATGCAATTCAATTCTAACAGTTATAAAATCCTTGCAAGTGCACAAATCGATAAGTATAGTATAGTAGCACAGCAAGAGTCGATCCCTCGAGGACTTGTATCAACGTTATGACCAATTTAGTTCAGATTTGTTAACTTAAATAAAAAAACACACACACACACACACACAGGGGGGGGGGGGGGGGGTTTATGATGTGATAACTGAAATTTAAAGACAAGTAAATCAAAGTGCAGAAAATAACAATGCAAGAATGAAAGGTTGTTAACTAAGGCGAATTAAGGCTTACTATCCACTCTAACCAATTATAGCTCTTAACCAGATTTCCTTGATCAAATTACTATGCATTTTCTGAATTAGGTGCCCGTGCCTAGGACCTGGCGTTGGTTCACTAGACACATCTTATTCCCTCTTACTTAGCATGTTCTAAACAGGGCATATGCCTAGAACGTCTATCACCTACCTTTTAAGATGATGCATGAAGTTTAAAGAGAATTTAATGACACCACATTAGCCTAGCAAAGTGGCATGCAATCCTAGGTCGTCATGAGTTAAGATTACAAGTACGAATACTTTCGATGCTCCAAATCACAAGATGATATGACGGTCACTCAAGCAATTACATCTATAATTATATGCAAACAAGGTAGCTAATCTTATAGGCATAAATTAAGTTCATTAAGCATAGTAATCCAACTTATTCAGCATGCATAGCAATCATAATCAAGAGCCAGAAATCCAATTAACAAGCTAACATGGCTAGGGCTTCAAGCAGCCCTAATCCTAATGACTACTCACACATAACTGAAATAAACACAAGTATAATTGAATCCATAAGTAAATTGTAATAATGAAAATAAGGGTACAGAAGAGATTGTTAAGAACAGATGCAGCAGAAGACACGGCAGGGCCTTCTTCTCCAAGCTCCACGTCCAATAATCTAAGTGAAAGATTATCTCCGAAAATATATGGTCCCTAATTCTCTAGAAAACCAAAACGGAACTCTATGGCTCAGGTCTCTGTTTTCCCAGAAACCAAAACGTCCCTAGCTAATTCTCTCTCCCCTAAACACTGAACAAAGGCTCCCTTTTATAGACAAAGGGAAAACCTTGTTCTATAAGGATTGGTATAACCTTGTTCTATACAGATTGGTAAAACCATGTCCTATAGGAATAGGGAAAGTTATTTTACTTTTAATTAATTATAAAGTCTTTAAAATCTATTCTAACCAATCAGAGCATGGCCGGAAGTGTGAATGCAGGCTGGCAAGTGGGAACGCAAGCTGGCCAAACTTGGATTTTTGACTGTCTTCGTAATCAGGATCTGGGACCGCGCTTTTGAAGTACGTTAGGAGTATAATAGAAGCGCATCGTCGTTCAGGCTTGGCGCAAATGTTGTCAGGCTTGGCGCAGAGGGAGAACCTCTGCTCCACCGCTGGCGGAACAGGGACCCCGGCTTGGGCGCACTTCTGGGCTCGGATGGGAGTTCTTGGGACATGTCTTCGACCTGCCTTGGCGCGGCCTTGGCACTTCTAGGACTTGACCTTGATGTCATGAAACACAAGTTCGGGACCCGGAGGGCCTGATACGAGGTACTTGGCCAGTGGCCCAAAATAGGCGCACTGGCGCACTGGCGCACTCAGGACTCCGTTCAGGACCTGATATTGAAATGAGGACATCTCCTTCATCTGGACTCCGATTTGAGTCATTCTTTTTGCGTTCTTTCCAGATTTTTCCTATCTTTCTAACTCTGCACAAGTCTCACAAGATTGATCATTTTCTACTATTGATGGCACGAAATCATTAAAAAAAGAGATGTAAGAGAGGCATATAAAGACCTCAAAATGATGCATAAATAACGACTGATCAAATACCCCCAAACCTGTCTTTTGCTAGTCCCTGAGCAAAAAAAATGCTAACAAAATGAAAAGACTCGATTTTAGTTAAGATAGAACATTTAAACCCCTAGGTTCACCTAGTAGGAGGAGTTTTGTCTCCTGAGGGTTATAACAGCACGATACCCACAACCGTTTTACTTAAACAAAAAGATGCTAGATATAGTACTCTTAACAAGCTAATAAGAATCAAAGTAAGTAGACATGCTTTGCAGAACTAAAAGGAATGCCATAGCCGTGAGTGTCATGTGAAGGTGTACGTGTATAAATGCCAATATTTTCAGGTGATCAAGTTTGAAAACAACTTCATCTAAGTGCCCTAGAAAGATTTCGCCTCGACTCTAATCCTCACTAGGCAACTCTCAATTCACACAAGAATCCTAGGCTTACACTCTTTTCAAGCATATGTGATGAGTTTATGTTATGAAATTCAAATTTAATCACATATGAGTAACAATGAAGAATAGCACTTTATGGAAATAAAGATCTCATGAAGGGAATTGAACTTTAAGAACATAGATACGTACCTTAATCCTCAGCATGATTTTCCATAAGATTCGTTAGGTCTTCCTTTTTAGGTTGTATTGGGGCTAAGCTTTGGGGTTTAGCAAGGAAGGATGGGATTCAAAGAACCTGAGTTGTGCCAAGGCATGAGAAGTCATGAATTGAACTTGGAATTTCCAAACTGAATCATTTCTTAAGGCCCACGACATTGTGCTTTCCTGATGACTTATTTTGTGACTCTTGTGGCTTGTTTTGAGGCTCTTGTGGCTTGTTTTGAGGCTCTTGGCTCACTTGGCTCAATTCACTTTGTTTTTCACTTATTTTTTTCCTTCTTTTTCTCAACGTTTCTTTCGTTCTTTTGATTTGAACGTTTTTTTTTTTTGTTTATGTTCGTCTTTGAATTGAATTGAAGCAAGATCATGCAATGATTTCCTCAAATTTTCATGCAGCTTGCAACTTGTAAATCTTTTCTTTACTTTTGAACTTTCAATTGACGCCAATGTCCTTTGAATTGGGCATCATCTTCTTTCACCTCTTATTCTCACCATGAATCTCATTAATGGCAACCTTAGCACAAACTGAGGTTATAGGGTATGGCTGTGATGAATGGCTAAGTATTTTGGGTGATGTTATACTTTGGGTGATGAAAGAAAAGGTTGAGTGTTTGGCTTCAAAATTGGCTTAGGGAGCATGCAATAGGGTAGGATAAGGCCTTTAGAGGTTAAAGCACACATAGCCTACATCATTTCTTATGGCAAAGCATACATTAAATCAAGAGTATCTAAATGATGTTAGTTCTTTAAAATTCAATGCAAATATGATGTAATGAGATCAACAATTAAGAACAAAAGTGATGAGTATTTAAGAGTAGAAACAAGTATATCCCTCAGAAAGAATGGCAATTAGGCTCAAAGATCTCACAGGGTAGTCTCCACTAATTTTCTAAGGTTCACTCAAATTCAGTTATTTCGTTCACTTAATCACTTAAAAACATGGCATTGTGAAGTGCAGATTATGAACTACTTAACCATGGCATGACTCTTAGTAAAGCAAAGATAGTTAACTTAGCATATACATTCCTATTAACAAGTTATCATACCAATCACAAGCAGAAATTTAAATGTCCTGGCCGTGTATCACCCCCAAACCTACTTGTTTCTATATGTAAAATTTAAATTCACACCCCCAAACCTAAACTGAACATTGTCCTCAATGTGATAAGCAATAAGCTTGACAACAGTAGAAAGGTTTGAGAGATATAACGGGCAGCAACAGCAAAGGAAGTGAGAAATACAAACCAGGGCTAGGCTGCCTCCTAGGAGAGCTTTATTTAACGTCTAGGCAAGACGGGGCTGACATGCTAGGAGCTGGGCGCATGCGGAGTTGCAAGGTTGACTGCGCTTGGATTAGAAAGGTCCTTCAAGTAGTGTTTGAGGCGGTGGCCATTTACCTTGAACGGATCCTGCCGTTCCGGGTGCTGGATTTCAACTGCACCATGAGGAAAAACGTTAGTAATAATAAATGGTCCCGTCCATCTTGAACGCAACTTACCTGGCATTAGTCTGAGCCGGGAGTCAAAGAGGAGGACTTCCTGTCTGATGTGAAAGTCCTTGGGCTGAATGCGCTTGTCGTGGAAAGCTTTGGTCTTTTCCTTGTAGATACGAGCACTGTCAAAGGCCTCGTTTCGCAACTCCTCTAATTCACTTAGCTGAAGCTTCCTATGTATTCCAGCGTCATCGAAGTTCAGGTTCATCTGCTTAATAGCCCAGAATGCTTTATGCTCCAATTCCACTGGTAGGTGGCAGCCTTTTCCAAAAACCAGCCGGAAGGGAGACATGCCAATCGGGGTCTTGTATGCGGTCCGATAGGCCCACAGCGCATCATTCAATTTGCTGGACCAATCTTTGCGGTTAGGATTTACCATTTTTTGCAATATGGCCTTTACTTCCCGATTGGACACTTCCGCTTGGCCACTCGTTTGAGGGTGATACGGTGTTGAGACCTTGTGGGTGACGCCATACTTCTTCATTAGGGCTGTAAACGAATGATTGCAGAAGTGTGCCCCCCCATCGCTGATGATTGCCCTAGGTGCGCCGAATCTGGCTAAGATGTGACTCTGTAAAAAACGCACCACTACTTTGGCGTCGTTAGTTTTGGTGGGAATTGCTTCCACCCATTTGGAGACATAATCAACTGCAAGCAGAATATAAAGATTGCCAAAGGAATTCGGAAAAGGCCCCATAAAATCAATGCCCCATACGTCGAAGATTTCGACCACAAGAATAGGGTGTAATGGCATTTGATTTCGAGGGCCGATGTTACCTAGGCGTTGGCAGCGGTCACAGGTGAGTACAAATTCGTGTGCATCCTTGAAAAGTGTGGGCCAGTAGAGTCCACTTTGGAGTACCTTGAGGGCTGTCTTCTTAGCTCCAAAATGGCCCCCACATGCCAAACTATGGCAAAAAGTCAAGACGGATTTCATCTCGTCTTCTGGGATGCAGCGCCGAATGATTTGGTCTGGACAATGCTTCCATAGGTACGGCTCATCCCATATGAAGTACTTAGCTTGTTTAGCCAGCTTGTCCTTTTGGTACCTGTTTAAAGATGAAGGAATTTGCTTAGTGACAAGGTAATTAATGAGATCGGCATACCATGGATCAATAGCTTGGATTGCGAAGAGCTGTTCGTCAGGAAAGGTCTCGAGGAGGGGCAACTGATCAGCCTCTTCATTGGAACTGTGAAGCAATCGGCTCATATGGTCAGCGACCACGTTTTCGCTGCCCTTCTTGTCTCTGATTTCAAGGTCGAATTCCTAGAGCAGTAGCATCCAACGTAGCAACCTTGGCTTGGCGTCCTTTTTAGTGAGCAGATACTTCAAGGCAGCATGATCCGTGTATACTATGACCTTGGTTTGAATTAGATATGAACGGAACTTTTCCAGGGCAAAGATAACAGCAAGGAGCTCCTTCTCGGTGGTGGAGTAGTTCAGCTGGGCATCATTCAGGGTTCGGCTTGCGTAGTAAATGACATGAGGGAGCTTGTCAACACGCTGTCCTAAAACCGCTCCTATGGCGAAGTCTGAGGCATCACACATTAGTTCGAATGGTAAGTCCCAATTCGGTGGCATGATGATGGGTGATGCCGTGAGCTTTGCCTTGAGTGTGTTGAATGCCTCACGACATCCCTTAGTGAACTCGAATGTGGCGTCCTTGGCTAGAAGATCACACAAAGGTCTTGTGATTTTCGAGAAATCTTTGATGAATCTGCGGTAAAAGCCAGCATGCCCTAAGAACGATCGAACCTCTTTGACTGTAGTGGGGTACGGCAGCCTCTCTACTATGTCTAACTTTCCTTTGTCCACTTCAATGCCTCGGCTAAAGATCACATGACCCAAGACAATTCCCTGTTGTACCATGAAATGGCACTTTTCCCAGTTCAGCACTAAGTTGCTTTCTCTGCACCGTTCCAGTACTCGGGTTAGGTTAACTAAGCACAGTTCAAATGAATGTCCAAACACTGAGAAGTCGTCCATGAATACTTCAATTATATCTTCCACCATATCGGAGAAGATGCTCATCATGCAACGCTGAAAGGTAGCTAGGGCATTGCACAATCCAAACGGCATTCTTCTGTATGCAAAGGTGCCATATGGGCATGTGAATGTTGTTTTTTCTTGATCTTCGGGTGCAATAGCAATCTGATTGTATCCTGAGTAGCCGTCCAAGAAGCAATAGTGGGAGTGTCCAGCCAGGCGCTCGAGCATTTGATCAATGAAGGGCAAAGGAAAGTGGTCCTTGCGTGTGGTTATATTTAGCTTTCCTTAGTCGATGCACACTCTCCATCCTGTTTGAATCCGTTGAGGTACAAGCTCATCCTGCTCGTTTTTAACCACTGTGATCCCACTTTTCTTTGGCACGACCTGGACTGGGCTCACCCACTTGGAGTCACTAATTGGATAGATGATTCCAACGTCCAAAAGCTTTAGGACTTCTTTCTTCACGACCTCCTTCATAGGTGGATGCAATCGCCTCTGTGCCTCCCGTGATGGTTTGGAGTCTTCCTCTAGCAGTATCCGATGCATGCATTTTGCGGGACTTATGCCTTTGATGTCAGCTATTGTCCATCCAATTGCCGTTTGATTGACCTTAAGGACGTGAACCAATGCCTTTTCCTCTTTCGTACTTAGGGTAGATGCAATGATGACTGGAAGGGTTTGATTGTCGCCCAAATATGCATACTTTAAGTGCTCGGGCAAGGGCTTCAGCTCGAGTTCAGGAGCCTTTATGATGGACGGCAGGGTTTTCTGACTTGTGCATGGTAACGCTTCGAAGGGAGGCCTGTGCAATGGGAGGGCTGGCATGATGTCAAGGGCTCGTACCTCTTCAATCACGCTATCTGTAAGTGAATCCACAGTGTGTGGGTTACTAGTAACGGCCTTCTCAAGGTCATCCGTCATGCAAGAATGAGCAATTGTCTCCCGTAGCAGTAAGTCCATTGTGTTTAACGGAAAATCTACAATAGGCTCGGCAGGGTACTGGATGGTGTCATGGATGGAGAATGTCCGAAGCTGGTCCAGGACCTTGATGGAGACCTGGCCCTTTCTGACGTCGATGAGGCACTCGGCTGTGGCTAGTAAGGGCCGTCCGAAGATGAGGGGAGGTTCCTCACTTTTGTCAATTCTGTCCATTCTTAGTACGTAGAAGTCGGCAGGGATGCATGTATCTCCGATTTGTACCAGTACGTCTTCAAAAACCCCCATTAGGTTGGTTACAGAAGCGTTAGCCAACCTGACACATAGGTGCGTGGGCTTGAGTGCGCCTAGGTTGAGTGACCTGTAAATGTGGAATGGCATGATGTTCACTGATGCTCCCGCGTCGCAAAGGCAATGTTCGAATCTTTTTGACTGAATGACACATGGAAGGGATGGCGGCCCAGGATCATTGGCCTAAAGGGGCATGCGCAAAAGGGTAGCCGAGCAGGCCATAGGGATGTCAATGGTGTCCGTGGAGCTAAAACCACGCTTTCCTGCAACTAAGTCCTTGATCAGCTTTGCAAAGATAGGCATGTGCTTGACAATTTTATGGAAAGGCAGTGTGATCTGAAGCTTCTGCAACATGCTGATGATTTCTTCCTCAAAGTCCTCCTTTTGCTTATTCCTGTTTTGGAACCTGCGAGGAAATGGATAATCAACATTATTAGCTAACTCAAAAGTGACTTTTTTAGAATTGGAATTCTGAGGTTTAGAGTTAGAAGTAATCGAGTGCTGCGACTTGGGCTTAGGAGCAGGTTGCATGCCAGCCGTGGCCGAAGTAGGCGCAGTGTCAGTTCCTCTTTGCGGTAGGGCACTTGGTGACTCATTGGACTGGTTCTGCGCCAGAGGTGTTGGCCGTGGCATGTTTTGCGGCGCGCCCTGGTCGGTGATCCTTGGCAGAGTAGGTTGAGGCTCAGTTTCAGGTCCTGTGAGGGTGGCATATGTGGGGTCTTGAAGTGGTGTTTCCTTCTCCAGTGTGATGGCATTAGCCGTAGGATTGTGAAATCCTTTCGGATTTACCAGGACTTGACTCGGTAGCTTGCCCTGCTCTCGCTGATTTAGTTGGTTCGCCACCTGTCCCATTTGACGCTCCAAGTTTGCAATTGCATTTTTGAAGTCTCCCGTCTGACTCTCGCTATCGTGCATGAATTTTATGAGTTGAGCCTGCTGTTGAGTCAGGATATGGATGGAGTCCTCAACAGACTTGCTTCCGCCATTCTGGTTTGAGGATGGACCGTGGTTGTTCCCCTGAGGGCCTGCGGCTTGCTGCTCAAATCCAGGGGGTGGCAAGGGATTCGCGGTTGCTTGATTGTTGCTCCAACGGAAATTAGGATGATTTCTCCACCCCGGATTGTAAGTGTTGGAATATGGGTCATTCCGGGGTCGAGAATTGCTATTGAACCCTCCAGCAAAGTTGGCCTCTTCCACAACCGGGCAGTCCTGGGATGTGTGGCCCTGAATTGAACAAACCTCGCAGATGTGAACTCCTTTGGCTTTCTCGCTACACAATTGTTTTACCATTGCCGTGAGCTGAGCAATGGCTTCATCTTTGTATTTGGCGGATGCATCACCCGTAGCTCTAGAGGAGGGACCCCTGTAGCTGAACTGTTTTTCCCTTTGAGCAATGTTCTCAAAGGCGGTCCTTGCTTCCTCGGCTGTGCCTTCTAGAATCCCTTGGGATTGAGAATCCACCATTGTCCGATCGCTAGTTTTCAAGCCTCCATAGAAGTATAGCATAAGATGATGGGCATCAATATGGTGGTGGGGGCACGCCCGTAGCATCTGATTGAACCGCTCCCAAAACTCGTAGAAAGACTCCTCCATGTCTTGCCGTGGGTTCATGATCTTGGACTTTAACTCATTTGTCTTTTCCACGGGAAAGTACTGTGTTAAGAATTTGGACGTCAAGTCCCTCCAAGAGTGAATGGAAGCCGGCGCCAATGAATGAAACCATGTCTTGGCGCGATCCTTGAGACTGAAGTGAAAGAGCCGCAGGCGGATTTCCGATTCCGTCATTCCATTGATGCGCAGTGTTGAACAAACCTCAACAAATTCCTTGATATGAAAGTGCGGGTCCTCGCCAGAAAGGCCGTGGAATGTAGGCAGCATGTGAATTGTCCCCGACTTTAATTCGAAGTTTGCCACTGTTGACTCGGGAAAAACAATTGGAAATTGATCCTCCGAGACATGGGGCATGGCAAAATCCTTAAGGCGCCATGGGGCTTGCGGTACTAGGCCACGTTCCAGGCCCTGCTCTTCTCTGTGGTCCGCCATCCTCCTTGGGCTTGGTGGCGGGGAGCCGTGGACTGAAGATGCTTGCGATGATGGTCCACTTGATGACCCGTGCACTGAACCTTGGAATGACATACACGGGTACCTAACAAAAAAGAAAAAAAAACTAAGTTACGAATCTAAACTTGAATGGGCACCGTTGAGGGACAAGTCCCCGGCAACGGCGCCAAAAACTTGTTGGTAGATTTAAAGAGAAAGAAATATGCAATTCAATTCTAACAGTTATAAAATCCTTGCAAGTGCACAAATCGATAAGTATAGTATAGTAGCACAGCAATAGTCGATCCCTCGAGGACTTGTATCAACGTTATGACCAATTTAGTTCAGATTTGTTAACTTAAATAAAAAAACACACACACACACACACAGGGGGGGGTTTATGATGTGATAACTGAAATTTAAAGACAAGTAAATCAAAGTGCAGAAAATAACAATGCAAGAATGAAAGGTTGTTAACTAAGGCGAATTAAGGCTTACTATCCACTCTAACCAATTATAGCTCTTAACCAGATTTCCTTGATCAAATTACTATGCATTTTCTGAATTAGGTGCCCGTGCCTAGGACCTGGCGTTGGTTCACTAGACACATCTTATTCCCTCTTACTTAGCATGTTCTAAACAGGGCATATGCCTAGAACGTCTATCACCTACCTTTTAAGATGATGCATGAAGTTTAAAGAGAATTTAATGACACCACATTAGCCTAGCAAAGTGGCATGCAATCCTAGGTCGTCATGAGTTAAGATTACAAGTACGAATACTTTCGATGCTCCAAATCACAAGATGATATGACGGTCACTCAAGCAATTACATCTATAATTATATGCAAACAAGGTAGCTAATCTTATAGGCATAAATTAAGTTCATTAAGCATAGTAATCCAACTTATTCAGCATGCATAGCAATCATAATCAAGAGCCAGAAATCCAATTAACAAGCTAACATGGCTAGGGCTTCAAGCAGCCCTAATCCTAATGACTACTCACACATAACTGAAATAAACACAAGTATAATTGAATCCATAAGTAAATTGTAATAATGAAAATAAGGGTACAGAAGAGATTGTTAAGAACAGATGCAGCAGAAGACACGGCAGGGCCTTCTTCTCCAAGCTCCACGTCCAATAATCTAAGTGAAAGATTATCTCCGAAAATATATGGTCCCTAATTCTCTAGAAAACCAAAACAGAACTCTGCGGCTCAGGTCTCTGTTTTCCCAGAAACCAAAACGTCCCTAGCTAATTCTCTCTCCCCTAAACACTGAACAAAGGCTCTCTTTTATAGACAAAGGGAAAACCTTGTTCTATAAGGATTGGTATAACCTTGTTCTATACAGATTGGTAAAACCATGTCCTATAGGAATAGGGAAAGTTATTTTACTTTTAATTAATTATAAAGTCTTTACAATCTATTCTAACCAATCAGAGCATGGCCGGAAGTGTGAATGCAGGCTGGCAAGTGGGAACGCAAGCTGGCCAAACTTGGATTTTTGACTGTCTTCGTAATCAGGATCTGGGACCGCGCTTTTGAAGTACGTTAGGAGTATAATAGAAGCACATCGTCATTCAGGCTTGGCGCAAATGTTGTCAGGCTTGGGGCAGAGGGAGAACCTCTGCTCCACCGCTGGCGGAACAGGGACCCCGGCTTGGGCGCACTTCTGGGCTCGGATGGGAGTTCTTGGGACATGTCTTCGACCTGCCTTGGCGCGGCCTTGGCACTTCTAGGACTTGACCTTGATGTCATGAAACACAAGTTCGGGACCCGGAGGGCCTGATATGAGGTACTTGGCCAGTGGCCCAAAATAGGCGCACTGGCGCACTCAGGACTCCGTTCAGGACCTGATATTGAAATGAGGACATCTCCTTCATCTGGACTCCGATTTGAGTCATTCTTTTTGCGTTCTTTCCAGATTTTTCCTATCTTTCTAACTCTGCACAAGTCTCACAAGATTGATCATTTTCTACTATTGATGGCACGAAATCATTCAAAAGATATGTAAGAGAGGCATATAAAGACCTCAAAATGATGCATAAATAACGACTGATCACTTATCACATTGTGGACAATGTTCAGTTTAGGTTTGGGGGTAACTTGTTAATAGGTATTTACAAGCTAAGTTAACTATCTTTTTCGTACTAAGAGTCATGCCAGAGTCAGGTAGTTCATAATCTGCACTTCACAATGCCATGTTCAAATGATTAAGTGAACAAAACAACTGATTTGAGTGAACCTTAGAAAATTAGTGGAGACTAGCCTATGAGATCTTTGAGCCTAATTGCCATTCTTTCTGAGGAATATACTTGTTTCTACTCTTAAAGACTCATCGTTTTTGTTCTTAGTTGCTGATCTCATTACATCATATGTGCATTGGATTTTAAAGAACTAACATCATATAGATACTCTTGATTTTATGTTTGGTTTTCCATAAGAAGTAATGTAGGCTATGTGTGCTTTAACCTCTAAAGGCCTTATCCTACCCTATTGCATGCTCCCCAAGCCAACTTTGAAGCCAAACACTCAGCCTTTTCTTTCATCACTCAAAGTATAACCTAACCTAAAGTTCAATTCCTTTCATGAGATCTTTATTTCTGTAAAGTGCTATTCTTCTTTGACACTCATATGTGATTAAACTTGAATTCTCTAACATAAACTCATTACATATGCTTGAAAGGGTGAAAGCCTAGGATTCTTGTGTGAATTGAGAGTTGCCTAGTGAGGATTAGACTCAAGGCAAAATCTTTCTAGGGCACTTAGATGAAGTTGTTTTCAAACATGATCTCTTGAATGTTGGCACTTACACTTGACACATGACACTCAAGGCTATGGCATCTCTTTTGGTTCTGCAAAGCATGTCTACATACTTTGATTCTTATTAGCTTGTTAAAAGTATTGTTCTGCCATCCTAAGTGTCTAAGTAAAATGTTTGTGGGTATCGTGCTGCTATAACCCTTAGGAGACAAAACTCCTCCTACTAGGTGAACCTAGGGCTTTAAATGTTTTATCTTAACTAAGATCGAGTCTTTTCATTTTGTTTAAGCTTGTTTTGCTCAGGGACTAGCAAAAGATAGGTTTGGGGGTATTTGTTTAGTCATTATTTGTGCATCATTTTGATGTCACTTAATACCTCTATTATATGTCTTTTGAATGATTTTGTACCATCAATAGTAGAAAATGATCAATCTTGTGATACTTGTATAGATTTGGAAAGATAGGTAAATTCTGAGAAGAACGCAAAAAGAAGGACTCGAATCAGAGTTATGACGAAGGAGATATCTCAAAATGAATATCGGGTCTCAAACTGAGACATCCTGCCGAGTCCCAGAAAGGCTCCTATCGATGTAAAGGACATGTCCTTGACATGCCCTAGTCACGCCCTAAAATGAAGTCCAAGCTAAAAGCTCAAGCCATGCCCTGCTGCGCTTCTACCAAGCCCCTAGTGTGCCTCAAAAGCGCAGTCCCAGTTCCCTACCAGAGACAACTCCTCATGATCTACTAGCAGCACGCTCCAAGACACGTCTGTGCCCTAATTAGGGCGCAGTTGTAACAACCCAGAAATGTAATTATTGAATTTTCATAAATTATGTTGCAAAAAGATGAATTTACCCTTGGTTGTTAAGGCGTGTGAAAGTCAATTTTTATTTTGAGACACTTTTGATTGTGTTTCGGGGACCATTGCGTATGTCTCGAACTCACAAGTTCGTAGACAGGCAGCATGCGGAAAACGGAGTTCGGGTGAGAGAGTTGTGGGTCTAGAATGTTCAGGGGCAGTTTGGTAATCTGCCATGGGTAGATATTTTTATCCCCAATCAGATCAGTTCATCATCATTTTCACTCTCTCTCTCTTAAACACACACCCAACCCATGAACATTGAACCCAAAAAACCCAAAATTTGAATTTCAAACCGAGGCAAGATCCTTTATTCCTATTCAACTAATCAAATTCTCCTCTTCCCCATGATCACAAAAGTGCCAACCATTGTTGGAGGAAGCCGCGGGAGACGCCGTACCTACAAAAAGAACAACTGGAAGTTCCGATCAATTTTCCAACCAACACATCTATGGGATTCGTGTTTAGATGTCATTTTTGAGTTCTTGGGTTCGAGTAGATAGATTTAGACATAAAATTCGTGAAAAATGGTTGAGATTTGAAGAAGTTAGAAAAAACTCAAGGTCGGCCGGAAATGAGGTTTTTCGGCGACGGCGTACGGCGGTGCAATCGTATTCTCCGGTGAGACTCCAACGAGGTTCCGGCAACTGGTCGGTCAGACGGGGCTGACGTGGCATGCCACATGGCAGCCACGTGGAGGCCACCTGGTAGCCATGTGGGTGTCACCTAGCCACACAGTCAGCGTGGCGCATAGCTTGACCTTCCGTCGGCGCGTGGCACACGGCCTGACCTTCCGTCGGCGCGTGGCGCATGGCCTGACCTTCCGTTGGCGCGTGGGACTGGTTCTGGGGTCATGGTGATGTGTGTCAGTAAGGTTTCGGCATTTTGGATCTGTTACCGCAGGTTTCGTGTTAATTGGACGTCGTTTAAGGGTAGTTTTGGGCATCCAAAGTGGCTGCATTTTTAGGGTGACGCGAGCGGACCTCCCGGGGTTTAGGTAGTTTAAATGTATGGTTTTTATTATTAGCCGGTAATCCCGATTGTTAATATTGACAGGCGATACTGCTCTAGGAACTTCGGAGGAGCGTACGACTCGGGATTGAGCTTGCTTGGACGTGTGGTGAGTGGACTTTGGTTTATAAATTGTAATGCATGCATAAAGGTATCTTTGAATTAAATTCAGCTACTTATTGTTTGTGACAAATTTCTAGAATTTAGAAATCTTACTAGACATAGGTTTTCCATATTTCAGTGAAAATGATGTTTTGGGATGTGGCCTGGTTTTTGGACTCTATTTTTATGCCGTTTTGACATGATGGGTATTGAGTCCATGACTGTGGGTTTAGACCCGTACTTGTGATTTTAATGGATTTGGCCATAAATCGGTTTTTCAATGAATTTGGCTTAGGCCAAGAAACAAGGATTTCAAAACATGGATTTTGCTTTTCACTAAATTTCTGTCCCCAAGGGTCAAGGTTTTCTCCAACTGGCGTTGAGGGGTTTTGCTCTGCTGGATCGTTGAGGTTTCTCTAACGCTGGTGTCGAGGATTTTTCTCCACCGGGTCGTTGAGACTGTCTACGCGTAGCATAGGTTTCTGCACAACTCTGGGTATATCAGGTGTGTCGAGGGTATTGTCGGGAACAGTGAGTTATGTTTTGATATATTTTGTGTCCAGGTCAATTTACATGATTTTAAACTCCTTTGAGGAGGATTTTTGAACCAAATTGTGGACCACGTGTTGTTTTCATTATTCGGGTTTTTAAAGAAAAATGGAATTTCCTGTGGTTTTCAGATCTTCTTTATATCATAATTACATAAAAAGAAATGTTTATGTTATGCATGCATGATTTTACTCGTGGAGGGGGAAAAGGTAATATTTCCTCGAAAAGTGATTTCTAAATGATTATTTTTGTCCACTCACAAATTTCGTGTTTTAAATCCCCTCTAGGCCGTTGGGTTGACGTGGGCATTTTCAGAGGCGGAGGCATTAGATTCTCAGCTGTGCAGTTTACCTAGACTATCGAGTAGGATATTTAATTCTATAATTATTCATCCTACCTAGATGCTCTGATGACCCTTTTGAACTCACTGTAAATTTTTGATTTCATCATTGGATGGGTGTTTGTTTATTGGTATTGGAGTGCTATCTAATCCTTTGTCTGACAGGTAGAAGACGGTTGACTAGTCCTTCATGGTGGTTTGGGGATTTCTTTACGTTGTCAGACATGAGCAGGGTTCTTTCCGGGTTTCGAGGGAAAATTCGGGAAGGGTCCTAACAGTTTGGTATCAGAGCACTAGATTTAAATTCCTGTAGACAGTACACGTAGTGTACAACTGATTATGGTATTGACGATTTACGGTTCTTTTCAGCGTAATGCCTCTGAGACGCGAGCCCCGTCAACGGTCTGGAAACGGTGGGGACACACATGAACCCGCAGTAGAGCCTGATTTGAGGCAGACCCTTGGGCAATTGGGTTGGGCTTTGACTTCAGTACTTCAGGGTAGAGCTACTATTGAAGTTTCAGACATCGAGAGAGCCCAGAGATTAGGGGCGACAGTATTTACAGGCGAGTCTGGCCCAGATGATACAGATGAGTGGATTACTCGTTTGAAACAATCGTTCTCGGTTATGAGGTGCCTCCAGAGGATAGGGTGCGTTTAGCCACATTCCTTCTAGGTGGTTTGGTGGCATGCTTTGGAGCTGTCAGGCTGGGATGTCCATGCATTTACCTGGGAAACTTTCCGAGAGCGCTTCCTCGAGAAATTTTACCCTCGCTCATACTAGGATGCCAGGGAGGCTGAGTTCTTGCAACTACAACAGGAAGAGATGACAGTGGCCCAATATAAGCAGAAATTTCTTGAGTTGGCACGCTTTGTACCGGTTCTGGTGGCAACATAAAGGGATAAGTGTCGTAGATTCGAGTATGGACTGAGAGGTGAGATTCGGTCAGCAGTAACGGCGGTGGCTCATACTTCTTTGAGGGACTTGTCTGACGCTGCAGCTAGGGTAGAGTTGAGTTTACTAGTTCAATAGTAGTTCAGTGGTTCTAGGCGACTCCAGGATCACTGGAATTTCGGAGCCTCTAGTCAAGGACCATCCAAGAGAGGTGGTTACAGTTCTGGATCTTCTGGGAGTGCGAGATCCGGGTCGAGCAGTGGCTAGACATTTCAAGAGAGATTATCCCCATCGTCGTCCAAGCAGTAGTTCCTTGTGTCAAGATGCTATTGAATCGAGTTAGAAGGTAGTGCAGACGTCTGGTACTGCAGCAGGGAGCCAGACCCAATCCAGTGGGGCCAGTAGGGCCAGTCGGGCCAGAGGGAGACATAGGGATCATGGTCAATCTTCAGGTACACAGGCACGAGTTTTTGCGATGACTCAATAGGAGGCCCGAGCAGCACCAGAGGTGGTCATTGGTATGTTATCTATTTTTAATCGTGATGCTCGTGTTTTGATAGATCGCGGGGCAACACATTCTTTTATTTCTCGGGGTTTCACACTGTTTGCTGAAATAGAATTGTCCCCGATTGGTTGGGACATGGGTATTAGTACTCCTACCGGAGATATATTAGTAGCGAACCTCGTGATTCGCAGTTTTCCAGTGATAGTGGAAGGTTATGCATTGGAGGCAGATTTAATCCCCTTGGATATTTATGATTTTGAAGTGATTCTAGGGATGGATTGGTTAACCATACACCATGCCTCCATAGATTGTTATAACAAGAGGGTGATTTTCCGGAGTCTAGGTTTGCCGGAACTTACGTTTCAAGGAGATCGTAGGGTACTTCCCTCGGGAGTAATATCAGCTTTGACTGCTGAGAAATTGTTGAGGAAAGGTTGTGAGGGCTATTTGGCTCACGTGTTTGATTCTCGAGATACTCCGGTGAGAGTAGAGGATATTCTGGTGGTGAGTGAGTTTTCCGATGTATTTCCAGAGGATCTTCCGGGATTGCCACCTCACCGGGTTATTGAGTTCACCATAGATCTTCTTTCGGGTACCCAACCTATATCGCAGGCACTGTACAGAATGGCACCGACAGAATTAAGAGAGTTCAAGACTCAATTGCAGGACTTGGTGGATATGGGATTTATTCGACCAAGTGTATCACCTTGGGGTGCACCGGTGTTATTTGTAAGGAAGAAAGATGGTGGTATGAGGTTATATATCGACTACCGGAAGCTAAAAAGGGTTACGGTGCTAAATAAGTATCCTTTGCCAAGAATTGATTATCTGTTTGACCAGTCAAAAGGGGCAAGGTACATCTCAAATATTGACCTTCGATCCGGGTACCATCAGTTGAGGATCAGGGAAGGGGATGTTCCTAAAACATCTTTCAGAACACGCAATGGTCACTATGAGTTCCTGGTGATGCCTTTCGGGTTGACTAATGCATCGGCAGCATTTATGGATTTGATGAACAGGCTGTTCCGAAGGTATTTGCATCGGTTTGTGATTGTGTTCATCGATGATATCTTGGTGTATTCGAGGAGTGCTAAGGCACATGAGAAGCACTTGAGGTTGGTACTAAATATGCTAAGGAAAAAGCAATTGTTCACCAAGTTCAGTAAATGTCAGTTTTGGTTTACCAATGTGGGATTCTTAGGTCATGTGATTTCTGCAGAGGGTATCAGCGTGGATCCCCAAAAAGTAGAGGCAGTGGTAAACTGGGAACAACCGAGGATAGTGACAGAGGTGAGAAGTTTTCTGGATTTAGCGGGATATTATCTGCGATTCGTAGAAGGATTCTCTATGATAGCTGCCTCGTTAACTCGATTAACAAGGAAAGGAGTCAAGTTTGACTGGGATGATGGGTGTGAATAGAGCTTTCAAGAGCTAAAACGGTGGTTGACTTATGCCCCAGTGTTAACCCTTCCAGATGATAATGGGGGATTCGAGGTGTACAGTGATGCATCATTACGGGGTATAGGCTGCGTGCTGATGCAACATGGGAGGGTGATAGCTTATGCTTCAAGGCAACTTAAACCTCATGAGTTGAATTACCCTACACATGATTTGGAGTTAGCTGCGGTAGTGCATGCACAGAAGATCTGGAGACATTACTTATATGGAGAAACGTGTCGAATCTTTACTAACCATCAAAGTTTGAAATACTTCTTCACCCAGAAAGATCTGAATTTGAGACAGAGAAGGTGGCTTGAGCTGATAAAAGATTATGATTGTACCATAGAGTATCACCCAAAAAAAGCCATTGTAGTGGCGGATGCCTTGAGCAGGAAGTCCATGGGTTCCTTGTCCCATTTTCATACTGTTCACCTACCGTTGTTGGTGGAATTCCGAAGAGTGGGAATTATACTTGGCATGGATAGCCAGGGGGATTTGTTGGCTAGTTTCCATGTGACACCTGTCTTGATTGATCGAATCATTGAAGCTCAGCTCCAGGATCCTACTTTGTGTGTTATTAGGATGGAGTTGGAGGCTAGGAATAGGTAGGATTATGTGATTAGGGATGATGAGGCCTTGGTTAAGGATGGCTGGTTGTGCGTACCTAATGATCCAGAGCTAAAAAGAGAAATTCTTGAGGAAGCTCATAGTTTTGCCTATGCTATGCATCCAAGAGGTACCAAGATGTACCGTACTCTTAAGGAACATTATTGGTGGACTGGGATGAAAAGAGAAATAGCAGAGTTTGTGAGTAGGTGCCTGACGTGTCAACAAATAAATGCAGAGAGGCATAAACCATACGGGGCATTACAACCATTACCTATTCCAAAATGGAAGTGGGATCACATTACGATGGATTTTGTGTATAAACTTCCAAGGACTCAAAAAGGACATGATGGAATCTGGGTAATTGTTGATAGACTCACGAAGTCAGCACATTTTTTGCCAGTACTGGAAGATTACCGGATAGGCCAGTATGCCAAATTGTTTGTGGATGAGATCATACGGTTACAAGGGACTCCAAAGTCGATTATGTCAGACAGGGATCCTAGGTTTACCTCTAGGTTTTGCCGGAGTTTGCAAAAAGCCTTTGGAACTACATTGCATTTCAGTACAGCTTTTCATCCTCAGAGTGACGGTCAGTCTGAGAGGACCATTCAGATTCTGGAGGATATGATGAGAGCATATGTACTGCAGTTTAAAGGAAACTGGGATTCACACCTGGCTTTGATGGAATTTTCATACAACAACACCTATTAGTCGAGTATTGGGATGTCCCCTTTCGAGGCACTGTATGGGAGACAATGTAGGACACCGATATGCTAGAATGAGTTAGGTGAGAGGAGACTGTTGACACCAGAGATAGTTGATATGACTGAGGAAAATATTAGAGTCATCAGAGAAAGGTTGAAGGCAGCTCAGGATCGCCAGAAAAGCTATGCAGACCAACAGACCAGAGACCTTGAATTTGAGGTCGGAGACTGGGTATTCTTGAAATGATCCCCTTGGAAAGGAGTGGTTCGTTTTGGCAGACGAGGAAAACTGAGTCCTCGCTACATTGGGCCGTATGAGATTGTTGAGAGGATAGGGCCAGTGGCGTACAAACTTGCTTTACCCCCGGAACTGTCAAGGGTTCATAATGTTTTCCATGTATCCATGCTCCAGAAGTACCTATACGATGAGTCTCATGTCTTGGAAGAGCAACCAATTGAGCTGAGAGATGAATTGACTTATGAGGAGCAACAGTGCAAATTCTAGATTGGAACGAAAAGGTATTGCGCATAAAGACTATTCCTCTGGTTAAAGTATTATGGAGTAATCATAACGTGGAGGAGGCCACATGGGAAACCGAGGCACTAATGCGGGCGCAGCATCCACATTTGTTCCAGTCACATATATGAATTTCGAGGACGAAATTTCTTTAAGGGGGGTGAATTGTAACAACCCGAAAATGTAATTATTGAATTTTCGTAAATTATGTTGCAAAAAGAAAATTTTACCCTTAATTGTTAAAGGGCGTGAAAGTCAATTTTTATTTCGAGACACTTTTGGCTGTATTTCAGGTACCGTTGCGTAGGTCTTGAACTCACGAGTTCGTAGACAGGCAGCATGCGGAAAACGGAGTTCTGGTGAGAGAGTTGTGGGTCTAGAATGTTCAGGGGCAGTTTGGTAATCTACCATGGGTAGATATTTTTATCCCCAATCAGATCTATTCATCATCATTTTCACTCTCTCTCTCTCTTAAACACAAACCCAACCCGTGAACATGGGACCCAAAAAACCCAAAATTTGAACTTCAAACCGAGGCAAGATCCTCTATTCCTATTTAACTAATCGGATTCTCCTCTTCCCCATGATCACGAAAGTGCCAACCATTGTTGGAGGAAGCCGCGGGAGACGCCGGAATGAGAAAAAGAAAAACTGGAAGTTCCGATCGATTTTTCGACCAACACATGTATGGGATTCATGTTTAGAGGTACATTTTTGAGTTCCTGGGTTCGAGTAGATAGATTTAGACTTAAAATTCGTGAAAAATGGTTGAGATTTGAAGAAGTTAGGAAAAATTCAAGGTCGGTCGAAAATGGGGTTTTTCGACGACGGCGAACGGCGGGGCGGCCGTCTTCTCCGATGAGGTTCCGATGACTGGTCGGTCAGACGGAGCTGACATGGCATGCCACATGGGTACCACATGGAGGCCACCTGACAGCCACGTTGGTGCCACCTGGACACACAGTCAGCAGTCAGTTGACTTAACGATCAACTGGCGCCATCAAGGTTTGACAGCATTAGCATATTTCGTCAAAAGTTAACGGAGTCATGATGGAACCCTAATGCCATTGGTTTGGATGGAATATTCCATTTCTGTCGGGACATTCCGTCAGGTTTGACGGAATATTCCGTCGTGAACAGTATTGGGCGCGTGGAGATGCGTAAGGGCTCATGGTCAGTGCGTGGCACGTGGCCCGACCTTCCGCCGACGCGTAGCGAAGCGTGGGACCGATTATGGGGTCGCGGTACCCCGTGTCAGCTAGGTTTCAGCGTTCCAAATCTATTGGCGCAGGTTTCGTGTTAATCGGACGTCGCTTAAGGGTAGTTTTGGGCATCCGAAGTGGCTGCATTTTTAGGGTGACGTGAGCAGACCTCCTGGGTTTTGGGAGTTTAAATGTAGGGTTTTTATTATTAGCCAGTAATCCCAATTGTTAATATTGACAGGCGATACTACTCCAGGAACTTCGAAGGAGCGTACGACTCGGGATTGAGCTTGCTTGGACGTGTGGTGAGTGGACTTTGGTTTATAAATTGTAATGCATGCATAAAGGTATCTTTGAATTAAATTCTGCTATGTATTGTTTGTGACAAATTTCCGGAATTTAGAAATCTTACTAGACACAGGTTTTCCATGTTTCAGTGAAAATGATTTGTAACGACCCGGACCAGAAATTAAATTATTTTGAGAGTTGGACAATTTTACCCTCAGTTTTGGATGGGTTCGGGAGTCACTTTTTAACTGGCAGTACTTTTGGGAATTTTTCTTGGGTTGTTGCGTAGGTCTCGAACTCACGAGTTCGTAGACAGGCGGCACGCGGAAAACGGAGATCCGATGAGTTCGTTACGGGTCTAGAAGCTACAGGGGCAGTTTGGTAATTTTGGAAAAGTTGGAATTATATAGCAGATATTTTTCTCTCTCCTCGAGGGATTGGTCGATGCAGTCTCGCTCCTACCCGAGTCCTCCCCGTGCTAACACCGAAGGCCCATATTCATCGGATGGATTTCGATCCGATTCGAATGAAAAAAAGGTCGGGAGGATCTTCCCCAGGACCCCACGAGCATTTTGGGGTAGTTATTGGAGCGGGAACACCGCCGTAGGCGACGGACGGAGGAGGGAGGTGAACCGAACATTCTCGGCCGTTTTTCGGCCAAACCAGGTACGATCTCGGAACTTTGACCTCATATTTGGAATCCTGGTGAAAAGTAGATGAATTTCCATGTGTAGATCGTGAAAACGGTCAAGAAATGAAGAAGTTAGAAAACCTTTAAAATCGGCCAGAAATGGCAATTTTCGGCGACCCAGACGGCGGCGGAGGTGGCGGTCCGGTCATCTTCTCCGGCCAGCCTCCGGCGACGGCGAGGGCCATCCGGTTGTCTTCTCCGGCGAGTAACCGGTAACCGGTCGAGTTGAGTGAACCGGTCGGGTTGGATCGGGTCAAGTCGAGCCGGGTCGGGTTGGACCGGTCTAGGCGCGTGAACACTGTAGCAGGTGCGTGACCGGCGCATGGCAGCGCGTGAGCGCGTGTTCTGACCTTCCAGTGGTGCGTGGCGGCGCGTGGGACTGTTCCCGAAGTCACGGCGGCGCGTGACTAAGGTTTTGGGACGTTCCGGATCAGATTTTGTTGGTTTCGAGGCCATAGGAGTTCATTTAGAGCCCGGTTGGGCAATCACAGCGGTAAGGATTGACCGTGGAGAGGGTTTTGAGCTTGGGAAGTCAAGGTAGTTGGGTCATTATGGTGTAGGTGTTCTTAGGCTAGAGCGTACATGAATTTTGGGTTGGATGATGATGGTAAGTGGGCTTTTGATTTATAAATTGTAATGCATGTATAAATATCTTTGATTTAATTACTGTTGTGTATGGTTGTATTTATAAATTGTAATGCATGTATTAATATCCTCGATTTAAATACTGTTGTGTATGGGTGTAATGATTACCTAGAATTTATAAATGATTGCTGGATATTTGTTTTTCCAATATTTCAGTGGAAGTGTTGTGAGAAATGATATGGTTGTTGGATTCGGTTTTGATATTGTTTGGACGTGGTAATTACTTGGGTACATGATTTTGAGTTGAAACCGTATTTGTGATAAATGATAAACAAAATATATACTTGATTTTGGATACAAAACCGATTTGAAGGGGCCTAGGAGCCGGGCCTTGGTTCCGTGTTGGCGGACTCCCGGTGAACCCCCAATATAAACAAAACCGATTTGAAGGGGCCTAGGAGCCGGGCCTTGGTTCCGTATTGGCGGACTCCCGGTGAACCCCCAATACAAACAAAACCGATTTGAAGGGGCCTAGGAGCCGGGCCTTGGTTCCGTGTTGGCGGACTCCCGGTGAACCCCCAATATAAACAAAACCGATTTGAAGGGGCCTAGGAGCCGGGCCTTGGTGCCGTGTTGGCGGACTCCCGGTGAACCCCCAATATAAACAAAATTGATTTGAAGGGGGCCTAGAAGCCGGGCCTTAGTTCCGTGTTGGCGGACTCCCGGTGAACCCCCAATATAAAAGGTGATTTTGTAAAGATTGTGGTCGAGTCCAAGTAGTACAGATTCTAGCACACCCCAAGGGATACCCTGGTGGCTAGGGATATGATAGTCGAGAGATATGCCGACTGATGTGATATGATAGTCAAGAGATATGCCGACTGATGTGATATAATAGCCGAAGGTTATACCGGCTGATGATATGATATGATAGTTGAGGATACTTGCCGACTGGTGAGATATCATAGTACAGAAAGTTATGATACAGGACTAGCACACCCCAAGGAATACCCTGGTGGCTAGGGATATGATAGTCGAGAGATATGCCGACTGATGTGATATGATAGCCGAATGTTATACCGGTTGATGATACGATATGATAGCTAAGGATATTTTCTGTTCTAATATGAACCAGACGACAATTGTCATGGGCTTAATCAACCTATGAAAATACTTCGTCATCCGGGTCAGTGGGTTGGTGTGGGCGGCGACTCAGAGGGACGAATTATTGTTGGTTCACAAGTATCTGACTAGTCTGTTGTCTTGTGGTTTTCTAGTAGAGATGTCAGCAATGTCTGACCTACTGACATTTGGTGTCAGGGAGTATTCCTATTTGACCCACCACTATTCCGAGGTCTTGGCTTTGACCTGTATATTATTCTGCGTCTGACAGTAGGAGTGGTCAGTAAGTACAGAGGTTCTGTTGGAAACCCTATAAGGTTTAATAAAAATTATTTAAGAACAAAGGGTATTTCTGGTATTTAAATTTTGAGGTAAAAGAGCTGTCATACGGGATAAGGGTTCTTTCTGGGTTTCGAGGGAAAATTCGGGAAGGGTCCTTACATGATGGGTATTGAGTCCATGATTTTTGGTTTAGACCCGTACTTGTGATTTTAATGGATTTGGCCATAAATTGGTTTTTCATTGACTTTGGCTTAGGCTAAGAAACAAGGATTTCAAAACATGGAGTTTGGTTTTCATTAAATTTCTGTCCTCGAGGGTCAAGGTTTTCTCCGACTGGCATTGAGGGGTTTTACTCCATTTGATCATTGAGGATTCTCCGACACTGGTGTCGAGGGTTTTTCTCCGCCGGGTCGTTGAGGCTATCTATGCGTAGCACAGGTTTCTGCACAACTCGAGGTATATCGGGTGTGTGGAGGGTATTGTCGGGAACAGTGGGTTATGTTTTGATATATTTTGTGTTCATGTCTATTTAAATGATTTTAAACTCCTTTGAGGAGGATTTTCGAACCAAATTGTGGACCACGGATTGTTTTCATTATTCGGGTTTTTGTGGGTCCAACCAAGTATTTTTAAAGAAAGATGGAATTTCCGGTGGTTTTCAGATCATCTTTATTTTATAATTACATAAAAATAAATGTTTATGTTATGCATGCATGATTTTACTCGTGGAGGGGGAAAAGGTAAGATTTCCTCGGAAAATGATTTCTAAATGATTATTTTTGTCCACTCACAACTTTCGTGTTTTAAATCCCCTCTAGGTCGTTGGGTTGACGTGGGCATTTTCAGAGGCGGAGGCATTAGATTCTCAGCTGCACAGTTTACCTAGACTATCGAGTAGGATATTTAATTCTTTAATTATTCATCCTACCTAGATGTTCTGATGACACTTTTGAACTTACTGTAAGTTTTTGATTTCATCGTTGGATGGGTGTTTGTTTGTTGGTATTGGAGTGCTATCTGATCCTTTGTCTGACAGGTGGAAGACGGTTGACTAGTCCTTAAAGGGAGGTTCTGTCGAATTTCGGAAAAATTCTCATAATTAATTGTAAGGACTTAAGGGTGGTTTGGGGATTTCTTTAGGTTGTCAGACGGGAGCAGGGTTCTTTCCGGGTTTCGAGCGGAAATTCGGGAAGGGTCCTGACAGCAGTTTTACGATCTCCCTGTTCTGCCAGCCTTCGGGTAAGCCAAAGCCCATAATCCATCAAATTACATTATACGGTAATCCAAGACATAGTTTGGCCCAGTTACATTGGCTCAGACACGCCAAGTTCTCGATAAGTCCTTAAGTGGCCCAAAAGTGTCAAATTAGGGCCTTGCTGTGTAAAACATGTCCAGGGGTGGCCCAGCCCAGTCCTTGACGTTCAAGCAATATCCAGAAGCTACCTTGGCGTGCAAGAAAGCTCATAAGTGTTTACCACAATGTCTTGCCGCAATTCCTACTCCAAATCCAACAAGGATTACCTTTTTGAGTCCTTTTCAATTCAAACTAGGATAGGAGTTCTGAGTCAGTTTTTTATTACGATTTTGTCCTAGATTGTCTCCTACGTTCGTTGTAAAGGTTAAGAGGCCTATATAAAGGACCCTAATGCTCACGGGTGAGGACCTTAGATACCCTAGCCGCACCTTATTGTTGTAATCCAGTTTTAAATTCAAACAGTTTTTAGTTTTTGCTTGTGAGAGAGTTGGACGTGAGCATTGGAGGACAAGCTTTGGAGTGGTCTTCTGCTGTGTTTCATCTTCAATAATCTCCTTTGTATCTTTACTTTTATTGCTTTTACTTGAATGAATTCAATTATGTTTGTTTCAATTTCAGTTATGTGTGAGTAGTTTCTTTTAGAATTAGGGCTGCTTGAAGCCCTAGCCATGTTAGTTATTGGATTAGATTTCTAGCTCTTGATTTTAATTGCTATGAATGCTGAATAAGTTGGATTACTGTGCTTAATGACCTTAATTTATGCCTATAAGATTAGCTACCTTGTTTGCATATAATTATTGATGTAATTGCTTGACGGACCATCATATGATCTTGTGATTTGCAGCATCGTAATCTTAGCTCATGACAACCTAGGATTGCACATCAGTTTTCTAGGGGTAGTGTAGTGTCATTAAATTCTCTTCGTACTTCATGCATTATCTTAAACGGTGGATGATAGACGTTCTAGGTACACATCATGCTTAGAACATGTCAAGTAAGAGAATATAATATATGTGGAGTGGACCTTAGTCGGACCTTTGCATGGACCCCGTGTGTCTTTATTTACTTTTCTGTTTTAGTGTTTTTATCTAAGTTAATAAAATCTGAACGTAATTGGATTAATCGTTGAACAAGTCCTCAAGGGATCAACCTTTGCTTGCTACTATATTGATATAATCGACTTTGTGCTCTTGCAAAGATATAACTGTCGGAATAAAGTTCATATTTATTATGTTCTTTATTTTTGCTATCAATCAGTCATGTCAGTATAGGCATGGTACTGAGGGTCTGGCAGTCTTGTCCCACTTCTCAGTGTAATGGCATAGACAGTGGGATGTTGAGGTCCCCTAGGGTTAATCACAACCTGGCTAGGTAACTTGCTAGGCTCTCTTTGGGTCAACTAACTTGCAATATGGCCTAGTTGATTTTCCATGCTAGCTAGGCGACTCTTGGTGTCATGCATAAAGGACCGGTGGCTTTGATTAAGGTTAGTAGTGCTCTAGCCCAAGGCAGCAACTAGGTCATCCAAAGGCTTGGGTCCAGAGTTGGAATTGGAGGAAATCCCTTGCTGGGGCACATGAGTGGCCACGGCTTGCTGATGGAGCCTAGGTGGTGGCATAGGATTCTGAGTATTCTGGTTATTGTTCCACCTGAAGTTTGGGTGATTCTGCCACCCAGGGTTGTAGGTGTTGGAATATGGATAATACTGATGCCTTATCCATCATTGAACCTGCCAACCATGTTGGCCTTTTCCACCATTGGACAATCTTGGGACTCGTGCCCTTGAATTGAGCATACACCACACACTTGCATGCCCTTAGCTTTCTCATTGCATAATTGCTTCACCATTGCTGTGAGTTGGGCAATGGTGTCATCCTTGTCCTTAGACACTCCTTCTAGAGTTCATGGTTGATGTCCTAGATAGCTAAATTGTTTTTCCCTTTGAGCTATGTTCTCGATGGCCTCTCTAGCCTCCTCGGTTGTGCTATCTAGGACTCCTTTTGATTGGGAGTTCACCATTACTCTATCACTGTTTTTCAAGCCCCCCATAAAAGTATAGCATCAAATGACAATAATTGATGTTGTGGTGGGGACAAGACTGAATCAATTGGTTGAAACGCTCCCAGAACTCGTAAAAGGTCTCATCCTCAGCTTGGCGTGGGTCCATGATCTCACTCTTAAGCTTATTAGTTTTGGCCACATGGTAGTATTGTGTGAGAAACTTGGATGACAAGTCTTTCCAGGACGTGATAGAAGCGGGGGCCAAGGAGTGGAACCATGCCTTGGCTCTGTCCTTGAGACTAAAGTGAAATAGTCTCAATCTTATCTCTGCCTCTATCATACCATTGATCCTCAATGTAGAGCAGACCTCCACAAATTCCTTAATATGCATATGAGGATCCTCTCCTGAAAGTCCATAAAATTTGGGAAGCATATGAATGGTTCCTGACTTCAACTCAAAGTTTTCCACAGTAGATGGTGGAAAAACAATAGGGAACTGATCCTCCAAGATATAAGGAGTAACATACTCCTTCATAAGCCGTGAGGCTGAAGGTGGTATGATGTCACGGCCTGCCATCCTAGGATGAGACTATGGTGGTGTTGGCTGTGGAAAGCCGTGCACTGAGCTATTAGCGGATGATACTGGAGAGGAACCGTGCACAGATCCTTGCACTGATCCTCCTGATGACATAAACGAAAGTACCTAAACAAATAAAACACAAAACTGAGTTAAATGATCTAAACTACTTGGACACCATTGAGGGACAAGTCCCGGACAACGGCGCCAAAAACTTGTTGGTAAAAATAAAGACCACAATATATATATATATATATATATATATATATATATATATATAAACTTTATTTCTAACAGTTATAAAATCCTTGCAAGTGCACAAATCAATGGATATAGTATAGCAGCACAGCAAAAGTCGATCCCACAGAGACTATGTATTAACGTATTGTCCAATTAAGTATAGATGTAATTAACTCAAGATGAGACTCAAAATAATGAAGTAAACGAATAAACTAAACCTAGACCTAGACTCACACTAAGTAGATATGCAAGACACTAAAGGCAACTCAAGACACTAATTACTTGTAACACAAGAAAGCACAAAAGACTCAAAACACACAAACAAGACACTAAGCAAAGAACTGGGGGGGCGTGGTTGATGCTTTTGGATTGAAAATAAAATACAAGTAATGTAAATGCAAGACAATTGAAAACAGAAGTAAAGATGTTTGAATTGATGGACTAATTAAGTCGAATTCAGGCCAACAATCCACCCTAACCAATTAAGGCATTAACATTTCCAAGGTTACATTATTCTGAATTAATTGAATATGATTCCCATGCAAAGGTCCACTTAAGGCTCACTCCACACAATTTACTCTCTTCTTAGTTCCTATGTTGCAGATTTTTTTGACTCACTACAACAACTATCCAAGAGGATGCATTAAGCAAGAAATGAAGTTTAATGACATCACACTACCCCTAGAAAAGGTTGAGTAATCTAGGTTGTCATGAATTGGGTTACAAGTAAGATATAAAGCCACTACCGTTGATGCTAATAAGCACAAGAAGATGATCAGTCAAACAACCAATTATTCATCGATAGTTCATGCATAAAAGGTGACATCACACTCGTCAACACAAAATATGATCATTATGCACAGTAATCACAATTATATCCAGTATTCAAATCATGTAAACCAAGTGGCAAAATAACATTAATAAACTACATGGCTAGTGATCAATCGTTATTTATGCATCATTTTGATGTCTTTATATGCCTCTCTTACATGTCTTCTAAATGATTTTGTGCCATCAATAGTAGAAAATGATCAATCTTGTGAGACTTGTGCAGAGTTAGAAAGATAGGTAAAATCTGGAAAGAACGCAAAAAGAATGACTCAAATCGGAGTCCAGATGAAGGAGATGTCCTCATTTCAATATCAGGTCCTGAACGGAGTCCTGAGAGCGCCAGTGCGCCTATTTTGGGTCACTGGCCAAGTACCTCATATCAGGTCCTCCGGGTCTCAAACCTGTGTTTCATGACATCAAGGTCAGGTCCTAGAAGTGCCAAGGTCGTGCCAAGGCAGGTCGAGAACATGTCCCAAGAACTCCCATCCGAGCCCAGATGTGCGCCTAAGCCCGGGATCCTTGTTCCGCCAGTGGTGATCAGAGGTTCTCCCTCTGCACTAAGCCTGACAATATTTGCGCCAAGCCTGAACGAAGATGCGCTTCTACTATACTCATGATGTGCTTCAAAAGCGCAGTCCCAGATCCTGATTACGAAGACAGTCCAAAATCCAAGTTTGGCCAGCTTGCGTTCCCACTTGCCAGCTTGCATTCACACTCCCAGCCGTGTTCTGATTGGTTCTAATAGATTTAAGGACTTTGTAATTAATTAAAAGTACAATAACTTTCCCTATTCTTATAGGACATGGTTTTACCAATCCTTATAGAATAAGGTTTTACCAATCCTTATAGAATAAGGTTTTACCAATCCTTATAGAACAACATTTTCCCTTTTATCTATAAAAAGGAGCCTTTGTTCAGTGTTATGGGAGAGGGGAAGTAGAGAGAAAAGGAAGCGGAGAGAGAGAGTTCCGTTTTGGTTTTCTAGAGAATTAGAGAGCAGATTTTTAGAGATAATATTTTACACACAGATTATTGGACGTGGAGCTTGGAGAAGAAGACTCTGCCGTGTCTTCTGCTGCACCTGTTCTTCACAATATCTTATGTACCCTTATTTTCATTATTGCAATTTACTTATGAATTCAATTATATTTGTTTCAATTTCAGTTATGTGTGAGTAGTCGTTAGGATTAGGGCTGCTTGAAGCCCTAGCCATGTTAGCTTGTTGATTGGATTTCTGGCTCTTGATTATGATTGTTATGCATGCTGAATAAGTTGGATTACTATGCTTAATGACCTTAATTTATGCCTATAAGATTAGCTACCTTGTTTGCATATAATTATAGATGTAATTGCTTGAGTGACCGTCATATCATCTTGTGATTTGGAGCATCGAAAGTATTCTTACTTGTAATCTTAGCTCATAACGACCTAGGATTGCATGTCACTTTGCTAGGCTAATGTGGTGCCATTAAATTCTCTTTAAACTTCATGCATCATCTTAAAAGGTAGGTGATAGATGTTCTAGGCATATGCCCTGTTTAGAACATGCTAAGTAAGAGGGAATAAGATGTGTCTAGTGAACCAACGCCAGGTCCTAGGCACGGGCGCCTAATTCAGAAAATGCATAGTAATTAGGTCAAGGAAATATGATTAGTAACTATAATTGGTTAGAGTGGATAGTAAGCCTTAATTTGCCTTAGTTAATAATCAATCAACCGTTAATTCTTGCATTGTTATTTTCTGCATTTTTATTTTACTTGTCTTTAAATTTCAGTACTCACATCATTAAAAACACCCACCCCCCCCCCCCCCCCCCCCCCCCCCCCCCCCCCCCCCCCCCCCCCCCCCCCCCCTTTCCCCCTTACGTGTGTGTGTGTGTGTGCGTTTTTATTTAAGTTAACAAATCTGAACTAAAGTGGTCATAACGTTGATACAAGTCCTAGAGGGATCGACTCTTGCTGTGCTACTATACTATTCTTATCGATTTGTGCACTTGCAAGGATTTTATAACTGTTAGAATTGAATTGCATATTTCTTGCTCTTTAATTCCACCAACAAGTTTTTGGCGCCGTTGCCGGGGACTTGTCCCTCAACGGTGCCCATTCAAGTTTAGATTTGTAACTTAGTTTTTCTTTTTGTTAGGTACCCGTGTATGTCATTCCAAGGTTTAGTGCATGGGTCATCAAGTGGACCATCATCGCAAGCATCTTCAGTACACGGATCCCCGCCACCAAACCCAAGGAGGATGGCGGACCACAGAGACGAGCAGGGCCTGGAACGTGGCCTAGTACCGCAAGCCCCATGGCGCCTTAAGGATTTTGACATGCCCCATGTCTCGGAGGATCAATTTCCAATTGTTTTTCCTGAGTCAACAGTGGCAAACTTCGAATTGAAGTCAGGGACAATTCACATGCTGCCCACATTCCACGGCCTTGCTGGCAAGGACCCGCATTTTCATATCAAGGAATTTGTTGAGGTTTGTTCAGCACTGCGCATCAATGGTATGACAGAATCTGAAATCCGCCTGCGGCTCTTTCACTTCAGTCTCAAGGATCGCACCAAGGCATGGTTTCATTCACTGGCGCCGACTTCCATTCACTCTTGGAGGGACTTGATGTCCAAATTCTTAACACAGTACTTTCCCATGGAAAAGACAAATGAGTTAAAGTCCAAGATCATGAACCCACGGCAAGACATGGAGGAGTCTTTCTACGAGTTTTGGGAGCGGTTCAATCAGATGTTACGGGCGTGCCCCCACCACCATATTGATGCCCATCATCTTATGCTATACTTCTATGGAGGCTTGAAGACTAGCGATCGGACAATGGTGGACTCTCAATCCCAAGGTATTCTAGAAGGCACAGCCGAGGAAGCAAGGACCGCCTTTGAGAACATTGCTCAAAGGGAAAAACAGTTTAGCTACAGGGGTCCCTCCTCTATAGCTACGGGTGATGCATCCGCCAAATACAAAGATGACGCCATTGCTCAGCTCACGGCAATGGTGAAACAGTTGTGTAGCGAGAAAGCCAAAGAAGTTCACATCTGCGAGGTATGTTCAATTCAGGGCCACAAATCCCAGGACTGCCCAGTTGTGGAAGATGCCAACTTTGCTGGAGGGTTCAATAGCAATTCTCGACCCTGGAATGGCCCATATTCCAACACTTACAATCCGGGGTGGAAAAATCATCCAAATTTCCGTTGGAGCAACAATCAAGCAGCCGCAAATCCCTTGCCACCTCCTGGATTTGAGCAACAAGCCGCAAGCCCTCAGGGGAACTATCACGGTCCTTCCTCAAATCAGAATGGCGGAAGTAAGTCTCTTGAGGACTCCCTCCATATCCTGACTCAACAAAATGCTCAATTCATAAAATTCAAGCACGATAGCGAGAGTCAGACGGGAGACACGAAAAATGCAATTGCAAACTTGGATCATCAAATGGGACAGGTGGCGAACCAACTAAATCAGCGAGAGCAGGGCAAGCTAACGAGTCAAGTCCTGGTAAATTCGAAAGGATTTCACAATCCTACGGCTAATGCCATCACGCTGGAGAGGGAAACACCACTTCAAGACCCCACATATGCCACCCTCGGAGGACCTGAAACTGAGCCTCAACCTACTCTGCCAAGGATTGCCGACCAGGGCGCGCCGTAAAACATGCCACAGCCAACACCTCTAGGGCAGAACCGGCCCAACGAGTCACCAAGTGCCCTACCGCAAGGAGGACCTGACAATGCGCCTACTTCGGCCACGGCTGGCATGCAACCTGCTCCTAAGCCCAAGTCGCAGCACTCGAATACTTCTAACTCTAAACCTCAGAATTCCAATTCTAAAAAAAATCACTTTTGAGTTAGCTAATAATGTTGATTATCCATTTCCTCGCAGGTTCCAAAACAGGAATAAGCAAAGGGAGGACTTTGAGGAAGAGATCATCAGCATGTTGCAGAAGCCTCAGATCACACTGCCTTTCCATAAAATTGTCAAGCACATGCCTATCTTTGCGAAGCTGATCAAGGACTTAGTTGCAGGAAAGCGTGGTTTTAGCTACACGGACACCATTGACATCCCTAAGGCCTGCTCGGCTGCCCTTTTGCGCATGCCCCTTAAGGCCAACGATCCTGGGCCTCCATCCCTTCCATGTGTCATTCAGTCAAAAAGATTCGAACATTTCCTTTGCGACACGGGAGCATCAGTGAACATCATGCCATTCCACATTTACAGGTCACTCAACCTAGGCGCACTCAAACCCACGCACCTATGTGTTAGATTGGCTAACGCTTCTGTAACCAACCTAATGGGGGTTCTTGAGGACGTACTGGTACAAATCGGAGATACATGCATCCCTGCAGACTTCTACGTACTAAGAATGGACAGAATTGACAAAAGTGAGGAACCTCCCCTCATCTTCGGAAGGCCCTTACTAGCCACAACCGAGTGCCTCATCGACATCAGAAAGGGCTAGGTCCCCATCAAGGTCCTGGACCAGCTTCGGACATTCTACATCCATGACACCATCCAGTATCCTGCAGAGCCTATTGTAGATTTTCCGTTAAACACAATGGACTTACTGCTACGGCAGACAATTGCTCAGTCTTGCATGATGGATGACCTTGAGAAGGCCGTTACTAGTAACCCACACACTGTGGATTCACTTACAGATAGCGTGATCGAAGAGGTACGAGCCCTTGACATCATGCCAGCCCTCCCATTCCACAGGCCTCCTTTCGAAGCATTACCATTCACAAGTCAGAAAACCTTGCCGTCCATCATAAAGGCTCCTGAACTCGAGCTGAAGCCCTTGCCCGAGCACTTAAAATATGCATATTTGGGCGACAATCAAACCCTTCCAGTCATCATTGCGTCTACCCTAAGTACGAAAGAGGAAAAGGCAGTGGTTCACGTCCTTAAGGTCAATCAAACGGCAATTGGGTGGACAATATCTTACATCAAAGGCATAAGTCCCACAAAATGCATGCATCAGATACTGCTGGAGGAAGACTCCAAACCATCACAGGAGGTGCAGAGGCGATTGCATCCACCTATGAAGGAGGTCGTGAAGAAAGAAGTCCTAAAGCTTCTGGACGTTGGAATCATCTATCCAATTAGTGACTCCAACTGGGTGAGCCCAGTCCAGGTCGTGCCAAAGAAAAGTGGGATCACAGTGGTTAAAAACGAGCATGATGAGCTTGTACCTCAACGGATTCAAATAGGATGGAGAGTGTGCATTGACTATCAAAAGCTAAATATAACCACATGCAAGGACCACTTTCCTTTGCCCTTCATTGATCAAATGCTCGAGTGCCTAGCTGGACACTCCCACTATTGCTTCTTAGACGGCTACTCAGGATACAATCAGATTGCTATTGCACCCGAAGATCAAGAAAAAACAACATTCACATGCCCATATGGCACTTTTGCATACAGAAGAATGCCGTTTGGATTGTGCAATGCCCCATCTACCTTTAGCGTTGCATGATAAGCATCTTCTCCGATATGGTGGAAGATATAATTGAAGTATTCATGGACGACTTCTCGGTGTTTGGACATTCATTCGAACTGTGCTTAGTTAACCTAACCCGAGTACTGGAACGATGCAGAGAAAGCAACTTAGTGCTGAACTGGGAAAAGTGCCATTTCATGGTACAACAGGGAATTATCTTGGGTCATGTGATCTCTAGCTGAGGCATAGAAGTGGACAAAGCAAAGTTAGACATAGTGGAGAGGCTGCCGTACCCCACTGCAGTCAAAGAGGTTCGATCGTTCTTAGGGCATGCTGGCTTTTACCGCAGATTCATCAAAGATTTCTCGAAAATCACAAGATCTTTGTGTGATCTTCTAGCCAAGGACGCCACATTTGAGTTCACTAAGGGATGTCGTGAGGTATTCAACACACTCAAGGCAAAGCTCACGGCATCACCCATCATCATGCCACCGAATTGGGACTTACCATTCGAACTAATGTGTGATGCCTCGGACTTCGCCATAGGAGCTGTTTTGGGACAGCGTGTCGACAAGCTCCCTCATGTCATTTACTACGCAAGTCGAACTCTGAATGATGCCCAGCTGAACTACTCCACCACCGAGAAGGAGCTCATTGCTGTTATCTTTGCCCTAGAGAAGTTCCGCTCATATCTAATTCAAACCAAGGTCATAGTATACACGGATCATGCTGCCTTGAAGTATTTGCTCACTAAAAAGGACGCCAAGCCAAGGTTGCTACGTTGGATGCTACTGCTCCAGGAATTCGACCTTGAAATCAGAGACAAGAAGGGCAGCGAAAAAGTGGTCGCTGACCATATGAGCCGATTGCTTCACAGTTCCAATGAAGAGGCTGATCAGTTGCCCCTCCTCGAGACCTTTCCTGACGAACAGCTCTTCGCAATCCAAGCTATTGATCCATGGTACGCCGATCTCATTAATTACCTTGTCACTAAGCAAATTCCTTCATCTTTAAACATGTACCAAAAGGACAAGCTAGCTAAACAAGCTAAGTACTTCATATGGGATGAGCCGTACCTATGGAAGCATTGTCCAGACCAAATCATTCGGTGCTGCATCCCCGAAGACGAGATGGAATCTGTCTTGACATTTTGCCATAGCTTAGCATGTGGGGGCCATTTTGGAGCTAAAAAGACAACCCTCAAGGTACTACAAAGTGGACTCTACTGGCCCACACTTTTCAAGGATGCACACGAATTTGTACTCACCTGTGACCGCTTCCAACGCCTAGGTAACATCGGCCCTCGAAATCAAATGCCATTACACCCTATTCTTGTGGTCGAAATCTTCGACGTATGGGGCATTGATTTTATGGGGCCTTTTTCGAATTCCTTTGGCAATTTTTATATTCTACTTGCAGTTGATTATGTCTCCAAATGGGTGGAAGCAATTCCCACCAAAACTAACGACGCCAAAGTAGTGGTGCGTTTTTTGCATAGTCACATCTTAGCCAGATTCGGCGCACCTAGGGCAATCATCAGTGATGGGGGGGCACACTTCTGCAATCATTCGTTTGCAGCCCTAATGAAGAAGTATGGCGTCACCCACAAGGTCTCAACACCGTATCACCCTCAAACGAGTGGCCAAGCGGAAGTGTCCAATCGGGAAGTAAAGGCCATATTGCAAAAAACGGTAAATCCTAACCGCAAAGATTGGTCCAGCAAATTGAATGATGCGCTGTGGGCCTATCGGACCGCATACAAGACCCCGATTGGCATGTCTCCCTTCCGGCTGGTTTTTGGAAAAGGCTGCCACCTACCAGTGGAATTGGAGCATAAAGCATTCTGGGCTATTAAGCAGATGAACCTGAACTTCGATGACGCTGGAATACATAGGAAGCTTCAGCTAAGTGAATTAGAGGAGTTGCGAAACGAGGCCTTTGACAGTGCTCGTATCTACAAGGAAAAGACCAAAGCTTTCCACAACAAGCGCATTCAGCCCAAGGACTTTCACATCAGACAGGAAGTCTTCCTCTTTGACTCCCGGCTCAGACTAATGCCAGGTAAGTTGCGTTCAAGATGGATTGGACCATTCATTATCACTAACGTTTTTCCTCATGGTGCAGTTGAAATCCAGCACCCGGAACGGCAGGATCCGTTCAAGGTAAATGTCCATCGCCTCAAACACTACTTCAAGGACCTCTCTAATCCAAGCGCAGTCAACCCTGCAACTCCGCATGCGCCCAGCTCCTAGCATGCCTACCCCGTCTTGCCCAGACGTTAAATAAAGCGCTCCTAGGAGGCAGCCTAGCCCTGGTTTGTATTTCTCTTTTCCTTTGCTGTTTCTGCCCGTTATATCTCTCAAACCTTTCTACTATTGTCATGCTTACTGCTTATCACATTGAGGACAATGTTCAGTTTAGGTTTGGGGGTGTGGATTTAAAATTTTGCATATAGAAACAAGTAAGTTTGAGGGTGATACACGGCCAGTACATTTAAATTTCTGCGATAACTTGTTAATAGGAATGTATATGCTAAGTTAACTATCTTTGCTTTACTAAGAGTCATGCCATGGTCAAGTAGTTCCTAATTTGCACTTCACAATGCCATGTTTTAAGTGATTAAGTGAACGAAATAACTGAATTTGAGTGAACCTTAGAAAATTAGTGGAGACTACCCTGTGAGATCTTTGAGCCTAATTGCCATTCTTTCTGAGGGATATACTTGTTTCTACTCTTAAACACTCATCGCTTTTGTTCTTAATTGTTGATCTCATTACATCATATTTGCATTGAATTTTAAAGAACTAACATCATTTAGATACTCTTGATTTAATGTGTGGTTTGCCATAAGAAGTGATGTAGGCTATGTATGCTTTAACCTCTAAAGGCCTTATCCTACCCAATTGCATGCTCCCTAAGCCAATTTTGAAGCCAACACACTCAGCCTTTTCTTTCATCACCCAAAGTATAACCTAACCCAAAATACTTAGTCATTCATCACAGCCATACCCTATAACCTCAGTTTGTGCTAAGGTTGCCGTAAATGAGATTCATGGTGAGAATGAGAGGTGAAAGAAGATGTTGCCCAATTCAAAGGACTTTGGCATTAATTCAAGGTTCAAAAGTAAAGAAAAGCTTTACAAGTTGCAAGCTGCACTAAAGTTTGAGGAAATCATTGCATGATCTTGGTTCAATTCAATTCAAAAGAAAGAACAGAAAAAAAAAACGTTCAAATCAAAAGAAAGAAAGAAACATTGAAAAAAAGTGAAAAAAAAAGTGAATTGAGCCAAGTGAGACAAGAGCCTCAAAAAAAGCCACAAGAGCCTCAAAATAAGTCATCAAGAAAGCACAATGCGGTGGGCCTTAAGAAAGGATTCAGTTCAGAAATTCCAAGTTCAAGTCATGACTTCTCATGCCTTGGCAGAGCTCAGGTTCTTTGAATCCCATCCTTCCTTACTAAACCCCAAAGCTTAGCCCCATTACAACCTAAAAAGGAAGACCTAACTGATCTTATGGACAATCATGATGAGGATTAAGGTACGTATCTATGTTCTTAAAGTTCAATTCCTTTCATGAGATCTTTATTTCCATAAATTGCTATTCTTCATTGTTACTCATATGTGATTAAATTTGAATTTCATAACATAAACTCATCACATATGCTTGAAAAGAGTGAAATCCTAGGATTCTTGTGCGAATTGAGAGTTGCCTAGTGAGGATTAGAGTCGAGGCGAAATCTTTCTAGGGCACGTAGATGAAGTTGTTTTCAAACTTGATCACTTCGAAATTTTGGCATTTATACACGTACACCTTCACATGACACTCACAGCTATGGCATTCCTTTTAGTTCTGCAAAGCATGTCTACTTACTTTGATTCTTATTAGCTTGTTAAGAGTACTATCTCTAGCATCTTCTTAAGTAAAACGTTTGTGGGTATCGTGCTGTTATAACCCTCAGGAGACAAAACTCCTCCTACTAGGTGAACCTAGGGGTTTAAATGTTCTATCTTAACTAAGATCGAGTCTTTTTATTTTGTTGAAGTTTGTTTTGCTCAGGGACTAGAAAAAGATAGGTTTGGGGGTATTTGATAAGTCATTATTTATGCATCATTTTGATGTCTTTATATGCCTCTCTTACATGTCTTTTGAATGATTTTGTGCCATCAATAGTAGAAAATGATCAATCTTGTGAGACTTGTGTAGAGTTAGAAAGATAGGTAAAATCTGGAAAGAACGCAAAAAGAATGACTCAAATCGGAGTCCAGATGAAGGAGATGTCTCATTTCAATATCAGGTCCTGAACGGAGTCCTGAGTGCGCCAGTGCGCCTATTTTGGGTCACTAGCCAAGTACCTCATATCAGGTCCTCCGGGTCTCAAACCTATGTTTCATGACATCAAGGTCAGGTCCTAGAAGTGCCAAGGTTGCGCCAAGGCAGGTCGAGGACATGTCCCAAGAACTCCCATCCGAGCCCAGATGTGCGCCTAAGCCCGGGGTCCCTGTTCCACCAGCGGTGGATCAGAGGTTCTCCCTCTGCGCTAAGCCTGACAACATTTGCACTAAGCCTGAACGAAGATGCGCTTCTACTATACTCATGATGTGCTTCAAAAGCGCAGTCCCATATCCTGATTACGAAGACAATCCAAAACCCAAGTTTGGCCAGCTTGCGTTCCCACTTGCCAGCTTGCATTCACACTCCCATCCGTGCTCTGATTGGTTCTAATAAATTTAAGGACTTTGTAATTAATTAAAAGTACAATAACTTTCCCTATTCTTATAGGACATGGTTTTACCAATCCTTATAGAATAAGGTTTTACCAATCCTTATAGAACAAGGTTTTCCCTTTTGTCTATAAAAAGGAGCCTTTGTTCAGTGTTATGGGAGAGAGGAAGCAGAGAGAAAAGGAAGCGGAGAGAGAGAGTTCCGTTTTGGTTTTCTGGAGAATTAGAGAGCAGATTTTTAGAGATAATATTTGACACACAGATTATTGGACGTGGAGCTTGGAGAAGAAGGCTCTGCCGTGTCTTCTGATGCACCTGTTCTTCACAATATCTTATGTACCCTTATTTTCATTATTGCAATTTACTTATGAATTCAATTATATTTGTTTCAATTTCAGTTATGTGTGAGTAGTCATTAGGATTAGGGTTGCTTGAAGCCCTAGCCATGTTAGCTTGTTGATTGGATTTTTGGCTCTTGATTATGATTGCTATGCATGCTGAATAAGTTGGATAACTATGCTTAATGGCCTTAATTTATGCCTATAAGATTAGCTACCTTGTTTGCATATAATTATAGATTTAATTGCTTGAGTGACCGTCATATCATCTTGTGATTTGGAGCATCGAAAGTATTCTTACTTGTAATCTTAACTCATAACGACCTAGGATTGCATGTCACTTTGCTAGGCTAATGTGGTGTCATTAAATTCTCTTTAAACTTCATGCATCGTCTTAAAAGGTAGGTGATAGACGTTCTAAGCATATGCCCTGTTTAGAACATGCTAAGTAAGAGGGAATAAGATGTGTCTAGTGAACCAACGCCAGGTCCTAGGCACGGGCACCTAATTCAGAAAATGCATAGTAATTAGGTCAAGGAAATCTGATTAGTAACTATAATTGGTTAGAGTGGATAGTAAGCCTTAATTCGCCTTAGTTAATAATCAATCAACCGTTAATTCTTGCATTGTTATTTTCTGCATTTTTATTTTACTTGTCTTTAAATTTCAGTTCTCACATCATAAACCCCCACCCACCCCCCCCCCCCCCCCCCCCCCCCCCCCCCCCCTGCGTGTGTGTGTGCGTTTTTATTTAAGTTAACAAATCTGAACTAAAGTGGTCATAACGTTGATACAAGTCCTCGAGGGATCGACTCTTGTTGTGCTACTATACTATTCTTATAGATTTGTGCACTTGCAAAGATTTTATAACTGTTAGAATTGAATTGCATATTTCTTACTCTTTAATTCCACTAACAGCTAGGGCTTCAAGCAGCCCTAATTCTATGAAGAACTACTCGCACATTTTATTAATGAAAGCAATAAAATAAGTCATGATTACAAAGTAAAATTTAAGAGAAGAGAATGAAACATTGAGACAATGGCGAGCCAAGAACACGTCCATCCCTCTCCACAACTCTCTGCGCTAAGCTCTCCTCCCATGTGCACGAACAAAAGCAAAAAACTAAAAACTAAAAAAGGTCTATGCGACAAAGAAGGTTGGAACCCTAGACTTGTGTTAAAGGCAAGCTTAAATAGTCCCTAGGGTTGTCCCTAAAAACTTGGACTTAAAACTTAATTACAAAGACCAAAAGACGCTTAAATAAACGCTAAAACAGATTTCCTAGCTTAGCAGGGACAAAGCCCTAAAATCCTAGGACTTTCTTAGGCGGCAAGCAATCTCCACGCAGCCCAAGAAATTTTGATGTGACAAGAACCATTCTGGAACTTTCTGAAACGTTCTTGGACAGCAAAGCCCAACTAGCACCTTTCTTGGATCTTCTTGATACAGTTGGCCCAATTTTGACTCCTAGGACCTCATTCTTGGACTTGTTAAGGACACAGCAAGTCATTGACCAATGCAGCTGGGACAAACCACGCGCTTCATTTCCATATGATGTTTCTTGTACAGTTATGGGCTTTTTCCTTCCCAAAATCTTGTAGAACGCTCAGCGGCCCAATTTAGCTCAATTTAAGGCACAACCGAGATCTTCTAGGGCGCACTATGTCATTGGAAGTTCTGGACGAGACACTCGATTGCAGTAGATTAGATAGGTGTTTAGAAGTGTACTTATGGGTGGTGTCTCACTTGGTTCCATCGAGTTCCAAGTCATGTCCCATTTTGGCCTAAATCGACATGTACCGGGACATGCCATGGACCTGTCTTCTGAAGGGATTGGCGCACCGTTGGGCTTGGTGTCTAGCACTTCTAAGGAACACGCCATGGACCTAGAACTTGAGGCGTGTCAGGGGACACAAGTGGGACTTGGCTGACAGCTCTTAGGACGCGCCATGGCTCTTCTGGGCTAATCTTGGATTCGGCGCAGATGAAGTGTCCTTGAGATATGTCAGGAACACTTCTTGGCATGCACCTTGGCTCATCGGGAGCTTGATCTGCTAGGCCTCAAACATGAATTTAGAACCTGAATGGCCTGATTCGAGTAAATTGACATGCGCCCTAAATAGGGCGCAAGGATGCGTCAGGGCCTCTCTCAGGACCCGATATTGAATTGAGGACATCTCCTTCATTCGAACTCCGATTCGAGCCATTCTAAAACCTGTATTCTCATAATTAAGTTACCTTTCTAAAGCCTATACATGTCTCACAAGAGCATCGCTTTCTACTATGTATGACATAGAATTAAGAAAAAGACACGAAAATAGGCCTATAATGACATCCAAAAGATGTATGAAATAGTGACGGAACACCGAGGAAATGCCCCACGTGCCCCCATGGGCCGGTGGAGGACGGTGTCTCTTTCCCACGCGTAACTGCGGTTGTACTCTCCTTCAACCCCCAGCTGGGTCGACCCAAATCTGCCATAGCCACCCGATTTTCAATGCTTGATATCTCATTCATTTTTCAACCAAATTCGATATTCTAATAATGGAAATCTATCTACTCGAGCCAAGGAATCCAAAACTGAAGTCAAAACTGAAATCTCATATTTGTGGTGGCTGAAAATTGGACGGGAAGCTTCAGCCAAACTTCCGATCTTCGCTGCGTCGTCCACATCTGTCCTTAAGCTTCAAGGAAGGTATGGTTGAGCTCGTGGGGAGAAGAGGAAGGTGGTAGTGTCCTTGGTTTGGTGCAAAATGGTCAAAATATTTGGTGATGAAGGTGATGTGTGTGTTGGGGTGTTTCACAGTTTTGGGAGGGAGAAGGTTCGAGAGAGGGAGAGTGAAAAAGCAGAGAAAATATCTCCTAATCTGGAGAGATAAGGATAAGGTGCTAAAAAAAATCTTGCGTCAAAATTATAAAAATACCCTTGCACTTTCTAGACTCATAACTCATTCAAACGACCTCCAATTTTCGAGTGCCGCCTGTCTACGAACTCGTGAGTTCAAGACCTACGCGATGGCCTAAGAAAAACTTTCAAAAGTATTTCCAAACTAAAAGTAACTTCTGAACCCCTCCTAAACCCGAGGGTAAAATCATCCTTCTCTTAATTACCTTTCAAAATTAATTTATTTTTGGGTACGGGTCGTTACAGCTGTGCACACTGCAATTAAAACTAAATTTTACTTCAATATGACAAGCCTATTTACCAAAATTGAATCTGAGAACCCTTTGATCTTGAAGTCCTTCCCACTAATCCCTCGTGTTTGAAGTCCCACTTCATCTTCATCCTCTTCAGTTACAACAACTTCACCATCTTCATCTTCTTCCTCACCCACTCCATCCCCTTTGCCTTTCAAGCTTCTAACAGCCTTTGTGTTACCTTTACCCTTCACATCATGCAATTCTTCCTTCTTCCTTAATTTATGATACTCTAGCACAAGAGCCCTTATTGGTGAGTCATGTGTCTTTGCAAAGAACACTTTCCCCCATGGATACTTGTTCCAATTTTCCAGATTTTCAATAAGGTCTAAGAACTTGCAGTCAACAATACATGTCCTTTCCCTTCCCAAGAGTATCGTTTCTGCAAAGTACACAAGGGCAAGCTTCAGTTGATCTTCTGGAACTTTGCATCCCTCCAATGCTGACTCTAGGTCAGAAATTCTCATTGTTGTCTTGTCAGGGAAATAGGTATCCTTCAATCTTCGGACTCCTTGTACTTGCTCCAAAAAAAAAATCACCTCATCGTCGCTAGATAACCCCGTTATCACACAAAAGTCTTGAAGGGTGAACTGTTTCACTTTACCCCCCAAAAAAAAAACACCATCACGTTTATTCACTGTATTACCCTTAATCTTCCTAACCATTAACCTGTGCACAATTGGGTTGGACCAGTTCAAGTCTTCTATTCCCAACAAGTTTCCAAAACATGTTTTCTCAAATTCCCCAAGCTGTTGAATTGTAAGCTTCTTCTTAATCACCTTACTTGTACGCTTCTTGTTACACCCAAGTTGTACTTTTGTACTCCATAAATCATTTGGAGATACCACTAACTTGTACTTATGTTCCATGACCACTGCAGGCAAAAATAAAACCAATTCAAGATAATTGTTAGTTTCAAATCTGATTTTATCAATGGCATAAACTATAATGAACTCACATACACTTGCTAGAACATTCAAATCTGAATTTATTAATGAAATATTAGTCCAAAGCAAAGCAACGGTTGTTCTTTGTTTATCATTCAATGATACAAATAGTTGGAAACTTAGCACTTAGCATGCACCCATTATACTAACCTCAATTTGGAGGAACAAATTGACATTCATTCTTTCAATTAATGCAAAATAAAAGTATTTCAAGTAATTTCAGGTTTTATATTCAATTCACTTTCATCCACCATACAAGTCAAATCTACTATGTAAAGAACAAACCTAAACCATACAATTCACCACGCGTTACATCACATTGTACGAAAACTTAACCTAAATCAGCACCCATTTCAATTCTTACATAGCCCACCAACCCCATTTCATAATTATAGCATCCCTAATTCACTCTAACAAACCTAACAATAACTGAAAAATGGGAATTAACTAAGCGTAATGGCCGGTTATGCCGATATCACCGGCGAAGTTCACTGAATCTTCGAAGGATGATGATTTAGGAGCAAGCCTTGGTGAATGCAGAACTTCTATATTTTTGTTTAATTTCGCAGTTAACTCTTTGTGATCACTTCGCAATGCTACACATTTGAAAGACCAAGAATAACAATGAGTATGGAGGTGAAAGACAAGCTTCTGTAAGATACTAACAGCTGTTAACAATAAAAACAAACATCTCAAGCATTAGAAGCAGTAATCGAAACCCTACCAAAATTAAGTCACTTCTTATGAGTAAACAAATGAAGCTAACAATATGGTTGGATTTGGTAATTAATTCACCTTACATCAACAAGGGTTATGCGCTCCACAATCAACACTCAGTTTGTATCATATTCTCACACCAACCCCATTTCATAACCATAGCATCCCTAATTCACTCTAACAAACCTAACAACAACTGAAAAATGGGAATTAACTAACTGTAGGGGCATTTAGTAAGGACTATTGACACAGAAACATATGTAGCGCAAGTCTAATATTGTTGGTAGTAACCATAGACAAGTTCAATTTCAATGTGTGTTGATTAAGTATTGACTGCTACTAACATATGCCACATGCATGCGTTGTTTCTGCATTTAATTACTTTGGTGAAATTGGATCTTGCCTAGCGTCCTAGGCTCTAGAGGCAAGAGCGTGACATGAAACAAAGACATGACATAGCTATTGCAAAAGTGATATGAATATAAATATTCCACATTCTTGTACATAAATCTCACCATTCTCTCAGTGAAAAAATTTCACTAATTGTGGTACATGGGTAAACTCTAAGTAGAAGAAGAGGTGGACGGAGCCACCTAATAACCCAATTGAGTAAGTCTTTTGGAGATCATCCATACATTCTCAGTTGGCTTTGTACCATGTTGGTTAGCAGCAACAAATTCGAGGTTTAAGAGATCTTCAGACTTCAGCAGACTCTTTAATTGTCATTTTTTAACATAATTGATCGAAAATTGTCTAAAACCTTCTCCACGGCCTCGCTATTTTCAATTTAAATATAACTTTTTGGAACAATCGCTAGCCAAATATGGCTATTTAGAAGAGAGAAAATACTTGGACAAATCTTGTTTCTCTATTTCTCACCCTAAAATGTGTGGATTTCATATCCATTCTACAAGTGTCATTTGACAAATCATTTCTGTCTTCCGTGTTCTATGCTTCCCGAACCTCCTTCGCCGGTTGCCTCCATCGTGTTTTCCTCATCGCGTTTGCCTTCATTGTTCGCCTTCAGAGTTCGCCTCCACCAACCTCTACACCTCACCTCTTGGCTTAGCCAAGCTCGATGGCTCTCCCCGCGAATCCTTTTAATCTGAACTTCAGGTGCTCTCTATCTCGTTCTCCTTCCACATCATATCTTCTTCAAATCCTCAGGTAACGTAGCCTTCTATTTTTGTAATTTTAGTTGTTGATTTTACTTTTGGGTTCCAATAAGGACTATATAGAAAGCTCAATAAATTGATTTTGGGTGTTCTAAAACTTTTGGGTTGTGGTTGATTTGAAATTTTGGGTATTCTTTGAAGCAACCTCGTATAAGTTTCTACACATGGTATGACTGTAGTTAATTTTGGATATTCTTTGAAATTTTATTCTCTTGTTGATGTTGAAGAAATTCGGTTATATCTGTGATTTTCATTGTTTATATTTTTCGTAGGAGGTTTTGTAGGCTAAGAAAAGTGGATTGAGGCTATGCGGGGAATTGCTATTTGGGAATCATTGTTTCAGTGGTATTTCGGACCTACTTTTTACTTCCTTTACTGACATGCACACTTTTAAGTATCGTTTACTGTTGCTTCCTATTCAGTTAAGTGGATTTGCAACTTGGTTGGTTTATGGGCTTTCTGGGTTCTCCTCCATCTGACATAGGATTTGGGATAAAGATTTTACTCTTCTTTTTGTGAGCCAAGTGTGGCGTCTGTGATTTTGATTGAGATTAACATGATTGAATCCTTACTAGTTTCCTCTTGTGAGCAGGGGAAATAGAAAGTCAATGGGAAATCCATGAAATTATCTTGAACCCCTTTGCATTGCATTGTAAGCAATCCATGAATGAATAGAATGCATTGCATTGCTTAAAAGCTACAATCAAAGTTCACTTGTTTTCAAAGTTCATTGGCTATAGCCAGTAGTATTTTTACTTCATTTAATCCCTGGGCATTAAGAATGGCATTAGATATGAATGTTTTATCTGTAACTTTTGGGTGATGGAGTTCTTTAAGTAAACATGCATATGCAAAGGGAACAAAATCGGGTCTTGATTCTGTCTTAGGATGGCACTGATGGTTTTCATCTGTATTTAAAATGTTGATGGTTTTGTATTCTTTGATTGACAAGGGCCATTGAGCAGAAAGTGCAGATCGTTTGTCTTTTTATTGGTCTATGACTTTAAATGTGAGATTCATCTTAATTTGTGGAGAGGGAATACTCCAACAAATTATGAGTAGCTATTCAATCTTCGACATTCATCTACAAGAAATACTATTGAACGAGCATTTGGACTCTTGAAGAAGCGATGGGCTATACTTCGGACTGCAAGCTTTTATAATGTGAAGACACATGTTAGGATTGTTAATGCTTGTTGCATTATTCATAATTTTCTTCGAGATTAAATGCCGGAAGATAATTTGTTAGATGATGTCGATCAAGACTTGGTGAATGTTTTGGATTTCGGAAATGAAGGTGTGGATGAAGAAAACATCACAATTGTTAGAGTGATTCATGAGTGGACGTCATTTCGAGACAATTTAGCCATGCAAATGTTTCAAGACTATCAAGCTAGAAGAGCTCCTATTTGATAGTTGATTATAGAACTTTGTAGGATGTCTTATTTAATATTTGATTATTTTGTTTGAATATTATTGAGATGCTTTATCTTATGGTGTTTTATGTAGTTGTAAGACAGAATTAGCCAACAACATTGTTGATGCTTGTCTGGTTTAATATGATTTTAGTGATGAAATTGACAGTTGTATGAATTATAATTAATATTATTTTTAATTTGTGTAATGAAATTACTTATTTGAAATCCTCAATTCAAATCCTTACCAATAATATTTTACCAAACAATGGATTTCAAATGAAAGATTTCAAATCCTCATCCAAATAATTAGTTTGTCAAACAATGGAATTTGAAAAGAAGGGATTTCAAATTCAAATCCATATTTCCAAACGGACTCTTGATGCTACCCAAACGGACCCTTGATGCTACCCAGTATACACTTGATTATACCCATTAATGGCACGAGGCCTTATAATCCCTTTCTTAGCCTTAATTAGTTAATCAAATCCAAACCCTAAGAAACAACTACACATTCACCTTCATAAACACCCCTCAAAACATCAACAAAGTCAAACACTCCTTCCCTCCAAATTCCTACATTAACTTCCTTGAAATTCCATTTTCAACCACTGACCATGGCCTCCCTCCAACATTCAAAGCACAGATGCCATTCCCTTCAATCTCATCCCCACCTTCCTCCAAGCCACTACCTCTCTCAAGCCCTCATTCACAAGACTCATCTCCAATTTGATTTCAAATGGGTAACAATCTGACCTCCCTCCACGTATCTAGACCAAACAAAACCCCTTCACACTTACCAAAATCTAATCTAACTAAACATAACACCACAAAAAAAGTTATCATATACATTTCATCATAGCAATTTTGCAAGAGTGTTATAAAATGTAAAGAAATATTAGTTTAATTTTTTACTATGGTTTGGATTTGTGGTTTTTGACAAAATGCTATGATTTGGATTTGGATTTGTGCTAAGACATAAATTCAAAGGGCTGTAAATTCAAATAACACACCTTTCAGAATAGCCTCAATCTATGCAAATCTCAAATACCCATTACCCATTACAAATTGACATTCATTCTTTCAAATAATACAAAATAAAAATATTTCAAGTAATTTCAGGTTCTATATTCAATTCACTTTCATCCACCATACATATCAAATCTGCAATGTAAAGAACAAACCTAAACCATGCAATTCACAACGGTTTACATCACATTGTATGAAAACTTAATCTAAACCAGCACCTATTTCAATTCTTACATAGCCCACCAACCCCATTTCATAACCATAGCATCCCTTATTCACTCTAACAAACCTAACAACAACTGAAAAATGAGAATTAACTAACCGTAATGGCCAGTTATGCCAATATTGCCGGCGAAGTTCATTGATTTCGTCTATAGTCCAAGATCTCGCCGCCTTCTAGGTTTCGGTTTTGGGTTCCCTGACCCATTATCGCGCCGCCTTCGCTCCTATCCCCTCCCCTCTACCTCGCTTACCGACGACGAGTCCAAGATCGCAGACTTTCCCTCAATTGTCCTCCAGGCCTCCAAGATCGCGAAGGCTGGTTTCTGTGGGTTTTGGTCGTGAGCTTTTTCCGAATTTAGTTTCAATTCTCCACAAATGAAAATATGGGACTACGAGGCAGATGCATTTTTTGCCCTTGTATATAAAGTTGGACCATTTTTACAAATATGTAGAATATGAGTTTAATTTAGGTTGATTTTTTAGAAAAAGATATCTTTGAAATTCTTTGTGAATTTTTTTTTTTTATCTAAAAGATGAAATATTATTAATGAAGAGGAAGAGAAACTTGTGAGGGTTACAATGGACCTCATCAAAACCCTTGCCATAAAACCCGTTATTCGGGAAAATCCGGTCAAGGGAAAAAGTACCCCGCCCAACACATAAAGAAACTACAAATTAGCTCACAAGTGCTTATAACTTACTTGCCACTCCAAGAAAACATAAAGCACAAGCAAGAACCACCTCCATTACCACACCACCCTCTAACCAAACTGTCCACCATGACAACAGCTACCCATAACCACATCCCACATCATCTCAATTACTCAAGATCTCTTTGAAGCAGATCGTGAACCCAAGGGGGGCCTTGTCTGCCCAGCTCCAATCAGTATGACGCCGTAGCCCATCCTTGGCTAGCTCGTGAGCCACATCGTTGGCTTCTCTTCCACGATGCTCCACACAGGTGTGCCTGAATTTTCCCATTAATCACCATATGTCAACTATCAACACACTCAAACTATTCCATCAAATATTCTCCCCCACAACCATTTTTACCACTTGTTGCGAATCCATTTCCACCCCACAAATCCTGCACTCCAGGCTCACGGGCCAACAGCAGTCCCTTACGAGGTGCTACCAATTCCACAGCCTCCACCGATAAGCCTGGTGGAGTCGCCACTACAAAACCTCCCAAGACGAGCCCATTGTGGTTTCTGAGTACACCACCCACCCCATGAGCCCTACCAGACCGCGCATTTGCGTCATCGCAGTTCAGCTTTATCCAAGTTTCTGGTGGTTTTTGTCATCGTACCTGGGGTCGAATATGCACCTCCCTACTGCCCGTCATTGACCCATTAAATAATTGTTGTTTGTCCCCCAATAGCTCTATAACTCGTTCCAAAGGAAAGCTAGGACTGCCATGGACAACTCTGTTACGCTGATTCCATGCTTCCCAACAAGCCCATGCAAACTTGTCTTGGTTAGGTCTGTTCAGTGATTTAGTTGCTGCAAAAAATAAATCAGCAAACTTCACTTATACATGGTCAAAAGGTATAGTACTGGAGAGGGACTCATGCAACTTCCTGCTAGGCTTACACGACCAAACTACATGAATGGTGGATTCCACCCTCTTGTTACAACGAGAGCACAGAGGACGAGTGATGATCTTCTTATGGTATAAGCTAAGCCCCGTAGGAAGCATGTTCTGACATGCTCTCCACATAAATAGTTTAACTTTATTCGGCACATGGAGTCGCCAAACAGATTTCCAAAAGCTCTCCAAAGCTTTCACACTAGAAGAACTAGCACCCACAACGTGTTCGTTCTCGAACAATGTCAAAGCTACACGGTAACCAAACCTTACATCATATTTTCCATTCTTCGTAAAACCCCATAACAACCCATCAAAGCTTCTACGTACCAATCCCAACGGGATACTCAAAATGGCCTCCACATCATCAGCCTGAAACACCTGGGTTAGGAGCTCGTATTTCCACTCACCTGATTGAGTCATAAGCTCACATACACGAGCTTCCCTAGGCAAGGACCCTGTGAACCAAGGCCAATAGAGAGGTGCCCTTGGTAGCCATTTGTCATCGAAAACCCGAATGTTAACGCCATCACCAACTTTGCATCTGAGGCCCTTTTTGATCACATCTCTGCCCCAAAATATGGCCATCCACACTTGAGAGGGATTGATACCCAACTCCGCAATAAACAGATTCCCTCTGGGATAGTACCGAGCCTTCAAAATCTTTGAAACAACTATGTCCGATCTCTCCATTAGGTGCCAAGCTTGCTTAGCCACCATTGCCCGATTAAAGGCCTTGAAGTTTTTGAAGCCCAATCCCCTAAGACATTTTGGTTTACATAACCGTTGCCAGCTCATCCAATGAATACCACGCCTCCCCTATTTGCCCCACTAGTACTTGGCTATGGTCGAAGATAGCTCCTAACATAGACCCCTACGAAGCTGGAGCACGCTCATGGCATATGTAGGAAGAGCTTGAGCTATCGCTTTGATAAGTACCTCCTTGTCGGCCGCCGATAACAACTTAGAATTCCAAACAAATAGTTTGGCCTCTAGAGAGTCATGCACATGAATGAACATCCGTCTTTTGATGTGTTGAGTTAAAGTGGGCAAGCCCAAATACTTTTCATGGCACTCCACCACTCCACCACTCGAATACCTAATAGTAATGAAATCAGTTGCGGTCAGTATTAAGGCTGAAACACGTTGTAGATTTCTCGAAATTGATTTTTTGTCCCGAAGCTTGTTCATAGTATTGGAGGATCCTGAGCAAAGCTTAACATTCATCTAAGTGGGCATTGCAAAACAACAAACTATCATCTGCAAAAAACAAGTGAGACAAACATGGTGCATTAGGAGTAGCTTTCACACCCCGAATTAATTTCGGTCCTTGGGCATGAGATAGTAATGCAGAGAGACCTTCAGCACAAAAAAGGAACAAATATGGAGATAGAGGGTCCCTCTGCCGAAGACCTCTACTAGGCGTAATAGGCCTCACAACCGCCCCATTCACTTTGACCCGGTACTCCATAGAAACCACACACTTCATAACTAGGGCCACCCAAGCCTCACTGAATCCAAGCCGGCTCATCATCGCAACCACAAAATGGCACTCAACCCGATCATATTCTTTTGTCATGTCAAGCTTAAAGAAACCCCCCCTTTCGTCGGATAGCTTGAATCCTCTCAAATGCAGCAATGATGCTATCTGAGATAAGTCTGGTGGGCACAAACGCACTCTAGAAGTCGAATATCACAGACGACACGATGGGCTTAAGCTTGTTCACCATGTTCACAATAGGCTGTTCACCCTGTTCACCATGTTCACAATAGGCTGTTCACCCTGTTCACAATAGGCTGTTCACCCTGTTCACAATAGCATGTTCACCCTGTTCACAATAGCCTGTTCACCCTGTTCACAATAGCCTGTTCACCCTGTTCACAATAACATGTTCACCCTGTTCACAATAGCCTGCTCACTTTGTTCACAATAGCCTGCTCACCCTGTTCACAATAGCCTGCTCACCCTGTTCACAATAGCCTGCTCACCCTGTTCACAATAGTTTGTTCACCCTGGCAATGATGTTGTTTGTGAATTTATTTTTTATTTCATATTAATTTTTAAATTTTTTTGAAATTAAATAAAACACAAAATAAATAATGACACGCACAGGTTGGAGATGACAGTGCGCATTTACTGAAATTGAACAGAAAGACCGAAATGAACTCCTCCTCGTTGGCAGACGAAGAAGCCCCTGATCTGGTTGGCCAGTTGGACAACGTCCAGGGTATGGTGGATGCCCTCACCACCGTCCGATGGAAACGCCAGCAGGTGGGTCCCTCCCTCAGTCTCTCGCTTTCCCCCAACTCTCCTTAGTTAATGTACGTACATTTGAAGATTTGAAGTTTTGAACTTGTAAATTGCAATGGAATTGTGGAAGATTCTCTCATCCCTAGGGTTTTTGCTACAATTTTACAATTTAGGACGCTGTCGTGGAATTATCGGAGCATGGCATCGTTTTGATTGTGGAGGAAACCGGTTGTCTTCAGGCCAAAGTTTACCTCCAGCGTGAGGTAGGTCACTCTCTCCTCGGACGTAAGTCCTCACTGCAAATAAAATAAGATCAAATCTGTTTGGCTCCCGAGAAAAAAGAAAAATGCAGCAGAGGCCATTCTTATTTATTAAAAGTAAATTTCTCTTGCTTTCTTGTTTGTCTGTTTGTTTTGCAGCTCTTTACTCGTTACGAATACAAGGGGCAAGGTCGGCCCAGATTCGGAATCACTTTGGGGCTGTTTGTGGATTGCTTGAACACATTTTCAGTTTCTGGACAATCAAGCGGTCTTGAAATTCGATATCCCGGGCCAGATATGCAGCTTCTTCTCAAGTATCATCATCTTCTTCTTCATTTTCCACCTTTCTTCACTAAATATTAGTTTAATCAATTACATGATGAAACTTGTATTGCATGATGAAGCATGACAAAATCGTTACAACTAAATTTGCTACATTTTAAGCATTGCATAGAGTTGGTTTTTTTAATTTACTTACATGCCATCTGAATATTCCTTGATATAGGATAGAAAAAAATGAGGTTCATTTGTGGATTCTTATGTTCACAAAAGTAATGGTAATAGTAATAGTAATAGAATAGCTGCTTGTTCATGATCCTTCTATTTATGCTTTCAATTCAGGAGAAATCAATCACATATTTGTGTGACAATGTTTTCTTAAATGTTCTGTTAGGTCTGTTGATTCGATGGATGCTTGCATTTATGCAGAGATCAGGACAAGAATCCCAGATACAGTTTCATGGGACTACAATTTTGAACCTGCAGGGAGCACCCCAATTACTTGTACTGTTAAGGTATGCTCATTCGTACACACTCGTATCAGGGGCGCAGAAGCTGTTCTCTCTTTCATCATTTTGTCTCAATAATTAAATGATTGCGTGTATGAGCCACTGCAGTTTTTTTTTTTCTTATGCAATTATGGTAAAATAGAACAGGATATCAGACCTGGACTTGTTTTTTTTTTTTTTTTTAACTAGAAATGGATGAAAATATTTGTTCAGAACAAACAATACAATAAGGTGGATCAGCAATCCACCTAGATAAGAAACGAGAACATTCAAAACAAAACTGTCTACATCTAGTTTAATATCCAAAAAGCTATTCCAGTCTAGGATAATCTTGCAAAAGAATTGTTTCTAAAAGCAAGAGAATTAGATACTTGACCTTCTCCCACACCTCATCCACTTATTTGAGCCCCCTACCTAGCACCTGGTCTGTCTTGCTTTGTTATAGATATATACACAATGCCCTTTAGCATTCTGCTTCAAGTGCAACAAGGTCGCAAATAAGGCTTCCCCACACAGGCGCATACACAGTCTTCACTTGCTTTTTTTTTTCTATCTGGCCAAATGACTTTCTAACCCATATCTGCAGGATTAAAGGTCTAAACCCAAAGGTTTTTGTTTTAAAATATACAGAATTGGTTAGTTACATACAAGAGTCCATATCCTCATTTTTTACCCGCCGCAATATGTGCATAGTTATCATATTTGTGCTAAAAAGAAAGTTTGAGGTTAATGATATTTCAATGTGTCATACTTTAATGTAATTTGAAATATTTTTTGGATGTTGCATGTGTGACTATTATCCTGTCTTTGAATTGTGAATCAGATTAAATCTTTGGGTGCTATACTCTATATATAATTCAGTAGTATGTCTTACAGTTTAGATAGTCGATTACAGTATGCTGTATCACTTAGTGTAAATTTTAGGTCATGAATCCAGTGTAAAAAAAAAATGGTTATTTTGCCATGCTATGCTGCTGTGGAAAAAGGTGTTAATGAGTGCGACAAAGAAGACCTAATTGGAGGTCCTCTATTGTGTTGTTTGACATCTCATCCAAACCACAGTCTGCAGCGCTGAAGGAAGCCATTGACGATCTTGAGTGGCCTGGTTCAAGCATCCAAATCAATCTGCAACCAGTTCCTCCGACTGTTACCTTCAGAGGTGAAGGCCATGGAGATTTGCAGGTAAAGAGTGTATCAAACTTACTTACAAGCAGGCACATACATAGTGAGATGATTTGGGATATATATATATATATATATTAAGAGTGTTAATTTTGTCGTTCTTGCAGATAGACTTGATGTATTATGTGAACACCGATCTTTTGTTTGCATTTCATTGTGATCGCCAAGTATCTTTTAGGTATGTATTCAAATAAATATATCACTTTGGAAATTTGAATCCTTACTGACGATACGTACGTTACTGTACCAGCCAGCCATTTCTAGTTTCTTATTGCCCTGACCTCCTGACCTGATTGATGTTGTTTTAGGTATAAATACAAGTTCCTTGGAGCTACAACTTCAAACATTCCCAGCAGCGTTATTAAAGATAATAGAGGAAGCAAGTTGACTATTGGGAGAGGTGGGCTGCTGAAAGTTCAACATCTTGTTTCAGTAGCAAGACCGTCCGCTGCACACCCGCCGCCACCGCGCATTGATTCTGCTGGATATCAGCAACCCAGTCGAATTGCGTATATCGAGTTCTTTTTGAAACCAGAGGAAGATGAATCAGTAGGCAATTAACTTCAGGGTTATGGAAGATACTTACAATTGAGTTGGTAGCTAGCTATAGCTTTTCATTGTAATTTCACTATTTCTGTGGGGAATGTGTAAATTGCCCACTTTATGCATCAAACTAATGGAGAGCTGGTTTCCAATGGAGTTCTTTAGCTCGTTTGGTGTCTAGGATTGGATTGGAAATTCATTATATTCAAATTACTTATGAGACTTATTCAATCTAATCTCTAAAACATTTTACCCTAAGATCGCGGAGTTGGTTTCCAATGGAGTTCTTTAGCTCATTTGGTGTATAGGGTTGCATTGGAAAAATCATTATATTTTTTTTTTTTTTTTTTGACAAAGAAAAATCATTATATTAAAATGGATAATATTTGCATTTCACTCCTGATGGTACTTCCTCATAATCCGTATAGATATATTATAATCGGAACCGTTGAATTTCTAAATAATCCTTCCAAGATCATTTTCGCAAAAAATCAACAACTTCGAAGTGTCTCTAGTCATTCATATATATCAAACAAATCAACGTTATTAGTAACAATGAAGATCCTCATGGTGAATCGTCAATTTAGTTTACGCATATAAATGACTAAAGAACCTTCAAAGTTGTTAGATTTTTTCTCAGATATCATCTTGAAAGGATTATTAGGAGTTAACGATTCTAACTATGATAAATGAACAAAGATTATTCAATACATCGAAAGAGTGGTATGTCCACCACCGAAGTGAAATGCAAATATTATCCATACAATAATAAGAGCATTAATTACAAGTTAATAACATAATAGAGATTATGACTGTTATGGGGGGCGTCCACATTACATATTTTCGTAACATATAATTATAAAATTATAAATTATATAAAAAAAAAAAAGTGACCAACCTCCAACTGAAAACTACCTACCAACCTCTCTCCGTCTCTCTGTGCACTTCTCCCTCCTTACGCACACCACATACACTTTTCACACGCAGACAGAGAGAGCGAGAGAGATATCAAATCCATTCATGTCTGCCTCCCTCTCCTCTCCATTCAACAACAAGAAATTTGACGAAGAAAATAATTTGATTGAAAATAACAAGAATTGATTTTTAGAATTTATGATTTAACGTCGTCCACCAACCTATCCAACAACAAGCCTTACGCTTTAAAACTACTCCGTCACGTTTCGTCACCTTTTCTTCTACTCATTCTTCCTCTTCCTTTCCTATCTAACAATAACGCTCTCTCAAAACTCCCTAAATTATTCCCAAATTTTAGGGTTTCTGTTTTCATTCTCAGATACCCTAATTTTCGCTTTCCTCTCTCAAGGAATTCAGGTCTGTTTGCCTCTCCTTCCCACAATTTTCAATTACAAATTGGAACAAGATACTAAATTTGGAAATTTTATTTTATTATTTTTATTATCAAATTTGGAATTTTCAATTTTGAGTATTTTGTGTTTTGGGTTTTCCTGCCAACCAAACAGAGGGTCTTTGGTTTTTTCTTTTCCTTTCTGATTGCAAAGATTCATTTAGAGTGGTCAATGATACTTCATTTTGGTCAGTTCCTTTGGTTTTGGACTCTAAATTTTTTATTTATATTCTGCTTTGCATAGTTGTTGTAGCTGAATTATGCTTTTTGTTTCTGCTTGATATTTGATGAGGATTATATGGTTGCTGAGAAAAGGTAGGAAAATATTGATAGCTAGTTTTGGTGGTGTAATTAAGTTGGTGCACACTATGGTTGTGTGCATTGCATTTACCAGTTCTTCTGTTGAGATAATAAGGACCGGAAGAGGCGATTTAAATTGTCGAAGGAGTGGAATGATCACACTTTCCCTTTTGGTGTGCTTGGATGAGGGGTTTCTGAGTACCAATTTAAGGTAAATTAGTTAGAAATGCACTACCAACATTAGATAGAGGGATTGCAACTTACATGAGCATTACAAAACCACTTCTCCTCTCGCAGATCCCTCTACGTGCATTGCATCGATCTGGTCACTTCAAATCCATCCATCTAATGCTTTGTAGTGCTTTCTGATTAATGTAACATAAATCGCATGATACTTAGTAATCCCTCATCCAAGCACAACATGACAGAGTATGTTTCAATCAGCATATATAGCAACACTAGGAAGTACTCCAAATGTAGGCGATTATTTCCGAGGTATAGCAGTGCTAAGAACAGTTTATGAATAAAGTACTCCAGCTCTAGTCTCATTGTTTCATTTGGGAGAGTGATTATGGTCGTGCAGGCCATATAACATGTAAGTTTGGGTGATCCATGTCTTTGAAAAAATTAATTATCATTTTTTTATTGACAGTTACTTCTTTCTGTTTCCTATATCCTCATAAAATCAATTAAAAAGGCTTACGACCAGAATGAAAAGATTTAAGTATTTTCCTCCATATTGCTTAAACCTCCATCCAAGACTCTGTACTTCCGATGTTTTCTTCACTTACCAGACATGATTTTCTAATCTTTAGAAATCTTTGAGCATATGAATTTGAATGTTTAATTTTTTTACATTTTCAAATGTTGAAATTTAATGTTGATAATCATTTCCAATTTTCTTTTTGGGTCAACATTTCCCATTTGCAAGATGAAAAAATTAGCCATGGTGTGTTATTTGTCTCATGCTAGAAAATTATGCTTGTAGGCTCCTAGCACAGCGTGTACTGTTTGTGGCAATTTCAGTTGGGCCATTTCCATCCACTGCTGCCATGTCAAGCTTGGAGGAACCACTTGGTTTTAACAAGTTGCCTAGCATGAGTACTATTGATCGGGTCCAGAGATTCTCATCTAACGCTTGCAGGTCTAGAGCAGATGATGCAATGGGCAACTGTTGGATTGAAGGAAGAAGTTGTAGCACATCCAATAGCTGCGAGTAAGTAATTTGTGTGCTATTTTGTTTGTGGAACAGTCAAAATGTACATATGCTGTCATAGGCATCCTTTTATTCTATGCCCTCAGAATCCTTACATTTATGTTATATGTGTGAGTGGGAGACATTCATGTGTGTACGCATGTATTCTTTCAAACCATCAGAAGGACATCGTCAGATATTGTCCAACGGATAAAGGCAAGATCCTGATAAGAAAATCAACATTTCTATAAGCTTATCATGTAGCGTCAATTGAAAGCTGCTTCATGATTTTTTCCCTTAATTTTTAGTTAAAGATCAAATTGATTTATTCAGTAAGTCAGATCCTAATTGTTAACTGCCTTCACAGATTGACCAGCATATAGCATATTCTTACGTACTTCAGCTGCTATTTACATAATAATCTTCAATGGGTAATGTAACCGTAAACATCTGTTAACTTTCAGTGAAGATTATGATGAATATACAAGAGAGGCCTTCCTGTGGAGAAGACATACAAAAGATTTGCCCCATGGTGACTCCTTCAATCAAAGGACTTCGAGCTTAGGCAGAAATCACAGGGTATTCGGAAATGTTTGTGATTCTTGGTATTTTCCAGATCAATATAACTCCAAGTGCAATGACAAAGATAAAACAAATAAGGTGATTGAATAACGTAAATAGGATGACAATATGTTGCTTTTTGTTATAACATTTTGAATGAGGATGTTGTTTTGTTCAATAGATGTAGCTTCGTTTTTCTGTTATGATTTGGTTTTTTAAGTTATATATGCTTTTGGCGCTTCGGTTACCTATTTTTCATCTGTTTCTAAATGGAACAGCTTTTGAAAGGTATTCCAAAGTTTGTGAAGATAGTAGAAGTAGGTCCAAGGGATGGACTACAAAATGAAAAGAATATTGTATCTGCAGCTGTAAAGATTGAACTGATTCATAGACTGGTATATTGTGGGTTGCCTGTTGTTGAGGCAACAAGTTTTGTATCACCCAAATGGGTTCCTCAGGTAATTTACCTTTACTAGCTGCTTTTAATTTGACTTGGTAACTTCCAATTTATCTTTAGAAAGAATGATTTTTGTGGAAATGGCTAACTGATAAATATCTTATTTGGTAAGTTCTTAGGGATTTCTATGAATTAGATTTTGGGAATGCGAGCATTAATCTATGACACATAATATCTAGTTTTTTTCTTCTTCTTGAAATACAGAGCTCCCCCGTGGTTCAGTGAACTAAAGAAACTTTCCTCCTATTTTTGAGGAAGTACACAGACCTCCCCTGCCTTAATTTTAAAAAATCCTTCAATGTATTTGTCATTATTGTCTTCTTCGTAGTTCATCTTAGGAAATAAGTTTCAGATTTTAATGTTTGTGTTAATAATTTGGAGTCATTTCCATTTAGAATAATAACCATATAAGTGAAATTGTATTTTCATATGAAAAATAGTATTAGAACATCGCACATCCGGCCATATCTACACAGATATGATATTTATAGCAGGTGAAGCAGAACCACTGACAATATATGCATCATTGCATTTTCTTGCTTTGACTATAATCGTCACAAATAGTTATTTGGATATTCCTTGGGACCCCCCTTTGTATAACTTCACAATTGCTTTCGATGAGAAATTTCATGTTATCTCATTTAAAGGGAAATGGAGTTAGAACCATCGCTAAACAGTTTTTTTCCCTCTTATTTGTTTTTGGAAGGCATATCTCTCTCTCTCTCTCTCTCTCTCTCTCTCTCGCACACACACACACTATGTATATTGAAGCTGTTTGGTACTCAAATTAATTTCAAGCTGAATATTGTCAACTTCCTCCCATTTGAATCGACTATAGATTGCTTCTATTTTGTACCATTTTCCTCTATAGCTAGCAGATGCAAAGGATGTAATGAAAGCAGTTCACAATTTGGATGGTGCTAGATTGCCTGTTCTGACTCCCAATTTAAAAGTGAGTGATCTCTAGGAATAACAGAATTTCTTCATGACGTCACGTGATTTATCTGACACATCACATTGGCTTTATAGGGTTTTGAAGCAGCTATTGCAGCTGGTGCTAAGGACATTGCAGTCTTCGCATCAGCTTCCGAATCATTTTCACAGTCAAACATCAATTGTAGCATTGAAGAAAGTCTTGCTCGTTATCGTGCTGTTACTCGTGCTGCAAAAGAGCTTTCCATTTCTGTTCGAGGGTATGCTCTCTCTCTCTCTCTCCTCTCTCTCTCTCTCTCTCTCTCTCTCATGACGAGCAAAGCGAGAATTATATATTCATATATATTTTTCTGAGTTCCAGATTATGATAGCATTGTCCTACATGATCTCTGGGCTAGACCTATGTCCTCCTCTGCCAGAGCATTCTTTCTTTCCAATGCAATTTTTTTTTAAAAAGATAAACCACAAACATCTGATATAATTGGTTTCTTCAACATGGCCTCGTTTTGGCCTCATTAGACTTATACATTGTCGCATAACCCTTGAAGGGTCACATATGAAAGGACATGCTCGCTGTTGCACTATCATATTTTATCCTTCTGTCTCTTTATGGTTTCCAACCCCTAGTGTCATCTCCTTACTTACAGAGAATGTATTTAGCATGGAAACTTAAAACCTTGCTTGATAATACCATTTGCCATGATATGACAAGGCCGTAGAACACCCACCTTGGAACTGTCATTGAATATTATCCTTTCATCTATTTCCCCTTTTTTATTGCATTGATGATAAAGGATCAGATGTTTAACTCCTATTGCCAGCTTCGTGGCCTTCCCATATAGGAATAAGCTCTTTGAGATCTTCCACAGCCAATACACTCTTGAGACTCAATACAAAGAGAGATATACTTTTTGTTACAATTTCTATTGTTTCCTTGCCTGATAGGAAGTTAGGAGGGAACTGTTATTGGTACTCCTAGCTAGTCATCCTACAATCTTCTCTAATGATAGGGTCTGTTTTCCTTGTTCCCTTGGGGCTTGGATTAAGAATTTCGGTTTAATTTGGTGGGTTAAGAAGAATGGTATATCTTGCTTCAAAGTCAATGTTGGACTAAATAAGAGTTTATTGGCTTATGATAATTTAAAATTTTAATTCCATACTTGACTTTGTAGATTTTGTTTTCGCTGGAAGTTGGGTTACAAGGTCTGTGTTATTAGTTAGAAGAAAGTACAGTTTTTTTTGTTTAGGTGCTAGTACAGTTCAACCTCTTATTTATTTATATCAAATTCATTATCCTTTTGGTGATTTCTTACTTTAAATTCTTTGAAGACAAAAAAGGAACATATTTCTATTTTATGTTAGGTGGTTTTTTTATGAATACATTTATTTTGAACTTTGATAGGTATGTCTCGTGTGTCATTGGATGTCCAGTGGAGGGAGCAATATCCCTGTCCAAAGTGGCATATGTAGCAAAAGAACTTTACGACATGGGCTGCTTTGAAATTTCTCTTGGTGACACGATTGGAGTTGGTACACCTGGTAACATTCTGAACTTTCTGTTTGATGAACATATTAATAATATCTCGTCAAAATTTATTTGATAATTATTAAAAACTCTCTAAAAATTGAAGCTTTTGCCAAAAAATTCCCCCAAAAAATATTCTATTTATTGTGCGGCCCTTGTTGGCCCACCGCTGTATCCAATAATTAAACTCAAGCATTGGTGCTTGATAGATCTAGACTTTAGGCTATGTTTGGATGAGTAACTCCAAAGTGCCAAGGCATTTTGGCTCAATTAGTTTGACATGCACCACAAAACATTAGATGGAGGGATTTTAAATGAATAGATGTAATGGGATTTGCAAGTAGCTCCTTGACAGGTTTTACTTGGAAATCCCTTGTTTAGTTGTTTTGATATACTCATGTGGTGCATGTGCTTGCTTGGTCGTTGCTTAAGTAATTACTTACAATCCCTCCGTCGAATGTTTTGTGGTGCATTTCTTAGTAATATAGCCTAAATCCCTTTGGTACATTGAAGTTATTCATCCAAACATAGCCTTATATTACTTGGGAAGGTCCCTAAAGTTGGTGTTGATTAATTGGGTGAAATTTTGAGTTTTCTTGTGGTTCCTCCAAAATACGAAGCTTCCTGCATTTCCACAGACCTTTAGGATTATTATATCTAATTTTATTCATACTATTGTATCTGTCCGAGGCTCCTTATATTTGGCCTTGTGTTTATGTATGTCTATTTATTCTTTGGTAACAGGGACGGTTGTCCCCATGCTTGAAGCTGTGATGGCTGTTGTTCCTGTTGATAAGCTTGCTGTTCACTTCCATGACACCTATGGGCAATCTCTTTCAAATATTCTTGTATCCCTTCAAGTAAGCTATCTTAAGTCTTAACAAGTCATTGCCTTCAACCATAATGAACAAGTTGTATTTTGTTTTTTTCATAAGAAACAGAACAATAATAACATAAATCATAGGTATAAGTAGGACCACAATGAACAATTTTCGGGCTGAAGATACTTTCATCCAGTTAGGGAAACATCTAACAGATATCCAATTCACTTTGCAAATAAGGTAATATAAATGATATTGTAGATACATTTTAGTTCACATCAATAGAGAAGAACTGGTTTACATGGATTTGGAGGAAACAAATCTCACGGTGAAGCCTGAAAGGGAACTTTATCCAACAAAAGTTCTGCTTCCCTTGGCAGTTTTGGAAAATAATTCTGTTTCTTTCCATCTATACCACCTAAAGGACAACTAACATACTACAATTCCACAAAAATTTCGCTTTCTTGCCCCCACCAAAAGTGTACAATACTTTCTCAGTGGACAGAAATTTATAAATTCCGAATCGACCGAAAAATTGCTTCCCTATCTTCAATTTGTGGCAAAGTTGTAAAGTAATTTAAGTGATGCAGATAAGGATGATTGGTGTCGTCAGCTAAATTATTTACCTATGAGAGATGTTCCAATCTGAATTTTGTACCTTGCATTAAGTTTATCACTCATCAAATTGATATTCCCCATACTAAATGTCATAAGATTTACTCCATGAATACGAATCTGTGATTAGTTTCCTTACTCTTTTGGCCTCACTTTTCCCATCCCCGGGATTAGTTTCCTTATTTCTTTTTTGGAAACGATTAGGTGTTTAAGTAATTGTAAGTCTGTGACAGGACATGTTTATCTCTTAAAACAAGTAGTGAACGAGAAAAAGGCTTTCCACCAAGAGCCATGATACGAAAACCACAATGCCATGGCCAATTTTTTTTTCTTCTTAAATTTCAAGTCAGGAACAAGTTGAAAGTGTTGCAGACTCACAATTGGTGATATTTTCCTTTGAACAGATGGGGATTAGCACAGTGGATTCATCTATTGCGGGTTTAGGTGGATGTCCATATGCTGAAGGAGCTTCGGGCAACGTTGCCACTGAAGATGTTGTATACATGCTTAATGGACTTGGTGTGAGAACCAATGTAGATTTGGGTAAGCTCTTGATGGCTGGGGATTTCATCAGCAAGCATCTGGGTCGCCCGTTGGGTTCAAAGACTGCCGTTGCCTTGAGTCGAGTTTCAGCGGACGCCTCTAAGATATAAGCTTTGCAAGAGGAAAGAAAGAGTGCATTATTGTTGGCATGGAATGTATGTCCCAGCCATGATATGCTTACCTCCACATGGTAGGAATAAACACTATGAAGTAATGGATGTAGTAATTATTCTTTCAAGGGACAAACGTCATATTGTGGTTAACACTTGTTTGCCAAAAACTTCTTAAGCAGACGCTGCTTGGTGTATTAAGTATTATATGTGTCGAGGAATAAATAATGATAATTGATAATTTGGCTGAATTGTATTACTTTATTCATCTCGAAGGGAATATTTATACATAGTAAACAATCTATTCTATCAAAGTCAATTTATACAATTAATCTAACAGTTATTCTTGATTCTAACACATTAACTCGTATCTAAATAAGGAACATAATAATAACATAGAATATTCTATAGTTGTACGCCAACTCTCCCCCTCAAGTTGGTTCATAGATATCATACATGCCCAATTGGGATAGTGCTGTATAGAATGGACCACTAGGTACAGCATGAGTCATCACATCAGCTAGTTGATCTACCCTTTTAATGTAAGGAATCTTTATCTTCCCAGAGTCTAGATTATCTTTGATGTAGTTCCTGTCCAACTCAACATGTTTAGTCTGATCGTGCTGCACTGGGTTATTTGCGATTTCAATAACGGCTGTGTTATCACAGAAGAGGGTCATAGGCTGATCCGAACCAAACTCGAGTTCGTTGAGGAGAATGTTCAGCTAGGTGAGCTCCGTGGTTCCATGATGAAGGGCACGATATGCAGCTTCTGCACTAGACAATGACACCACATTCTGTTTTTTGCTTCTCCAAGACACTAGATTGCCCCCAACAAATGATACATAACCTAATGTAGACTTTATATCCAATTTAGATCCGGAAAAATCTGAATCTGTATAACCCACAGTGTCTAGATGACCATGTTTGGTGAACATAATACATTTGCCTGGGGAAGACTTAAGATAAGCTAAAATACGATTCACTGCACCCATGTGTTGGTCACTTGGATTATGCATGAACTGACTCACAACACTAACTGCATAAGATAAGTTAGGTCTAGTGTGAGTTAGATAAATCAACTTTCCCACCAGCCTCATATATCTCTCTTTGTTTGCTGGAATCTGGTCAGGGTAAATACTTAAGCCATGATTCATCTCAATAGGTGTATCAACAGGTTGACAAGCTGGAGTTCCCAATTTCGGACAAGAGATCTAACACATACTTCCGTTAAGAAAGGAAGAGACCTTGCTTAGATCGAGATACTTCAATGCCAAAAAATATTTTAGAGCTCCGAAGTCCTTCATTTCGAATTCCTTAGACAATTAGCTCCGAAGCTTCTCTATTTTACTGGGATTACTACTTGTGACTATCATGTCATCAACATAAACAATAAGCAAGGTAATATCATCCCCTTCTCTCTTATAAAATAGAGTGTAATCCGCCATAGCTTGCTTAAAACCATACTCTTTCATAGAGTAGCTCAATCTGCCAAACCATGCCCTTGGCGACTGTTTCAATCCATACAGAGCCTTCTTCAACTTGCATACTTCACCTCCTTTTGATGTAAACCTAGGAGGGGGATCTATATATACCTCTTCCAAAAGATCACTATGTAAAAAGGCATTCTTCATATCAAACTACCTTAACGGCCAATCTAGATTAACCGCAAGAGACAATATAACTCTAACAGTATTCATTTTAGCCACGGGAGCAAAGGTCTCTTGATAGTCTATTCCATAAGTCTGGGTGTACCCCTTGGCACCAATCTAGCTTTGTACCTGTCAATTGTCCCATCTGACTTGTACTTTATAGAAAACACCCACTTACACCATACAGTCTTCCTATCCCTAGGAAGCACGAACATCTCCCAAGTAGAATTTTTCTGGAAAGTCGTCATGTCTTCTATCATAGCTGATTTCCACTTAGGATTTTCAAGGGCTTCCTGAAAATGACTAGGAATAGATACAGAGGATAACTGAAGGGCAAATGCAAGATTAGTCTTAGATAGACGATGATATGACACAAAATCAGTGATAGGATAGATGACATTAGAGGATGATTTTGAGAAACCAAACCTATCAGGTGCTTGTTGTTCATGAATAGGGTATCTCCTACGTTGATCTTCAACCTGAGGATTCAAGATAGGAATTTCGGGAATCAGAGAGGGTGAAGAAGAATGTACCTCAAGATTTGTCTCAGAAGAGTCATCTGATGGCACGGTAGTATCATTGAGAGGAATATTGGAGCTTGGAGGGGATATAACAGCAACATCTTTATTCCTCCTTGTATAAACCTTTTTGAAAACCAAATCATCTGGTCTCTCCATTCTCTCTCTGGGTTCAGCTGAATCTTTAGCTGAGTCCTCCCCCTGACTTCCTGAAATCCAAAATCTCTTTTCTTCGAGCCATAATTTTTCCTCTTCCTTACTACTAATCTCCCCCTAAAGAGGAACTAGAGACACATCCGTAGAAAAATAAGACTCACGTTCACAGAATTGAATATCCATGGAAACATAGTATTTTCATGTATGAGGGTGGTAGCATTTATAGCCCTTTTGAGAGCTAGAGTTGCCTAGAAAGACACATTTAAGAGCACGAGGATCAAGTTTGTCTCTTTGGTGTGAGTGAACATGAACAAAACAGACACAACCAAAAACTTTAGGACAAAGACTTAAGGCATAAGGAATAGAGTGAAACTGAGATAACATACGCAAAGGAGTTTCATAGTTAATGACACGAGCAGGCATACAGTTGATAAGGAAAACAGCAATCATAACAGCATCAGCCTAGAAAAGTTTTGGAACACGCATAGTAAAGCATAAAGCTCGTGCCACTTCAAGAATGTGGCATTTTTTACGCTATGCTATGCCGTTCTGTTGGGGTGTATATGTATAGGTTGTCTAGTGGAGGATGCCATTTTCTTTGAAAAATTCAGCAAGGGAGTGATTAACAAACTCACGACCATTGTCAGAATGAAAAACCTTAACCTGTATGTTAAATTGTGTGACAATCATTTTTGAAAATTGAGGAATAATTCTTATTACTTCATCCTTAGTTTTCAGCAAAATAAACCCAACTCACACGAGTGTAGTCATAAATAAAAGACACAAAATACCTATGACCCAAAGTAGAAGGAGTAGAGAAAGGACCCCACACATCTGCAAAAACTCGGGTAAAAGGAAGCTGACTTTTATTGAAACTCATTTGAAAGGTTACACGATGATTCTTTGCATAAATGCATTATTCACACAGTAAACTAGAAACTGAAACATTTTGAAACAACTTAGGAAATAAGCGTTCTAGATAAGAAAAAGATGGATGACCCAATCTACAATGGCATAGAAGAATTTTGTCTTTATCGGGTCTCTCTTGTCACCTGGAAAACATGGTCAGATTCATATTGTAACTCCCTTGTCCCCTCCAAGTAGTAGAGACCACCTCTCTCCTTACCAATGTCAATCGTCATCTTCGTAAGATTGTCTTGAAACACACAGTGAGTAAAATGGAAGGTTACAGAACAATTCAGGTGTTTAGTAATCTTGCTGATGGAAAGAAGATTATTAGAGAGACTAGGTGCAAGTAAGACAGAGGACATTGAGAATCTAGGGGAAAAAGATATGGTCCCAACCCCAGAAACAGGCATAGGAGCCCCGTTAGCAACCTGAACAGACTTAACAATAGAAGGAATTAGAGTGTCAAGTAGAGAAGGGTTACTAGTCATATGATCAGTGGCCCCTGAATTAATAATCCAAGTGTTAGAAATAGCATAAACAAAGGCTAAGCCATAATTACCCTCTTGAGGAGATACACGAGAAACCTAAGATGCAGAAGCAGTAGTAGATAAAGGAGTGTCATTATGAGCAACATGGGCTGGTTTCTTGTTCTTCTTTTCAGCTTGTTTCAATTTGAACCACTCCGGATAGCCATGCTTCTTCCATCAAACATCTATCGTGTGCTTGGTGCTATTGCAGTAAGTGCAAAAAAGTTTTGGCCGTGTATTGTTCTTCTGGACAGCCATTGCCAAAGCCTCAGGATAATCTTCTAACCCCATAGTGGCCTGCCTTTGTGCCTCACTACGGACCTGCGAATATGCTTCCTCTAGACTTGGTATAGGAGAAGTAGCCAAGATTCGAGCACTCACTTGATCTAGATTGTGATCAAGACCCGTGAGAAACACATAAACACGATCCTCACCTGTACGTTTCCTCAGTTTGTCAATATCAATTGGGCATCCCATATAATTTGGCATGCAATAATCAAGTTCCAAGAATATGGAGTTCAGTTCATTGTAATAATCTGCAAGAGGACGACCTCCTTGCTTTGATTGGAATGATTTCTTCATTAGTTCGTATACTTGAGAAGAATTTGAGACATCAAGATAGCTCCTCCTGACTGCATGCCAAACCTCCTTAGCCGTTCCATACTGCACAAAATGTGCCATTAGCTTCTCGGTCATGGAATTGATGAGCTAGGACTTGACCAGCGTGTCTTCAGCCCCCAATTCATCGTAGCTTGGGTCGTTTTCTGCAGGTGCAGCCTTCCTTCCAGCGATATATCCCTTCTTCCTTCTGCCAGCAATTTGCATCTCCATAATTTGAGACCAAACACAATAATTAGTGCCATCCAACTTAATAGAAATTGTTGGAAAGGAAGTCTTGTGAACAGTCACCGTGGATGGCTTCTTGCTGTCAGGAATAATCATGTATGCTTTCTCAGTCATGATGTAGAAGAGATGAAAGAAGTGAAAGGAGGCGGCTAGGGTTTCAGCCGAGAAAAGAGAGAAACAACAGCGGAATTGTCTTTCTCTCTGCTTTGATACCAAATTGATAATTTGGCTGAATTATATTACTTCATTCATCTCGAAGGGAATATTTATACATAGTAAACAATCTATTCTAGGAAAGTCAACGTATACAATTAATCTGACAGCTATTCCTGATTCTAACACATTAACTCCTATCTAAATAAGGAACATAATAATAACACAGAATATTCTACAACTGCACGCCAACTATGATATTATAGAGTATATAAATCCACCATACCAAGTCTTAGGATCCTTGGCCACTTAAAGCCCGTTTGAATGTGCTTATGAAATTGTCAAAAGTGCTTCTAAATGGATAAAAGCACTTATGGTTTGCAAAGATGATGTTTGGCAAAAATTTATAAGTACTCATGAAATTCAAAGCACTTCAAAAGTGATTTTGAAAGAAGCACAAAATAGGTACTTCTGAGAAATGCTTTCTATGCAAAACACGGGAAACACTTTATTTTCATTTAATGAAATTTCTAATCTGACAACAGTATCCTTATTTTTCTTTCAAAACTGCCAAAATGCCCTTGTTCTAAAATTTCTATTTCTTTCGTTATTATTGTCAACCAGTCATTGCCAAATCAAGATGCTTCCCCAGCCACCGCAATTCATCTTCCATTCTCAACTACAAACGAAAGTGGTTGACCATAAACGACAAATCAGAAATTCAGAATCATCTGAAGTCTGATACTTGACGGATTTCTGTTGAGGATCGAGACGGGCGGGTAGATAATTTGAAGGATTGTCATCTGATGAAATTACCACCATACCTTTCTTTTGTTTCAAGGAGATCAGAGATCCATGTGCCAACGTCCAGCATCACCTCCTTAAGCTTCCTCCTAGCCCAACTAGTATAAAAGAAAGGGCTTCTATGCCTGCGATTTCTTAGAGAGAGAGACATACGCTTTGAAATTGACGAAGCTTTAGATAAGGGGATTTGGAAAAGATAGGATTTTTGTGCTTTTTAGTAGATAGGATTTTTTCTAAAATTATATTAGAAACTTCTAAAAATTTTTTTTTATAAAAAAAGCACTTCTAAATGTGCATACCGAACACTAAAGTACTTCTTAGTAAAAGCAATACAGAGACAAGCACTACTGGTTAAAAGTGTTACTAGTTAGAAGTACTTATAAGAAACGGAACCAAACGACCATTTAGTACAATAAGAGGTCTCGGGTTCGACTCTCGTAAAGGGTAAAATTGATATCTAATGTGTATAAAAAAAGAAAAAGAAAAAGTGTTAGGATCCTTCACTCTCTTTCTACCTCTCCCTCCACGGTCTCCACGAAGTCTAATTTTGTTTTTGTTATCTTCAAAAGTAATTAAAATACTTAAATACACTAGCTTTTTGTGCATTTGGCCTTGGATTTTTTTTTTTGATACATTGATATGTGGGTAATTTCTTTTGCCTAGGAATGTGTGCGCGTGGTAGGGATGCGCATAAATACTCCGGGGCGTAAGTACTCATGGGTATTGTTTAAATTGGCAGGAAATTTGAATGGGTGAAAATTTATCCATCATTTAATTGGTAGGGTAAGGGTTTACCCATGGACATTCAATATCCATTAAGTTAAAAATAGATTCATTATTTCTTCCCTCTACTAATTTTACTTATTATTCTTATTATTATTATTATTATTATTATTATTTCAAATATATTAATTTAATAAACCATAATATTTTTTTTTGGAAAGCAACTAGAAAAATGTTACGAATTTATATTAACATCAAAGTTTATTTTGAGAACTTAACTCATTCATTCTCATTCATTAATCTCAAAATTATCTCAAACCTTTATTAAATTATTTAACCATAATCAACATATAACATATATAAATTTCTAGAATTTCACAACTATGGTTGTTGAAGCAGAAATCAAACAAGCTTGAAAAAGTCTCCACGATCCCAACAAATAGCAAACAAAAAAAAATCGAGGTTAAGGTTGAAGCCCCGACGGGGTTGATCAACCAAGAACGCTCCAATGCTTAAGTTAGCTTCGAGAGAGAAATTCGAAAGAGCTTTTAGAAGCGAGAAATGAATTACCTTAGAAGTGAGGTGATGACCTCTATTTATAGTGAAACTTTGAGAGTCACAGAGCATTTTGATTGGTCGATGGATTTTGTAATTAATAAATAATTTTTTTTAATAAAAGATATTATTTATTAATTGAATTTTAATAACAATTAATTCTCGAGGAGAAGTTTATTATTATTGAGGCCTTAACTCGATTAAATAATATATTTAGCTGATAAATACATTATTTAATGTGTGATATGTGAGTCGTTAATATCATTACCAGGGGTAAGTTGGACATTATATGAATTATAGGCCACGTGACAGCTCCACAATTTTCGGGTGATTTTGGGTTCCACAAAGGTCTTACATGTGGCCGCTTGTATGGCCCTGGTTGTGGTCAATCACTTATCCAGCATAAACACGTGAGAATTGACTATTTCTATTCACCATTGGATGGTAATCAAGATTTGCTACGATGAAATACGTTTTGATTGTATTTTTTTTACAAATCTGGCTTACACGATTTGATTTCTTGTTTTTGAGTAATTTTTTTCTCTTTTATAAGTTTGTAAATTAGCGCACTACAATCAAATATTGTGGAACCGACAAACTGAATAAAGATAACAAAGTTAGTAGGAGTATCCTATTTTTTATATAAAAATATTGAAAAAGAGGATTATATAAATTAAACCAAAAGGATCATAGGCTTGGGAAGACAGTAAAACATTCAAATTAAAATTAGCTGTCTATATTATGTATCCTCTAAATGTGTTTCGAATAAATATCTCTTCTAACAAAAAAAATATGAAAAGCAAAAGAAATTGAAAAGACAAAAAAGAAAAAACAAAATGAAAAACAAGAAAAGTGTGAAAAGAAAATAAAAATGCAGTTGTTAGAAGAAATTTTAGAAAACATTCTGAATAAACGTATTAGAAGACATTTTGAAAAGTAAATAAAAAATTGAACAAAAAAAATGAAAAACAAAAGAAATTGGAAAGTAAAAAAAAATAATACGCAAAAAAAATTAGAAGCAGAAAACAAAATGAAAAGAAAAAACAAAAAAGATAAATTTGTCATGTGTATACCCTGAAAAATTAAAGATGGGTATAAATGGGTATAATGACCCATTATTACCTATGTTGGGTAAGGGTATACCTTTGCCCTCTAAAATTAGGGCAATTTTTTTTGGGAGCCGATTTTCACACTCCATTTTTTACTTGATATATTTCACTTCTTTCTTAAAAAAATAAAAGATAAAACTATGAGTGGAATGAAGCAGGTAAAAAATCTTTTTTTTTGGGTCTTTTTACGAGTGATAAAAGTCAAAGAAACTACAATGTTAGTTTGCGTTAAGAATGTTGGCACGTGGTGCTTGATTAAAATTAGTCCAAATGTGGGCCGTGTTAATTGATAAAAATTAGGACAAGCTTGTTGTAAATAATTAAATTAGTGGCTATTACATGTAAAAAGGCATATATGTCATTATTCACATATCCCTAAAATCATAGCATATATATTGTTATTGTTATTGGGTTAATACAATCCTATTCTGACAAGCCTCCAAACTCTCTGTTTTCTCTTTATACGTATTGTTGATGTTAGATATGGACTAACTTAGAATTGTCCCTTCAAGCTCGCTTTACTCACTTCTTGGGTGTAGGGAGACCTGCAATAAGGGAATGTGGAAGTAAATGAGCACCGGTGGGGTGCCGGCCAAATAGTCTATGATGTTTAAGTTAGTTAAGTGTTTGGAGGGATTTGACAGTGTAAGGGTAAAGATGTCATTACCTTTTTTGAGGGGAGGTATCCTTGTATTTATATTGGCGTTGAATGTTGTTGGTGGAGTATTTCGATGTGGGATAAATGTCCTCATTCCTAGAGCTGACGCGTGTCCTGGTGTTTTGACATGATCGGCCGAGGGGTAGGCCGACCAGATACGGTCGGCCTAGTGAGTTTTTATCTTTGTCTAAGGTTGTGCGTCTTGTTGAGCCAAGGCTAAGTATGGTTCTATAGGGCTTTGGTCGGCCTTGATCATGTTGATCAAATTAGGTGCAAACACGTATTAACAATATTCACGGCACACTATCAGCACAAATTGCTTTGGAATTGGAGATTGCTCAAGGGGAAGATTATTGCTCTTCAACCAAGTATGTTTTCGGATTCCAATTTCAATATCATGTATATTATTGTTTTTTTTATTATTGTTAATTAAAACTCTAGAAACATGTAATTTAGATTAATTGATTTATATGTGAAATATATGATGATGAATTGAATTATCATAAACTGATATGTAAAAAAACTTTTGGCCGTATTTTTGACCTTTGATGTTTGGCCGTACCTTTGATAATTGCTGTTTCATGATGTCCTGCCATTTCATAATCGAAAATTGCTGCTTCATAATTGATTCCTAATTCATGATGTCACTGCTTGTCTACTTGATATTTGATATTTGATGTTTGACGTTTGCATGATGATGGTGATTATGTTAATGATGGTTTTATGTTATAATGATGATGATCATGGGCGCATGATGAAATGATTATGTTGTTGGCATGCACGAACCTAGGATTTGAACATTAAGTGGGCTAAGTTTTAATGTGAAATTTTAGTAAAACTCAACGATACGAGTGAATTTCATTCATAAGAAGGAAAAAAAGATACACCTAATTAGGGGGAGACGTAATGAGCTTTACCCCTCAAAATGCATACTATACATAAAAAGTCAAAGAAAAAACAACAAATTCAAAAATAAACATGCAATACAATACAATAGAAAACTACTTAAATTGTACCCTTCGAGTCTTAAAGGCACTAAATTCATCAATTATCGAATCTATGTTGATGTTTTCAACAAGTTCCTTTTCTATGTTGAGAATCATACAATCTCCAAGAAAGTCATCCTCCATCTTGTTTTGAAGTCGATTTTTAATGATTTGCATAGCTGAAAATGTCCGCTCTGTTGTCGCTATAGAAACAGGGATAGTCAATACTAGCCGAATTAATCTCTCAATCAAAAAATATTTTTTCCTTGATGTAACAAGTTCTTCACATAAACTAGAAAGAGAAGACATATTCGGAAATTGTGAAAGATCAAAGATCTCATACTCATAATGTTGTAATTGCTCTCTTAATAAGCGGATGTCATAATCTTTGAAATCTCCAGGATAGAACTTCTTTGCCAAATTACATATCTTCTCAATGTCAAATGATTTGAAACCATAACGAGGATCCAATGATGAGCCAAGAGTAAGGAGTTCCATTGCTTGCTCACTGAATTTATCTTCTAACTCACTCAATTGATAATCTAGTACACCATTAAATATGTTAATACTGAAGTAATGCTCAACTGTAATAAAGTCCTTTTGTTGACAATATCGACTTGTACCTTCTATATATGGAGCATTGAAATCGGGAATACTTATGTCTTCTTTTTCATAAAAAGATACCACCCTTTCAATGAAAGCATCCCAATCATTTTGTCTCATCTTTAGAAGAAGAGACTTTGTACTTGAAACCAAGTTCATTGCATTTACAATGTCTAGAGATTTCAATTGCAATTGTTTACAAAGAACATTAGTGATGGCCATAACATTATCCAACAAAGGCAAGTTAAACACAGATTCAAAATATCTCAAAGCTTTATACGCACCTTTAGCTTCCCCACACACTTTGTTGTTAAGTCCATTCTTTTCCATGTTTCGAAGAATTGCACTGGTAGGTTTAAACAAGGCAATCAACCTCCTAATAGATTCAAAATGGGAGCTCCAACGAGTAGCTCCAGCTCGTTGCAAAGTACATATTTGATTAGCCCATGAACCAGTTTCAACTTCTCTAGATTCAAGTTCTTCTACAAGTTGAGCTTCTCTAGCACATTTTAACTCAGAAACACGCTTGGTAGAAGATATAACACGCTTGGCAGAAGATATAACAATATTCACAATATTAGTCAATTGTGAAAAAAATTGATAGATATCATAAACATCTTTAGATGCCGCATTCAAATAAAGTTGGAGGTGAAGAGCAAAACAATGTACATAATATGCATATGGAAAATCTTGAAGAAATAGTACTTTTAGTCCATTCCATTGACCCTGCATATTACTAGCACCATCATATCCTTGACCACGCATATTGCTCACTAGAAACTCATTTTGAGAAAACACATTATCTATCTTTACCTTGAGAGTTATAACACAAGTGTCTTCAACACTTACCACATCAAAGTATCTTTCACGAACAACACCATCACAATCGACAAATCTTAATATAATAGCCATTTGTTCCTTACTAGATTCATCAAGTGCTTCATCAACAAGAAGACAAAAAAACCACTACCAATTTCCTCACGAATCTTGTAACGACCCGGACCAGAAATTAAATTATTTTGAGAATTTGACAATTTTACCCTCAGTTTTGGACGGGTTTGGGAGTCACTTTTTGACTGACAGTACTTTTGGGAATTTTTCTTGGGTCGTTGCGTAGGTCTCGAACTCACGAGTTTGTAGACAGGCGGCACGCGGAAAACGGAGACCCGATGAGTTCGTTACGGGTCTAGAAGCTTCAGGGGCAGTTTGGTAATTTTGGAAAAGTTGGAACTATATGGTAGATATTTTTCTCTCTCCTCGGAAGATTGGTCAATTCAGTCTCTCTCTCCTACCCGAAAACCTCCCCGGTGCGATCTCCGAAGACTCATTTTCATTGGATGGATTTTGATCCGATTGGACCGAAACCAAGGTCGGGAGGAGCTTCCCCGGGACCCCACGAGCATTTTGGGGTAGTTATTGGAGCGGGAGCACCGCCATAGGCGACGGACGGAGGAGGGAGGTGAACCGAGTCTTCTTGGCCATTTTCCGGCCAAACCAGGTACGATCTCGGAAATTTGACCTCATATTTGGATTCCTGGTGAAAAGTAGATGAATTTACATCTATGGATTGTGAAAAACGGTCAAGAAATGAAGAAGTTAGAAAAACCTTGAAAATCGACCGAAAATGGCAATTTCAGCAACCAGACGGCGGCGGAGGTGGCGGTCCGGTCATCTCCTCCGGCCAGCCTCCGGCGACGGTGACGGCAGTCCGGTCGTCTTCTCCGGCGAGTCACCGGTGACCGGTCAGGTCGAGTGAACCGGTCGAGTTGAGTGAACCGGTCGGGTCGAGTTGGATCGGTTCAGGTTGAGCCGGACCGGGTTGGACCGTCCAGGCCCGTGATCACTGTAGCAGGCGCGTGACCGACGTGTGAGGGCGCGTGTGCCGACCTTCCGGCGGCACGTGGCGGCGCGTGGGGCCTAGTCTGAGGTCACGGCGATGCGTGGGAACTAGTTCTCGACGTTCTGAATTTGTTGGTACAGGTTTCAGGTTGATCAGACGTCGTTTAGAGGTCGTTTTGGGCAATCCCAGCGGTAATAGTTGACCGTATTAGCGGGTTTTGAGCTCGGGAAGTCAAGGTAGTTTGGTCATTATTGTGCATGTGTTCCTTGGGCTAGAGCGTCGATGAATTTTGGGTTGGATGATGTATGTGAGAGGACTTTTGTTGTATAAACTGAAATGCATGCATCCAAATATCTTCGTTTAAATACTGTTATGTATTATGGCATTGAATTTCTGTATTTTGGAAAATGATTACTGTATACATGTTTTCCACTATTACTGTTAAAGTGTGATATGATGGTCGAGGATACTTACCGACTGATATGATATGATATTCGAGAATACTTACCGACTAATATGATATGATATTCGAGAATACTTACCAACTGATATGATATGATAGTCGAAGATACTTACCGACTGATATGATATGATATTTGAGAATACTTACCGACTGATATAATATGATGGTCGAGGATACTTACCGACTGATATGATATGATATTCGAGAATACTTACCGACTGATATTATATTATGGTCGATGTAACTTACCGACTGATGTGATATGATATGCCAGTCGAGAGATATGCCGACTGATGCGATATGATAGCCGAAGGTTATACCGGCTAATGATATGATATGACAGTCGAGAGATATGCCGACTGATGCGATATGATAGCTGAAGGTTATACTGGCTAATGATATGATATGCCAGTCGAGAGATATGCTGACTGATGTGATATGATAGCTGAAGGTTATACCGGCTAATGATATGATATGCCAGTTGAGAGATATGCCGACTGATGTGATATGATAGCCGAAGGTTATACCGGCTAATGATATGATATGCCAGTCGAGAGATATGCCGACTGATGCGATATGATAGCCGAAGGTTATACCGGCTAATGATATGATATGTCAGTCGACAGATATGCCGACTGATGCGATATGATAGCTGAAGGTTATACCGGCTAATGATATGATATGCCAGTCGAGAGATATGCCGACTGATGCGATATGATAGCCGAAGGTTATACCGGCTAATGATATGATATGCCAGTCGAGAGATATGCCGACTGATGTGATATGATAGCCGAAGGTTATACCGGCTAATGATATGATATGCCAGTCGAGAGATATGCCGACTGATACGATATGATAGCCAAAGGTTATACCGGCTAATGATATGATATGCCAGTCGAGAGATATGCCGACTGATGGGATATGATAGCTGAAGGTTATACCGGATGATGATATGATATGATAGTCGAGGATACTTGCCGACTGATGATATATCATAGTACAGAGAGTTGTGATACATGACTAGCACACCCCAAGGGATACCCTGGTGGCTAGGGATATGATAGTCGAGAGATATGCCGACTGATGGGATATGATAGCCGAAGGTTATATCGGCTGATGATATGATATGATAGTCGAGGATACTTGCCGACTGATGAGATATCATAGTACAGAGAGTTGTGATACATGACTAGCACACCCCAAGGGATACCCTGGTGGCTAGGGATATGATAGTCGATAGATATGCCGACTGATGTGATATGATAGCCGAGGATATTTCCGGCTCTAATATGAACCAGACGACAGTTGTCATGGGCTTAATCAACCTAAGAAAATACTTCGTCATTCGGGTCAGTGGGTTGGTGTGGGCGGTGACCCAGAGGGACGAATTATGGTTGGTTCACAAGTATCTGACTAGTCTGTTGTCTTGTGGTATTCCAGTAGAGATGTCAGCAGTGTCTGACCTACTGATATTTGGTGTCAGAGGGTATTTCTATTTGAACGACCACTATTCCGAGGTCTTGGCTTTGACCTGTATACTATCCTGCGTCTGACAGGTAGGAGTGGTCAGTAAGTACAGAGGTTTTGTCGGGAACCCTGTAAGGTTTATTAAAAATTATTCAAGAACAAAGGTCATTTATGGTATTTAAATTTTGAGGTAAAAGAGCTGTCAGACGGGATAAGGGTTCTTTCCGGGTTTCGAGGGAAAATTCGGGAAGGGTCCTTACAAGTGGTATCAAAGCTCTAGGTTAACTTCCTGCAGACTGCACACTTGTGTGCAAATTATTTAAGGATTGCGGTTAACAAGATGCCTCCGAGACGTGAGTTCCGTCAACGGTTGAGAAATGGTGGAGATGACCATGAACCTGCAGTGGAGCCTGATTTGAGGCAGACACTGGAACAGCTGGGTCAGACTTTAGCTTTTGTACTCCAGGATAGGGCTTCTCATGAAGTCTCTGATATCGAGAGAGCCCAGAGACTGGGGGCGACGATATTTATGGGCGAGTCTAGCCCAGATGAGGCTGAGGAGTGGATTACTCGCTTGGTGGCCACATTTTTGCTAGGTGGTTCTGCTTACCACTGGTGGCACTCATTGGAGGTGTTAGGCTGGAATGTTCATACACTTACTTGGCAGACTTTCTGGGAACGCTTCTTGGAGCAGTTTTACCCTCGCTCACACCGGAATGTTAAGGAGGCCGAGTTCTTGCATTTATAGCAAGGAGACATGACTGTGGCTCAGTATGAACAGAGATTCATAGCGCTGAGTTGCTTTGCACCGACTTTGGTGGTGAACCTCGTGATTCGCAGTTGTCCGGTGATGGTTGAAGGCCATAGTTTGGAGGCAGATTTAATCCCCTTAGATATTTTTGAGTTTGATGGGATTCTGGTGATGGATTGGTTGTCCATGTACCATGCCTCCATAGACTGTTATGATATGACAGTGGTTTTTCCGGAGTCCAGGATTACCGAAATTTACATTTCGGGGAGATCGTAGGGTACTACCCTTTGGAGTGATATCAGCGTTGACCGCTGATAGATTGTTGAGGAAAGGTTGTGAGGGGTATTCGGCTCATGTGTTTGATTCACGGGATACTCCGATGAGAGTGGAGGATATTCCAGTGGTGATTGAGTTCTCTGATGTGTTTCCAGATGATCTTTCAGGATTACCAACTCACCGGGAGATTGAGCTCACCATCGAGCTTTTGCCAGGTACTCAACCTATCTCACAGGTACCGTATAGGATGGCACCGGTAGAATTGCGAGAGTTAAAGACTCAGTTGCAGGACTTGGTGAATATGGGATTTATTCGCCCAAGTGTTTCACCATGGGGTGCGCCGGTATTATTTGTGAGGAAAAAGGATGGTGGTCTGAGATTGTGTATCGACTACCGGCAGTTAAATAGAGTGACGGTACGAAATAAGTATCCTCTGCCAAGGATTGACGATTTATTTGATCAACTGAAGGGGGCAAGGTATTTTTTTTCGAAAATTGACCTTCGATCCGTGTACCATCAGTTGAGGATCCGGGAAGAGGATGTTCAGAAAACAACTTTCAGGACTCGGTATGGTCATTATGAGTTCCTGGTGATGCCCTTCGGGTTGACTAACGTTCCGGTAGCGTTTATGGATTTGATGAACAGGGTGTTCCAAAAGTTTTTGGCTCGATTTGTAATTGTGTTCATCGACGATATCTTGGTGTATTCGAGGAGTGCCAAGGCACATGAGAAGCACTTGAGGTTGGTGCTGAATATGCTTAGGAAAAAGCATTTGTTTGCCAAGTTTAGTAAATGCCGATTTTGGTTAACCGAAGTTGGATTCTTGGGTCATGTGATTTCGACTGAGGGTATCAGCGTAGATCTCCAAAAAGTGGAGGCAGTGACGTTTGAGAAGCAACCGGTGCAAATTCTGTATTTGAAGGAAACGGTACTTCGCAGAAAGACTATTCCTCTAGTTAAAGTGTTGTGGAGGAATCATAACGTGGAGGAGGCCACGTGGGAAATCGCGGAACTAATGCGGGCACAATATCCTCCTTTGTTTCATGGTTAGGAATGAATTTCGAGGACGAAATTTCTTAAGGGGGATAGATTGTAACGACCCGGACCAGAAATTAAATTATTTTGAGAATTTGACAATTTTACCCTCAGTTTTGGACGGGTTTGGGAGTCACTTTTTGACAGCCAGTACTTTTGGGAATTTTTCTTGGGTCGTTGCGTAGGTCTCGAACTCACGAGTTTGTAGACAGGCGGCACGCGGAAAACGGAGACCCGATGAGTTCGTTACGGGTCTAGAAGCTTCAGGGGCAGTTTGGTAATTTTGGAAAAGTTGGAACTATATGGTAGATATTTTTCTCTCTCCTCGGGAGATTGATCAATTCAGTCGCTCTCTCCTACCCGAAAACCTCCCCGGTGCGATCTCCGAAGACTCATTTTCATCGGATGGATTTTGATCCGATTGGACCGAAACCAAGGTCGGGAGGAGCTTCCCCGGGACCCCACGAGCATTTTGGGGTAGTTATTGGAGCGGGAGCACCGCCGTAGGCGACGGACGGAGGAGGGAGGTGAACCGAGTCTTCTTGGCCATTTTCTAGCCAAACCAGGTACGATCTCGGAACTTTGACCTCATATTTGGATTCCTGGTGAAAAGTAGATGAATTTACATGTATGGATTGTGAAAAACGGTCAAGAAATGAAGAAGTTAGAAAACCTTGAAAATCGACCGGAAATGGCAATTTCCGGCGAACCATACGGCGGCGGAGGTGGCGGTCCGGTCATCTTCTCCGCCCAGCCTCCGACGACGGTGACGGCAGTCTGGTCGTCTTCTCCGGTGAGTCACCGGTGACCGGTCGGGTCGAGTGAACCGATAGGGTTGAGTGAATCGGTCGGGTCGAGTTGGACCGGGTCAGGTTGAGCCGGACCGGGTTAGACCGGTCTAGTCGCGCGATCACTGTTGCAGGCACGTGACCGGCGCATGAGGGCGCGTGGGCGCGTGTGCCGACCTTCCGGCGGCGCGCGGCAGCGCGTGGGGCCTAGTCTGAGGTCACGGCGACACGTGGGAACTACTTCTCGACGTTCTGAATCTGTTGGTACAGGTTTCAGGTTAATCGGACGTCGTTTAGAGGTCGTTTTGGGCAATCCCAGCGGTAATAGTTGACCGTATTAGCTGGTTTTGAGCTCGGGAAGTCAAGGTAGTTGGGTCATTATTGTGCATGTGTTCCTTGGGCTAGAGCGTCGATGAATTTTGGGTTGGATGATGTATGTGAGAGGACTTTTGTTGTATAAACTGAAATGCATGCATCCAAATATCTTCGTTTAAATACTGTTATGTATTATGGCATTGAATTTCTGTATTTTGGAAAATGATTACTGTATACATGTTTTCCACTATTACTGTTAAAGTGTGATATGATGGTCGAGGATACTTACTGACTGATATGATATGATATTCGAGAATACTTACCGACTGATATGATATGATATTCGAGAATACTTACCGACTGATATGATACGATGGTCGAGGATACTTACCGACTGATATGATATGATATTCGAGAATACTTACCGACTGATATGATATGATGGTCGAGGATACTTACCGACTGATATGATATGATATTCGAGAATACTTACTGACTGATATGATATTATGGTCGATGATACTTACCGACTGATGTGATATGATATCCCAGTCGAGAGATATGCCGACTGATGCGATATGATAGCCGAAGGTTATACCGGCTAATGATATGATATGCCAGTCGAGAGATATGCCGACTGATGCGATATGATAGCTGAAGGTTAGACCGGCTAATGATATGATATGCCAGTCGAGAGATATGCCGACTGATGTGATATGATAGCCGAAGGTTATACCGGCTAATGATATGATATGCCAGTCGAGAGATATGCCGACTGATGTGATATGATAGCCGAAGGTTATACCGACTAATGATATGATATGTCAGTCGAGAGATATGCCGACTGATGCGATAATAGCCGAAGGTTATACCGGCTAATGATATGATATGCCAGTCGAGAGATATGCCGACTGATGCGATATGATAGCTGAAGGTTATACCGGCTAATGATATGATATGCCAGTCGAGAGATATGCCGACTGATGCGATATGATAGCCGAAGGTTATACCGGCTAATGATATGATATGCCAGTCGAGAGATATGCCGACTGATGTGATATGATAGCCGAAGGTTATACCGGCTAATGATATGATATGCCAGTCGAGAGATATGCCGACTGATGCGATATGATAGCCGAAGGTTATACCGGCTAATGATATGATATGCCAGTCGAGAGATATGCCGACTGATGGGATATGATAGCCGAAGGTTATACCGGCTGATGATATGATATGATAGTCGAGGATACTTTCCGACTGATGATATATCATAGTACAGAGAGTTGTGATACATGACTAGCACACCCCAAGGAATACCCTGGTGGCTAGGGATATGATAGTCAAGAGATATGCCGAATGATGGGATATGATAGCCGAAGGTTATACCGGCTGATGATATGATATGATAGTCGAGGATACTTGCCGACTGATGAGATATCATAGTATAGAGAGTTGTGATACATGACTAGCACACCCCAAGGGATACCCTGGTGGCTAGGGATATGATAGTCGAGAGATATGCCGACTGATGTGATATGATAGCCGAGGATATTTCCGGCTTAATATGAACCAGACGACAGTTGTCATGGGTTTAATCAACCTATGAAAATACTTCGTCATTCGGGTCAGTGGGTTGGTGTGGGCGGTGACCCAGAGGGACGAATTATGGTTGGTTCACAAGTATCTTACTAGTCTGTTGTCTTGTGGTATTCCAGTAGAGATGTCAGCAGTGTCTGACCTACTGATATTTGGTGTCAGAGGGTATTCCTATTTGAACCACCACTATTCCGAAGTCTTGGCTTTGACCTGTATACTATCCTGCGTCTGACAGGTAGGAGTGATCAGTAAGTACAGAGGTTTTGTCGGGAACCCTGTAAGGTTTATTAAAAATTATTCAAGAACAAAGGGTATTTCTGGTATTTAAATTTTGAAGTAAAAGAGCTGTCAGACGGGATTAGGGTTCTTTCCGGGTTTCGAGGGAAAATTCGGGAAGGGTCCTTGCAAATCTTCTTTCTAACTCTTTTAGCAAGAATATTCAAAATCTTTTTTTGAATCTTTGGTGAACGATAACTAGCATTTTGAGGAGCTTCCAGTGCAAATTTGGCAAGTTCCTCATCTATTTCTTCGTAAGACTTTACTATCTCAATAAAATTTCCACGATTAGCGGAGTTTATAGATTCATCATCACCTCTAAAACCCAATACTTGTTTTGCTAGTAACTTCACGGAACTATTGTGAACTGAGATGTAATTTATCGTTAATCAAAACTCTAGAAACATGTAATTTACATTAATTGATTTACATGTGAATTATATGATGATGAATTGAATTATCATAAACTGATATGTAAAAAAAAACTTGGCCGTATTTTTTACCTTTGATGTTTGGCCGTACCTTTGATAATTGCTGTTTCATGATGTCCTGCCATTTCATAATCGATAATTGCTGCTTCATAATTGATTGCTAATTCATGATGTTACTGCTTGTCTACTTGATATTTGATATTTGATGTTTGACGTTTGCATGATGATGGTGATTATGTTGATGATGTTTTTATGTTATAATGATGATGATCATAGGCGCATGATGAAATGATTATGTTGTTGGATTGATGCTTGCGGCAAACATTCCTCTTCGTCCACTGAGTGCTGGGGGATAGAAAGCGGGTTCTCCGCAAAACTTCACGGGCATGTAACAAGTGCCTTAATCATTAGGCTATTTGTATTATTGTGATATGTAACATCACATCTTATATTTAAACTTTTAATATCAGAAATATTTGTTTAACATATTAAACATTTTAATACCAGAAATATTTGTTTAAATCATTCCAAACAAGCCTTTAGGATTTATTTAATTATTCAGCCACTATATTTCCTAAGATTATATATTAAAAAATGCATGTACTTAAGTATTCATAAACGAACCAGAAGTTCATAAACGAACTAGAAGTTCACAAATGAACCAGTAGTTCATATGTGAACACCGAACCCGTAGTTTCGGTAATGCCATAAAAGAAAAGGGAACTCGAAGTTTCCTTCATAAATTCACCAGACATGATAAAACCAGTAGATTTTACATGTTTAATCCGACTTATCATAACATGTTATAGAACCTGCAACTCTTATTAGTTGTTTATGGATGAGTTTGCCCAACACTAAATGCGATTATTTGTTCCTTATAGAGGCTTTAGAAGAGCGGCTTAATCATCATAGGGACATCTTTTTGCATGAAGCAAGAAATGACTAACCTCCTTGAGAAGATTTTTCTCCACTTTCCCTGCCTTTTGATCCTGCAGAATCAACACAAGGATAGGCACTTTACCAAATTCGCGGAATCGATCACTACCTTGATGCTTGTCGAAACGAACAACAGTTTGCTATTACAAAATGATCAATCGCAACCAGCTGGTACTAGAGTAACATCATTGCCTGAAACAAACACGATTGTCTGAAGCAAATGCAACTTCCCGAAGCAACTGTCGTTGCTCATCACGATTCAAACAGCGAAATGAGAAAATTGGGCCGTGGTAGAGGCAAAAGGCCCAACCTCCCGAGACCTAGAAGGGAGAACCGCTATTATCAGCATCAGCGCAACCATGACTCATGCGACTAAAGGCGCCGTGAACCAAGTACCCGTGATCGAGTTACATGTGGTGGGTACGCGCTCTCTCAGCCCCTAGGCCTGAAATAAGAGAAACATTGGTTTGGTCCGTCACCACTAGAACCAGAATAAGGAAGATCTGTATTATAGATGTGGAGGAATAGATCACTGGTACTTCACCTACCGTGCACCAGCGCAAGTTGCAAACGAGTATCACGCCAGTCGCAGAACTCAAGAGACCAACTTAGTATAATGATCAGTTCCCACATACGGATTAATTTGGTGATTTATGTTTTTGGATTTGAAAATGTAGTTTTTGCCCGAATATGGTTTAATTCAATACAAACATTTATTCTCATGCATGTGATCTATTGAATTAAATTAATGAATATACATGTTTTGTGGGGATGTTTGTTGTCTGGCTGACAATGCTACCACGCACACTATACTCCGAGATCGGAAATAATTTTACAAACTTATTGCCTAATCATACCTCTGTGACAACCATGTCAAGCCAATCCAACCTGATTGAGGGTCATTGCAAAGCCCATTTGATGTTGTCCAATGGTACTGGATTTACCATTAATGAGGCCATATATTCTCTATGTTTCATAAGAACATTATTGAGATTTAAGGATATTCGAGCAAACGGTTATCACGTTGAAACCACTAAGGAAAAAGGAGTGGAATACCTTTGCATAACCTCCAATCTGTATGGCTAGAAGTGTACATTAGAGTAGCTAGCCAGAAGCTAACTAATCCGAGTAACTGCTTATTATGGCATGACCGGTTGGGACACCCAGGTCAAGGTATGATCCGTTGTATCCTCAATTTATCACACGAGCATCCCTTTACTAATAAGGACCTTGTGTTTGATGAAATGCTATGTCAGGACTTGTCCCGAATTTCCCCTCGAAACCCGGGAAGAACCCTGATCCCTTCTGACAACCTAAGGAAAGGTTCCCAAAATACCTTTCACTCCTTATAAATTATAATAATAATAAATACTTTCACTTGTCAGACAAGGGATTCAAGCACTCAATAATTCCCGTAATTAAAGACCAACCAAATACAATATAATATCAGAGCGTCTAAGTAGGATCAAGGGTACAATTTAGATATCCTACTCAAGTATAACTACACAGCGCAGCCGAAAGTACTAATGCCTTTGCCTCGAGAGAAGTGTCCGCGTCAACTCAACTCAACAGCCTGAAGGGGGTTTAAACACAAAAGTTGTGAGTGGACAAAATTAATCAGTTATAAATCCTTTTTTGAGGAAATCTTACATTTTCCCCCTCCACGAATAAAACCATGCATGCATCACATAAAACAGTCTATGATTAAAACATTATTTGAAACCATTGGAATTCCATTTCTCTTTAAAACCACTTAGTTGGACTCACATAAAATCTGTATAATGAAAATACCTCGTGGTCCACAGTTTGGTTTGAAAATCCTCCCCAACGGAGTTTAAAATCATTTAATTCAATCTGGACACATAATATCTCAAATTCACTGTTCCCGATATATCCACAACACACCAGGGTATCCCTTGAGATGTGTTAAAATCTGTACAACGCGTAGACAGCCTCGCGACCCGGCGGAGCAAGACCCCTCAACACCAAAGTCGGAGCCCTCAACAACCAGCGGAGCAAAACCCCTCAACACCAATCAAAACAACTGTAACCATCGGGACAGAAAACCAGTGAACCAAATCTGTATTTTGAAATCTTTGTTTCTTGGACTAAGCCAAATTCTTTGAAATATCATTTTAAGGCCAAAACCAATAATATCATAATTACGGGTCTAACCCCAAATCATATGCTCAAATAGTTACCACGTCAAAACGATATCAAAATCAAGTACAAAAACCAGTCCATTTCTCAAACACACTTTCACTGAAATATTGGAAAACATGTGTCCAGCATCATTTCTAAATTCCAGAAATTCATTGCACCCATACATAACAGTATTTAAATCAAAGATATATTTCTGCATGCATTTTAGTTTATAAACCAAAAGTCCACTCACAAACCTGTCCAAGCAAGCTCAATCCTGAATTGTACGCTCCCCTCAAGTTCCTGGAGCAGTATCGCCTGTCCAAATTAATAATCGGGATTACCAGCTAATAATAAGAACCTTAAATATAAACCCCCCTAAACCTGGGAGGTCTACCTATGCTGGCCTAAAAAACGCAGCAACTTCAAACGCCCAAAACAACCCCTAAACGACGTCTGATCGACCCAAAAATTGCGCCAACAAATCTGAAATGTCAAAAATAGTTGTCACGTGCCACCGTGACCTCAGACTCGGCCCCACGCGCCGCCACGTACCAACGGAAGATCGGAACACGCGTCCTCACACCCCGGTCACGCGCCTGCTACAATGCCCACGCGCCTGGACCGGTCCAACTAGGCCTGACCCGATCCAACTCAACCCGACCGATTCACTCAACCCGACCAATTCACTTAACTCAACCGGTTCAACTCGACCCAACCGGTCACCGGTGACTCGCCGGAGAAGACGACCGGCTGCCGGCGCCACCGTCTGGTTTCGCTGGAATCCCCCATTTCCGGCCGAAACTTCAAGCTTTTATAACTTCCTCAAAACTCAACCATTTTTCATAAATTTTATGTCTAAATCTATCTACTCAAACCCAAGAATCCAAATATGACTTCAAAACCACAAACACGTACCTATGTAAGCCGAAAAATGAATCGAAAGATCCGAAACTTCCTATACTCGATTCGGCTTCCCCCGTGGTCCTCTCCTTCGATGGTTGGTACGGTTGTGATAGTGGGAAGGAGTAGAATACGATTAGTGGATCAAAAATGGAAGTTAAAGCCTTGAATCAAAAGTTGACTTTGTGGGTTTTAGGGTATTTTCTCACGGTTTCGATGTGGGTGTATGTTTCACAGAGATAAAATGAGGATGATGATAATGAAGTAAAGGTTTTGGGGGTTAAAAATATCTACTCCCAAGCCAAATTTATCAAAAGCCCTTGAATAACTAGACCCGTAACTTTCGTACACGAACTCCGTTTCTCGCGTGCCGCCTGTCTACGAACTCGTGAGTTCGAGACCTATGCAACGATATCCAAAACACCACCTAAAATGTTCCGAAACAAAATTTAATTTCCACGCCCTTAACAAGCAAGGGTAAAATCGTCATTTTACATAAATAATTTACGTAAATCCAATAATTGAAATTCCGAGTTGTTACAATCCACCCCCCTTAAGAAATTTCATCCTCGAAATTCAACTCTACCCTTGGAACAAATGAGGATACTGCGCCCGCATTAAAGTCGCAGTTTCCCACGTGGCTTCCTCCACGTTATGATTCCTCCACAACACTTTAACTAGAGGAATACTCTTTCTGCGCATTACCTTCTCCTTCCAATCCAAAATTTGCATTAGTTGCTCCTCAAAGGTCAAATCATCCTTCAACTCAAGTGGCTGCTCTTCCAATACGTGAGACTCATCAAACATATATTTTCGGAGCAAAGATACATGGAAAACATTATGAACTCTTTATAATTCTTATGGTAAAGCAAGACGATATGCCACTGGTCCTATCCTCTCCAAAATGTCATACGGCCCAATGTAGCGAGGACTCAGTTTCCCTCGTCTACCAAAACGTACCACTCCCTTCCAAGGAGATAATTTCAAGAACACCCAGTCTCCAATCTCAAATTCAAGATCTCTGGTTCGACAGTCTGCATAGCTCTTCTAGCAATCTTGAGCTGTCTTCAACCTTTCTCTGATGATTCTTATATCTTCCTCAGTCGTATCCACTAATTCTGGTGTTAACAGTTACCTTTCACCCACTTCGTTCCAACATAACGGTGTCCTGCACTGCCTCCCATACAGTGCCTCGAAAGGAGACATCCCAATACTCGACTGATAACTATTATTATAAGCAAATTCCATCAGAGCCAGGTGTGAATCCCAGTTCCGTTTAAACTGCAGTACACAAGCTCTCATCATATCCTCCAAAACCTGGATTTTCCTCTCATACTGACCATCCGTCTGAGGATGAAAAGCTGTACTAAAATGCAAGGTAGTGCCAAAAGCCTTCTGCAAACTCCGCCAAAACCTGGAGGTAAATCTAGGATCCCTGTCCGAAACAATTGACTCTGGAGTCCCATGTAGCCGTATGATCTCATCAACGAACAATTTGGCATACTGACTCGTCCGAAAATCTTCCCCCACTGGCAAGAAATGTGCAGACTTCGTGAGTCTATCAACAATTACCCATATCCCATCATGTCCCTTCTGTGTCCTTGAAAGTTTATACACAAAATCCATCGTAATGTGATCCCACTTCCATTCCGGAATAAGTAATGGTTGAAGTGCCCCATATGGTTTCTGCCTCTCTGCTTTCATTTGCTGACATGTCAGGCATCTACTCACAAACTCAGCAATTTCCCTTTTCATCCCAATCCACCAATAGTGTTTCCTTAGGGTATGATACATCTTGGTACCTCCTGGATGCATAGCGTATGTCGAACTATGAGCCTCATCAAGAATTTCCCTCTTTAGCTCCAGCTCATTCGGTACGCACAACCAGCCATCCCTAACCAAGGCTCCATCATCCCTAAGCGCATAATCCTGCCTGTTTCCACCCTGCAACTCCATCTTGATAATGCACAATGTAGGGTCCTGGAGTTGAGCCTCAATAATCCGATCAATCAGAATAGGCCTCACATGGAAACTAGCTAATAAAGCCCCCTGGTTATCCATGTCAAATACAATCCCCGCTCTACGAAACTCTAACAACAATGGTAGGTAGATTGTGTGCAAATGGGCCAAAGAACCCATGGATTTCCTGCTCAAGGCATCCGCCACAACATTGGCTTTCCCTGGATGGTACTCTATAGTACAATCATAATCCTTTATTAGCTCAAGCCATCTTCTCTGCCTCAGATTCAGGTCCTTTTGGGTGAACAAGTACTATAAACTCTTATGGTCGGTGAAGATCCGATACGTCTCCTCATACAAATAATGTTGCCAGATTTTCAGTGCATGCACCACTGCAGCTAACTCCAAATCATGTGTGGGTTAATTCAACTCATGAGGTTTAAGTTGTCTAGAAGCATACGCTATCACCTTCCCATGCTGCATCAACACGCAGCCTATACCCCGCAATGATGCATCACTATACACCTCGAATCCCCCAGTATCATCAGGAATGGTTAATACTAGAGCAGAAGTCAACCTCCTCTTCAGCTCCTGAAATCCCTGTTCACAATCAACACCCCAGTCAAACTTGACTCCTTTCCTAGTTAACCGAGTCAACGGGCCTGCTATCGTAGAAAATCCTTCTACGAACCGTCGATAATATCCTGCCAAACCCAGAAAGCTCCTCACCTCTGTCACTGTCCTCGGTTGCTCCCAGTTCGCCACTGCCTCAACCTTTTGGGGATCTACGCTGATACCCTCAGCCGAAATCACATGACCTAAGAATCCCACTTCTGTCAACCAAAACTGGCATTTACTGAACTTGGCAAACAATTGTTTTTTCCTAAGCATATTCAGCACCAACCTTAAGTGCTTCTCATGTGCCTTAGCACTCCTCGAATACACCAAGATGTCATTGATGAACACAATCACAAACCGATCCAAATACTTTTGGAACACCCTGTTCATCAAATCCATAAATGCCGCTGGGGCATTAGCCAACTCAAAGGGCATCAACAGGAACTCATAATGACCATACCGAGTCCTGAAAGTTGTTTCTAAACATCCCCTTCCCATATCCTCAACTGATGGTACCCGAATCGAAGGTCAATTTTCGAAAAATATCTTGCCCCCTTAAGTTGATCAAACAAATCATCTATTCTTGGCAGAGGATACTTATTCCGCACCGTAGCCCTGTTTAGCTGCCGGTAGTCGATACATAACCTTAGACCACCATCCTTTTTCCTCACAAATAATACTGGTGCACCCCAAGGTGAAACACTTGGGCGAATAAATCCCATATTCACCAAGTCCTGCAACTGTGTCTTCAACTCTCGCAATTCTGCCGGTGCCATTCTGTACGGTGCCTGTGAGATAGGTTGAGTACCTAGTAAAAGCTCTATGGTGAACCCAATCTCCCGGTGAGGTGGCAATCCCGGAAGATCCTCTAGAAACACATCAGAGAACTCACTCACCACTGGAATATCCTCCACTCTCATCGGAGTATCCCGAGAATCAAACACATGAGCCAAGTAACCTTCACAACGTTTCCTCAACAATTTCTCAGCGGTCAACGCCGATATCACTCAGGAGGGTAGTACCTTACGATCTCCCCAAAACGTAAGTTCTGGTAAACCTGGACTCCGGAAATCCACTATCTTGTCATAACAATCAATAGAGGCATGGTGCATAGTCAACCAATCCATCCCCAGAATCACATCAAAATCAAAAATATCTAAAGGGATTAAATCTACCTCTAATGCATGACCTTCCACTAACACTGGACAACTACGAATCACGAGATTCGCCACTAACATATTCCCAGTAGGAGTACTAATACCCATGTCCCAACCAATCGGAGACAATTCTCTATCAGCAAACAATGTAAAACCCCGAGAAATGAAAGAATGAGTCGCCCCATAAATATTGTAACCCCTAATCTCTGGGCTTTCTCAATGTCCAAACCTTCAGTAGCAGCCATACTCTGAAGTACAGAAGTCAAAGTGTGACCCAATTGTTCCAGTGTTTGCCTCATATCAGGCTCCACTGCGGGTTCATGTGTGTCCCCAATGTTTCCAGACTGTTGACGGGACTCGCGTCTCAGAGGCATTACGCTGAAAAGAACTATAACTCATCAATACCAAAATAATTGTACACTAAGTGTACGGTCTACAGGAATTTAAACCTAGTGCTCTGATACCAATTATCAGGACCCGTCCCGAATTTCTCCTCGAAACCCGGGAAGAACCCTGATCCCGTCTAACAACCTAAGGAAAGGTTCCCAAAATACCCTTCACTCCTTACAAATTATAATAATAATAAATACTTTCACTTGTCAGACAAGGGATTCAAGCAGTCAATAATTCCCGTAATTAAAGACCAACCAAATACAATATAATATCAGAGCGTCTAAGTAGGATCAAGGGTACAATTTAGATATCCTACTCAAGTATAACTACATAGCGCAGCCGAAAGTACTAATGCCTCTACCTCGAGAGAAGTGTCCGCGTCAACTCAACTCAACAGCCTGAAAGGGGTTTAAACACAAAAGTTGTGAGTGGACAAAAATAATCAGTTATACATCCTTTTTCGAGGAAATCTTACATTTTCCCCCTCCACGAATAAAACCATGCATGCATCACATTAAACAGTTTATGATTAACACATTATTTGAAACCATCGGAATTCCATTTCTCTTTAAAACCACTTAGTTGGACTCACATAAAATCTGTATAATGAAAATACCTCATGGTCCATGTTGGTAGATTTAAAGAGCAAGAAATATGCAATTCAATTCTAACAGTTATAAAATCCTTGCAAGTGCACAAATCGATAAGTATAGTATAGTAGCACAGCAAGAGTCGATCCCTCGAGGACTTGTATCAACGTGATGACCAATTTAGTTCAGATTTGTTAACTTAGGCAAACACACACACACACACACAGGGGGGGGGGGGGGGGGGGGGGGGGGGGGGGGGGGGGGGGGGGGGGTTTATGATGTGATAACTGAAATTTAAAGACAAGTAAATCAAAGTACAGAAAATAACAATGCAAGAATGAAAAGTTGTTAACTAAGGCGATTTAAGGCTTACTATCCACTCTAACCAATTATAGCTCTTAACCAAATTTCCTTGACCTAATTACTATGCATTTTCTGAATTAGGTGCCCGTGCCTAGGACCTGGTGTTGGTTCACTAGACACATCTTATTCCCTCTTACTTAGCATGTTCTAAACAGGGCATATGCCTAGAACGTCTATCACCTACCTTTGAAGATGATGCTTGAAGTTTAAAGAGAATTTAATGACACCACATTAGCCTAGCAAAGTGGCATGCAATCCTAGGTCGTCATGAGTTAAGATTACAAGTACGAATACTTTCGATGCTCCAAATCACAAGATGATATGACGGTCACTCAAGCAATTACATCTATAATTATATGCAAACAAGGTAGCTAATCTTATAGGCATAAATTAAGTTCATTAAGCATAGTAATCCAACTTATTCAGCATGCATAGCAATCATAATCAAGAGCCAGAAATCCAATCAATAAGCTAACATGGCTAGGGCTTCAAGCAGCCCTAATCCTAATGACTACTCACACATAACTGAAATAAACACAAGTATAATTGAATCCATAAGTAAATTGCAATAATGAAAATAAGGGTACAGAGGAGATTGTTAAGAACAGATGCAGCAGAAGACACGGCAGGGCCTTCTTCTCCAAGCTCCACGTCCAATAATCTATGTGAAAGATTATCTCCGAAAATATGGTCCCTAATTCTCTAGAAAACCAGAACGGAACTCTGTGGCTCAGGTCTCTGTTTTCCCAGAAACCAAAACGTCCTTAGCTAATTATCTCCCTCGAAAACACTGAACAAAGGCTCCCTTTTATAGACAAAGGGAAAACCTTGTTCTATAAGGATTGGTATAACCTTGTTCTATAAGGATTGGTATAACCTTGTTCTATACAGATTGGTAAAACCATGTCCTATAGGAATAGGGAAAGTTATTTTACTTTTAATTAATTATAAAGTTTTTAAAATCTATTCGAACCAATCAGAGCATGGCCGGAAGTGTGAATGCAAGCTGGCAAGTGGGAACGCAAGCTGGCCAAACTTGGATTTTTGACTGTCTTCGTAATCAGGATCTGGGACCGCGCTTTTGAAGTACGTTAGGAGTATAATAGAAGCGCATCGTCGTTCAGGCTTGGCGCAAATGTTGTCAGGCTTGGCGCAGAGGGAGAACCTCTGATCCACTGCTGGCGGAACAGGGACCCCGGCTTAGGCGCACATCTGGGCTCGGATGGGAGTTCTTGGGACATGTCCTCGACCTGCCTTGGCGCGACCTTGGCACTTCTAGGACTTGACCTTGATGTCATGAAACACAAGTTTGGGACCCGGAGGGCCTGATATGAGGTACTTGGCCAGTGGCCCAAAATAGGCGCACTGGCGCACTGTTCGGGACCTGATATTGAAATGAGGATATCTCCTTCATCTGGACTCCGATTTGAGTCATTCTTTTTGCGTTCTTTCCAGATTTTACCTATCTTTCTAACTCTGCACAAGTCTCACAAGATTGATCATTTTCTACTATTGATGGCACGAAATCATTCAAAAGACATGTAAGAGAGGCATATAAAGACATCAAAATGATGCATAAATAACGACTGATCAGTCCACAGTTTGGTTTGAAAATCCTCCCCAACGGAGTTTAAAATCATTTAATTCAACCTGGACACATAATATCTCAAATTCACTGTTCCCGACATATCCACAACACATCAGGGTATCCCTTGAGATGTGTTAAAATCTGTACTACGCGTAGACAACCTCGCGACCCGGCGGAGCAAGACCCCTCAACACCAAAGTCGGAGCCCTCAACAACCAGCGGAGCAAAACCCCTCAACACTAGTCAGAGCAACTGTAACCATCGGGACAGAAAACCAGTGAACCAAATCCGTATTTTGAAATCTTTGTTTCTTGGACTAAGCCAAATATTTTGAAATATCATTTTATGACCAAAACCAATAATATCATAATTACGGGTCTAAACCAAATCACAGGCTCAAATAGTTACCACGTCAAAACGATATCAAAATCAAGTACAAAAACCAGGCCATTTCTCAAACACACTTTCACTGAAATATTGGAAAACATGTGTCCAGCATCATTTCTAAATTCCAGAAATTCATTGCACCCATACATAACAGTATTTAAATCAAAGATATATTTCTGCATGCATTTTAGTTTATAAACCAAAAGTCCACTCACAAACCTGTCCAAGCAAGCTCAATCCTGAATTGTACGCTCCCCTGAAGTTCCTGGAGCAGTATCGCCTGTCCAAATTAATAATCGGGATTACCAGCTAATAATAAGAACCTTAAATATAAACCCCCTAAACCCCAGGAGGTCTACCTATGCTGTCCTAGAAAATGCAGCAACTTCAAATGCCCAAAACAACCCCTAAACGACGTCCGATCGACCTAAAACCTACGCCAACAGATCCGGAACGTCAAAAACTAGATGTCACGCGTCACCGTGACCTCAGTGTAACGACCCGGACCAGAAATTAAATTATTTTTGAGAATTGGACAATTTTACCCTCAGTTTTGGATGGGTTCGGGAGTCACTTTTTTACTGGTAATACTTTTGGGAATTTTTCTTGGGTTGTTGCGTAGGTCTCGAACTCACGAGTTCGTAGACAGGCGGCACGCTGAAAACGGAGATCCGATGAGTTCGTTACAGGTCTAGAAGCTACAGGGGCAGTTTGGTAATTTTGGAAATGTTGGAATTATATAACAGATATTTTTCTCTCTCCTCGAGAGATTGGTCGATGCAGTCTCGGCCCTATCCGATCCCTCCCCGTGCGAACACCGAAGGCCATATTCATCGGAGGGATTTCGGTCCGATTCGAACAAAACCAAGGTCGGGAGGATCTTCCCCGGGACCCCACGAGCATTTTGGGGTAGTTCTTGGAGCGGGAGCACCGCCGTAGGCGACGGACGGATGAGGGAGGTGAACCGAATATTCTCGGCCGTTTTCCGGCCAAACCAGGTAAGATCTCGGAACTTTGACCTCATATTTGGATTCCTGGTGAAAAGTAGATGAATTTACATGTATAGATCGTGAAAAACGGTTAAGAAATGAAGAAATTAGAAAACCTTGAAGTTCGGCCGGAAATGGGGGATTCCGGCGAACCAGACGGCGTCGGAGGTGGCGGTCCGGTCATCTTCTCCGGCCAGCCTCCGGCGACGGCGAGGCCGTCCGGTCGTCTTCTCCGGCGAGTCACCGGTAACCGGTCGAGTCGAGTGAACCGGTCGAGTCGAGTGAACCGGTCGAGTTGGACCGGGTCAGGTCGAGCCGGACCGGGTTGGACCGGTCCAGGCGCGTGAACACTGTAGCAGGCGCGTGACCGGCGCGTGGCAGCGCGTGACCGGCGCGTGGCAGCGCGTGGGCGCGTATTCTGACCTTCCGGTGGCGCGTGACGGCGCGTGGGACTGTTCCCGAAGTCACGGCGGCGCGTGACTGAGGTTTTGGGACGTTCCGGATCAGATTTTGTTGGTTTCGAGGCCATAGGAGTTCATTTAGAGCTCGGTTGGGCAATCCCAGCGGTAAGGATTGACCGTGGAGAGGGTTTTGAGTTTGGAAAGTCAAGGTAGTTGGGTCATTATGGTGTAGGTGTTCTGAGGCTAGAGCGTACATGAATTTTGGGTTGGATGGTGATGGTAAGCGGACTTTGATTTATAAATTGTAATGTATGTATAAATATCTTCGATTTCATTACTGTTGTGTATGGTTGTATTTATAAATTGTGATGCATGTATTAATATCCTCGATTTAAATACTGTTGTGTATGGGTGCAATGATTGCTGGATAATTGTTATTCCAATATTTCAGTGGAAGTGCGTTGTGAGAAACGATATGGTTGTTGGATTCGATTTTGATAGTGTTTGGACGTGTTAATTATTTGAGTACATGATTTTGAGTTGAAACCGTAATTGTGATAAATGATAAACAAAATATATATTTGATTTTGGAAACAAAACCGATTGGATGGGGCCTAGGAGCCGGGCCTTGGTTCCGTGTTGGCGGACTCCCGGTGAACCCCTAATATAAACAAAACTGATTTGATGGGGCCTAGGAGCCGGGCCTTGGTTCCGTGTTGGTGGACTCCCGGTGAACCCCTAATATAAAAGCGATTTGATGGGGCCTAGAAGCCGGGCCTTGGATCCGTGTTGGCGGACTCCCGGTGAACCCCCCAATATAAAAGGTGAATTTGCAGAGATTGTGGTCGAGTCCAAGTAGTACATATTCTAGCACACCCCAAGGGATACCCTGGTGGCTAGGAATATGATAGCCGAGAAATATGCCGACTGGTGAGATATCATGGTACAGAGAGTTATGATACGATATGATAGCCGATGATATTTTCGGCTCTAATATGAACCAGACGACAATTGTTATGGGCCTAATCAACATATGAAAATACGTCGTCATCCGGGTCAGTGGGTTGGTGTGGGCGGTGACCCAGATGGACGAATTATTATTGGTTCACTAGTTTGTTGTCTTGTGGTTTTCCAGTAGAGATGTCAGCAATGTCTGACTACTGACTTTTGGTATCAGAAAGTATTTCTATTTGAACCACCACTATTCCGAGGTTTTGGTTTTGACCGGTATTTTATCCTGCGTCTGACAGTAGGAGTGATCAGTAAGTACAGAGATTCTGTTTGGAACCATGTAAAGTTTAATAAAAATTATTTAAGAATAAAGGGTATTTTCTGGTAATTAAATGTTGAGGTAAAAGAGCTGTCAGACGGGATAAGGGTTCTTTCCGGGTTTCGAGGAAAAATTCGGGAAGGGTCCTTACACTCAGACTCGGCCCCACGCGTCGACAGAAAGTCGAAACACGCTCCCATGCGCCGCCACGCGCCCTCACTCGCCGGTCACGCGCCTGCTACAGTGCCCACGCACCTGGATCGATCCAACCCGGCCCAACTCGGCCTGACTCGATCCAACTAAACCCGACTGGTTCACTCAACCCGACCGATTCACTTAACTCGACCGGTTCAACTTGACCCGACCGGTTCACTCGACCCGACCGGTCATCGGTTACTCGCCGGAGAAGACGACCGGCTACCGGCGCGACCGTCTGGTTTCGCCGAATCCCCCATTTTCGGCCGAAACTTCAAGCTTTTATAACTTCCTCAAAACTCAACCATTTTTCACAAATTTTATGTCTAAATCTATCTACTCAAACACAAGAATCCAAATATGACCTCAAAACCACAAACACGTACATGTGTAAGCCGGAAAATCGATCGGAAGATCCGAAACTTCCTATACTCCATTCGGCTTCCCCCGTGGTCCTCTCCTTCGATGGTTGGTACGGTTGTGATCGTGGGAAAGAGTAGAATACGATTAGTGGATAAAAAATTGAAGTTAAAGCCTGGAATCAATAGTTGACTTTGTGAGTTTTGGGGTGTTTTCTCACGGTTTCGATGTGGGTGTGTGTTTCACAAAGATAAAATGAGGATGTTGATAATGAAGTGAAGGTTTTGGGGGTTAAAAATATCTACTCCCAAGCCAAATTTACCAAAATGCCCTTGAACAACTAGACCCATGACTTTCGTACACGAACTCCGTTTCTTGCGTGCCACCTGTCTACGAACTCGTGAGTTCGAGACCTACGCAACGGTATCCAAAACACCACCTAAAATGTTTCGAAACAAAATTTGATTTACACGCCCTTAACAAGCAAGGGTAAAATTGTCATTTTACATAAATAATTTACGTAAATCCAATAATTGAAATTCCTGATTGTTACACGCTATGCCAAGCTTGCTCGCTAGGAAAGTTGAATACTAGATCATCATATGAAAATATGAGTAAAGACTCCACCCTTTTCTTGCAAACAATACAAGGGGATATTTGTGGACATATCTAACCACCATATGGACCGTTTAAATATTTCATGGTTTTGGTTGATGTATTGACAAAGTGGTCATATGTTACACTACTGTCCACATGAAATGCTGTGTTTTGCTAAACTCCTCGCTAAGATAATTAAATTGAGGGCCCCACCACTCGGATTATCTTATACAGTTTATAAGACTCGATAATGCAGGAGAGTTTACATCGAAATCTTTCGATGATTATTGCATGTCCCTTGGGATTGATGTTGAACATTCGGTTCCCCATGTTCACACCCAGAATGGTCTTGCAGAAACACTCATTAACCTTGGTAATGCGCACCAAGCTTCCAGTTTCTGCATGGGACTATGCAATTTTTCATGTAGCTATGTTGGTCTGGTTGAGGCCCACTGCCACCCAACCCTACTCCGCGTTACAGCTGGTGACTGGGTACGAACCTGAAGTTTCGCACTTACACGTTTTCAGGTGTGCAGTTTACGTGCCAATTGCGCCGCCAGAACGTACAAATATGGGTCCTCAATGCATCAGGGGCATATATGTCAGTTATGAATCCCCCTCCATTATACGCTATTTAGAACCCTTGACACGCGATCTCTTTACAGCTAGATTTGCGGACAGTCACTTTGATGAGACAATCTTCCCACCGTTAGAGGGAGATAAGAACATCAAAGTTCTTGAAGAATTATGTGAATTGACGTGGAATATCCCCACTATGTCTCATTTCGATCCCCGAACTGCACAATGTGAGAATGAACTGCGGAGAATTCTAGATCTATAGAGTGTAACTAATAACATGCCAGACGCTTTCTCTGATCTAGCTAAATTGACGAGATCACATATACCTGCTGTAAATGCGCCTGCAAGGATAGACGTCCCTGTAGGACACGTCGTCTCAGATGGACGAGTCATCCCAGACGAACGAGGTACGACCATGGCAGCTAACCAGTCATATGTCCCTGCCCAGAAGCGAGGTAGACCACTAGGTTCGAAGGATTCTCATCCCCGGAAAAGGATAAATTTGGCACAATCGAATCCCCTAGACATCTTAATATCAACTGACCCATCTCATGAGATAATTCCGAATTATGGGTTTGTCCTAGAAGATACAACGTTGGGGGACGCTTCAACGTCTGAACCCACTCCCAAGAATAGAGAGATGTCAGTAAATTATGCATGCTTAAGTGAGATAAGGAATCAGAATGATATTATCATCAATGATATATTTGTATTCGCGATAGCTACCAAAATAATAACTAGCGATGAAATCGAACCTCACTTCATTGATGAATGCCAACATAGAGAAGACTGGCCAAAATGGAAAGAAGCAATCAAGGTCGGATTAGATTCCTTGACAAAAAGGAAGGTGTTTGGACCTATCGTTCCGACACCTCCCCATATTAAACCTGTAGGTTTTAAATGGGTAGTTGTAAGGAAGCGTAATGAAAAAAAATGAGATTGTGAGATACACAGCTCGTTTAGTGGTGCAAGGATTTTCTCAAAGCCCTGTGAGTGATTATGAGGAGACGTATTCTCCCGTAATGGACGTTATAACATTCCGCTACCTTATCAGTTTGGAAGTTTCCGAAAAAAACTGAGTATGCAGCTTATGAATGTGGTCACAACTTATCTCTATGGGGATCTTGATACAAAGATATATATATATATAAGAAAATTCCCGAAGGACTTAAGATACCTGATGCAAATAGTTCCAGACCACGGAACACGTTCTCCATTCGTTTGAGGCGTTCACTTTACGGATTGAAACAAACAATTCGGACGGATGTGGTATAACCGTCTAAATGAATATTTGACTAGGACAAGATATGAGAATAATGAACTATGCCCATGCGTGTTTATTAAGAAAACAATTTCCGAGTTTTGGCAGTTTATGTCGATGACATGAATCTGATTGGTACTCCTAAAGAGATCAAAGAAACTGCTAAGCACCTGAGGTTAGAATTTGAAATGAAAGATCTTGGGAGAACGAACTTCTATCTCTACCTGGAGCTCCAGTACCGTGCATATGGGATTTTAGTCCATCAATCGAATTACTTCCAGAAGATGTTGAGACACTTTAATGAGGATAAAGTGAAGCCTTCAAGCATGCCCATGATCGTTCGTAGTCTAGATCCTAAGAAGGACCCATTTCACCCCGTAGACGATAACGAAGAGATATTGTCACCAGAAGTTCCATATCTAAGTGCAATAGGCGCATTATTGTACTTGGCTCAATGCACCAGACCAGACATTTCATTCGCTGTAAACTTGCTAGCTAGATTTAGCTCTGCGCCAATACGCCGCCACTAGAATGACATAAAATACATTTTTCGGTACCTTATAGGTACAACAGATATGGGTTTATTCTATCCCTATGCATCGAGGAATGGATCAAACCCTTTTCATCCTCGGAATGATGTTGGATATGCTGATGCGGGTTACCTATCAAACCCACACAAGGCGAGTTCCCAAACTAGTTATGTCTTTACCATTAGAAACACAACAATATCTTAGAGGTCTACGAAATAGACTCTTGTTGCCACCTCTTCGAATCATTCAGAGATTCTAGTTCTTCACGAAGCAGTTCGTGAATGTAGATAGCTAAAAGCCATTACGGGGCATATTCAAAGTACTTGCGGACTGCATTCCACCAATAATGAACCGACGATTATCTATGAAGATAATGATGCCTTCATCGAGCAGATGAAGACCAGTTTCATTAAAGGAGACAACACCAAGCATATTGCACCAAAATGTTTCTTCAACCAACAACAACAAGAGCATAAGAAGATTGAAATCAAGTCAATCAGATCTCAAGACAACCAGCAGACCTCTTTTATCAAGTCATTACCGAAGGCCACATTCCAGCATCATGTTCGAGGTATTAGCTTACATAGACTAGCTGATCTACCTAGTCTATAGTTTTCAAGGGGAGTATCCAAAAGCATACTCACTAGACCATCGTGTACTTTCTTAAGACCAGGGTTATTTTGTCCCATTGGCTTTTGTTACCTAGCTAGGTTTTAATGAGGCACACATTTGGTATGGTCCCCCCATTGACACTGCATCTTGAAGATGCGATGATTCGACTCATATGCATTTGCTCATCTTTTTCTTTCGACCACGGGTTTTTCCCATTGGGTTTACCGAGCAAGGTTTTGGTGTAGCAACTCTATTGCATCTTATCCCATAGACGTACTATCTACTCATTATCCAGAAGAGACGACTTCATCCACCTCCGAAGGTTCTGATGCGACTATTTCGTATCCACGCGCGTTGCGCTTTTTTTCCTTCGACTAGGGTTGTTTTTGTCCATAAGGGTTGTTATTGTCTCACATAGTTTTTATTACATGGCAAGGTTTTAACAAGGCAACACATAGGCGCGCAACCAAGCAACACTATTACATGAAATATCCAAGGGGGAGTGTTGTAAATAATTATATTAGTGGCTATTACATGTAAAAGGGCATATGTGTCATTATTCACATATCCCTAAAACCCTAGCATATATATTGTTATTATTATTGGATTAATACAATTCTATTTTAACAAGCCTCCAAACTCTCTCTTTTCTCGAAACCCCAAAAACCAATGCCTACCCAATAAGCCAAAGGCTCGCTTTTTCATCGAAACTCTCTAATCTCTCTCTAAACAAGCGCCCCCCCCCCCCCCCCCCCCCCCCCCCCCCTGCCGACCCCAATAGCTCTCAGGTGGAGGTTTCACTAATCTCCACCTCCTGGTGGTTGATCTGGAGCAAACTTCCACCTCCGTTCTTCCTCTCCCGTTCCTTTTCCGTTTTCCCTCCCCAGTAACCCCCCATCCTCTCCTCTATGGGCGGCCATTTCTCGCTCCCTCGCTCTCCTTCGTCATCCTTGGCGTCGGAGTATGGTGTCGATGGTGATGACTGGTGCTTAAGATGGATTTTTGGAGATGCGAATTTTCCTATCACGGCGTTCTTCGCCAATGGCTCAGTCTCCTTGGATGCTTTTTCTTTTTTTCTATTCGCTCCTTCCCTTTCGGCTCTTTCCCTTTCGGCTATTTTCTTTTCAGCCCCTTTGATTACTCATGTAACAACCCAGAAATTTATTTGTTGTATTACAAAAATTATTTTGTAAAAGGACGATTTTACCCTTGGTCGGGTAAGGGCTTGGAAATCAAGTTTTGTTTCGAAATGTATTAGGCGGTGTTTCGGGTACCGTTGCGTGGGTCTCGAACTCACGAGTTCGTACACAGGCAGTACGCGAAAAATGGAGTTCGTGTACGAAAGTTATGGGTCTAGATGTTCAAGGGCATTTTGGTAATTTTGGCTTGGGAGAAGATACTTTAACCCTAATCATTTTACATCTTCATTTACATCTTCACTTCATTTTCATCTTCATCTCATTATCACCTCTCTCTCTATGAAACAAACACACCATCGAACCCGTGAGAAAACAACCAAAACCCACAAAGTCAACTTTTGATACAAGGCTTAAACTTCCATTTTTGATCCACTAATCGTATTCTACTCCTTCCCACGATCACAACTGTACCAACCATCGAAGTAGAGGACCACGGGGGAAGCTGAACCGAGTATAGGAAGAACCGGACCTTCCGATCGTTTTTTCGGCTTACACAGGTACGGGTTTGTTGTTTTGAGGTCATATTTGGATTGTTGGGTTTGAGTAGATAGTTTTAGACAAAAAAATTGTGAAAAATGGTTGAGTTTTGAGGAAGTTATAAAAGCTTGAAGTTTTGGCCGGAAATGGAGGATTCCGGCGAAACCAGATGGCGGCGGCCAATCGTCTTCTCCGGCCAGACTCCGGCGACGGCGCCGGTAGTCGGTCGTCTTCCCCGGTAAGTCACCGGCGACCGGTCAGATAGGGTTAGACCAAGTCGGGTTGAGTTGAACCGGTCGGGTTGAGTGAACCAGTCGGGTCGAGTTGGACCGGGTCAGGCCGAGCCGGGTCAGGTTGGACTTGTCCAGGCGCGTGGGCACTATAGCAGGCGCATGACCGGCGCGTGAGGATGCGTGTTTCATCCTTCCGACGGCGTGTGGCAGCGCGTAGGGCCAAGTCTGAGGTCACAGCGACGCGTGGTGACTAGTTTTCGACGTTTCGGATCTGTTGGTACAGGTTTCGGGTTGATCGGACGTCGTTCAGAGGTCGTTTTGGGCGTCCGAAGTTGTTGTGTTTTCTAGGACAACGTAGGTAGACCTCCCGGGGTTTAGGGAGTTGTTATATAAGAGTCTTATTACTAGCCGGTAATCCCGATTGTTGTAGTTGACAGGCGATATTGCTCTAGGAACTTCGAAGGAACGAACAAATCGGGATTGAGCTTGCTTGGACAGGTGGTGAGTGGACTTTTGGTTTATAAATTGTAATGCATGCATCAATATCTTTGATTTAAATACTGTTGTGTATGGTTGTAATGATTTCCTGGAATTTATAAATGATTGTTGGACATTTGTTCTTCCAATATTTCAGTGAAAGTGTGTTGTGAGAAATGGCATGATTTTTGGATTCGGTTTTGATATTGTTTTGACGTGGTAATTATTTGAGTCCATGATTTTGAGTTGAAACCGTATTTGTGATTATAAAATACTTGATTTTGAATCCAATACTGTTTTGAGAAGGGCTAGGAGCTGGGGCTAGGATCTGCTGAGGCGGAGAACCCGGTGAACCTCAAATATAAACAATACCTATTTGAGGGGGGCCAGGAGCCAGGGCTAGGATCTGCTGAGGCGAAGAACCCGGTGAACCTCCAATATAAAAGGTGATTTTTCAGAGATTGTGGCTGAGGCCAAGTAACAAAAGATTTCAAAACACATATTTTTACACATCTCAAGGGATACCCTGGTGTGTTGTGGATATGTCGGGAACATTGGATTTGAGATATTATGTGTCCAAATTGACTTAAATGATTTCAAACTCCTTTAATGAGAGATTGGAAATTCCGAGGATTTTCAAATGATGTTTTAGTATCATAAACTATTTTATATGATGCATGCATGGTTTTTTTTTTCGTGGAGGGGGAAAAGGTCAGATTTTCTTGGGAAAAGGATTTATAACTGATTATTTTTGTCCACTCACACCTTCGTGTTTTAAATCCCCTCCAGGCTGTTGAGTTGAGTTGACTCTGGCACTTCTTACGAGGCGGAGGCATTAGGACTTTACAGCTGTGCTTTGTACCTAAATTTGAGTAGGATATCTAATTTTGTATTATTTATCCTACCTAGACACTCTGATATGATATATTTTGGGATGGTTATTGTCTATTGGAATTTGGAATGCTTTTAATCCCTTGTCTGACAGGTGGAAACTAGTTATTTAAGTCCCTAAGAGGAGATTATGTCAGGACCCGTCCCGAATTTCCCTTCGAAATCCGGAAAGAACCTTGATCCCGCCTGACAACCTAAGGAAAGGTTCGCAAAATACCCTTCAATCCTTACAAATTATAATAATATTAAATACTTTCACTTGTCAGACAAGGGAATCAAGCACTCAATAATTCCCGTAATTAATGACCAACCAAATACAATATAATATCAGAGCGTCTAAGTAGGATAAAGAGTACAATTTAGATATCCTTCTCAAGTATAACTACACAGCGCAGCCGAAAGTATTAATGCCTCTGCCTCGAGATAAGTGTCCACGTCAACTCAACTGCCTGAAGGGGGTTTAAACACAAAAGTTGTGAGTGGACAAAAATAATCATTTATAAATCGTTTTTTCCAAGGAAATATTACCTTTTTCCCCCTCCATTTATAAAACCATGCATGCATCACATAAAACAGTTTATGATATAAAAACATTATTTGAAACCATCGAAATTCCATTTCTCTTTAAAACCACTTAGTTGGACTCACATAAAATCTGTATAATGAAAATACCTCGTGGTCCACAGTTTGGTTTGAAAACTCTTCAAAGGAGTTAAAAATCATTTAATTCAACCTGGACACATAATATCTCAAATTCACTGTTCCCGACATATCCAAAACACACCAGGGTATCCCTTGAGATGTGTTAAAATCTGTACTACAACTCTATGTACTATGCATAGACAACCTCGCGACCCGGCGGAGCAAAACCCCTCAACACCAAGGTCGGAGCCCTCAACAACCAGCGGAGCAAAACCCCTCAACACCAGTCAGAGCAACTGTAACCATCGGGACAGAAAACCAGTGAACCAAATCCGTATGTTGAAATCTTTGTTTCTTGGCCTAAGCCAATTCTTTGAAATATCATTTACGGCCAAAATCGGTAAAATCATAATTTCAGGTCTAAACCCAAATCACAGGCTCAAATAGTTACCACGTCAAAACGATATCAAAATCGAGTACAAAAACCAGGTCATTTCTCAAAACACACTTTCACTGAAATATTGGAAAACATATGTCCAGCATCATTTCTAAATTCCCGAAATTCATTGCACCCATACATAACAATATTTAAATCAAAGATAATTTATGCATGCATTATAATTTATAAACCAAAAGTCCACTCACAAACTTGTCCAAGCAAGCTCAATCCCGAATTGTACGCTCCCCTGAAGTTCTTGGAGCAGTATCGCATGTCCAAATTAATAATCGGGATTACCAGCTAATAATAAGAACCTTAAATATAAACCCCCTAAACCCTGGGAGGTCTACCTATGCTGGCCTAGAAAACGCAGCAACTTCAAATGCCCAAAACAACCCCTAAACGACGTCTGATCGACCCAAAACCTGCGCCAACAGGTCCGGAACGTCAAAAACTAGCTGTCACGCGCCACCGTGACCTCAGACTCGGCCCCACGCGCCGACAGAAGGTCTGAACGCGCACCCACGCGCCGCCACGCGTCCTCACGCGCCGGTCACGCACCTACTACAGTGCCCACGCGCCTGGACCGGTCCAACCCGGCCCAAGTCAGCCTGACCCGGTCCAACTCGGCCCAATCGGTTCACTAAACCTGACAGATTCACTCGACCCGACCCGACCGATCGGTTCACTCGACCCGACCGGTCACCGGTGACTCGCCGGAGAAGACGACCGGCTGCCGGCAACGCCGTCTGGTTTCCGCCGGAATCCCCCATTTCCAGCCGAAAGTTCAAGCTTTTATAACTTCCTCAAAACTCAACCATTTTTCACAAATTGTACGTCTAAATCTATCTACTCGAACCCAGAAATCCAAATATGACCTTAAAACATCAAACACGTACCTGTGCTAGCCGAAAAATCGATCGGAAGATCTGAAACTTTCTATACTCGGTTCGGCTTCCCCCGTGGTCCTCTCCTTCGATGGTTGGTACGGTTGTGTTCGTGGGAAAGAGTAGAATATGATTAGTGGATCAAAAATGGAAGTTAAAGCCTTGAATCAAAAGTTGACTTTGTGGGTTTTGGGTGTGTTTTTCGCACGGGTTCGATGGTTTTGGGAGAAAATGGGTGGTTCAGAGAGATGAGGAGGTGATGATGAATTGATGTGGATCAGATTAATCTGATTTGGGTTGTTAAAAATATATCCCCTCTATGGAAAATTACCAAATTGCCCTTACACGTCTAGACCCATAACTTTCGTACACGAACTCCGTTTCCCGCGTGCCGCCTGTCTACGAACTCGTGAGTTCGAGGCCTACGCAACGGTATCCAAAACACCACCAAAAATGTCTCGAAACAAAATTTGACTTTCACGCCCCTTAACAAGCAAGGGTAAAATCGTCATTTTACATAAATAATTTACGTAAATTCAATAATTAAAATTCCGGGTTGTTACAGATTCTGCCGAAGTTTTAGGCAGAAATCTCATATTATATTTGTAAGGATTAAAGGGTATTTTGGGAATTTTTCCTTAGGTTGTCAGACAGGATCAGGGTCCTTCTCGGGTTTCGAGGGGAAATCCGGGACGGGTCCTAACAACTCACAACTCCATTCTCATCCCTTCATTCCCCTCCAAATCCCACCATCCATCCTCATCATTCCTCTCCCCCAAATCCATAGCCTACCGATTTATATGGATGTCTCTCTTGGCTCATTCCCTTGCGGCGGCTAGTGGAGACTTATTTAGCATCTAGGGTTTATTTGGTTTTGTTAATGTTGTGGGTTTTATTTAAGTTCTGAGGTAAATTTGTTTTAGGCTATTTTTTTTTTTTACTTTGAGCTTGTTTGTTTTTTAGATTGGGTCTATTAGTGCTGTATTTTTTGACTTTTCTATGAAATGAATATTAACCCGTTTAACAAAAAAAAAAAAAACTCTCTTTTCTCTTTATATGTATTAATAGTTGTGAAAACTCTCTTTTCTCTTTATATGTATTAATAATATTCACAACATAATCTTCTTCTTTTTTGGGTCAAAATCTAAGGTGGTCTTCTAAAATGAGACTAATGTCAACGAAATTCGTAGAGATTTAAGCACCCAGCGAGCCTCCAATCTCATACCAGCTGTTTGGGCATTAGACGAGTCAAGCAGAGGCTGCGGTAACTCCATGGAGGTGAGTACGATTGGGAGAGTTAAAATTTGAATGAATTGGTGGAAGCGGAGAAAGGAGTGGAGGCGTCAACAATTTAATGGAGGTGGAAGCACTCCAGCTGATCATTAGGCTAACACCACAAAAGCAATCCATGACCTCTCTCTCACTCTCACTCTCTTGGAAACTCAAACTCATACCCAGACCACCAAATTCGTTGTGGGTTTCACTTTATTCTCAGACTCAGTGCACAAGAGCCTTTTCCCCAAAAAACCCAATTTCCGCTTCTTCAACAAACAGCAGGGCTGGGATTAGGGCTAAGCTCTCTGACTCTCAGCTCAAAGACAACTGGTTGGCCTCTCTCTCTTGCCCTTTCCCTCAAGCCACTGAAAACCTTCACGCCAACGCACATTCGGATTCCAGTTGGGTCATTGGGATCGACCCGGATCTTTCTGGTGCTTTGGCGCTCCTCAAAGGCGATGACTCTGCTTATTCTGCTCAGGTTAATACCCTGCTACAACTCTTTGATTTTTATTTGGAAAAGCAATTATTGGGTTTAATTGTAAAGATTGGATTTTTGCGTACCGAATAGAATTTCTTTCGTCCTTTAGTCTAAAATAGGTGCTGTTGCTGCTGTTTTGATTCTTCCAATGCTAGTACAGGTCATAATTGAATAGGAAACATTAAACATTTTAAAGTTCAATTCTTTTACACACTTAAGATTCCTCCATGAATTGGATAATCTTGTTATAATGGTATTCATTATCACTTACTAATTTTGTTTTCATCTTTTTTTGTGGGATGGGCAATACTCTCTCTCAACTTATGTCATCTTTTCTTTGTTTTTTCTTCCATTTTTTCAGGTGTATGATTCCCCGCATTTAAAATTACTAGTGGGTAAAAGAGTTCGAAGACGTTTAGATGCAAAATCGATTGTTCAGTTGCTTGGAAGTTTCGATGCTCCTCCTGGTACATTTCTGTTGCGAATGGTACTTACGTTTCAAATTGTTTTATATGGGTGGATTTGTCCGTAGGGATATTTTTTTTCTTATATGAGGGTTTGAGATTCTGCGGCTCTGAGCTTGTCCAACTTACTGGTTCATTTTCTTGGTTTATTTCATTGGCAAACCGTTGTAGCCTTAGAGGCTGCAATTCATGTTCCCGTCGTCCAAATTAAAGTACTAAATGGGATTCAAATCGTGCAATGCAAAACTAAAAATGTACTAAAATTCAGTGTTTCATATGAAATTTATGGTTTCCTGTTTCTTTCATTATTTCCTTTTTTCCTCAGTTCTTTTACATACTGAATTTTTGCTTTCATGTTTAAGGTACAACGGCTTATATAGAGCAATCAATCCCATTTCCACAAGATGGAAAGCAGGTTAGCATGATATTTCTTAGTTGAAGATTCTTTTGGACCTTTTTATTTGTAGCTGGCTCTCTTTTGTTTCTTATAAAATGTGCATATTTCCGGAATATATATTATCTCGAATAATAGCAAAATCCTGGAAAGAATCCAGTGACTATTCCAATTGCCCTGGTAGTTGCTCATAAAATGATAGACTAGTAGCTTTACTGTAGATTGTGATAATTTTGGTATAACTACTAATGGAACTGGTAAAACTCTTAAAACTTGATGCCAACTAGCTTTGGTCCTTAATCTTATGGCAAGAGATTACTGATGATCTAGTTATCTGTTAACAAGCCAATAATCATAGATGTTTAGCATGTGCTAATTTTTTCCTCAAAAAGATTAAGGTCCTGGATGCTATTTTCTGTGAACAAGGACATGGAGACACGCGCGCACACACACCACACACACACCACACACACACACATATAGGGGGCGGATCTGTGGTACATTTTTGACATACTTTTATAACCTTCAGATCTAAAGACTTTAAACGGTTCAGATTAAAGGTCGTTTATCTATTTCACTTAACAAATAGGTTTTTTTCCATCTCCTCACTTTTCTAAGTAACAAAATAAATCAATACTAAAATCACTCTCCCTATGATTTCGCTCTCCATTCAAAATCCTCTCTAGCACATAACTACACACACAAAAGAGAAAAGAACGAGCAAACAACTGCTCCTTCTCATCACCTTTATGAAGATTTCACATAGTGGTTTTGAGTATGATGTTTTGTTTTGGTTTAATTGATCTCTCTTCATCATTTGGAAAAACAAAACTGATCTGTTAAGGTTCAAGAATTTCTTTCAGAGTTTTCTCGTGAGTACTATGAATCTAAGCTTCTTTTTCGCTTCACTTTTCAGCATTTTTCAAAGATGCCTTTTTTAAGTAAGGAAATTTTCCCAAATCTAATTTTTAACTTCAATTAATTCTGCAACACAAATGATTATGGAAGTTGTTTGAAATTCTTAAATGTTCTAAAGAAGTTATGGATGCTTCTTTGTTGCAATTGGCTGTTAGACTGTGAATGAACTTGAATTCTTCATGATGCTTCCGGATACTGTATTTGAAGCAGTTGTTCGAATTCCTTATGATCTGTAACTGAAACAAGTTCTTGCTAATGCTGTTAATTGAATTTTGGGTTATTGTTTCTCATGTATAGGATTAATTGGCTCCAAAAAGATTAAGAAATCCCCAAAGTACGAGGAAAAAGAAATCAGAAGAAAAAGAAACTCAAGGATCTAGAGATTGAAAGCTAAAGGAAAAAACCAATGGATTAACATAAAAGACTGCAAGATAAAACGCTTCAAATTGGCGTTGCCTGATAGAAATGGAAAGGTGTGATTAAATTAAACCCTACATGAATGGAAATGAAAGTTATAAATCATAAAAAAAATACAATTATACTAAGAAAATTATGCCATTCTGTTGTATTCAGCGGGTGATAACAACCTTCTTTCGACCTTCCGTTCAGATCACACTGATATAACAGTGGAGAAACCCGGCATTCTACTAGAAGTAGTAGGAAAAGGCGCTTTCTTGGGCTTTAAAAGGAGATCGGCGTATCCCTGGTATTCAAAAGTGGAGTCATTCCTTCCCTTCTGGACGCCAGCCTTCTAGTCGAAAGGTGTTTACTGCCCCTACTTTCTGATTCCCTGAATTCCAATCACGGAACCTGTAACAAACAACAATAGGGTAAGGGTTTAAACCCAAAACGACTGGTGGTCATTTGTGAACAACCCTTGCTAACAGCACTTTGTCCGATCCTATTCTTATTTCCTGCAGTCACTAGGAATTTCATTAGACCTTGAATGCGCAATTGAAACCTTTAAAAAAACTAAAATGGAAAATCTGAGAGCAGAGGAGAGCAAAGTACTATCTTGCGGTTGCATGAAGGAGGAGGGAATGAGAGGAGAGAGTTATGAAAGGAAAGAGAAAAAGTAGGCAGAATGAGTTACTATAAAAGTGGGAGGTTTAACTTTCAGTTTTCATTTTATTTGTTAAGTTATTAGAGAAAGGTAAAAAAAAGTGGACTCACATTTAATCTAATCCTTTAAAAGTCATTAAATGGAAGGGTCATAAAATCATGTAGAACTAGGGTTCAAATTGTGGTGCCACCGATCCAAACTGATCCGTGTATACATATATATATAGAAACACACACACGCACACACACACAATAACTTGAGTCATACAAGATCATATAAAAACACCATACCAGTACCACAGTATCCCCACACAGATCCCAGCAGTACCACAGTATCCCCACGCATATCCCAGACATCATTGTTATAACCTGCAATGTCTTCACCTTTTGCGTTTAATTTCAAAAAATTTAGTATATAATTCACATTCAGGGATAGTGAAGGTTTTTAAACTCTTATTTCAGTAATGGTCACTTAAAATTCATGATTCTCTGATCAGTTCCTGCCTTTATTGCAATTTCTGCTTTGTTGACTATCCTAGATTTCTGAGGTAATTTACTGTTTGCTTACTGATTGTCAGCAAAGTAAATACGGGAAAATCAGAAAACTGTTCAAATCCTTTTGGTTCCTGCTTAGAGTATTTTTTTTTTTCCATGTTTTCCTGAATGAAGGGATGGTGGAGTGGAGGATTTGGGTACGGACTATGGATTGGAATCTTAGTTGCCTTGCGGTTTTCTGTTGTTCCAGTATCATCCCTTGCATGGAAGAACAAATTTGAACTCACTGGAAGCATGCGTACAAAGGTTTGTTGTTCCCAACTATATGTATCTTCACAGGCTATCTACAACAGTTTAATTCCAGAATCTCATAAATTCAGTTGAATAGAAACCAATGATTAAGTTTCAGAATGCATTTCGGAATTTTCTTAATAGATCAGATTAACTGCCACCCAATGATTAAGTGGTGTTTGTCCATGAATAACTTATTAACGGAATTGACTGGTGGTGGTTGGCCGAAGCTCCAGTAGGTAGCCACTCCCACTGCAATTTCTTTACGCATCTACGTTGGTTCATACATGGTCTATTCATTTATTCCACTGTACACATTTATTGTTATCTGGAACTTTTCTGTTTCATCTTATCGTTTGTCCCATAGGATGTACTTCGTCTGAAATGTTACCTACCGTTTATTGAACTAATAATGAAAAATCTAAATTGATGCTTTGGTTAACAGTTGGATAATCTTGTCGTAGTTGATATCATATAATTAATTTTTCACACAGTGTCCCTCAGAGAGAACTGTTCCCTTGGACATTTCATGTAGCATTTCTGACTACAATCAATTTCTCATTATAAGTTATGTATTATAAATTTTGACTTGATAGGATGATAGCCGGAGGGTTGCATCTGAATTATTTCCGCCACTGAGTTCTGAGTTGGAAAGGAAAAAAGATCATGGTATTACTTTCATCTTCTTACTTAAATATAATTATGTATTTTTTATTATTTAATGCCATTAATTGATAAATCCTCTGAACTTACAAATATAGATCGAACTTGCTCATACCTTTTGGATCACGTATTATGTTTATGTAAATTGTAAACAAAACAAACTGGAACCAATATTCTCGTCCTACCCCTTCTCCCGGGCCACCAAGGTTGGTCCTTCACCTGTGTCTCCTTGCAACAATCTTTGTCTTGTACTTTCTTTGTCTCTCTTAATTTTTCGTCCTCCCATTGAAAACCCTGAAAGAGGGTGGTTGCCAGTGAGAGGAGGGTGGCTGCTAGTGAGATGAGGGTGGTAGCCAATGAGAGGAGGCTGGCATGGAGCGGACCATCTTTATCTTGTACTTTCTTTGTCTCTTAATTTCTCGTCCTCCCTTTGGAAAACCTGAAAGAGGGTGGCTGCCAATGAGAGGAGGGTGGTAGCTAGTGAGAAGAGGGTGGTAGCCAGTGAGAGGAGGCTAGCATGGAGCGGACCATCTTTGTCTTGTACTTTCTTTGTCTCTCTTAATTTCTCGTCCTCCCTTCGGAAAACCCTGAAAGAGGGTGGTTGCCAGTGAGAGGAGGGTGGCTGCTAGTGAGAGGAGGGTGGTAGCCAGTGAGAGGAGGCTGGCATGGAGCAGACCATCTTTGTCTTGTACTTTCTTTGTCTCTCTTAATTTCTCGTCCTCCCTTTGGAAACCCTGAAAGAGGATGGTTGCCAGTGAGAGGAGGGTGGCTGCTAGTGAGAGGAGGGTGGTAGCTAGTGAGAGGAGGTTGGTAGCTAGTGAGAGGAGGGTGGCATGAGCGGACCATCTTTGTCTTGTACTTTCTTTGACTCTCTTAATTTCTCGTCCTCCCTTTGGAAACCCTGAAAGAGGGTGGTTGCCAATGAGAGGAGGGTGGCTGCTAGTGAGAGGAGGGTGGTAGCTAGTGAGAGGAGGGTGGCGTGAGCAGACCATCTTTGTCTTGTACTTTCTTTGTCTCTCTTAATTTCTCGTCCTTCCTTTGGAAACCCTGAAAGAGGGTGGTTGCCAGTGAGAGGTGTCTTGTACTTTCTTTGTCTCTCTTAATTTCTCGTCCTCCCTTTGGAAACCCTGAAAGAGGGTGGTTGCTAGTGAGAGGTGTCTTGTGCTTTCTTTGTCTCTCTTAATTTCTCGTCCTCCCTTTGGAAACCCTGAAAGAGGGTGGTTGTCAGTGAGAGGAGGGTGGCTGCTAGTGAGAGGAGGCTGACATGGAGCGGACATCAGTGAAGGTCCTCTCCCTCCAATCTTACTTATATACATATATATTTTCAGTTTTTTTTCTTTTAATTTTTTAATTTTTTTAATGTTATTTGGAAGAGAATCATACACATTGCATATTGACCACGTCTTTTACTGGAATCAAACCGAATACCACCCACTACACAATGGGAGAAATACTACTAGACCGTAGTACCAATAGCTTTCTTAACTGCAACACTTTAAAGTTAATGATACAATTTATTTGCACTTTGCATAGCAAGGATGTACGCTCATTTTCATTGTGGCATTGTCATCACATGATTTCTTTTTCTTTTTTTTTTTATATCTTTTTTGGCTCGTCCTCTGTTTCTTTTGCAAGGGTGTTTAACCTAATATAGCTTATGAATGTTTTTGGTGCTTTCAATCACAAGCCCCTTATTAGTTGTCATAAAACTGTTGTCGTTGATATAGCTGAGGGCCTTAACATATTTTCCTGACTTTTTCCTCGTACTTTAAGGGAGGGCCGAGGCACTACTCATTGCTGCATATGGAAAAGGGATCAATCTAAAGCCACATTTATCGTCCAATGGCAACCCAGAGACAGAGGTATTAGTGCCTTAACATTTGCAGATTGCCTCCTCCTAAGTTAACATCTTACTTCATCGGCATTGCTTATATTATGAAGAATGCCAAACATGTATTTATCATTAACCAAAGAGAGCAATGATCAATGCAGCGGCAGCTTGAAAGATTAGCTCTTCTTTAGTCTCCCTATTTGTTCCGGATTCAGAAAATTCGTGTGACCATTTATTAATCTTATGTTTCGGTGCAAAGAATATGTTAGGCTTAATGGTTGTCATCATTCTTGAACTATACCCTAATTTTATATTTCGTCTATGAACTTCAATGTTTGTCTGTCGTCCCTTAAATATGTTTCAAGATACATCAATTGTTCTTGTCAATTTTTTCCATGGTTCTGAAAAATTATCATGACATGAATTTTTGGTAGTTATGAGAGGAATTCTTGCTATTTGAAATGGAGATGATTCACGCCAAGTGCATCTTTGAGCGAAAAAGAGAGACATTGCCAATAACTTGGCCAAAGGCGGCTGTTGGAGTATATAAATTTTGGATCTTCCAATAGGTATCCTTGAATTCGTGTTGAGAAATTGAACACCATCTTCCCTTCCCATCAATGAGGGATGAGGGGAACTTGCAAGAGAACACTCCTGCAGCTGAAGTTAGTGTTGGTTCAAGATGAGTGTAGATAAAAATAAAAATAAAAATGAGTATTCTACCCTCCTTGTGTGCTATGGTATTCCGCATGTTAAGACTTTAGAGGCCTTTTATAGGCATCGGAGTCTTTTCTGCCTAATGCTATTAACTCGAAGAACGAACGAAATATTGAAAGCCTCACGGCAATGCTTCTCCTACTATGGGCTGGGGCTGGGGATGGGGCTGGGGTTGGGGTTGGGGTTGGGAGGTGGGAGAAAACTTAAAATTTGGGCGGCTTGGGGTTGCTGCTGATGAGCACAAAGCCACAAACAAGGGGGAGGGGGTCTCGTCTGTCTCTCCAATCTCTTCCAACTTAGTTGAGCTCTGGTAGAGATGGAGGACTATCTTCAAAAAAACTCATAACTAGGGTCACTTCCTTATAAGAACAAAAAGATCACACCAAACTAATAAACTCAAAACTTTGAATCTCTGCACAACCATCTTTGCAATTAGCAGATAACAAAATCCCAAAGTAGAAAAATATGTCAAACATTTATTTGTAATTTAATACCCACTTCTCCAAGAAATTATAATCAATCTATTCCTCTTACTTTAAAATCTATTTTCACATGATATTGGTACATTCAAAATTGGGAATCAAGCATGGTAGAGATTGCACAGGAAAACCAACTGACCCTATTGGCAGAATATATTTGCACAAGTTTGAAACGAAAACTTTATAGCATACAAGACACTGAAAATGCAAAATGCAAACCTCTCTCAGAAGTCAGGAGCGAATATAGATTGAGGATTATCCATTTTCTGGTCCAACATAAACAGAACACCGGAAGTACTCTTCCGCCTTGTGTCTGACTCTGAAGTCTGACCATTAAATGTCAATGTAGTAGTTACTCGTGCTGTTTTTTAAGGGTCGCCTCAAAGATGACTCCTTCGAGATTCCCAATGACGGATCGAGTCCCAACTAATTCATTTATCCGCATCCCGCACCGTGCAGCTTCACTGAGTACCAACGAGTCCATGCTGCACGCAGAGAAAGAGAAAAATGCAATTACATAAGAGAAAGGAGGAAATTATATCATCAATTAAAAAGGAACACTATGCACAAACAAATTCGAAGCACACTGAAAAATGAAGTCGTTATATCCAAGTAGTAATGAAACTTGTTGCATGATATGATTTTGAACCACGCCAAAGTTTGAATTCTAGGCGACTCTGTTAAGAGGAGTAACAGCTGTAAGATGGAATTGATGAAATGCTGAAGATCTGCGGCTTTCATTCTCACTTCAATGGGTACATCTCTACATAGATATATAGACATCGACAGAGACATATGGTAGCGATATGGATGCAGTAGGTACGTGGGAAGGTCAACATCAGAACGGCACTAAGCGAATCATGATAGAAGGGATTTTATATATGCCATTCCCAATCAATTGAATAACTGTAAATCTAGGTATACAGAATTCTTATGAATAATGAGATATCCTTTTCTCTTTAGTTTATAATATATGAGATGGGAAAAATGCTCGAGAATAGTAATTATTTGGATCAATGGTTTAGGCCAAATAGAAGAAACTGGCTAATTTTCATTTGGACTGTAATTGAAATTAATCCACAAACAGCAATAATCGGCAAATTGGCACAACGTTTGACTGCTGTATATGATGAGTAAAAAATTAAGTGACAAGAGACGAAAAAAGAACCCCCTGCCATCCTGAAAAGTTATGAAACAAAGATGTTCTTTAAGTGCGTGTGAAAAGACATGCATGGTTCTAAGGGTGATTGCTTCATGCTATGATCAAGAATCAAGACGATGTGAACAATCAGGATGAGCCGCAACTGACTTGGGAATCACCCGAACAGCAAACTAATAAATCAAAAGATTACAGCTCCTAGCAACAGGAAAGCACAATAATAGATGATCACTCAATCCACTGGCAATGAGATTCCTCTTGGGAAAGCTATCAATTGAAGATTTCCAGTCATGTTACATTTTTAGCACTATATTAACATTAAATTTCCAAAAAACAAAAATATATACTTGAGAATCTTTGGTTGTGAATTGTGGATGCATAAAATGGTCTTCACATTATTGTACTATTAAATAAACAATTATATAATCTACTCATTGGAATTACATTCAATAAACACGTTTCCTAAAAATGTAATGAAAATAGCAAAGTAATAAAAATTTGTTCCTTACGTCTTAGCTCGGGATACATAGGCTAGTACGAATTTGCATTGTCCTTCCCTTCTAGCTCGAAGAAGCTTTTCTACAGTGTCGAAAAGCAAAGAAATGCTTGACTGTTGAAAGCGTAAGCACTGTCAAGGGGTTTTTCATTTCTTTTCAAATATGCTGCAAGAGGGATTTAATGCTATGATGCATGCATGCCTACTAATTTCGTATGAAAGAACTATTATAATTTTGCATGTAGTTTGCTATATGTTACAATATGAACCATGAAATTCTACGTTAGACAATGTCAACCTTGTAATTTTGGATATGTCTCAACCTATGTGATGATGGTGGAAAGCAAGTCACATTACATGTGTGTAAAGGCCAAAAGTGAAAACAATGGCATTATTTATGAAAATGGAGACATATGTTCTTGAGCCTATAATTGAACTCTGAACAGAAAACAAAATCACAAATGAGTAAAAGATGAAAACAGAGGCTACAGAAACATGAGATTAAATGCATTAGTTTTGGTTGCTATCCTGTCAATTTACGGTGAAACTACAAAACATGGACTATAAACCAAAAATGTGCAACCAAATTCCAGAAACAGCCAAAAAATACTTCTTTAAAAGAAAGAAAAAAATCTCTGATAAAAAAGGACAGTTGTGGATATATATGTCAGCTCCAAGAAGCAGATCAAATCCATTTGAATGCCCTTGTAAAATGTGGCAGATCTGCTCCGAATTTCCCCATTCTAGTTTCTCTGCTACTAATCCTGCATATACATAATCGAAAGAATTATCAACCAAGTATACTACACATCATCTATTTTGAGATTTCTCTTACCAGAACAACATTTAGAATTCTCAGTACATGCGTGCAGCTCTAAATTCTTCTTCAGGATCTGAGAAAGAAAACATAAAACAGTCAAACAAGTAGAAGATTAAAGAAGAGACAGATGACTTAGTCTCCTAGCATTACATTTCAATTTTATGAACTTGCCTTGAGAACTTCCTCATTATGGTCTGTTAATACAACTTCGCTGCAAAATCTGCTGCAAAGTATTCCAGTAATACCTATAAATTAGGGAGGGGGGGGGGGGGGGTGGGGTGGGGTGGGGAGGGGGAGGGGAAAGCGACCTTAAATACGTAGTTGAATGTAGCACAGCTTCCTCCAAAAATAATTATAAAATACCGAGTTTTAAACACTTGATCATATGTAGTACTTGAAAGGTGGAACCCAAGACTAAACTCTCTCTAATTAATATTCTTTGGATGACGCAATGGTATCATTACATCACAAATATATTCAAATGTAAAATAGAACTGAAATTAAATAATCAGTCCAAAATCTTAAAAAACAAAACTATTCACATTTAATGTTCAGAATTCAGCCTGTTAATTTAGAAATTGATGCTAATATATAGGTAAACCTCTGCAAATGATGAAGAGAAAAAAATTAATAATGCAGTCAGATATGATTCAAATACTTTCAATATCATAAGACTTGGTAGCTCCCATACATATTTAGATATGTGTGTGTGTGACACTTAACCAGCCACATATTATGTCGAAAGGAGATATAACTAGTTAAATAAAATAAAAAGAAGCAAATATAAGTCCCTGCTTGAAAACCATTTGGTTTTTAGTTTTCAGTTGTTGTGCCTGACATATGGAGAAACGAGCGATGAAGAAGGGCGGTGGTAGGGAAGGGAATAATGAAGAAGAATGAATGAAAACAAAGTATATTCATTTTGGGTTTTCATTTTGGGTTCCTTTCCTTAAACATTTCCTCTACGTCTCTCACACCATCCTTCCTCCAGTCTTCATCTCTCTGTTTCCCCATATCCCAGCCACAAAAATGGAAACCCAAAACCTAACCACCAATTGGTTATCAAACTGGCCCTAAATTTTTTTCTAGATTCTCTCGAATTGCAATCCAGTATGACAAAATGAAGAATAACTGGTATTGGTGCTGATTACAAGCTAGAAAGAAAAAAACAACAAAATAACTAAAAAACAAAAAGATATAGACACTAGAAATAGAAAAGGACAAATAAAAAGGATATTTCTGATGTTTTAAAATGCATACAACAAGAAAACATATTTCTCATAATAGAGAAGCTCATTCTTTCACAACAGAAAAGAAGTATGAAACCAAGTAACTATTACAAAAAAGTGCAGCAATGAGGAAGAATTCTCCCTCAATATTTTGGGCTATTAACGAGAAATAAGGATGAATTGTCTCTCCTATCTACCAGCCTATTGTTCACCCTGTATTTTTAGAATTCTAAATATCATAAAGTTCCGTTTCCCTGAGTTAAGTTACTTAAAATACATTTGCAATCCAGAAGAACGAACAGAAACCAAATTTGTATACATCCATTATGCATACCACATATTTCCCAAACACCTGGAAGTTGAGGAACTTCAAAGTTATAAGGAATTTAGGCTAAATTAGTTAGGATGAGGAACTTTAAAGTTCCAAAGAATTTAGGCTAAATTAGTTGAATAAGGAACTTCAAAGTACCAAGGGATTTCAAATGAGCATAGCAACACAACTAGAAAAGGGATTTCCAACTAATATAGCCCTTGCATCTAAACATTTGAAATCCCTTGGTACTTTGAAGTTGCTCATTTTTAACTAATATAGCCTAAATTCCTTGTAACTTTGAAGTTCCTCATCCAAATATACCCTTAAGCAATATCACACCTGTATATTTTTCTTTGTTGATAATCAATACTTTCATCCCCTACTCATCTTAAGCATTTTAATGTTTGAGTAGAAGATTGTACTTACCGACCCCAGAGCCTAATTCCAAAACAGTGCATCCTTGCAGAAGCTCTGCATTCTTTGAAAGGTAATCATTCAACAGCATTGCCCCAGGCCATACCAGCTGACCCGTCAGATCAAAATCAGCTGTTTCAATAATAGTTAGAACTACAACCTGGAAGATGAACTAAACGAATAAATAAACAAAGGACTAGAGGAATTAACAGTAGTTTCAAATTAGTAACATGGGCATATTATTTGAACAAAATTTTAGTGTCATATAAAGCATGCATCCCTTTTCAAATTTCCACTTTAAAATTTCTGTAAACTAATATATAAAAACTTCAAATACTATATTCCACTGTATTAAGAAGTAAACAAGATCCACCATTCTTCAATTCGAGTCCGTCGGTCTATAATTAAAATAGGAAAGAATAAGGTTCAAATTGAAACCTTTCACAATTAAAATAGGAAAGTAAAAACATTTGAACAGGGATTTATATTCTTTCTTCTAAGAATGGAAATTGTATACAGACGAAACTCACTAGAAGCAGAGTGGAGGCATAGGAGCTCAATAACTTGAGACCCAAATGTGAAAGTGGTCAGCTGGTAACTGCAACATTGATTGACCATTGTGGACTAGATTAGTATATCTTCAAGTTTCGATGTTTTTATTATTGTATTACAATTCAAATTCATCAAAATTTGCATTGACAAGAAATGTAGAGAGACAAAAAAAAAACAAAAAAAACCCCAAAAAGAAATTGAGACTACTGTATATATTAATCTTACTTGTCATCGATGAAGAAAGATTCGTCCAAGCAAACTATGTCCTCTTCTTCTCCGTCTCCTTCCATCTTCAGCCTCGCCTCTACGTAAATCTTCTTTCCTCGTCTTCTGCTACGACTCTGCGCATAGGCGCCGCTTTTGTTTGCCTTAGATTCTTCTGTTGCGTTGTTGTGTGTCGCATACAAGGCTCGACGCTTTAGGAGGAAGGGTTTTGGTTCGCAGAAAAGCAGCTTCGTAGTGGTAGGAGTCCTTGCCTCCTTCTTGCCAAATTTAAAATAAAAGAAAATTTCTAAAATTATAAATTAGTATTATATCCATTTTTAATTAAATTTTACTTTATCGCGTTTGGTGGTCGGAATTGAATTGGATTGGAAACTCTCTAAATTTAGTGAATTAGACTGAATTTTACTTTATCGCCATATTTGGTGGGCGGAATTAAATTGGATTGGAAACTCTCTAAATTTAGTGAATTAGACTGAATTAGGCATAGAAAGAAGCTTATATTTTGTCTTCGTAATGGTAGCAATTGTTCATGAAGATTTGGATAATCTTGGTTTTGTCTTGGTCCAATTTGGGTCATGTTTATGTGTTGTCTTCTCTTTAATTGCATAGGGTAATTAGGTGGAGTACCAACTTGTTCGTCTACGCGCGTACGACATAGATCTGCAATATATCCACCACCTTATATGTTTTGATTCGTTTTATATGTGTAAGTTGGCAAAACCCATCCCACTTCCCATCCACCACCTTGCATGTGTATGATCCGTTCTAGACGTGCAAGTTGGCAGAACCTACACCGGGTACTAGTTGGTGTGATTTTTACAGTGTATAGTATTTATGATAGGATATGATAGGATAGTTTTCACTTGATGGTGATTTCGGCAGTACTTAACACATGAAATGTGCACAACTTTCAGTGTGTATGAGCAGTGATTTAGAATGAGCATTTACGACAGGTTTCGGTATTATCTATTACAGTAATTTGTGCAGTTTGCCGAGCTTTAGAACTTTACTTACTCATATTATCAACTTTCACACATTACTAGTGATTTTACTTATGTTATCTAGATTCTAACTATATATACATATATATATATATATATATATATATAATTTTTATGAACATTAAAAAGATTTAAGCTATTATGTATTAGTGTCTTCAAAACGGGGGATAATATAATTTGATAAATGAATTTCAGAAACCTTATTTTGTCCACTCAATGAGTATATCTCATAGTTTTCCTATTTTGTGCCTCCAGGTTATTGTAAAATGTGAGGTTGGCTCACATCACGTCAAGACATACATCGTTCTTTGTAGCTTCCTCGAGAGGTCCAAATCTAATAAGGACCTTCTCAGGTTCTCTACGAAAATTTGGGGTAGGTCCTTACAAAGGCTTTCCAACACAAAAGACACAAGCTTTGGTTAGTTGCCAATTGAAAGTCCCCAACCACGAAGTTCCTTTTCACACGGGAACTTGGGGGACTCATGTTCATACCATATATGACCTAAAATTGTAGCTACCAACTTTGAGGCGGCTGATAAAGTCGTGGAGAAGCTTCGACAATTTCCAACTGTGATGCCATACGTATCTCGACAGTTGGTCATGCCATTGACTAATTGAGCACCGCCAAATCATCACTCGCAGGACGCATGCCATGCCTTCCAAAATCCTCACTCGCGGGACCCATTCCACACCCTACCCATTTTAAGGTAAAGAGATTCACTAAAAGACTCACTTCCTTGCTTACCTATTTCTTCGCTCGCCTACTTCGCTTCTTAATGTGCCCATAGCTAGTAAACAGTAATTGGCCTTAAAATATATTTTTTGAAATGGCTTTTTACCTTAAATGCAGCATGAATTCGCATAGAAATTCCACTTTGCACCATATTCTCAAAATTCGCTCAACATGCACCCTAAAACTCTCGAGTTGCTCGACTCATCACCTTTTCTGTTAAATCCATTCATTTACCGTCAATTTTAAGGATAATTTTGAAATTTACCAAATGGATGGATTGGGGATGGGGATGGTAAATTCCAAAATTACCGTTAAAATTGACTGTAAATGGTTGGATTTAATAGAAAAGGTGTTAAGTCGAACAACTCGAGAATTTTAGGATGCATTTTGAACGAATTTTGAGAATAATATGCAAAGTAGAATTTCTATACGAGTTCAAAGTACATTTAAGGTAAAAAGGTTTTTGAAAATTGACATGTGTCACAATTTCACAATAAGAAATGACCACATGCTTTTGTGGAGAAACTTCTGTCCAGTGTATGTCACTATGTTGGATGAATCTCCAACGTGCGTCTTCTCTCCCAATTTGTTCCTGCTCACACTGACTCCAGTATATCACGGGCGCCTCCGTCAGAGCCAGAGGGAGATTCATGGATTGCCCGAGCCTCCATCCACCTTCAACCAACCCCTACGTGCTTTTGCTCAACCATCTTTCTATAATTCCTATTTCCCACTACTTTTTAGCCTTTCTCACCGTTTCCTCTGTCTTTCTCTACAATTTCCTAGAATTCCATTTCCTCCAAGACCTCCTTACGGGCTTCAGAGGCTCCCCAGTCGCCTTGACCTACAACTCCTCCTCCCATATCTACCACGGCGTCGTTTCCAAGTGCCGCATTCTCCATTCCAGGTCCCAATGCTAAAAATAACCAACTAATTTGTTTTCTTTTATTTGGGATTAAATCCCCTCGATTAATTGCATTTATTTATTTTTTTGGGTGAATGAATTGATTTTCAGGTATTTGGCAACGCCGTGGCTCTCAAGCCCTCATTTCCAGACTGTTTTCCTCAATTTCTTTGGGCGACCTCCTGCTTTCAGCTACCGAAGGTACGTTTGGATGGATTGGTCCTTAATTTGTAATTCTACCATCTGGGTCAGTAGATAATGGGAAGTGTATTGTTTGTTTTGTATTAAAATGCAGAATATTTTCCATTAAGTTTGAGCCTAGTTGCTGCAAATGTGGAATATTTTTTTGAGGGTACCACTGAAAACCCAATGCTAATGTGGCTGCTACTACTTCAATTCTTCATATGGGGATTGAAAATAGTCAATTGATTGTCAATTTTCTTTTCATGGTTGCCTTGCCACTTTAATTAGTTAGCTGGACTTGTCTCTTGCTTCAAATCTGTAGCTTCCTCAGCGCTTTGTGGATTCAATTCACTTTGGCATCTTTTAGTTTGTTTGAGTGAAATTTTAGTCTTTGATTTTGTGTGAATTTGGAAGGGGTTTTGGTGCAAGGCAAAATGTAAGGTATCATTCGAATTGTTTTAGTCTGGTATAGAGATATGTCAAAACAGAAGTCTTTGATTCAGTATGTGTTTGGAAGGGGTTTGTACACGGTGGATTAAGAATGTCTTTTGAATGTATTTAATTGCTCTTCAGGTGTAGTCTTGTAGATATGTTTAAAAGAACTTATGTTATAACTCTATACACAACATCTCATCCTTTATATGTAGGCCTTATGTTCCAAAAAAAAAACTCTAGCACCGTTAAAGAGCAACAAGGCTTCTTGAAGAAGAATTTGATAATAGTCCTTGTACCTCTTTTAACATGTCTTGTTTCTCAATATTTTCTTCCACTGACATTGCAAAACTCAATTAAGAACTCCAAATAGGATGGCCTGCTATGTCTTACTGTGTATGCTTATATCATGGGCTCGAAGGTTTTTCATTACATGTGTGGTTTGAAATCCTGTGGTGTGGAAATAGGATTTTCTGGTCTGTTGAACAGATTAAGGTTTGGAAGGGCAAATAAGGGCTGCTTTGAAGCTAAAAGTTGGCAGCCAACTAGGAAAAAGCTGAATAAGGGCTTGTTAGAGCCGTTTCTATGACTTAGTTGGGAGCTAATGGTTGTGGTCAAGTCTTAGAGTTGTAGACTTTTAGTTGGGAAACAAAAGGGGTGAATGATGGGAACTGTAAAATGTTGCGAAAAGAAACTTTTACGGCTGTCCAGTGACTGTAAAGTAGCTCCCACATGAATAAGATGGAATAAGGTGAGAGAGATAGAGAGAGAGGAGGTAATCTTATATTTCTTAAAGCTCCATTATTGAAAAATTAATTTTTTTTAGACAATTCAGTATAATTGTAGTTTTCCTGGGCCAACTCATTCTAGTTGGATAGGATTGCTAATCAGGTTACTAGCTAGTAAGCACATAAGTGACCCACCTACACCCGAGTGGACTCCTAAGACTCAAAGAAGAAACGAGACTCAACATAATTGACTTTATAGTTAATTTTTTGCGCAGTATTTGTGAAAAACTGCAGGTAAAAAACTCATAAACTAATTCTCAATTGAAAAACTATTTTTAATCATGGACTACTAGTAACATGAACTTACCTAGGTTCCTAAACTTGGAATTGATGGCGGAGCATAGATGGCAAGCAGTTATAAAGCACATATTACATTCCCTATTTCAAATCTGTTTCAACCATAAAGCACTTGTCTTATATCTATGTCATATGGACACCATTTAGAAATGAAAAAGAATATAGCAGCTGAATCTTTCCTGGTTGTTTAACTGTCTGGTAATCTCAACAGATTCCATGAGAACTCATAACTCACTGTAGAAAACTCAGCCTAAACTAATAGTTTAAACAGAACATTAGCATTGTGTCTTTGGAATGCTGTTGTATTTTTGGCTCATCAAAATACCAAGAATTTAATCCGTATTGGATGAGGAGAAATTGGTGTGCACATGTTTTCTAGTAGAACTAGGAAATCTGGTTTTTCCTTGTGTATCAATGTAGGATTAGGAAAAGTAATCCATAGCTCTCTAGGATTAGGAAATAAGTTATCTTTCCGTATTCTAAGAGGCATAGGAATTCTAATATGCTAAGGAATGTAACCTAAGACCTATACACTATGAATAGGCCTCTTATGATTTCTTATTTACAACAATAAAGAGAAAAATAGTAGAGACACACAAGGTAGACAGCCAAGAGTGATGAGATCTAGAGCAAGGTTTTGGGGATTAGCATAGGGTTTTCAATTTGTTTTTGTAAACTTTGTTATCTCCATAGTGCTAGCGATTCTCTCAAGAGAGATCACACAAGGATGTAGGAAAAATTAGCCGAACTTCGCTAAATTCTTTGTGTTTGTGTGTGGTGTGTTTACTTCATCTATTATTCTGCATATTCGCTTATCATCATCCTAATTGTTTGCATAACAACGGATTCTATTGAAAAACAAGATCAACTAGGGGTTAATATTTCAACAAATGCATCCGTTTACTTTCTGTAAGGTGGTTTTACTCTTGTTTGACACTTAAAGATAAATATAAGTTCAATATATTGCTTTTTATGGTCATTAGTATACATAAGATGTGCCTATTTGGCGAGTAATCAGTTGGTGTGTTAGGCTTAATCTACTCGAAGAAATGACATTGGTAATTGAGTACTAAGATGCCAACTGATTCAGCTCCCCAATTACTTGTCTCATCTCTGACCATTAACTAGGATCCTTGCTACTTTTCATTTTATTAGAATCTATGAATCCCTTAATTCCATGATCTGGCTTGATAAAATAGGTTTCTACAATTTTCTCTTTGATAAATTTATTTTTCAAAGCACGTTATACAACCGTCATTTATTTTTTTACTGTTGAATTTTGATTCTTGCTTTCATCTAACAGGATAATTATGTGTATTCCCTCGCAGAGAACTTTTTCATCTATCTGATGGCGGAACTATTGCTTTGGATTGGCTGACAACTTATGATGGTAACTATTGTTCGATTAATTGGAACTAATTACAATGCGTATATGATTGCTAATTTGCAAGTCGTCATAGTCAGTCAATAGTATTTCCATAAGTAAAGAGTATCGTCCCACAGAGACCGAATTATACTCCCAATTTACCAATTTAATTCTTTTATTTATTTAAATCAGAAAACCAATTTGATTTATTGTTGAAAACTTAAATAAAACGTTGAAACTATTTAAGCAATAAAATAGCACAGAAATCTGCACAAAGAAGAAGTTTATATGGAGATGGACACTAGGACTTCGGACTTCCCTCAATTAATCCTATTTAATTCCTATATGCATACTAAATTCTAGTTACCCTTCCCAAGTTGACAGTATTTCCCTCAATTTACTAATATTCCAGCTAAGGCAATACAAGTCGCGTTATTCTAATTTACCTAATCCGGCTAAGGCACTAGATCCACATAACAAAAACCATTAAGATCTATGACAAGCAGTGAATAAAGCTGCATAAACCATACGCATGACTCTCATCCTTGGCTATGTAATTTATGACATTCCTACAAGAAGCTATCTATCAAGTGTCTTCGCTAGGTCTCAGCGTAATTCTTCCAACAAATAATTGCCAGTTATTTGATAATATAAAACGCAGTAGAAGTTTCTCAATCATGGAAAGGAAATTGAAATTAATATAACAGAAATATTCAAATATTTATAGTCGGGTTATGCAGTCTTCCTACCAAAGAGATTTAGCTCATGGCGAACTCGAGAAACATGATGGTATTTGATGAATTGGTAATGGGCACAAACTCCAAGCTAATGGCAAGAATGGCTCCAAGCTTCCTCTCACTACTCTCTTGAAATTGTAAGATTTGTGTTGGGTTGGTGGATTACAAAGAGCCTAAGCCTCCTTTTTATAAGAGTATTTAATCCTGAAATAATGAGTTCACTTTTGAAATCCTAAAAGGAAAAGGCTTAGAAAACCTTTTAATAACACAAAATAAACCTTAATTAGTTTCCTCAAAGAATATGGATATTTGGTTTAATCAAAATTCCCATAAGAATATGGAAATTTGGACTTAATCCTTAACTCGAAAGGAAGCTGTTGGACATGAATTGTAAGAAAAAAAAGTGGGCGTGCAGCTGGACTTGGGTTGAAGCTTGTCCAATTGAGATTTTACGGCCCAGCTGAAATTAATGGCCTTAAGTGATTTTCGGTAAGAAGCCACCGAAACACCGAAGAACCTTAAGCAAACAGCTCCCAGGTGTCCTTGCATATTTCGGCACGTGCTTATCGAACACGGAGATTCGGGCCTCAGCTTGGGCTGGTTTTTTGGCAGTAGGCTTGGGCTCGTTTCTTTGGGATGATTCGGTGGGTGCCCACCGAATGCCTGTAACTTCTTCATTCCTTCTTCGAATTGGTTTGTCCGTTTGCCTAAATCTTCGTAATTTTGTGCAGTATCAAATCCTACACCATTCTCACAAAACATATCATTTTCTCCTACTTATTCACAATATTAATTCTAAACCATAGGTACAAAGGGCATGAAAATATGTATGAAATGTAACTTATAAATATATATATATATATATATATATCCATATATTAGGGAATGCGTAGTAAATGACAGTTGTGATCAATTTATTTTTATGTTTCTGAGATAGCATAAAACTACAGGTGTATATTACATTTGGTTGCCAGCTTTTTAATTGTTTTATCTGTTGTTGACTGTATAATCTTGTTGTATGTTAGTTTTCCTTTGGTTCTTATAATGTATTCTCCTATCATTTATTTAATTTTAGCACCCATATTGCATATGTTGATATGGTGTAGGCTGGTATTTGTAGTGCTTCTAGGTTGTACATATAGTATTGATGCTCAGATATTAACTGGAAATAATTTCTCAGTGATAATTATCTGATACAATTGTATGATAAATTGATTCATTACTTGGTTTCTTCTATTTAATTTGTTCTAAGGTCATACTTTGGATTATACATGTTGATGATACCATTTATTCCGTAGTCTGAGCTTTTATTGGTTGAACCGTGTGATATAAACAAAAATGTCTACAGACATTATGGTAAATTAATTCCTTTCCAGGTCGTCAAAATTTCAAAATTTGGAAACTTAAATATTTCCCATACTGTCAACTTGGGAAGGGTAACTAGAATTTAGTATGCATATAGGAATTAAATAGGATTAATTGAGGGAAGTCCGAAGTCCTAGTGTCCATCTCCATATAAACTTCTTCTTTGTGCAGATTTCTGTGCTATTTTATTGCTTAAATAGTTTCAAGTTGAAACAAATTCCCTGTGGTATACTATCATCAGAAACAAATATGGGCTGCGTGCAAATGGTTGGAATTCCAATATTGTCATTTGGGCATTAACTTGTTTGTGCAGGCATTAACTCGTTTTCTTCTTGCTTTCAATTTGTGGTGGGAAAAGGGGAAGTGGGGAGGTTTTGGGAAGAGAGGTGGGTGGTGGAAAAGGCCTTATACCTATTTTTTCTTCCTATACTATACAAACTATCACCTTGTCACAATTTCCCATACAGTGTGTGTTACTTTTCCTTTGATTTGGGATTTTGGGTTTCATAGAAATTTGAATGACTAGGAAGTGGGGGAGCTCATATCCTTATCATCTCGGTTAGAGGGTGCAAGTGATGGTCTCATCAAGGATGGATAGGCGGAGGTGGATGTGGGAGCCATCAGGACCATATCTTGCAAATCTTGCTCGAGACATTGTGGACAACCCTTCTCTTTCTCCTTTTATCCCTTCAATGCAATTTGGAGTAATCAAGTACCCAGAAAGTTTTGGTTGTTAGCTTGGACTAATGTTCTTGGGATGGTCAACACTTGTGATATGGTTCAGAGGAGAAGAGCTTCTCTTTATCTTCTTCCTCATTGGTTTATGATGTGTAAAGATGGAGCAGAGAGTGTGTACCATTTGTTACTTCAGTCTCCAATTTCCCTATCCCTCTGTTAAATCTGTTCATGGAGGCCAGTCTGTGCTGTATTTTTCCAGCTGAGTGTCGCTTTATTTTGGGAGAGGCTTAACATTTTTGGTTGGAGGAAGAAGGGTGTGGTTCTGGGAAAAGGAATAGAAGGTTATTTGACCATGGGAGGGTGAGGAGATGCAATATTTGTGGAAGAGGGAATAGCATGGCGCTAATTTTCATTATTTTCATTGAAAAGGAAATTCTTTAGTGCTGACTATCTATATTCTCATACATTTTTGGTGATATATGTTTTTTAAAAAAAAAATAGATTAAACTTCAAAAATGAGAAAAAAACTGTTGTAAGCATGATTTCAGTTTTCCGTGATTATAATTGACTTATTTTTTGTCCTTCATGCATGAAAAGTAATTAGTTGTAGGCTAATTTTCAGCTGCTATTCATATTGTCGTATTAGCTTGCTGGACGTACATATTTATTTGTTTCTATTGATGTAAACAGAATGACACAGAAAAGTAAACCCAGAAAAATAGATTTAAATAGAAATGCCTCCTTGCTGCTGTAAATACGAGTCACTACAATTACCACAGGAGCCAATATTTTTAAGGGAAATAGAAGCAAACCTTTAGGATTGTTTAGAAAGTAGTGAATTCTCATTTTTAATATTGTTTGAAGTTTAATTTTAAGATCAATGTGTGTAGTCCCTCAGACACACCTTTTAAACTCCCCATACTGCTGAATAACTAGTCCCCAGACAGCAGTAAAATCAACTACTCCCCAGACATCGGTAATAACAACTAGTCCCTAGACAGCATTAATAACTACTCGACAGACTGACCCTTCAAACTCCCATAGAACAATAACAAGTGGACAGATTTCCCATAAATCATTAATAACAATCAGCCACACCATTTGACCTTGCCAAACGTAATTACTACTTAGGTTCTGAAGTAGACTTGAGCGTTGAAAATGATCTATCTACTGCATCTCATACTTATGCACATTGATATCTTGTCTGAAGTTTGTAACACTTTCGTTATGGTAATAGTTATTGTAGATCCTCTTTTTTCTGATCCCTATTTGTATACACTGCAGTTCTAGGAGGTGTTTTTAGCACAACCAATGCCATTCCGAAAGATGACACAACTCCTATAATGGTGGTGATTCCTGGATTAACCAGCGATTCTACATCTGCTGTATGGTTCATCTTTATTTATTTTCTCTCATATTTGCTACTTAGTATTATCATTCTTTTGATACTTGAATCCAAACCCCCAACGTGGACTTGGATTCTAAACTGCAGTCTGCGTCAAACCCTACAGTATTTGGAAGGCATGAAACTTTGGCTAATAGAATTGAACCCCAGACGTTGGCTAATTTGTACCTTGAGGAATTGAACCCCAGAGCCTAGAAAGGGAGGAAACCACCAACTTAACCTTTGTTGCTTCTCATCATTGTTTTTGTGTTTTCAAATGCTTCAAGTTGTAATTTTGGTGACCCCGGGAATCAAATCTATGTAGCAAATTAGTTGGTTCAATTGCAGTGATAAATACTCGAGAATAGGAGGTGGGGGAATGGCTTTCGGTTTTGGTTGTGAGGTAGGAAGGTGTAAGTTGGCCTCTAATATTTTTGGGGGAAATCCAAGAGCATCAGCCTTTGTAATACTATGTTGCACAAGAGATTAGAGAAATGGAGGAAACCTTTATTGTCAACAGAAAAAGAAAAATTGGGGTTACTGAATTTAATCCATCGGTGTTGATTAGTAGCCTAACAATCTACTTCTTATCGCTTTTTAAGATTCCTTGCAACAAGATTGGATGGTTTAATGAGGATATTGGTAAAATGGGATGTGGTGACTTGAGCCAAGAAGAAAGGATGGAATGAAGCTTTGCTTGGAAAGTGGCTGTGGGGATTCTAGACAAAGTCAAATTCTCTTTGTATGCTGTAATCGGAGCCTTGCTTGGAAAATGGCTTGCAGCGTGGCAGCAAGATTGGAGGGGTTAATGAATATGTTTTTGTGGGAAGCGGTGGCAGAAGGAAAGAAGGAACATTTGGTAAAGTGGGCTGTGGTAAATCGAGCCAAGGAGAATGGGAGTGAAGTTTGGAACCCTTGCTTGGAAAGTTACAGTGGAGATTTTAAACAGTTTATTTGGTATGCTTTAATCCGTAAAAAGTATGTGTTGCATGAGAATGGATGGGATCGAAAGAGTGTCATTAGAGGCTCTAGTTGATGTACAAAAACATATATTCTAGATGAAGATACTTATCACAATCCCACTGCCACTTTAATTTGCTAATATTGCAGTTCAATCGATCCATGGAAAAAAGTGGTGAACCTCAGCCATTAGAATCGTAAACTCTAGATCACTATACTAGTGCACCAGTTGCATTGTTGGATCATAAGAAGAAGCACCGTATGTTGACCTAGAGTTTACCTTTCTAATCCACAAAACCTATTTCGTTGAACAAAATTATTATAAAGGCTTACACTCGTGATAGTCTTCTTTAGACTCATTGCATTATAAGCTTTTTTCATGTATAAGATGCTTTGCCTTCATACATGATGATTGGCTGATGTTACTTGGTCTTGTTGCTGCAGTATATAAAGCATCTTGCTTTCACTACAGCGAGAAAGGGATGGAATGTCGTTGTTAGCAATCACAGAGGATTGGGTGGTGTTTCAGTTACTGTAAGACGCTCTTCCAATAAAACCATTATGAGCTTCTTTTTGAGTCCTTATAGCGGATAGACTTCCATATGGTTACATTGCCTTCCATAGTGGTTTGGGTGAGTTTGATTCATATATAAAGGAATCAGGCTGGCTGAGTTTGATTCTTATAGCGTTAATGCTGGTGTGAGTTTAGTAGTTGTGGCCCACTATTTTATAGGAATAAAAAACATGAGACTGATACATGGCTCTCAACAATCGAACTCACCATTATTGGATTTAAATTATTCTGTGTACTGTAAAATAGGAATCAAACTCAGCATTCCGGCATACTTTGGGATACCCTTAGTACTTTTTTTGTGAGTCCTTGACTTCGGATAACATTTGACTGTGATGTCATTAACTTTGTATAAAGTGGATGGGCCCTGTATTGGTATTCACCACGAATATAGAGTAAGGGATTATATCAAGTTTTCAAGAGTAAGTTAAGTTGAAGTGAGTACTGTAGGATGCCACTATAATTCACACCATTTTAGATTGTTGAGCGAGCATAGGCTAAGAATATGATTTTTAGTTTTTCGAAAGAAACAGTGATAATGGAACATAGAGTACTAGGAAAAGTTGGACATTGTTTGCATCTGTGCTTATAAAACAAAGTAAAAAGTAAAATTTCATCAATATTATTTGGTAATACTTGCCCATGATGATGCATCTATGTTTAAATTTTTGAGAGGGTTATATTTATAGGAACTAGGTCATGTTCTTTGGATTACTGGTTTCACCTATGTTTCTGACCTTGTGGATCTCCTTGTTTTGCCATGTGTTTTGAGCAATAAGAGCTCGCATAGCTTCTCCAGTCTCCATCTTATCTAGCCTATCTTTAGTACATTTGTAAGTTTTATGGATAAATGTTATCAAATTCTTATTAATTGATGTCTGATATCTTGTTCTGTACTTCACAATTTTCTTGGCTTATATTATATACTTATTTTTTTTTTCTTGAGCTCTAAATTTAATAAAACCACTATTTCAAGTTCTCTTCTAATGTAAGTGTTTTGAAAAATCTTAGTGGTGGAATGGGCAAGATTGTGTCAGTAGTATTTTGTTTTAACTTTTTAGGGCCGAATTTTTGTAGGCTGCATTGCTTCTCCCTTGCATAATATTCTGGCCATTGTCAATTTCTCTTTGAAAAATCAATTTTTTCATTTTGTTAATAAATTGAATTGGTAATCCCAGTTTGTTTACTTGTTAATATTTCAGTCTGATTGCTTTTATAATGCGGGATGGACAGCGGATGTGCGGACAGTTGTTAATAGCCTCCATCATGAATACCCCAAGGTTCCGTTGTTTCTTGTTGGATTGAGTATAGGTGCCAACATTTTGGTATGTTATGTTTTTTGGCTATAACATTTTGGTATTTTTTTTGTGTGATAATATTGTCATTTCTGAGATCAAATAGAATCTTGTAGTATGTTTGACATGGCTTACTAGTCAATTTCCTTATCCCTGTATATTCTCATTTTGTGTTGATTATGAAATTCATATCTGCATTTCACCAAGGAATGTCAATTGCCTTTCAGGTTAAATTTGTCAAAAACATTCCAAAGTGATCTTAATTTCCAGCATCCTCCTTTTTATAAATAGCTTCATCATAACATTCAAGTTTCTTTAATTCTTCAGGTCAAGTATCTTGGAGAGGATGGTGACAATGTTCCTGTTGCTGGGGCTGTAGCTATCTGTTCTCCTTGGGACCTTTTGGTTAGTGCTTGAACTTGATGGCTATGTGAACGGCAGTGTTTCTGTTTGTGATTAAATGCATTTGAAACATGTGTGGACAACTTTTGGAATATGGTTTTCCCCTGTTCTGTGTAGTCTGTAAAGTTTCATTATTCTTTATTTTTTCTTTTCTACTCCACTCATGCTAGGTTATCAATGGTGATGAATGAAAGGGCAAGAAGAAAATAATAGGGGGTTAAGAGTATGGATTATGGAATTAGAGTTTGGTCTGGGCTTCCAGACTCAGTGACTTCTGATCATTTGTTTTTTCGGTCTCAAAATTGGTTGATTAGAATTTAGACCTTTTAATGTTTGTTTTTTAGAGCCAAGTAGTAGTACTTTTCACAAGGCCCATGTTACCATGAATTCCAGCTCATTGTATATTATAATAGTAAGGTGTATATGCATATGTTTGGTTCAGAGCCACGTACAGTACATTGCACTGAGGCCCATGCATATCAAACTGCAGTATGATATACATTGCAAATAGTAAGGCAACATGCATTTGTTAGTAAGGAAAGAAGGGATTTAATAGACGTTTAAGATTATGGATTTGTGATAGTATGGCATGAAGCGTGGGTTTGGATTATATTTTAAGAGGGGATGATCCTTACGACCAAAAATTATAACTGGGATATAATCAATGTGCTGGCAGGGCTGAATAGCATGACCTGTGTTTGGTCATGTGGCATAGCGTGACATATAATGGGTTGGCTGAAGACTGATTATAACAGTTATTAAGATAGCAAAGGGCCTTTGGTCGCTAAAGGATAGGGAAACTAGCCATTTGTCTGCAAGTTACCAATATTGTGTATATAAAATATTTTTCTGTATTTGATACTATTTTTGAAAAGAAAAAAATGTTGTTTGCTTCATTTCACATTCATCATTGAATTTCAATCGATCACTTTTTTTCAGTAAGTAGTTTTTTACTGATTGAAGATACATATCCTCTTTGTTTTCGTTATGCAGATTGGTGACAGATTTATAAGCCGCAGGCTGTTGCAAAAGTTTTATGACAGAGCTCTAACAATTGGCCTTCAAGGCTATGCACAATTGTATGTCTGTGCTCCCATTATTTTATTTTTTATTTTTTATCTTTTATTATTGTTTTGTATTTTGTTATTATGGAGGGCCTAAGAGACCCTACACAACTTTATTTAGGATGCCTGACCCACAAAGTTAGGCATAAAAGAAAAATAATGAAAAACCTGAATATAATTGGATGTTGAGAATTAAATTGAGGCTGCAGAAGCAAAGGTAGGTAGCCACACAGTTTTTTCACAGTTGACCTGGTTGAGCCTGCAAGTGTATCTTCTGTGCAGCAGTGCGCCTTTATAAGTGTGTAGAGTAGTAAATAGCTCATAAGACATCATGCAATTTCCTACGGTATGTGTTGCTCCACATGCATGCACCACATCCATTCATTTCGTGAAATATTTAAAGGGTAGGATTTGTTTAAACAATAGTTTGTACTCTCTGTTTGTTTGAATATTTATTATGAATCATAAATGCTGAATGCAGACACCAGCCTCACTATTCTCGCCTCGCTAATTGGGAAGGCATAGAAAAGGTTGGTGTTTTTCACCTATAAGATTTTTAGGTGATTGTCAACATCATTGTTAGGGCAGCAAATATTTGTACACCAACTAAAAGCAAGCTTAACATAATTAATATTTTTTGGCAACAAGTTATTTTTCTTCTCTTAGAATCAATTTTCTCTCTCTACTGCCTTCTACTAATGCTTGTTCTGTTCTCATTTGCTCTTAAACAGTCACGCTCTATCCGAGATTTTGATCACCATGCTACCTGCGTTGTTGGGAAATTTGAGGTATTAATAACCGTGATTTCAATAATTCGTCTCAGTTGACCTTTTTAGAATTATTGCATTAAGCTTTTTTTCTTTTTTAGACTGTGGACACATATTACAGGCGCTGTACGAGTGCTAGTTATGTGGGAAATGTATCAGTGCCCCTACTCTGTATCAGTGCTTTAGATGATCCAGTGTGCACCAGGGAAGCCATTCCTTGGGATGAATGCAGGTGAACCTCCTGAAGTATTTTTAATTTCATCAATCGCTCTCTTCTTTGACATTATTTTAAAACATGTTTGGTACTGTTTTCAATAGGGCAAACGCAAATATTGTATTGGCTACCACAAAGCATGGTGGACACTTGGCTTTCTTTGAAGGATTAACTGCTGCTGGCATCTGGTACTTATACTTGTTATTAGGATACGCTTCTCTTATCTTTGCATGGGTCACCACTTTGGAGTAAAAATTAATATGTTTCTATGTGACTAGGCTTAGTAGCTTCCTGTTTAAAAATAGTGTATTTATTGTTTATTTCATATTGCTTTATCTTTTAAAGCTAGGCCGACATTTGTTCTCTTTCTGCTTGGATATTAGGCAAAATTCCTGCGGCTAGCTAAAAAATACACCACCTACCAGTTTTGTTCTCCTTACCCAAAAGTGATTAACTTCTTGAATCCAAACTTGTCTTGGTATTTTGACGAGCCAAAAAATACAACACCTACCATAATGAGAATATTGTTCGGAATGTGAAGAAATTTGACATTGGCACTTAAGCCATTAATTTTAAACTTGACATATATGTTCTGATATGGCCATTGGAGATGCTCTTATGTAGTCACATCATAATTTCCATCTTACATGGGTGATTCATTTCTTCCTTTGCAGGTGGGTAAGGGCTATTGATGAATTTCTTAAAGTTCTACACTCTAGCCAATGTATGCATGTACAGAAGGTATCATTTTCATTTCTTTTATTGTATGAGTGTTTAATTAAGTAATTAGGGGTCATTTGAAAACCATTTTGTTTTGGATTTTTGTTTAGTTTTTGTGCTTTAGATATAAGGGGAAGTATATAGAGGAAGGATGAAGAAGAGTGGTGGTATGGAGGAGAAGAAATAAAGAATGAATAGAACCAAAATCTTGAAAATGAAAAACATCTTAAAATAAGGCCTGCTTAATAATCATTTGGTTTTCATCTTTTGTGTTCAAGTAGGAGGAAAGTATATAAGAGAAATGATAGATGAGGAGCAGTAGTGCTAGTGAGGGGAAGAGGTAAAGGAGGATGATGAATACAAATTCTTGGTAGAGGAAATAACTTAACTTGGTTTTTTGGTTTCTAGCTTATTTTTTGTGTACATTTCCTTGTATATGTCTTCTACATCTCTCTCACCTCATTACTCTAGTCTTCTTCCTCCGTTATTACTCCATATACTAAATGCACAAAAGTGAAAACAAAAACCAAAAACCAAAAACCAAAAGCCAAATGGTTGTCAAATGGCCCATAGGTTTTGGTTTTTGGTTTTCAGTTTTCATTTTGTATATATTTTCTATACATTTCTAATATATCTCTTCCACCATCCTTAACCACTTCAAATGGATATGGATATCAAACGAGCCCTTAGTTTGTGATTTTTTGAAATACATTATACACTTTGGGTATCGACCTCCCACATAACGGGCCCTTAGGTTGTGGTTTTAGTTTCTAATGCTGTCCAGAATTTTTTTTTTTAAATCTCTATAATTTGTGTTCTGATAATTATTTGTTAAGATGCTTCAGAATACAGGGCATTCCTGCAAGTCAATAATGCTCTCATTTTCATGTGTTTTTCAGATGGCAAGTTGTGGCCCACAGTTTTCGTCGGACCCTTCAATAGATCATCAAGGTCCGTACGTAAACATTGCAGAAGATGGAATGGTAGTAGCAGTGGGCAATGAACAGGTGAATGAAAGTAAGGTCGAAGATGTAGTTGAGCCACAGAATATTCATGAAAACGAAAGCAATGAAATGGTTTCAGTTGAAGAAGGTGAGAGGGTGATACAGCCAGAATCGTCCTCCTTGGCTGAAATCAAACAATCCTCTGAACAAGCTACTAGCGTGCGGGATGATTCCACTTCTCCTGTTAGAAGATGCTTACATCGGCTTTCCCGACAGAGTAGCTGGTCAGTGTGGTTGCTTGTTTATGTTGCCATTGTCACAAGCTGGCCATTGGTAGGTTCTGCGCTGCAAATTGTCTTGCAAAAGAAGCTCAGAAGTGTGTTGCCGGCTGCTTTGCTCCGAAGATAATCCAATCCCATGCCCGTGAAATTACTATTGTATGCTAAATCTATAGCTTCTCATATTTTTGGGTTTGGGTTGGGGTTGGGGTTGGGGGGATCGAATATTAATATGGCATCTGAATCAATAAACGGCTGGATTCTACTTGTACCAAACTAGTTTCACCCCGAGGAGTATTGGAGTATACACTACAGTAGTACAGGATACATGATTGTGTGAACTTGAAGACTTGAATGTTATTTAGCTAATTTATGCTAATATGGTGTAGGGTATAGCATGCATTTTATCCCTCAGATTCATTCTACTTGGCTGCTTTATTTCTAGATTCAATCAATCTAATTATCAGTTATATATAGCTATTAAGTTAAATTTATAGAGGGATAGGCTACTTAATACTACATTCTCGTGGTGTTCTTCGTGGGAAGTCTTGGATTGGGAGGTCTTGGGTTTGGTTTTTGTAAAAGGAGAAATCGATATTAAATGTGTATAATGTAAGCCTCCTATTTAATGTGTATAATGTAAGTCTCCTCTTCTATATCTAATGTGTCTGCTACTTAATAATGTATAGCAAATTACATGGGTATTTTTGTCTGAACAAGTTACATGTTAAAATTGATATATAATGTGTTGAAGGAATGGTTTTCCAATATAATGATATTACCTAATAATGTATAGCAAGTTACAAGGGTATTTTTTGTCTGAACAAGTAACATGTTAAAATTGATATATAATGTGTTGAAGGAATGGTTTTCCAATATAATGATATTGGGAAAGTTGGATTATTATATATACTGCAAACGACGCCTTTTTGATGTATTGAAATTGGAGTACATATATTATAAGAGTCGAATTCAAAACTACAACATCATATATGATCTAGTAACGTAAAAGTGTATTGGCCTGGCCTGCCTTTACAAGCAGTAGAAATGTGGTGTAGGTGGCATTGGACTAAAAATTCCAAAAGGGAGTGCCAGTGGTTGAAAATTGAAATGAAAATACGAATCGAGTAGGAGTTGCATGAGATTTTTAAGCACCTGGACCTGATCGCTCCCCCGAAATCTGTGGCGCGCGTTCGTAGTTACACAGGAACCCACTTCTCAGTTCTCTCCCGGCAGTCGCCCTTGGAGTTGGGAGGCGGAGGTGGAGACGGTGGCGCAGTTGACACCGTCGTCTTCGTGGTAGCGGGTAATTTTTCTTTACAGTTTTCTCCCTTCTATCATCTATGTCTGAGTCACTGACCAAACAATTACTTAACTAATTCAATTCAGAGCTGTTCATTTTAAAAAATTGAACTGGTTATTTGAAGTGCTTGCCGAAGATCCTGATATTGGAACAAGGTTTGAACTTTGAACTGTTGGGCAGCTGGGCTCTTGTGCCATAACATCATATTTTTATCTCAACATATAAGTTTCATCAATGGTCTATTTTACTGACCTTGAGTATTGTTCTAAGTTCTAATTTTTGTTTGCAGTGCAGGGATGCTAGGGAAATCATTAGCTTCTCCACTTGTAACCCATGATTGTGCTACACGCTTTTGCTTTTCAACTGTGAGTAGAGTTTCAAGGAAACGTTGAAAATGTTAGATTGCGATGAATTTGGTTTTTATAACTCCATCAATTATTGATGCCATATGTTGCAATCAGCTTGGAAACTTGAATGATTTTGTACTTGGGAGTTACTTCCACTTCTCATGGCTAGTTGTTCGTTCCCCTCTTCTCTTCCCCACCTGTCTGTTAGATTGGCATAGCTAGCTTTTGCGCCCCTTCTTCCTTTCCAGTGGGTTGAAATCTTAATTTCCATCGGAACTTGAATCATTTTGTTGAGTTATCTATTGTATGCTCTGTTTGTGGATTTAGAAGTTTAAAGTACCTTGTACATGTAAAAAAGAAAAAACCTTTCATGTATGATTTTTGTTTGATTTTGCCCATGGAAGGTTAACTGGCTGTGATGCTTAAGGTGAAGTCATCATTTTAGTTTATCATCTCATTGGGTCAACAAGTATACCATGTGCGAAGAGGCAGCTGATCATCCCTTCCTTCACTGTCTTATTTTTTAGCATTTAGATTGTGGTATTTGTTTTGTGATCCAAGGATGAGTTGCTGGCGAAGACCTTTCTCATCTATTACGTCTTTAACAAAGAGTGTGAGAGGCAAGATTTGAACCAGCTCGGGCTTAGACCTTGGAAATGTTTGACTCTAGTAGATGCTCGTCCTTAGCTTTCTTTTATGGTGCTAACATCTTTCCATTGATCTTTATTTACTGACAAACATTTTACTTTTGTTGGAATGAAAAAGGCCAGCATTTTGTGGAATTTTAGTGGGTTTTGTAGTTACTATTAGGTGGGAAAAGACTGGTAGGGTTTTTTAGACTCGTGGGCTTCTTTGGGGATACAGTTGATTTTGGACAGATGGGTTCAATACCTAGGGAATTTAAAGATATTCTATTCTTTTTTCTTAATGTCGCTTTCGGTGGTGCTTTATCTTAAGTTGGTTGGGGAATCTCAATGGTTCATTGTTGTTAGACGCATCGCTTTTGGTCATGGAGAATTTGATTTTAAATTTAGTGATTGCTTGTTATGTTGTACTGTAGTTTTGTTTTGAATAAAAGCATGCTGATTTGTACAAAAAACAGAAGTGGATGTGAAGTTTTCTTTGTCCAGAGTCTAGCTTAGCATTGAGGGGATCATTAGCGTTGTTTTTAAGTTTGGGGTAGCTATTACTTGAAAACTTGGTCATTCTTTGGGCATATCCTAATAGAGCTGGAGATCAAGTGTTTTCCATTTATCGGGGGGGGGATTCAAGGAAAAAAAACACACTATTTGAGAATACTTTTCCCCCAATGTTTTGGCCTTCTACGTGTGGTTTTGAAAGCTTGATCCCTCAATTTCAATCCTTATCACTATTCAGTGTACATTTCTTCAGCTGATTGGTATGGAATTCCATGATAATAAAGAGAACTATTGGTGGAGATTTGATATGGAATCTGAACTACCGCTTTGTTGTCTGATACTTGTATGATAGATTTGTTCTTACCTATTTGCTGGTGGATATAAGTTGACCTTGTTATTGTTTGTATTCAATTATTCAAATTTTAGCATGCAATGGTTGAAATATATCCGTTTTTCTTTTAAAGTCGGAGAATGTTTGACAACATATTCTGATAAATTTTTCTTGCAGCCTGATGTTTTGAATGCTACACCAAATATCAGATTGCAAAATGTTTCACAAAATCGGAACAGAGGAGCTTACTCCGCGTCCCCGAGTTTCACTCCCAAGAAACGGGTATTACGGTCATCTGCAGAAATTGAAAATGAAACTTTGAGTGATGAAGAGAGTAAGGCATGGGAAGCATGCCAGGAAGCTCTGTGTGCAGTTAGCATCAGCGCTGAAGAGGGAGAAAAGATACTTGGAAAAGCGTTTGGCGTGGTTCATTCACCTTACTGGGGCGAAAGACGTAAAAAGGAAGTACCAAAATTTGAGATTGTAAGTGAAAAGCTGGAGTACCTTCGGAGTTTGAGCCTTTCGGACGATGACCTATGTAAGTTGCTAAAGAAATTTCCGGAGGTTCTTGGATGTAATCTTGAAGATGAGTTGAAAACTAATGTGCAGGTTTTGGAAAAGGAATGGGGAATAAAAGGGAAAACTCTTCGAAACCTGCTGCTTCGAAATCCAAAAGTATTAGGTTTCAATATTGATTGTAAAGGAGACTGTAAGGCACAATGCACACGATGCTGGGTTCGGTTTTAGAATTTTTTTCAGATGAATGCAAGTATTCAATACTCATTACTCATTTCATTGTAAATCTATTTCAACGGAGCACAGTGAATGTGGGGGTTAAATTCATTGGCTCTGTATTATTTCAAATGTCTCTCTAGTCTTTGTTTTATTTTTTATTTTTTTAAAATTTTTTTATATACGAAAATAAAGAAAACAAGATACTATAAAACAAAGGCCATGGGGCAACCAACACTAGTAAGGCCAAATTTCCAAGCTCTTGAAGAGCACAAGTAGGAAGTAGTTAGTTGATGTTGATGACCACAAGAAGGCAAAGCCTCCGCCACAAAATTCACTTTCCTTCAAACATGACAATTCAGAATGTCTGAAGGAGACCATAAGTAGTCAGTTGTTTGTGATCGTGCCAAGATTCCACAGAACATTCCCCTTCTTGTTAATGGCATGGCATCAATAAGAGTTTTAAAGTCACTTTCAACAGCCAACTCCCTAATACCAGGATCAATAGCCAACACTACTGATGCCAACACATGGATCAACTTAGATTTGCCTCGCTGAGCTTGGTCCTCTCGCTCTCCTCGGGGATGGGTGATTTGCTAGGAAGAAGAAAAGCATTGGTGTGATGCTGACTTAGTAGCCTCTTATGCCTAAGTGAGTAGGTGGAGAGGGTTGATTGGTAATTTTGGCAGCATAAGGGCAAAGTAGTCATTAACTTTTTATAGGGGAGGTTCCCTTATATTTATAGTGGCAATGAATGTTGTAGGTAAAGCATTTCGATGTAGGATAAATATAAATGCATCTTGTTCTGGTGTTGACACGTGTCCCGGTGGTCCTGAATGACGTGTTGCCCATATTGTGGTTGGCCGAGTCGATGGCAGCCAACCTTGGTTGTTGGGTGGCCAAAGGCCCTTGTGATATTGCTTATAGTTTGTCTGGCCGAGGATGAGTTGGTGTTGGGAGGCATGTATGATTGGCCTTTGCAAGTCGGTCAATTTAGATACGAACAGAAGTCCCCCAAGTCGTTGACTGAGGTGAATTTCCTCGGTTGAGGACTTGTTCTTGTCCTTAGCCGACCTGCATAGGTAGCTTTTTGGCCCCTGTACCCTAGTCCCCAAAGTCCTCAGCCGAAGCTAGACGCCATGGTCGATTATATTGTTGTCGATCTATCAAGGTCGTGTTCTTGGCTTATCGAGGGCTATTCGGCCAATTACGCGAGGGGGAACCTCGCATGATTAAGTGCCGGATCGGTTAAGAGGGTGTTCGTGGCCGATCGAGCGCCACTAGGTTTTCAAGCGAGGGGTAACCTCGCACGATTATGTGGTCAATCAGCCAAGAGGGTGTTCTTGGCTGATCGAGTGCTATTAGGCCAATTACGCGAAGGGGAAACCCACACGATTATGTGTCCGATCGGCCAAGAGGGTGTTTGTGGCCGATCAAGTGCCACTAGGCAAATTTTTTAATGTGTATGTTTGATGAAACCAACTGTTTGATGGTGTTGGAACCTGCAATTTTGTCGAACCGTTTTCAGTTTCAAGCCTTTCTTCCGCAAAGATATGAAGAAATAATAGAAGTTGGAGTGACGGAGAAGTGGCACAAGAAGAAGCAGGGAGACGGAGACGGTGACGGCGGAAGGGGTTCTCGGTGTCGTTGGTCAGAAACAATGATTTTATGGGAAAACGATTGATTTTTAGGTTTTGGTGGCTGGGTTTCCCTCTAAATGTGCAAGGGGAGCGTTTTGTGGATGAAGGAAGAAGAGGCACAGTTGGAAAGGGAGACTGTCGACCATGGAACATTTCAATTTTTTCGTGTTTTTTTTTTGGGGCTTTTGCGTGCAGGTGTGGGATAGCTCAAGAAGAAGGTGAATGTAGAGTTGTTGATTTTGTCGATTTGGTTCAGATATCACTATATAAAGAAGGGGCATTTTGGTCCTTTAAGGTTAGATGGGAAAAGATAGAAAAAGAGGGTTATATGAAATTGAAGATGAAGAGTTAAGGTCAGTTAATTTGGCCAGTTTCCCACATATATAACGAGATTCAAATAAATAATAAACTAAATATAAAGAGCAAACATCATTTTACACCCCAAGGTTTGGGGGCCACCATCAGAATGGAACACTAAGTTTCAATTTCATCATTTTACTCCATGTGGTTTGGTGATCACATCAATTTACTCCATTTGGTTATTTCACTATTAAATCATCAATTAAGTTAAGGGCATTCTGGGTATTCATTATAAATTCTTAATCATTTTATTTTTCATTAAGTGACTAATTATTTTGATTTAGTTACTTTTTTCAAATTAGTGCATTTAAACAAACTATAAGGCTACGTTTGATACGCCGTATAAGAGACCAGATAGGATAATATAGTACGAAATCGGTGTTTGGTACCACTCGTATTAATTAACCACTAGATAAGTTAATACGGTTGAGTTCCTTTATACGGTCCACACCAGCTAAAATAATACCCTCGAAATCGTCCATATTAAATAGTCGGATGACTAGCAATCTTGAAAAATAATAATAATAATAATAAAATAATAATATACATAATATCAATAATTAATTAAAATAAATAATAAATAATAATAATAATAATAATAATATACATAATTAATATTTATGATATATAGATATTTCTTATCAATTAATATAATATAATCCGGCTAGTATAATATAGTCGAAATTTTAATCTGGTAGAGCACCAAACGCCAGACTAAATAGTCAGTCTATCCGACTAAAATAGTAAGTACAATAAGGCGTACCAAACGAGGCCTAAGGGCATTATATTTACATTTACATTAAGTGTAATTAATTATGCTCTTATAGCATGTTTAAATGCACTAATTTGAAAGAGTAGCTAAATCAAAATAATTAGTCACTTAATGAAAAATAAAATGAGTAAGAATTTTTAATTAATACGAAGAATGCCCTTAACTTAATTGATGATTTAATAATTGAAATAGGCAGATGAAGTAAATTGATGTGATCTCAAAACCACATGGAATAAAATGATGAAACTGAAACCTAGTAGTCCATTTTGAAATTCACCCCGGGGTGTAAAGTGATATTTACCCAACTATAAACCATCCCCTTTAAAGTTTAAAGGCTTATTACTCAAAATGCTCTCCGAACCAGATTTAGAATCTCAATTTGCTCCCCGAACGCGAAATCGTAACAATGTGCAGCCAGAACCCCCCTTCTGTCAGCTCCGTTGCACCAAAAGTTACACTCTGTTACTAACTCTGTTTAGGATGCTTACGTGGCAACATGAGATTGGATGTTTTATCCATTTTGTAGCAAAATATTAAAACTAAATATATAAAAAAAAAAACAAGAAGAAGAAGAAGATGATGAATGAAATCCAACCCACGTGCGACCCAAATCTAACCCACCTTCAAATCCACCAGTCTCTCGCAGCTTAGAGTTACAGAGACGCTAAAATGGTGGGCTCTTATTTAATCTAAAAATCTTCTTCTTCTTCTTCTTCGCTCTTCTTAATCTTCTTCATCTAAGCTCTTTTTCTTCGCTCTTCTTAATCTTCTTCATCTAAGCTTTTTTTCTTCTTCTTCTTCTGGGCTCTTATTCTTCTGGGTTCTTCTTCTTCTTCTATCGTATTTCCAAACAAAAATCACGGCCACCATTGCAACAATCACAGAAATAACAAAATCAAATCAAATCAAAACAACCTTAATTCATCCAAAACCAATCAAAATCACACCACTAAACCCCCAAAATTCCCAAACTGAATTAGAAATCACACCACCACACATAAATTCTCACAGAAACACATGCCAAATTGAATTAGAAATAACACCACCACACCCATTATGTGCGTCTTCGAGAATCGCTGAGCAAATCGACGACATGATTGGGTCTATTAATAAAAGAGGGATTTTTGGACGAGACAGAGGCGGAGGCAGGTGTCGTAAGCTGGACGTCGACGAGATGGGTTACGTCATACAGTGGGTGGGAGAGCACTTAGACATACAGTGACACTACAAGTAGAAGACCATCTATTGAATGGACTCTTTTAAGTAAAAGATAAAACAAAAAGGATGAAAACTAGGCTTCAAGTTCTTATTTGGGTCAATCTTCTCAAGAGCTTCCTCCTCTTGCTCTTGCTCCTCTTTCTTCTCCGCCTCGTCTTCGTCTTCTTCGGGATGGTCATACGGCTTTGGAGGCGGCAAAGGTGTCTTCATAGGACTAAACTGTGGGAAAATGTCAGGCCTACACCCTAGCTTGGGCCTCTCCCACTCCTACAATACACAATTACACAAATTAGCACCCAAAATTTCAACCCAATCCACCTAATTCAAAGACTCCAAAAACAACGTAAGCAACAATCAGAGTAAGGAGGAGCATAATTACAATTGGGAAATCGAAAGGGCTGCGACGAGTGAGTTTCTTCTCATCCGGGGACATATGCACCACGTGACTCCTCCGATGCCGACGACAATCGAACCACGAAATTGAGGAGGAAGTTAAAGAGGCTACTGAAGAATAAGAGCCCAGAAGAAGAAGAAGACGAAGAAGAAGATTAAGAAGAGCGAAGAAGAAGAAGAAGAAGAAGGATTTTAGATTAAATAAGAGTCCACCGTTTCAGCGTCTCTACAACTCTAAGCTGTGAGAGACTGGTGGATTTGAAGGTGGGTTGGATTTGGGTCGCAGGTGGGTTGGATTTCGTTCATCATCTTCTTCTTCTTCTTGTTTTTTTTTTTATATTATATATTTAGTTTTAATATTTTGCTACAAAATGAATAAAACATCAAATCATGTACTGCCACGTAAGAATCCGAAATAGAGTTAGTAACAGAATGTTACTTTTGGTGCAACGGAGCTGACAGAAAGGGGGTTCTGGCTGCACATTGTTACGATTTCACGTTTGAACAGTAAATTGAAATTATAAATCTGATTCGGAAAACATTTTGAGTAATAAGCCAAGTTTAAACCCTACTCTTTGACAACAACAAAAAAGTTTAAACCCTATTTGGGCCCATCAATTCATCTTGTAGCACCGCAGCCCACCATTTAAATTTTCCAGGCGCCGCACATATGCTGAAGCGCGCAACCTCCACGGCTCCACTCCCTCATATCTCTTCAAAGAAGGCAACGTGAGAAGAGACCTCCTCAAAGTTGGAGCGCAGAGGCAGTGGGCGAGCAGAACTCTCAAACCCAGGCGCAAAAGCAAGGGGGAATTAGAGGGGACACAAAGGTAAGGGCAATTGCTAATTAGACAAGCACTTAGAGTTACATGTTAGAGATTTTAGTGCTAAAGATGGAAGCTTTAATGGAGGATTTCATGGATTGACCACCCTTGCCCCTGAATAGAGCCGCCCCTGCATTAAGCTCAAACCTTCACTGTTACTTCGTTTTCGTTTTATTTTTTGTTTCATTTATGAAAACTTCAGGCTCCAAGTAAAACCCTAACGGCCTATTTGGTAATGAACTCATTTTTCAGATAATAAAAGTGAAACATGGATCATTCTTTCACTCTTGCAGGTTTCCTGCGGTTTCGATCATAAACCCTAGCCACCTCTCACCACCTCTACAGCCACCAAGCCAATGGACCCAAAAGCGGTTAAATCGGAGCTGGTGCTCATTCTCGACTATGGCTCCCAATACACCCACCTCATCACCCGGCGAATTCGATCCCTCTCTGTCTTCTCCCTCTGCATCACCGGCACCAGCCCACTCAAATCCATCACCGAACTCAACCCAAGCGTCGTAATTCTCTCAGGCGGACCCCACTCGGTCCACACCCCAGACTCCCCGAGCTTCCCCGACGGTTTCATCGAGTGGGCCGAGGCAAATGGAGTTTTTGTGCTCGGTGTCTGCTATGGGCTTCAACTGATGGTGCAGAAGCTTGGTGGGGAAGTTAGAGTTGGGGAGAAGCAGGAGTATGGGAGGATGGAGATTGAGGTGGAGAAGAACTCAGGAATTTTTGGGTCCAAGAGGGTTGGGGACAAGCAGGTGGTTTGGATGAGCCATGGTGATGAGGTGGCGAAACTGCCCGACGGGTTCCAGGTCGTGGCAAGGAGCCAGCAGGGATCCGTGGCTGCAATCGAAAGTGGGGTTAGGAGGTTCTATGGCTTGCAGTACCACCCGGAGGTAATTGGGTTTTGTTTGGATTTTTGGCTCGTGTTGTGACTTAGTTTAGTTTTTGGATAGTTGATTTGGGCTTTGGTAATTTGGTTTTTGATTATTATATGGTTATGTTGTTATGTGATAATGTCATTTTGGCGTATTTAGTCATTGTCTTGGAAGCAATTTAACCTTTCTACTGTTTGTAGATCAAAGTTGGAGGTTTTAGCTTCCTCAAACTATGAAAGTTGCTGTGGATCAGTTGGTTTGATAGAGGTTTTGTTGGGCTTAGGGCAGTAATGGAAATGGGTTTTGGGGATTTGGTTATTGATGCAACATCTATGTTTTGTAGTTGCTTCAAAGAATGACTTTCATAAATGGTTTTGGTTCATTCTGATTTTCAGAAAATAATATTTGTCAGAAGTCTCTGTTTCTGTTGGAACTTTGTTACCTTCAGGGCTAGAAACAAATGTTAGGTGACTTGCTCTTAGTATCAAATGACCATTTCTTCTTTCTTTTTTGTAATAGCATCTTAAAATGTTGAGTTTGTTGATTGGAATTTCAAAATTTTATTGGCATTTAAAACTTCTTCAGTGATTGAAATTTGAAAATCATGCGTAGGTGACACATTCACCAGAAGGGATGGAGACACTTCGCTACTTTTTGTTTGATATATGCAAAGTCACTGCAGGATGGAGTATGGAAAATGTATTGGATGAAGAAATAAAAGTGATTAAAAGCGCGGTAGGGACGGAAGATCATGTCATATGTGCATTATCAGGAGGTGTGGATTCCACAGTTGCCGCCACTCTTGTGCATAAGGCAATTGGCGATAGGCTACACTGTATCTTTGTTGACAATGGTTTATTGAGGTGAGAGAGTGAGCAGTTTTAATAATATGGAAACACTCTGTCATGTTGTTGGCGTCAATTATATATTATGTGTTTCGTAAAAGAAATTTTTCTTCGTGTAGATATAAGGAGAGAGAACGTGTGATGGAAACTTTTGAAAGTGATCTTCATTTGCCTGTTACTTGTGTGGATGCCTCAGATCAATTTCTTAGTAAGCTTAAAGGTGTTGAAGATCCTGAGATGAAAAGGAAAATAATTGGAAAGGAGTTCATTTGCATTTTTGATACTTTTGCACATGATTTGAAGCAAAAGTTAGGAAGGAAACCTTCCTACTTGGTTCAAGGGACTCTATATCCGGATGTGATTGAATCTTGCCCACCGCCAGGAAGTGGAAGGACCCACTCCCACACAATCAAGAGCCATCATAATGTCGGAGGGCTTCCCAAGGACATGAAATTGAAGCTCATTGAGCCTCTTAAACTTCTATTCAAGGATGAGGTTTCAGCTTCCACTTTCCTATTATCTTGCATATACTGTGCATTAATCTTCCTTTGGTATTGTGCTGATTATTGAGTTTGTTCTTTTCTTTCCCCAACATATAAAGGTTCGCCAATTGGGGAAGATCCTGGATGTTCCCCAGGGATTTCTAAAGCGCCATCCATTTCCTGGGCCTGGCCTTGCAGTACGAGTCTTGGGTGATGTAACTGCTGGAAATGCCCTGAATATTCTCCGCCAGGTATATTTGTTTGTCCGTGGAGTTGAAATCTTCAGTGTCTTGATTTTTTAGTACGTAGGGGAACTTATGTTTTAAAAAATTTCTTTACAGGTTGATGAGATATTCATACAATCAATCAAAGACGCTGGGTTGTATGATACAATCTGGCAAGCATTTGCGGTGTTTTTGCCTGTAAGATCAGTTGGGGTTCAGGGAGATCAAAGAACGCATTCTCATGTTGTTGCTCTCAGAGCTGTAACTAGTCAAGATGGGATGACGGCTGATTGGTATGCTCTCATCTTTTCTGCATATTGTGTTATTATCTGTGCTGCATAAGTAGTTAGGCATGTTAACATCACTTGATATCATAGGTTCTTCAATAATTTGGCACAATTTTGAAAATTTCAGGTACTATTTTGAACACAAGTTTCTTGATGACGTTTCACGAAAGATTTGTAATAGTGTCCGGGGTGTAAATAGAGTAGTTCAAGACATTACATCAAAGCCTCCGTCAACTATTGAGTGGGAGTGATTTCTTGTTGATTCGATCAAGCTTCAGGCCTGCACTTGTAACAGTTTTTAACTAGTCTTCAGAAAGTCTTGATTAATTTGGGTGGAGATTTAAAATGGTAATTCCATGAACATTTATATATAAACATCATGATTATAAATCATATTTTTCTGTTTCTTTTTAGTGATGGCTTTGGAAATCTTGTTCAATGTGTGAAGTAATTGTCTGTCATGCATTATGTGCGCAAAGATTTACACATGCAATATAGCGAAAATGGATATGATTATTCAATGGGAATTGGAAGAGCTGCTTATTACATCTGTCATGTTTTACTCCATGGTTGATTTTTGGTACGTTAAATTTGCACGAACCATCTGTGAAAGAATTGCTGATTCTAATTTGTAGCTGACAGATTCCTAATCCAGTTTTGATTTCGTAAGCAGGCTTCTTGACTATGGCTGCAGCTATGCCTTATGAATGGTATTGAATTGTGGATTTGAACATAATTTATGAATGGTCACACTCCTTGTTCGTGACTTAGGAACTAACTAGGTAGGAGGCCCGCGCAATGCCGCGGGTTATGAAATTGTTTTGAAGATATGTTGTGAAATGTATAACATAATTCTTGAGAACATATTGATAGAAAATAGTTATTTACAATTGACACTAATGAAATACATGTGATAAAAAAGATCGAAGTAAGATTATTCAGTAATTTTTTTTTTATATCAGAAGATTATTAAGTATATACAGACGAAAAATGTTACCTAAAACATAGTATGTAAATTTGTATACAAAATATAGAGGCTAATTGTTTGAAAGCTGTATTCATCTGGGGTGTTTTCTGGTGAGCTTGTTGCAGCGCTTTCGGTATTCCTCTGCATATGTCAAACAAATAAAGTGTAACAAATGTAGGGTTAGTTGATAAAAAACAGCCAGTAAGCTGAAGGCAAGATCCTAGTTGGTATAATGCAGAAAAACCAAAACTCGGATGAAGATTGGTGAGAAACAGCAAGTAAGCAATCTGATTTACCTTTTCTTAAAAAGAATACTCAGACATCAGATTGCCAAGAGACCTGAAATTTGCCCACTCAGTCACTACCTTCGTTTAGAAATCCAAAATCAAGTGTGCACCTTAAGACTATGAAATTAACCCTCTTTGGATCAGTAAAGAATGGGTTTGAGACAATACCTTTGAAGGCTCTCAACCATAAGGCTCTATCCTCCTAAAGCATCACAATCTGCCAAACAAAAATCCAACTGTACCTACGACCCTTACTAAAATCATTACCACTTGCTAACAAAACATTTTGAGCATTCAAAAAGAGAGTGATTCTGAGATAACAAACTCTTGGTTCAAACTCTTGTTATATATACATGGTTGATTATAATTCAAGTGAAGAAGCAGCATAAAATGCAAGTGAAAACAATTGCCATCAAATAATAAGAAAGACAGCAGAGCAATTTGCAGAAGACAGAAAGAAATAAAAACAGCAACCAAAACTGTTATCTAATTCTATCATTCATCATCAAGTAAATAACTATAAATAAAAACCACAATCAGGAATATGAAAAAGAAAAATATGAACAAAAAACATAGATACCACAGAAACAAGGACGATCTTTGATTATCAAGGTCTTTGTGGAAAGCTTGGATCCTTAATTGTCATTGCCTAAAGAAAGTATCCTGAGAATAAAGAGACACAAACAAAAGCCCCAATTTGTGAGGGAGAGTGTGAGTGTAGTTTTCCTAACTTGGCAGATAAATATTAAAACAGAAATTCATCAGTGGGTGGGTGAACTCTAAAACAGAAATTCATCAGTGGGTGGGTGAACTCTAAAACAGAAATGCATAACATACCAGCAGCTATCACTTGTTTCAATGCAATACTTAAACACAGGGAACCAACTGAGAATGAAGCAGAGAAGAGAATGAAGGGAATAGCTAATTATAGATTGCAACCTATTTTCAGTGCTAATAGAGGTAATTTCACTCCAAATACTCCAACAAAGTGACACTGACTACAACATCACCAACAAAATTTATTTAACACAAAATAAAAATCTATCTCAAAAATCACCCAAAAGTAAAGCGAGATTCTTCCTCCTCCTCAATCCTTGCAAAAAAGCAACATCCAAAACAATGAATCCATCAAATGATTATATAAAAATTTACATGTTAATGATTATAGGAGACATGATGTACCAAATTCACCATAACTTTAAATGTAATAGCAACTGTAAACCTTATATATCGATGTAAGTATGTACTTATACCCTTCTATAGAAGATTGAATCTGATATGTTTCTCATCCACGATTTGCTAAACCAAAGCTCAGAATTTCAATGTTATTATAACAAAGCAAATTGCAACCAACAAATATCTGTGAAAAGGAAAGAAACTGGAATATATATAGTCCTCTCTAATTTGTTTCTTCTCCTACCTCTCGCAATTAAGACCTCAATTTAAAACCCCTAATTTTCAAATCCGTTTGCATACTTTGGGTTCCTTTTTAGGCAATTACAAATGCACCACACGCATGGCACAATCCACTGGTGCATCCCAAACAGAGGAAGGAGCAAACACAGATTCTGGAGTTTTTGCAACAGATTTAAATAAATTTAGTGCAAAATGATATACACAAATAACCATATTTTTAATATCCCATATGTTCACACTTCACAATACATAATCAACTATAGTAAATAAGCAAAGGTTGTAATAATGTAAGAAAACAGTAAATAAGCGAAGGTTGTAATAATGTAAAGGGCAAGTTAAGACAGTTTCTATCCACACCTAACCACAACGGTTTCCAACTTGATTTGCAAGGTTCAATTATCATGTTTGCTACTTGGTCTAGTGCCCGTGCAATAGTTTGGTCAAGGCTCAATCACAAATTTTATCTCCTTTTTAGTTTGTATGTTAAATGCATGTATGTATACATTTACTTTCTATCCAATGGGGTCTGAAAGGACGCATTAAGTACGAAAGGAAATCTGAGTCACTACACTAACCCTAGAAAGTGTCGTGCAATCTAAGAATGTCATGGATCTCTTTACAGATTACGTTTGTTATAATCCTTGATGCGAAGTCATCTTTAAGTTATGCAAATAAAGTGATCAGCTTTAAGAACACAAAGTAGTCTCAATAAAAACAGTAAATAATCTACCAAGACAAACACCATAATCAAACCAAGCGCCAAAACCAAGTTAAGAAGTTGTCATGGCTAGGACTTCAAGATCAACCCTAACTTAAAAGAAACTACTCACTACGCATAATGAAAAACATAAACATAAATTGTATTGAAGAAAGAGTTAAAAGACTAAACCCAAAAAGTACTCCTAAGGACAACTTCAAGCACGGTTTCAAGCAATCCTTCAAGAATGAATCATGGACTTCGTAAACAAGCCTCATGAACAAAGCTCTCAAAAGTAAAGTGCGTCTAAAAATTATGTAAAAAGTGTCTAAGATTGTCTAACAAGGCGTCTAAGATTGTCTAACAAGGCGTCTAAGATTGTATGTCTAAAATAGTGGACAATGCCTCTTTTTATAGAGAAGGGCCAAGCCTTGTCCTACAACGATTTGAAATAGAAATCTAGTCTAGTGAGTTCTAGAACTTCTATTGCAATTCTAAATGGATAATTAAACCCTAAAAACCTGGAAAACCAATGGGAACACGAGCTCGTAAATGGGAATGCAAGTTGGCACTTGGGCAGCCAGCTGTCTCGGTCATGAGCCTAGGGTAGGCCCTGAAAGTCGGTGGCACGCTCCTTGGGATGTCTTAGCCACGCCTTGGCATGTTTTTGGCTTCAATATGGACCAAGAGGCCTGCAAATACTTCAGGGCTCGATCAGATGGCTGTAGGATAGTTGATGGCTTCATTTGGCTTAATCGGGTCATGTTGGGGACAATGCCCTGGACCTGTCTATCTGTTGAGAAATCTCGACATTGTTTGTAACAACCCGGACTAAAAAATTAAAATAAATTTGTAAAATTATTGAGAAAATACGATTTTACCCTCGGGTTTAGGAGGAGTTTGAAATCCACTTTTTGTGTGAGATATTTTTGGGAATTTTTCTTGGACCATCGCATAGGTCTCGAACTCACGAGTTCGTAGACAGGCAGCGCATGAAAATCAGAGTTCGTATGAGAGAGTTACGGGTCTATAAAGTACAAGGGAATTTTGGTAATTTTGGCCCTAGATATTTTAAGTTCTCACTTACTTTCTCTCTCTTGCCAAAAATATCTCACTTCTCTCACCCTTTCTCGAATCCTCTCGGCAGAAGAAAGAAAAGAAAAAGAAGAAAGAAGAGGAAAAAGAAAAAAAAAGAAGAAATGAGAGAAAAAAAAAATAAGGAAAAACACCAAACCCTCCCCACCCATCATGATCTCAGCCCTTTTGACCCAAAGCAAGGGCACTATCACCTTCCTCTCCTCCCCACTAACTCAACCACACCCTCCTTGAGCCGTGAGGACCGCTGTAGATGGCGGGGCGAAGCCTTAAAAGTAGGCTGAAACTTCCCGTCCATTTTTTGGCCACCACATGCATGGTGGCTTCGAAGGTCATGGGGGACATAATAGCTTGGAATCGGATTCGTTTGGACCTTAAAATGGGTGGACTTATTTCCCTAAATTATAATGTATCCAGATTGTGATGTATTGAATATTTTATTATCGTTCGAATGTCGGGAATCAAAAGGAATAATTTATTATCATTGGGCATCTCAGGAATTAAGTAAAATCATTATAAATGTTTATTTTTGTTCTAAGACCCAGGAACGATGGATGGTGATTTTACTTGATTATCCACTAATTATGGATTTCAGTTTCTTGAATTCCAGTTTATAGATTTTGGGGCCTCTGGCCCGGGGTTATTGATTTGGGGCTTAGGCTCAGGATTGTTTTTTGGGGCTTCGGCCCTGGTGTGAGGTATGCTATGGAGGATTCCATCATATGCTCAGTAAATGGCGAGGTATGTCAGGAAGGATTCCATCATACGCTCGGTAAGACGTGAGGTATGTCATGAAGGATTCCATCATACGCTTGGTAGAAAGTGAGGTATGTCATGGAGGATTCCATCATAGGCTTGGTAGGACGTGAGGTATGTCATGGAGGATTCCATCATATGCTCGGTAGGACGTGAGGTATGTCATGGAGGATTCTATCATACGCTCGGTAGTATGCGAGGTATGTCATGGGGGATTCCAATATACGCTCGTCGGGATGACGGCTACGGCTCGAATATTGAGCTACGACTCGGTATGACGACTACGGCCGGGATATTGAGTTACGACTCGGGATGATGTCTACGACCGGGATATGGAGTTACTACTCGGAATGACGACTACGTTCAGGATATTGAGCTACGACTCAGGATGATGGCTTCAGCCAGAATATCCACTTCAACCGAGGATGACGGCTCCAATGAATCAACTTCATAAGGAATTAACTCTCTTTGAAGCTCAGAACAAAGGCGGAATCTTGATTTGCTTAATTCGAATGTGTACTGAATAGGTGTGTTGATGTGGAGGATGTTTGCGTGTTCCTTATATTAAGATAGTAATAATAATCCGGTAATGAATAGGTGGAACCCATCATGCAATTATCCAAACACATTGTCAAGCCAAAATTAGTACGATTTTCAGAAAGTCAAGGACTGTTGTTTTTGTAAGCTTCGTATTTGGAGGGATTTATTGGAAATTTAGACTTTTATTACGCTTAATTCAAGCTGTTGATTTGTATGGAGGGATTTATCTATGTCGCGGCATCGAGCGGGTTACACTTCTAGTTATCTTTCTATTCCAAATGCATTTTTGAAGCATTTCAAGTAAAATGAGTTTCAAGGAATTACATTAGCCTCACACATTCTCACAAAATTGAACCTCACATATTCTATAAATCCAATGAAATGAGTTTCTTCTTACCCAAACACGCCCAATAGAAGAAACGGGAGAAAACAAACATGCGTTTCAAATTCCAACTGTTGAGAACCATTTCCCGAGAAAAGAACATCCCATGGAATTTCAAATTAGAATTTCGAACCCAGAACACTTACTCTCACTACATCTTTTCACACAAATTTCTCTCTTACCTTGCCAAAGTCTACAACTTTCAGAGCCCAATGAACCCAAAGTCTTAAGCTTTCACTAAAAATGCCCCAAATTACGTTATGGGTAAGAAAAACAGACATGTTTTGTACACTCGGTTGCAGATTCTGAAGAAATAGCGCGGGATGGGGAAGACCCAAAAGACCAAACGACTATTTTAATCCAGAACATTCTCAAGTTTAGAAGGGACAAGCCGGATGAGGAGATTGAGCGAGCTCTTGACCGAGGTTGACAGATGGTCTGGTTTTGAATGTTCTCAGGAGGCACAGGTCTAATTGGAAACCAGCTTATATATATTCTTCCAATGGGCTTGTAGAGTTGGAGGCGGAGGTGCGTATTTTCCTGGGTCTGATTTTTACAATAATGAGATTCTGGACATTATTGGAAAAATGCGGGCTTTTGATGAAGTCTCCCAAGTGCTCGACGAAATGTCCAAGAGAGGACTTGTAAATGAAGGTACATATGGGATTTTGGTCAACACAAATGCAACTGCACATAGGGTGGATGAAGCAATTTATATGTTTTACAAGAGGAAAGACTTTGGTCTCGAACTTGATTTGGTTGGGTTTCAGAGGCTTTTGATGTGGCTATGCCGGTATAAACATGTAGAAGTTGTGGAAACTTTGTTTAACGTGAAGAGGATAGAGTTTCAGCATGATATAAAGAAGTGGAATATTATTCTTAATGGATGGTATGTGAGAGGGAATGTAGCTGAGGCAAAAAGGTTTTGGAAGATATAATGGCATCTAAATGCAAGCCGGATCAGTTTACATATGGGAGTTTTATAAATGCACTGACCAAGAAGGGGAAATTGGGAATGACACTCAAATTATTTCGAGCCATGTGGGATCAGGGTTGTAACCCAGATGTGGCGACATGCAATTGAGGCGCTTTGTTTCAAGAAGAGGATTCCTCAAGCTTTGGAAGTCCTTCTAGAAATGAATGTCCGGGGATGTATCCCGAATGTAGCAACATACAATTCACTGATCAAGCACCTATGCAAGATACAGTGTATGGAGAAGGTTTATGAGTTTTTGGAAGAAATGGAACAGAAGAAGGGGAGTTGTTTGCCCAGTGAAATAAGTTTCAATTACTTACTCGAGACCTTGAAGAGGCTAGAGGAAGTTCATGCCTTGTTGGAGAGGATGGAGAAAAATAGATGCAAGATGACAAAGTGACACAAACAATTTGATGTTGAAGCTGTATATGGAGTGGGACTGTTAGGAATGACTGAGATATACATGGGTTGAGATGGAGAGAAACGGGTTAGGGCCTGACTAGCGATCCTATACCATCATGATTCATGGGTTCCATGATAAGGGAAGGATAAAGGACAGTTTGACAAGAGCTTTGAGTGCAGATGTTTGAGACAAAAGAGGGCAATGTAAGTTAATTAAGTACATTATTCTTATGGTCTTTGTTAGTTGAAAACTTGAAATTAGCGTCTTTGTGGAACAATTCTTAAAATGGAAATGAGTTTTATATGCATTGTTGGATTCTATCTCTATGATAGAGTTTCCAAATTCATGTGTGTAGGCGTGCAGCACAAGACCATTTTCTATTGTTGAGTCAAATTGATAATCTCAAATTAACTCCAGAACTGGAAATTATTATTACCAAAATCTCAAGTTTCGATGCACATTGGAATTAAGCAAAAAAGGTACATGAACTATTTTTGGAATTATGTGTGCTACCCATTTACCCAGGGATGGGCCGGAGATAATTTTTGCATAGTTCACGACAATTATAAGGGTTAAAATCACCTGTAAAACAAGGGTTAAAATCATCCGGTATTGCATAATTTTTACAGGCATGAAAACAATTTCAATAGGTCAAGCAGCCCGGTATTGTTATTTATTGTCGGTACACATAATAAGCATTGAGTTACCCTCCAAGCATGATATTGGAAGAAGGGCGGGAGCTGATAGGATTTTTCTCACCTGTAAAACAAGGGTTAAAATCACACAAATAATACCTGCAAGAGTACAGGGCTGTTGTAGTATAGCACTGAATGCAGGGTCGATTTCCTCAGGGACTGATATGGATAATTCTTATTTTTAGAATTCACTTTTAATTAATAATAAAATAATCGCAATAATTTTGGTGACTGAATAAAAATTAAGTAAAATAAGTACTAGGGTTCAACCTTCACCATTAACAATCATATGTGACTTAGAAAAGAATATATGAATCAATACATGCAACTTTGAAGGTTAGATTTTTCGAAAGCATATTTTCCTCGTGGGCATTCAAGTGAAAACGTATACCTAACATGCGATTAGTCTATGGCATTTAGATCTAATTCTACATGCAAGATTCATTAAGTTCATGAAAATCTTTTATAACCATGCAATCTCTTAGTTATGGTATTTAACCTAGATGTATTACAATCCTTAATCACTAGAAGCTAATCCCAATTTTTAGGTGGGCATTCCTATAAAATTGCATCAAATTACTTGTCTAAATATCCTAAGGGTGATCAAGCATTAAGACATAAAGATAGTTTTAAACAGTCATTAAAAATTCAAAGCATGCATATACGAAAATATAGGAAAAAAGATAAATCACATAATCATGTTAAGGCTTAGGTCTAACCCTAGTGAGAAAATTAGCTACTCATGCTCATAATGAATAGAAACAATTTCATTAAAATTGAAGTTGAGAGAACAAACAGTTTGTAGAACAAAGGTAGCCGAAAATCCCAGCTTGCCGTGCTCTTAGATGAAGAATTGTATTCTGAATTCTGGTGTATTCAAATCTAAGCCAAGCTTGGGTATTTATAAGGAAATATTCCTAATCCTACTTTGAAAAGGAGTAAAATAAAAATAATCAAATCTAATTCCTAGTTTGAACATAAATAGGAAAGCATATGCCTTCTCCTCCTTGAATTGGGATTTTATTGATATACTTCCTTCCTTTGCTCCAAACACTCCTTCTAGAATAAACCTGTTAATATAATCAATTCGAGTATCAATTCCTCCCAAAATAATAATAATAACTAATTAAATATATGGGGAATACAAGTATATATTTGACTCATCAAATACCCCCAAACTTGAATTGTTACTTGTCCTCAAGTAAATAAAACAAAACTAAGAAAACATTGAGAAAAATAAAATGCCACTTTCGCAGGGAACTCGGTAGTGCTGAGCAAACACTACATGCCTTTAAACCCCTAGGTGTCCCTAGTAGGAGGAGTTGTGTCTCCTGAGGGTTTACCAGTTATGATACCCACAAACACTTTCAAAATTTGTTAAACTTAATTTAACCTTCCTTCTATTGAATATAAAGCAACACTCATAAAAGCAAAATCAAAATTCTCAAGTCATAAGAAAGTCTAAAAGAGAGAGCAAATCCACACTTTCAAAACAGAAGATTACCAGATTCTGGTGAGCAATCCATAAACCATATTCGTGTAATGTGAATCTCAACAAAATTGTAAGAGTTAAACCAGTCCCTCACTTGCATTACATCTGTACCCACCAACTGTAAAATCACTTAACCTATCACCATCCAAAGCATTCTTGCCTGAAATTTTTATTTTTATTTTTATTTATTTATTTATTTTTGTTATTTATTATTATTATAATTTTTTTTTTTTTTTTTTATAACAAAGGATGGAATTTTATTTAACATTAAGCAAGCTTTCTATCCAACCCATGTAACGAGCTTTAGATCGATGACTCCCAAATCAGATGACTTTAGGGCACCAGACAACAAATGTCCCAAAGGATTTATTTACTCGGATTGGAAAGGCTAGCATGTAATTGATGGGTAAACGCACACCCTTATTTTAGGGCTCGGACTTAACCTCCGATTTATTTATGGCTTTCACTTTTTCGAACCTTGGACGGTAACAAATTAAATAACCCACAATCTTAGGGTAAGAAAAATTAGCATGCTTGAAACAAATTTAATTTCCACAACTAAGTTGATGTGCATGTGCGAAATTGAATATGGTAAGAATTGTGTGCAAAAATCAACTATATGTTCTTGGTGGTCATGCTCTAATATTTAATCTCACTTATGAATTTTCAAATTTCGATCATAGCAAATAGAGTGCATTAAAAATAATTTAGGAAGGAAAAATCAAATTAAGTCTAAACAAAAATCGTTGTTATTTTATGTTTATTTGTTTTTCTAAAATGTTTATTTTATATATATATTTTTTTGTTGTTTAATTAATTTTTATTTATTTTTTAATTAGACACAAACAAAATGATAGTTTTCTACCCCCAAACTTATCATGCAACATGTCCCCATGGTGCAAAAGAGGAAAGGACAAAGAAAAACTAAAGAAAAGAAAAAAGAAAAAAAACAAAACAAAATAAAGATTTAAGCAGAAAATTAAAAAGGACAAGAAAAAAAAAGAAGGAAAGAAGAGCACCTGGGGTCGAACCCAAGACCTGAGCTGTGCTCCCAGCCAGTAAAACGGCGTCGTCGTGTGTTAGTTGATGGTGGACCGAAACGCCACCGTTTTGAGTCAGATATAAAGCCCCCTTCGGCAGACTTAGGGCTTCATTTCTCACCCTAGCCGTCCAGGAGCAAGAGAGCAGAGAGTCTGTCTCAACAGCTCCGAAAATACCCACCAACACTTCCACGCCGTGATGCTTCTCCGAGTACTGCCAGCGACGATCCACCACCGTTGTGAAAGCGAGAGACACCACGAACCTCCCAATCGCCGATACCCAACTATGTCCGAGAGAAATGGGCTCCAAAAGCGTGGAAAGCCGAGCACCCGTCGGAGCCCAGGACAGTGGAAAGGAGAATGGCTGGGACACGGACCATCACCACACTGCTCCAGCGGCCGAGAGGGAACCAACAGCAGCGACCGGCAGCGGTCACGAGGTAAGGATCCCGTGCTTGCTCCGATTTGGTGCCTGAGCCATGTGGGTTGTGTGGTATGTTTTTTTTTTTGGTTTTTATTTTTATTTTTTTGTTGTTCGTGGCGTCTGATGTGGAATCGGGTACCGGTGTGTAGGTGGGAGAATTGGAGGTGGGATGGAGGAGAGACCCGAAGCGGGCCAGGGAAGCGGACAGAAAACCCTTGAAAGGTAACAGACCCTCATTTCTGCAAATCTGGTATGCATATGTGTGCAGATGTGTTCATTTGAAATGGGTTGTTAATGCTCTTGATGCCTGTGATGTGTCTGTTGAGATGTGTTCATCTGAAATGTCTGTGTGGGCCATCACCGGCCGTCGGAGGCGATGTTGGTGATGGTGGGTGTGCAGGGACTGACCGGAGATCGGGGCTCCGTGTAACTGGGCCCGGATCGAGTGCGGTCGTGGGCTGGAGGCCGAAAGTAGGCCAATCGTTCGAGCGTGAGCTCACTCCAATGGTGGGAACACTCGGGGCATACGGCTAGGGGTACCCGGCTCGGAAAGTGGGCCCGATGGGCTCATGAGTAAGGGAAGGGAGGACCAGGTTGTACGCATCGGGCTAGTACGGTCGATTGACGTGGGCCCACGAGGAAACAGGCCATCGGAGGCGGAGGTGAAGTGGAGTGGAGCCACCATAGGCCCGGTCCAGTATCGGCTGAGGTCCCCGAAATTGGGGCTGATGTGATAGCAGGCCTAAGAGTAAGGCCCGAGTTTACCGCGGGTTGGGCCTCGGTCGTGGTTGGGCCGGTAGTCTATGTGGGTCCAAGTCTAATCAGGCGGGGATGTATCATGGGCGACCCGGCTAGTGTGGACCTGCTCGGAACCTGGGCCCAAGATGGGATTGGTCCTAGTAGTAAGGCGCAGGAGGGCCAGGTTGGGTACCCACGTGACCGTCGCTTGAGTGGGCTTGGACGGCTTCGGCTGCTTGACTCGAGCCTGGATGCAGCTCACGTGCTTGGGTGGGCCGGCAGGTAAACGCACTACGATTCTGTCCGTAGTTTTTATTTATTTATTTATTTATTTTTTTGTTATTTATTTATTTTTTTTTTATTATTTTGTCGAGCTTTTTTTTTTTTTTTTTTTTTTTTCCAATTGAAAATGATACTGACCCAGACTGGTGTGTGTGCAGGTACTACCCCCAAACTTAGAGTAGGGTGTAGATTCCTAGGATATTCAATTCATTTGATGTAAAAGTGTTGTAATAATAGACCTAGGATCACGATCATCATCAGCCCAGGTATGACTCCTCTATCCTTGGTATTTAGATTTTGAAGCATGTCTACATTGTTTTTGTATGATTATACCCGACTGCTAGTGGATAGGGCGCGCCAATCAAATCAACCATGTATGCCTGGAATCACACTTAGTGCTAGGTAACAACAGAAAACGGTCATTGCATGTTAGTTAAGTAAAACAAAAACAAATACGCTATTGTAAAGGATATAGGTGGGTTGCCTCCCATTAAGCGCTTAAGTTAACGTCTAGAGCTCGACGTAGGGATGGTAGGATCATGGAGTAGGCGGTTGTAGAGCCACGACATCCTTAGCTAGGTCGTAGGGTGACTCCAAATATGGTTTCAGACGATGTCCATTAACTGTGAATTCCTTTCCGGTTTGGACGTTCTTTATACCCACTGCTCCGTGTGGATGTATATGGACAACTTCAAATGGTCCATACCAGCGGGACTTAAGCTTCCCTGGAAAGAGTCTGAGTCTGGAGTTAAATAAGAGTACCTTTTGTCCGGGATGAAAGTCATTTCTTAAAATCTGGCGATCATGAAAAAGCTTGGTCTTCTCTTTATAGATCCTTGCATTGTCGTAGGCATCATTCCGAATTTCTTCCAGCTCACTGAGCTCCAGTTTACGATGCTCTCCTGCCTCATCATAAGCAAGATTGAGTTGCTTGATTGCCCAGAATGCCTTGTGTTCTAACTCCATTGGTAAATGACAAGCTTTGCCATAAACCAGTCGAAATGGGGACATTCCAATTGGGGTTTTATAAGCTGTTCGGTACGCCCATAGTGCATCATTCAGCTTTGTACTCCAATCCTTCCTTGTAGAAGACACTGTTTTCTCTAGAATTCGCTTAAGCTCGTGATTAGAAACTTCAACTTGCCCAGATGTTTGGGGGTGGTACGGTGTTGCCACCCGATGAGTGATGCCATGCTTTGCAAGTAACGAGGCAAATGGCTTATTCAAGAAGTGCTTGCCTCCGTCACTTATGATAGCTCTGGGGACTCCAAATCTAGGAAAAATTGTACCTTGTAGAAATTTGAGAACCACCGATCCTTGATTTTTTGGACTGGCCATGGCCTCCACCCATTTAGAGACATAGTCCACAGCCACTAAGATGTAGAGATTTCCGTGAGATGAGGGAAACGGACCCATAAAGTCAATTCCCCAAACGTCAAAAATTTCAACAACCAAAATGCTCTGCTGGGGCATCTCATTGCGTTTGGACTGGTTTCCAACGCGCTGGCAGCGATCGCATGCTTTACACCATGTGTAAGCATCTTTGAATAAAGAAGGCCAATAGAAACCGCTCTGTAAAATTTTGGTTGCGGTTCGTTTTGGTCCGAAATGACCACCACACGCTGATTGGTGTGCAAATTGTAGGATACTTTCCTGCTCTTCACTTGGCACACACCTTCGAATAAGTTGGTCTGCACAGTGCTTAAATAGGTAGGGTTCATCCCAGAAATAATATTTGACAGTGGATAGGAACTTTTTTCGCTGTTGGGATGTAATGTCAATCGAAAGTTTTCCACTAACCAGAAAATTCACAATATCTGCATACCAGGGTGTGTGCAGCATGAGGGCGAAGAGCTGCTCGTCAGGAAAAGTTTCTTGGAGTGGCAATGACTCATACTCTGCTGCAGTGGTGTTCACCAGCCGAGATAAATGGTCTGCCACCACATTCTCACTCCCCTTTTTGTCACGAATTTCGAGGTCAAACTCTTGTAGTAGGAGAATCCATCGTATGAGTCTAGGTTTGGATCTTTCTTAGCAAAAAGGTATTTCAATGCTGCGTGGTCGGTGAAAATAATAACCTTAGCACCGATTAGATATGAACGGAACTTTTCCAATGCGAAAATCACTGCTAAGAGCTCCTTCTCTGTTGTTGAATAATTGAGTTGTGCATCGTTTAAAGTTCTGCTGGCGTAGTATATCACACTTGGTAGCTTGTCTTGTCGCTGTCCTAGAACAGCTCCAACCGCATAATCCGATGCATCGCACATGACTTCAAAAGGTAGGTTCCAATCTGGTGCGGTGATAATTGGGGCTGTGGTTAAAAGTGTCTTCAGGGTCGTGAATGATTGGAGGCACTTGTCATCGAATATGAAGTCTGAGTCCTTGGCCAATAAATTGCACAGTGGTCGACTAACCTTAGAAAAGTCCTTGATAAATCTTCTGTAGAACCCAGCATGGCCAAGAAAGGATCTGATATCCTTGACTGATGTGGGGTGTGGCAGGTTGCTGATGACGTCAATCTTGGCTTTGTCCACCTCGATTCCACGGTCTGAAATTAGGTGCCCCAGCACGATACCGTGCTTCACCATAAAGTGGCATTTTCCCCAGTTCAATACCAAATGCGTCTCTTTGCATCTTGCTAAAACTGTGGCCAAGTTGTCTAAACAGTTGTCAAATGAATCCCCGTATACGGAGAAGTCATCCATAAACACTTCAATTATTCGTTCCACCATGTCTGAGAATATGCTCATCATGCATCGCTGAAAAGTGGCAGGTGCATTACACAGTCCGAAAGGCATACGTCGATAGGCAAAAGTGCCAAATGGGCACGTGAAAGTAGTTTTGTCCTGATCCTCAGGTGCAATAGGAATCTGATTGTACCCTGAATAACCATCTAGAAAACAATAGAATGCTTTACCCGCTAATCGTTCCACCATCTGATCGATGAATGGGAGTGGGAAGTGATCCTTTCGTGTGGCAGAATTTAGCTTGCGATAATCAATACACACCCTCCACCCCGTAGTTAACCTTGTAGGGACTTGTTCCCCTTTTTCGTTAGTACTAACCGTGATTCCTGATTTTTTAGGAACAACTTGGGTTGGGCTTATCCATGGGCTGTCTGAAATTGGGTAGATAATGCCCGCGTCTAGAAGTTTTAGGACCTCACTCCGAACAACGTCTTTCATGATTGGGTTCAATCGCCTTTGAGCATCAACAATAGGCTTACTGTCTTCTTCTAGTAAGATACGATGCATGCAGATTGATGGACTAAGGCCTTTGATGTCGGCTATTGTCCACCCAATTGCGTCTTTGTACTTGCGTAGGATTCTGAGTAGCTTGTCTTCCTCTAGGTCGGTGAGGTCTGCTGCAATGATCACGGGCAGAGTCTCTTGGTCACCAAGGTGTGCATATTTGAGATGGGCTGGAAGGGGCTTCTTTTCCAGCTGAGGGGCTATCTCAATGGAAGGCAGTTGTGGCGTCTTTGGGGGCCCAAGTGCTTCAATCTGAGGTCGCCACCGTGGATAGGGTGGTCGGTTGCTATCTAGTGCAGCCATAATTTCTGCAATGTCTTCCTCATTTTGGCAGAGGATGGGGTCAATGAGGGCAGCTTCTAGAGGGTCGGTATAGAGCGATTGTCTTTGTGCCATGCAGGTTACTTCCTCCAAAACTTCAATTCTGCTACACTCTGAAATTTCAGTGGGTCTTTTAGCCATGTCAAACAGGTTTAATACCACAGTTTCATCTTGCACACGGAATGTAAGAGTGCCAGCTTCTACGTCTATCAGTGTGCGGGCTGTGGCCATGAAAGGTCGTCCAAGGATTAGGGGCGTCTCTTTGTCTTCCACCATATCGAGTACCACAAAATCGATGGGTAGATAGACTTTATCCACCTTGATGATGAGATCTTCAATGATGCCCTTAGGGTAAGTGAGGGATCGGTCAGCCAACTGGAGAACCATTGGTGTAGGCCTGAGCTGTCATGCTCCTAATCGCTTAAATATTGAGTAGGGCATAAGGTTGATGCTTGATCCGAGATCTATTAGAGATTGCTGAAATTCGGAATTCCCTATTGTGCAGGAAATAGTAAAGCTGCCCGGATCTTTTTTCTTTGGTGGCAGTTTGTGTAGAAGGGCTGCACTACACTGTTCTGTCAAAACCACTTTTTCCAGGTCTAAATTTTTTTTCTTATTGGCGCATACCTCCTTCAAAAATTTTGCATAGGAAGGGATGTGCTTTATAGCATCTAGTAGAGGTAGATTGATATGGACCTTGGCTAATGTCTGCATGAAGTCAATGGTCTGTTGGTCTTTGTTTGAGCGGCGCTGCTGCCTTTCTGGGAATGGCAGTGGCGGAGTGTAGGCAGGGACGTTGGATGGAGCAAATTTAATTTGTGGGGTGAATAGTTCAACCTGAGGTTCAGGTTCAATATGTGATTCGGTGGTATTATTTTCTGATTGGGATGACTTTGATGCCTCCCGATTGTCATAACTTTTTCCCCCTCGTAAAGTCCTTACCATCTTACAGTGCTCGGCTCCTCTCGGGTTTGGTATATGTTGACTGGGAAAAACCCCTTTATCCCTTTCAGAAATTTCTTGGGCCAGTTGGCTAACTTGCTGCTCCAAGTTTTTAATTGATGCTTGAGTATTTTGTTGATTCTGGGTAGAGATCTCAATAAACCTGGTAAGCTGCTCTTCTACACTCAATTGGCGTGGTGCGGCCGGTTGGGTCTGATGGTTGAGTGGCTGTTGATAATTCTGCTGGTAATTGGGCCGGACCTGGTGTTGTCCATTCCACCCAAAATTTGTATTATTTTTCCATCCAGAATTATATGTATTGGGGTAGGCATCATTACGGGGTCTTGGGAAGGAACTCATGCCATTTACTTGTTCTTGGACAAGGTCGGGATACCCATCCTTCTGAGGACATTGGAGGACATTATGTGTAGGGTCTTCACATATGGCGCAAACCTGTGTTGTCTTTGGGGCAGCGGTGGCGAGCATAAAACTGTTGATCTTCTTTTCCAATTGGGTGATTTGTGCTGCAATATTCGGGGTACCATGTCCTTGTGCTACATCATAGATGTGTCCCCTCGTATGAGAGCCATCATCCGTCCATTGTTGAGATTCGTTAGCCATTAGCTCAAATATTTCAAATGCTTCACGAGCTGTTTTGGATATGAGAGAACCACCTGCGGATGCGTTGACGTAACTTTTGGTGATGTGGTTGAGTCCATCATAAAAGATGTTCATCTGCATGTCTGAATCCAATCCATGGTGGGGGCAACGCATATACAGGTCATTGTACCTCTCCCAAGTATCATGAAACGACTCATTAGATTTCTGGGCGAAGGCCAATATTTCTTTTTTTAAAGCAAGAGTCTTGGATGATGGGTAGAATTTGTTTAGAAACCTTGTTTGTAACTGTTCCCATGCTGTTATGCTCCCTGGAGGTAATGAATGTAGCCAAGCCCGAGCTTTATCCTTCAAGGTGTAAGGAAAAAGCCTTAACTTAATTGCCTCATTTGAAATCCCCTGAACAATGATGTTGTCACAACCTGACAAGAATTCAGATATGTGCATGTTTGGATCACTATTTGGGAGTCCATGAAAAGTGGGTAGAAGCTCAAGCATGTGATGCCTGATCTCAAAAGTGACTCCGTCCTGTACCTCGGGGTACACGATGCATTGTGGGGTTCCATTCCCACGTGCTGCAAGGCTTTTGCTAAGCGGTGCGCCGACTTCAGGTATTGTTAATGCCATTGGTGCTGGCAGTATGTTGTCTATCTCTGTGAACAAAGCTGCAAGGAAAGTTCCTTTGAGTGTGAACCTTGCGTTAGTTGCTTGTAGTTGTCTTCTTCTTCTTGCTGTTCTTTCAGGTTCAGGATCGAATTGTGCTAGAATCGGGTTCGTAGATCGTGTAGCAATAACCATGCACAATTAGATAGTCCTGCAAGAGTAGAGACCTGTGCGTAAGTGTTGATTTGGTGAAGTATAGAAAAAAATGAAAATAAATAATTAACTAAAAGTAAATTAAAATAAGAGTAATCTGCACAGTCCCCGGCAGCGGCGCCAATTTCTTGATAGGATTTTTCTCACCTGTAAAACAAGGGTTAAAATCACACAAATAATACCTGCAAGAGTACAGGGCTGTTGTAGTATAGCACTGAATGCAGGGTCGATTTCCTCAGGGACTGATATGGATAATTCTTATTTTTAGAATTCACTTTTAATTAATAATAAAATAATCGCAATAATTTTGGTGACTGAATAAAAATTAAGTAAAATAAGTACTAGGGTTCAACCTTCACCATTAACAATCATATGTGACTTAGAAAAGAATCTATGAATCAATACATGCAACTTTGAAGGTTAGATTTTTCGAAAGCATATTTTCCTCGTGGGCATTCAAGTGAAAACGTATACCTAACATGCGATTAGTCTATGGCATTTAGATCTAATTCTACATGCAAGATTCATTAAGTTCATGAAAATCTTTTATAACCATGCAATCTCTTAGTTATGGTATTTAACCTAGATGTATTACAATCCTTAATCACTAGAAGCTAATCCCAATTTTTAGGTGGGCATTCCTATAAAATTGCATCAAATTACTTGTCTAAATATCCTAAGGGTGATCAAGCATTAAGACATAAAGATAGTTTTAAACAGTCATTAAAAATTCAAAGCATGCATATACGAAAATATAGGAAAAAAGATAAATCACATAATCATGTTAAGGCTTAGGTCTAACCCTAGTGAGAAAATTAGCTACTCATGCTCATAATGAATAGAAACAATTTCATTAAAATTGAAGTTGAGAGAACAAACAGTTTGTAGAACAAAGGTAGCCGAAAATCCCAGCTTGCCGTGCTCTTAGATGAAGAATTGTATTCTGAATTCTGGTGTATTCAAATCTAAGCCAAGCTTGGGTATTTATAAGGAAATATTCCTAATCCTACTTTGAAAAGGAGTAAAATAAAAATAATCAAATCTAATTCCTAGTTTGAACATAAATAGGAAAGCATATGCCTTCTCCTCCTTGAATTGAGATTTTATTGATATACTTCCTTCCTTTGCTCCAAACACTCCTTCTAGAATAAACCTGTTAATATAATCAATTCGAGTATCAATTCCTCCCAAAATAATAATAATAACTAATTAAATATATGGGGAATACAAGTATATATTTGACTCATCAGGAGCTACTCGAGAAATGCTTTATGATGACTGAGAAATATAAGGGCAAAGAGGAACCCAGCTCAGCGACACACCTTATTAATCTTGAAATTCCCATTCACGGTCAAAGAACTACGTGGAGGTTGAGCGCTTGAATAGTTCATGAGTATAGATCAAGCACCGTAACTCGACGGCAGGCCGGTGAGTTGCCCTGACGGCTTGGCTACTTGGCCCGACGGCCAGGTATAGGTCGCGCGCTTCAACGTCATCCATTTTTGGGGCTAGTTGATTCAACATGTGAGTTGTTACACATCCCTTAGTGGATTTACACTACCATGACCACCGTGCTGTTGTCTTAATCGACCAACACCCTTTGTGGGTTATAGGTTAGCGCGCAGTTAGGCACCGTAATCCGGCTTCCAATTCATCATGCATCGCTAGTTCTGCTTACCAAAAATGGCCCACTTGGTTTTTGAGTGATGGAAGTCGGAAGAAACGAGAGAGTTAATTCTTGATGTAAATGTGTACCGATCGGCTAGTAGTGGTTATTATGTAGAATAGAAGCCTAGCTTCATACCAGATGGCACATCATGTAGGTCAAATTTTCGACAGCTTACCATCCCCAAACAGATGGACAAACAAAGGTGGTGAATAGAAGCTTGGGAAATCTGTTGCGGTGCCTTGTTGGTGAGCATATCATGTCATGGGATTCTATTTCACCTAGTGTCGAATTTGCATATAACTGTTTAGTGAATAGGTCCATAGGTATGAGTCCATTTGAAGTAGTTTATGGTCATAAACCTAGGGCTCCTATAGATCTCATACCCATGCAAATTTCACATCTGAGTCAGCCAATGCATTTGCACGCCGCATTCATGAACTGCATGTCGAGATTAATCGTAGGATTAATGAGAGCAATGAACGATATAAGAATGCTGCTAATGTTCATCGAACATTTAGAGAATTTTCTATAGGTGATTATGTTATGGTTCGAGTAAGACCTGAGCGATTCTCTCAAGGAATTGCAAAGAAATTACAAGCTCGTGGTACTGGACCTTTTAAAATTCTGGTGCGGGTGGGGTCTAATGCCTATGTGTTGGAACTTCCTCCGAATATGGGGATAAGTTCTACCTTCAATGTTCATGATTTAATTTCGTATAGGGGGTCTGTGCTCAGTCCCGCTAGTCCAACCCACCCAATTCAAAGTGACAAAGTGATGTGCAAATCGGTTCGGTTATGTGCAATTCAAAGTGACAAGATTACAATCACGCTCTTACACCAGATATTTCTAAACAAAGTGATGTGCAAATCTAAAAGACTATCTCTAGCATTCTAGTGTCTATGTAATGTGAGATTTTAGGAATTCTTTTAGGACGTGTTTACTTATTAGTAATAGGAATGAAATCAAAGGTAAGGATTTCCATTACCTACTTCTCTTGCGTTTACTTGCAAATATATAATTAATAAGTACGTGAGACCCATTCAAAATAGGTTATCCCATATTCATTTTGGGGTAATTGGTTTAACTAGGGGGAGATGTTAATGATTCCCATTACCTCCTTTGATGATTTTTATTTACTAAACTACCCTATAATTTTAAAACAATTCCAAATAACCCAAAACAATATTAAAAAAAAAAACTAAAAACATAGTTTATAATTATTAATTACAATTATTCTAAGTAATAATTTTCTCATGTGAATCAATCCTTATTTTCCGAGTCAGCTCCATCAACAACTAAAAATATGGTTACAACATTTATCAATAAGCTTTGTACTACAAAAAAAAATCATGCATATTTTCTCATATTTTATTAATGAATAATCACAAGAAGATATATGACATTTTGGACTTGTTACTAATGGCCAAATAATTTTGTTAATGATGCCAAGTATGTGCACCATACATCTCAATCTTGTTTGCTAAATAAGTATCTTTGATAATATTTGGCAAAAAATATATATTTAATAATAAAAATTCAGTAATTCAATCAATGATAAAAGTCTTGTGTTAAGGGAGACTAGTTAAAAACAATGTCCATATAATGATGGTCTTAGCCGCCTTTGTTGTATTAGAATACATAATAATAAAAAGGTTATTATTTTATTTTTGTGTGAGAACATTTTGGTGAAAAAAATTAGTTTTTATTCCGATTCATAGAAATTAGGAAACAATTATAGTGAAAATCAATCCTAATTCTATATGATTAGTAAACAGTTCAATGTGAATGATTACATATTTCTCTGATTACCCATTTTTTTTGATTTCTAACTTTTCTGATTACCTAGTTCTCTCATTCCTAGTAAGTAAACGTGCTCTTAGTGTTATTCACTATTTTTTTATACCATTATAGAGGAATTCTCTTATGAGAATGGTAAAGATGTTCCACTTCTTGTGTATACAACGATATTGCGAAAAATGATTACACACGTTAACTATGGACCTCGCACCTCCCACTAAACAATAAAGACCTCTCACCTCCCACTAAACAATAAAGGCCTCGCACCTCCCACTAAACAATAAAGAGGAAATACTAAACTTATTGATAATAGCAATTTAAGTACTATTAAAAAACATTGAAGGATATGTTCGAAATTCGAATTTTCCTTTTCTTTTGATAAAAAGAAAAATAGAACATTTGGAATCATATAGGATAATTTAGAATTTGATTTTTTAAGTTCTTGAAACCGCTAGGTTGGAAGTAATAAGGCTAGTACCCGCCCCCCATAATGAAGAAGTAATGGGGCCCCCTTCCCGCTTATGCGCCTTTATTTAGATTCTTTCTGTTTTTAAATTATTTATCCAATGGGGAATCTTTCTAAAAAAAATCTCTGGAAAAACAAAACACAATTCATCTAAGGGAAAAAAGAAAGAAAAGAAAGAAATAGAGGGGAGTTTTGTCTTTCTTTCAATCAAATTAAGAGAACAAAGAAACCACTAAAAAATAAAAGTATAAAAACGAAGTTTCCGTAAGAACTAAGCCGGGGCGATGTACCTGCTAGCCATGACTGCGCTGTTTCATGATATAATTCACAAGGGAATGCAGGTCAATATCGATGACATGATCGCCAAGTATTGGGCTTAAGAAGACCTTGAATTTAAGAAAATGTTTGACAGATTGTGGAAATACTGTCTTCGTCTTCAGCCGAAAAAGAAAGCCAGGAGGGGATTTGGTGCTTTGTGAGGTATTCAAAATGATTCCATTATTTTTCTTTCGTAATTGTGCCCTAAAATTTGGCAAAGAGTGTCACATGTTTCCGCTTCAGGGATGTTTTAGATATTTTGCTTTAAATCCTTGATTTTGAATCCCTCGCTCCTCCCCATCAGCCTTGCTTACATTTTTCACTCTTCCACTGTGACTTTCAGCCCAGTCTCACAAAACCCTAAACCCCTATCTCTTTCTTCGGGTCATCGTCACTGTTGCAATAGCTGTTGTTGACTGCCAAAGGCCACGGTACGTCTTCCTTCTTCTTGAGCTCATTTGTTTTTTTTTTCTTTCAGAAAAAAAAACAATTTATCGTTGTTTTTTATTTTATCATTATGAAATTACTTTCGCATCTCTGTTTGGTTTCCGAGAAACGAGAAAAGGAAAATAGTTCAAAATCAAAAACCGAAACTACGATCATATTCAGTCGTGAATCCAGAATTTTTTTTGAGAGGGTCAATGCTTAAAATGATACTACTATTAAAGTTCTAATTCTATATGGTTAGTAAAAGTACAACTCAATGAAAAATTATTACCTACCTCTTCGATTATGTACTTCCCCATTATTTGTAAGTAAATGTGCCCTTAATATAAAATGTGGTATGAAACTTGGTACACCTATTATTTCTCTGTTTGATTAGGGTTCGCTGATGTGGTGATTGAATTGGGTGCAAGTTTCATTGCCTATTTTCCGACCTACATGCGTCACATAATAAAAGTGGTAAATAAGTGAGATACTTGCTGGTGTTGAAAATGATTAGTAAACATGCTAATGTTATATGGTTAGTAAAAGTACAACTCAATGGAAATTATTACCTACTTCTCCGATTACTCTTTCACCGATTACCTACTTCCCTATTATTTGTAAGTAAACATTTCCTTAATATAAAATTTGGTACAAAAACCTAGTACACCTATTATTTTTATAATTGATTAGAGCCAGTTGAATTAGGTGCAGGTTTCATCGCATAGCCACCGATGTACATGTCCCACATAATAAAGTGGTAAGTAAGAAAAGATACTTGTTAGAGTGGAAATTCATTGATGAATTAATTTCAATTCTGGAATCTCTAAACTAATTCATTTTCCGACCAAGTATGAGTTCATACTCAAATTTTTCAGCCCACTATGGAAAAACTTAAATAATTGCTAAACTTACGATATTCGACCATAATAACTAACCAAATTTGATGTGGCACTTAATATGTTAAGCCATGTCAATAAATGAAATCACATTCTACATATAGTTTTAAATTTTTTTCTTTTAGCAAAGAAAATATCATATTAAGTGTAACGACCCAGACTAGATATTATAGTAATTCAAGAATTTAATTAAGGAAAGGACGATTTTACCCTTAGATTCAGAGGGGTTCAGGAGTCTCTTTTTGTCTGGCAGTACTTTTGGAAGTTTTTCTTGGGTCGTTGCATTGATCTCGAACTCACGAGTTCGTAGACAGGCGGCATCCGAAAAATGGAGACCCGGTGATAACGTTGTGGGTCTAAAAGCTTCAGGGGTAGTTTGGTCATTTTGGAAAAGTAAAAAATTAGGGGGATATTTTTCTTTCTCTCCAGAGACTATGCTCAGACGGGACTCAGACTCTATCTCCTCCCTTGATCACTCTCACTCTCCCCGTGAGACTTCGAAGACCATCACCGCCGATGCCGACCATGTAAGGGTCGATTTAGTGGAATCCAAGGGCATGGAAGTCTTTCCCTCGACTCCATGAGCAGCCTGGTGTCTTTCTCAAGGTGGGAGAGTCACCGTAGATGGCGTATGGAAGAGGAGAGGTGGGTCGAATGTCAGGACCCGTCCCGAATTTCCCCTCGAAACCCGGGAAGAACCCTGATCCCGTCTGACAACCTAAGAAAAGGATCCCAAAATACCCTTCAATCCTTACAAAATATAATAATCATAAATACTTCCACTTGTCAGACAAGGGATTCAAGCACTCAATAATTCCCGTAATTAATGACCAATCAAATACAATATAATATCAGAGCGTCTAAGTAGGATCAAGAGTAAAATTTAGATATCCTACTCAAATATAATTACACATCGCAATCGAAGTACTAATGCCTCTGCCTCGAGATCAGTGTTCGCGTCAACTCTACTCAACAGCCTAAAGGGGGTTTAAACACAAAAGTTGTGAGTGGACAAAAATAATCATTTATAAATTGTTTTCCAAGAAATACCTTTCTTCCCCTCCATTTATAAAATCATGCATGCATAACATAAAACAATTTATGATATAAAAACATCATATGTAAATCACCAAAATTTCTATTTCTCTTTAAAACCACTTAGTTGTAATCAAATAAAATCTGTATAATGAAATACCTCGTAATCCACAATTTGGTTTGAAAACTCTTTCCAATGGAGTTTAAAATCATTTAATTCAATATGTACACATAATATCTCAAATTCACTGTTCCCGACATATCCACAACACACCAGGGTATCCCTTGAGATGTGTTAAAATCTGTGTTACTTGGCCTCGACCACAATCTCTGCAAAATCACCTTTTATATTGGAGGTTCACCGGGTTCACCGTCTTAGCGGATCCTAGCCCGGATCCTGGCCCCCCTCAAATCGGTATTGTTTATTTTGGAGGTTCACCGGGTTCACCGTCTCAGCGGATCCTAGCCCCGGATCCTGGCCCCCTCAAAACGGTATTGGATCCAACATCAAGTATTTTATATTCACAAATACGGTTTCAACTCAAAATCATGGACCCAAATAATTACCACGTCAAAACAATATCAAAACCGAATTCAACAACCATATCATTTCCTACAACACACTTTCACTGAAATATTGGAAAAACAAATGTCCAGCAATCAATAATAAATTCCAGGAAATCATTACGCCCATACTTAACAGTATTTAAATCAAAGATACATTTATGCATGCATTATAGTTTATAAACCAAAAATCCACTCACAAACCTGTTGAAGCAAGCTCAATCCCGAACTGTACGCTCGTCTGAAGTTCCTGGAGCAGTATCGCCTGTGTAAGCCAGAAAATCGATCGAAAGATCCGAAACTTCCTACACTCGGTTCGGCTTCCTCCGTGGTCCTCTCCTTCGATGGTTGGTACGGTTGTGATCGTGGGAAGGAGTAGAATACGATTAGTTGATCAAAACTGGAAGTTGGAGCCTTGAATCAAAAGTTGACTTTGTGGGTTTTGGGTGAGTTTTCGCACACGGGTTTCGGGTGGTTTGTGTTTATGTTTGTCACAGAAAGAGAATGAAGATGAAGATGAAATGAAGTGGATCAGATTAGTCTGATTTGGGGGTTAAAAATATCTACCCTAAGTCAAAAATTACCAAAATACCCCTATCAATCTAGACCCGTAACTTTCGTCCACGAACTCCGTTTCCTACGTGCCTCCTGTCTACGAACTCGTGAGTTCGAGACCTACGCAACGGTATCCAAAACACCACCGAAAATGTTTTGAAACAAAATTTGACTCTCACGCCCTTTAACAAGCAAGGGTAAAATCGTCATTTACATAAATAATTTACGTAAATCCAATAATTGAAATTCCGGGTTGTTAAAATCTACCCCCCTTAAGAAATTTCGTCCTCGAAATTCAACTCTACCCTTGGAACAAATAAGGATACTGCGCCCGCATTAGTTCCTCGGTTTCCCACGTGGCTTCCTCCACGTTATGATTCCTCCACAACACTAGACAACTACGAATCACGAGATTCACCACTAATATATTCCCAGTAGGAGTACTAATACCCATGTCCCAACCAATCGGAGACAATTCTCTATCAGCAAACAATGTAAAACCCCGAGATCTATTAAACCATAAACATCACGGTAAAAACAAAATAAATAAATAAACAAATAACGTACCCGTGACCCTCTCAGGGGCTGTTCGGGCCTCCTGTCGTGACATAGCAAAAACTCGGGGCGATGTACCCGAAGATCGACCACGACCCCACTGTCTGCCTCTGCTCCTATTGGACCCACTAGCCCCGCTGGCCCCACTGTATTGGGCCTGGTTCCCGATTGAAGTACCAGAAGTCTGCCCTGTCCTCTGACTCTGCTCAGTCGCACGATGACCCAAGAAATTACTATCTTGAAGATGGTGTGGACAGAATCTCCTGATATGACCAGTCTCTCCAAAGGTGTAACATCTGGGATCACCATATCCGCCACTCTGTCTACCCGTTGACTGTATTGAAGCCCCACTAAACTGAGAGGATGATTGCGGTGCATGTCCAGCTCCGGCACTGCCCGATCCGGATCTTGCACCCCCAGAAGATCCAGAACTGATACTGCCTTTCTTGGACGGTCCCTGACTAGAGGCTCCAACATCCCAGTGATCCCGGTGTAACCTGGAACCACCGAACTGATGTTGGACTGGCAAACCCATGCTCAACTCTACATGAGCTGTAGCGTCAGACGCTTCTCTCATCGAAGTATGGGCTGCAGTCGTTACCACTGACCGAAGTTCGCCTCTCAGCCCATTTTCAAATCTGCGTCGTCTGTCCCTCTCGGTTGCCACTAAAGCTGGTGCAAAACGAACCAACTCTATGAATTTCTGCTCATACTGAGCCACTGTCATATCTCCCTACTGTAGGTGCAAGAACTCAGCCTCCCTGGCATCTCGGTACGAGCAAGGATAAAATTGCTCAAGGAACTTCTCCCGAAAGGTCGCCTAGGTAATTGTACTGACCTCCCAGCCTGATAGCTTTAATGCGTTCCACCAATGATAAGCGGAACCACCTAGCAGAAAAGTGGCTAATAGCACCTTGTCCCCCTGAGGACATCTCATAACCGAGAACACTCGCTCTAAACGAGTAATCCACTCTACTGCATCATCTGGGCTAGAGTCGCCCATAAATATTGTAGCCCCTAATCTCTGGGCTTTCTCAATGTCCGAACCTTCAGTAGCAGCCCTACTCTGAAGTACAGAAGTCAACGTGTGACCTAATTGTTCCAGTGTTTGCCTCATATCAGGCTCCACTACAGGTTCATACGTGTCCCCAATGTTTTCAGACTGTTGACGGAACTCTCGTTTCGGAGGCATTACGCTGAAAAGAACTATAGCTCATCAATACCAAAATAATTTTACACGTAGTGTACAGTCTACAGGAATTTAACCTAGTGCTCTGATACCAATTGTCAGGACTCGTCCCGAATTTCCCCTCGAAACCCGGGAAGAACCCTGATCCCGTCTGACAACCTAAGAAAAGGATCCCAAAATACCCTTCAATCCTTACAAAATATAATAATCATAAATACTTCCACTTGTCAGACAAGGGATTCAAGCACTCAATAATTCCCGTAATTAATGACCAATCAAATACAATATAATATCAGAGCGTCTAAGTAGGATGAAGAGTAAAATTTAGATATCCTACTCAAATATAATTACACAGCGCAATCGAAGTACTAATGCCTCTGCCTCGAGATCAGTGTTCGCGTCAACTCTACTCAACAGCCTAAAGGGGGTTTAAACACAAAAGTTGTGAGTGGACAAAAATAATCATTTATAAATTGTTTTCCAAGAAATACCTTTCTTCCCCTCCATTTATAAAATCATGCATGCATAACATAAAACAATTTATGATATAAAAACATCATATGTAAATCACCAAAATTTCCATTTCTCTTTAAAACCACTTAGTTGTAATCAAATAAAATCTGTATAATGAAATACCTCGTAATCCACAATTTGGTTTGAAAACTCTTTCCAAAGGAGTTTAAAATCATTTAATTCAATCTGTACACATAATATCTCAAATTCACTGTTCCCGACATATCCACAACACACCAGGGTATCCCTTGAGATGTGTTAAAATCTGTGTTACTTGGCCTCGACCACAATCTCTGCAAAATCACCTTTTATATTGGAGGTTCACTGGGTTCACCGTCTCAGCGGATCCTAGCCCGGATCCTGGCCCCCCTCAAATCGGTATTGTTTATTTTGGAGGTTCACCGGGTTCACCGTCTCAGCGGATCCTAGCCCCGGATCCTGGCCCCCTCAAAACGGTATTGGATCCAACATCAAGTATTTTATATTCACAAATACGGTTTCAACTCAAAATCATGGACCCAAATAATTACCACGTCAAAACAATATCAAAACCGAATTCAACAACCATATCATTTCCTACAACACACTTTCACTGAAATATTGGAAAAACAAATGTCCAGCAATCAATAATAAATTCCAGGAAATCATTACGCCCATACTTAACAGTATTTAAATCAAAGATACATTTATGCATGCATTATAGTTTATGAACCAAAAATCCACTCACAAACCTGTTGAAGCAAGCTCAATCCCGAACTGTACGCTCGTCTGAAGTTCCTGGAGCAGTATCGCCTGTGTAAGCCAGAAAATCGATCGAAAGATCCGAAACTTCCTACACTCGGTTCGGCTTCCTCCGTGGTCCTCTCCTTCGATGGTTGGTACGGTTGTGATCGTGGGAAGGAGTAGAATACGATTAGTTGATCAAAACTGGAAGTTGGAGCCTTGAATCAAAAGTTGACTTTGTGGGTTTTGGGTGAGTTTTCGCACACGGGTTTCGGGTGGTTTGTGTTTATGTTTGTCACAGAGAGAGAATGAAGATGAAGATGAAATGAAGTGGATCAGATTAGTCTGATTTGGGGGTTAAAAATATCTACCCCAAGTAAAAAAATACCAAAATACCCTATCAATCTAGACCCGTAACTTTCGTCCACGAACTCCGTTTCCTGGGTGCCGCCTGTCTACGAACTCGTGAGTTCGAGACCTACGTAACGGTATCCAAAACACCACCGAAAATGTTTTGAAACAAAATTTGACTCTCACGCCCCTTAACAAGTAAGGGTAAAATCGTCATTTACATAAATAATTTACGTAAATCCAATAATTGAAATTCCGGGTTGTTACACCAAAACTTCTCAGCCAGATTCCGATCAAACAAGGTATGATCTTGAACTCCTGACTTCATTTTCGAGTTCCTGGCTTTGCGTTGATGATTCTACAAGTGTGGATAAAAGAATTGGTGGGGTTTGGAAAGAGTTAGAAGCTCGTCAGAAATGGTGATTTCCATAGAGTTAATCCAATTTCCGACCACTGGAGGCGGCGTCGACGGCGGCGATCCGGTCGTCATCCCCGGTGTACTCCGATGACTGGTACGAACTGCAGTGGCTGACGTGGCATGCCACCAGGTAGCCACGTGGTGACCAGTCAACAGCTAACTTAGTTGCCAAGTGGAGCCACGTGGCATCACAATCAATGTCCAATCAACAATTAGTTGACCGTTAGGTCAACTGACGCCATCAGGGTTTGACGGAATATGCTGACGGCATTAGCATATTCCGTCAAAAGGCAACGGCGTTATGATGAAACCCTAATGCCGTTAGTTTGGATGGAATATTTCGATTCCGTTAGGTTCGACGGAATATTTCGTCAGAGCGACGAAATATTCCGCCGTGACAGTAGGGACGAGCGTGGGGCGCGTGGCCAACGCGTGACGGCCTATGGCTGGAGCCTGGTGTGTGGCATGTGGTCCGGTCTTTTATCGGCACGTGGGGCTATTTCCTGGCCCACGACGGTGCGTGTCTAGGGTTTTGGAACATTTCGAATCGGATTTTGGTGGTTTTGAAGCCGTTGGAGTCCGTTTAGAGCGCCGTTTGAGTAATCCCAGCTATATGGACGACCACATAGTGGGTTTTGGCTCGGTGGGTCATGCAGCTAGGTTATTCCTTAGGGATAGGGCTTCCTTAAGTTGGTACTTTGGATATACTATGAACAGATTGGGTTTCTGAGATTTCGTGGCATGCGTACTTTTAAGTAATATGTTATACCACGAATTGTGATTTGTGTTTTGACCCTGATGAATAATCTAAGGTATGTTATGGAGGATTCCATCATACTCTCAGGATGAGCTGGGATATCAAGTTATGACTCAGGGTGCTCAAGATGATCCGGGATATAGAGTTGTGACTCGGGGTGCTCAAGATGAACCTGGATATCAAGTTATTACTCGAGGTGCTCAAGATGAGCTGGGATATCGAGTTATGACTCGGGGTGCTCAAGTTGAGTGGGGATATCGAGTTACGACTTTGGGTGCTCAAGATGAGCCCGGATATCGAGTTACGACTCGGGGTGCTCAAGATGAGCCGGAATATCGAGTTACGACCCGGGATGCTCAAGATAAGCCAGAATATCGAGTTATGACTCGGGGTGCCCAAGATAAATTGAGATATCAAGTTATGACTCGGGGTTCTCAAGATGAACCGGGATATCGAGTTATGACTCGGGGTGCTCAAGATGAGCCGGGATATCGAGTTATGACTCGAGGTGCTCAAGATCAGCCTAGATATCGAGTTACGACTCGTGGTGCTCAAGATGAGCCGAGATATCAAGTTACGACTCGGGGTGCTTAACATGAGCCGAGAATATCGAGTTTCAACTTGGGGTGCTCAAGATGAGCCGAGATATCAAGTTACGGCTCGGGGTGCTCAAGATGAACCGGTATATCGAGTTACGACTCGGGGTGCATAAGATGAGCCGGGATATCGAGTTACGACTTGGGGTGAGTCATTGAGACTTAATTCAACCAAGTCTGGTACCTTCGTCATCACGGTCAGTGGGTGGTGACCCAGATTGACGAGTTATTGGCGGTCCACCTGAGGGTGACACGTCAGTTGTCTTGTACGATTTCGGAGGAGGTTTCCCGGTGTAGTTTGTGAACTACTGGTTTGTCCTTCGTTTGACAGGTGGATAAAAATCAATCAAGCATAGGGTCTTATCAGTTGGAGTCCCTGTAAATTTTTATTTGATGCTTCCAAGAATTAAGGGTATCTTAGGTATTAATTACTGTTGTCAAGGGATGTCAGACGGGAGTAGGGCTTTTTGCGGATTTCGAGTCGAAATTCGGGAAGGGTCCTTTCAATTTAGTATAAAAGCTCTAGATTTAACTTCCTGCAGACTGCACACTTGTGTGCAAATTATTTAAGGGTTCATGTCAACGAGATGCCTCCGAGATGTTTGTCTCTTCAGCGACCTAGAACTAAGGGAGGCGGAGAGTTGGGAGTCTTGATATGCACGGGCTAGGTAGGTGTCGCTGTTGCTGGTGACTGGACTTTGGTTTTGAAATTATAATGCATGCATAAAGGTGTATTTGAAATAATGTCTTGTTAAGTATTGTTTTTGGTAAATTTCCGGAATTGAGAAACTTTTATTACTGGACACGGCCATTCAATAATTATTTGGAAATGACGTTTTGGGCTATGGCCTGGTTTTTTGGATTCGGGTTTTATATGGTTGACTTGATTGATTTCGGATTTTGGTCGAGTTCATGATTTTGAGTTGAAAACCCGATTTTTCAATGAATTTGGCTTAGGCCAAGGAACAAGGATTTCAAAATATGGATCTAAATTACTGGCCCCGAGGGTAAATGTTTTCTCCGATGCTAGCATTGAGGGTCTTTCTCCTCCAGATCGTTGAGGCGAGCTACGACTCGGGATTCCATTCAGGGAGCGGTGAGTCAGGTTTATGATATTTTGTGTCCAGGTTGGTTTCATGGTTTTTAAACTCCTTTGTGGAGGATTTTCAAAGCAGGGTTGTGGACCACTGGATGTTTTTATTATTCTGGTTTTCATGGGTCCCACCGAGTGTTTTAACAAAACATGGATTTTGGTTTTCACTGAATTGCTGTCCCCAAGGGTCATGATTTTTCTCCGGCACATGATGAGGGGTATTTCCCATCATATGTTCGTGAGGTTTCTCCGACTGGCGTTGGAGGGTATTTCTCCGCCAGATCGTTGAGGGGTTTCTTTGATGCTGGCATTACAGGGTATTTCTCCGCCACATCGTTGAGGTTTCTCCGACTAGCGTTGGAGGGTATTTCTCCGCCAGATCATTGAGGGGTTTCTCTGATGTTGGCGTTGCAGGGTGTTTCTCCGCCACATAGTTGAGGTTTCTCCGATTGGTGTTGGAGGGTATTTCTCCGTCAGATTGTTGGGGCTGACTGTACTTGGTACACGTGACCCTATCCGACACCTGACTTCGAGATCTATTCGGTCATGTGACGTCATGACTTGAGGTAATTGTAGTCATGTTGGGAGTAGGCCCTGCGGTGGACCTCTCGGGCTCAGAGCCTTGCTTTGAGGTATGTTCCGGGTAGAATGGATTTTGGTGCCTTTAGGATGTCTCCTGGATGTTGTTCTCACCTATGGTTTGTTCTCGAGACGAGAACAAAGAAATGTGCTGGGTGCACAAGTTCAATTGGGAATCACAGTTGAGGCCCAGTTCATGTCGTTGGTGACATGAGAGGACTTGAAGGTAGGAGGTTGGTTCTTTGACCTGAGTTAAGGGAATTTTGGTGAAATTTTTTTTGTAAGGGGGGGGGGGGGGGGGGGGGCGGGGAGGATTTGTAATGACCCGGACTAAAAATTATAGTAATTCGAGAATTTAATTAAGGAAATGACGATTTTACCCTCGATTTCGGAGGGGTTCGGGAGTCAATTTTTTGTCTAGCGTGCTTTTGGAATTTTTTTTGGGTATTGCGTAGGTCTCGAACTCACGAGTTCGTAGACAGGTGGCACCCGGAAAACGGAGACCCGGTGAGAACACTGTGGGTCTAAAAGCTTCAGGGGCAATTTGGTCATTTTAGAAAAGTCCAAAATTAGGGGGATATTATTCTCTCTCTCCGGAGACTCTGCTCAGACGAGACTCAGACTCTCTCTCCTCCCTCGATCACTCTCTCTCTCCCCGTGAGACTTCGAAGACCATCACCGCCGCTACCGACCGTGTAGTGGTCGAGTTAGTGGAATCCAAGGCCATCGAAGTCTTCTGAGGTGGGAAGAGGAGAGCTGGGCCGAAATATCTAGGCAAGATTCCGATTAAAACAGGTATGATCTCGAACTCTCGACTTCATTTTCGAGTTCCTGGCGTTGCGTCGATGATTCTACAGGTGTGGATCGTAGAAATCGGTGGAGTTTGGAAAGAGTTAGATGCTCATCGGAAATGGCGATTTCTGGCGAGAATTTCAAGTTTTCGATCACCGGAGACGACGACGACGGCGGCGGTCCGGTCGTCATCCCCTACGTACTCCGATGACTGGTACGAACTGCGGTAGCTGACGTGGCATGCCACTTGGCAGCCACGTGGTGACCAGTCAACAGCTGACTCAGTTGCCACGTGGAGCCACGTGACAGCACAGTCAGCATCCAGTCAGTAGTTAGTTGACCGTTGGGTTAACTGACACTGTCAGGGTTTGACGGAATATGCTGACGGCGTTAGCATATTCCGTCAAAAGGTAACGACGTTATGACGGAACCTTAATGTCGTTAGTTTGGACAGAATATTCCAATTCCGTTTGGATATTCTGTCAAAGCGACGAAATATTCCGCCGTGATAGTACAAACGCGAGGGGGGCGCGTGGCGGTGCGTGGGGCTATTTTCCGACCCACGGTGACGCTTGTCTAGGATTTTGGAACATTCCGGATCGGATTTTGGTGGTTTTGAGGTCGTTGGAGTCCGTTTAGAGCGCCGTTTGAGTAATCCTGGCTATATGGACGACCACATACCTGATTTTGGCTCGGGGGGGGGGGGGGGGGGGGGGGGGGGTGGTGTTGACGGAACTGGGAGGATTTGTAATGACCCGGACTAAAAATTATAGTAATTCGAGAATTTAATTAAGGAAATGACGATTTTACCCTCGATTTCGGAGGGGTTCGGGAGTCAATTTTTTGTCTAGCGTGCTTTTGGAATTTTTTTTGGGTATTGCGTAGGTCTCGAACTCACGAGTTCGTAGACAGGTGGCACCCGGAAAACGGAGACCCGGTGAGAACACTGTGGGTCTAAAAGCTTCAGGGGCAATTTGGTCATTTTAGAAAAGTCCAAAATTAGGGGGATATTATTCTCTCTCTCCGGAGACTCTGCTCAGACGAGACTCAGACTCTCTCTCCTCCCTCGATCACTCTCTCTCTCCCCGTGAGACTTCGAAGACCATCACCGCCGCTACCGACCGTGTAGTGGTCGAGTTAGTGGAATCCAAGGCCATCGAAGTCTTCTGAGGTGGGAAGAGGAGAGCTGGGCCGAAATATCTAGGCAAGATTCCGATTAAAACAGGTATGATCTCGAACTCTCGACTTCATTTTCGAGTTCCTGGCGTTGCGTCGATGATTCTACAGGTGTGGATCGTAGAAATCGGTGGAGTTTGGAAAGAGTTAGATGCTCATCGGAAATGGCGATTTCTGGCGAGAATTTCAAGTTTTCGATCACCGGAGACGACGACGACGGCGGCGGTCCGGTCGTCATCCCCTACGTACTCCGATGACTGGTACGAACTGCGGTAGCTGACGTGGCATGCCACTTGGCAGCCACGTGGTGACCAGTCAACAGCTGACTCAGTTGCCACGTGGAGCCACGTGACAGCACAGTCAGCATCCAGTCAGTAGTTAGTTGACCGTTGGGTTAACTGACACTGTCAGGGTTTGACGGAATATGCTGACGGCGTTAGCATATTCCGTCAAAAGGTAACGACGTTATGACGGAACCTTAATGTCGTTAGTTTGGACAGAATATTCCAATTCCGTTTGGATATTCTGTCAAAGCGACGAAATATTCCGCCGTGATAGTACAAACGCGAGGGGGGCGCGTGGCGGTGCGTGGGGCTATTTTCCGACCCACGGTGACGCGTGTCTAGGATTTTGGAACATTCCGGATCGGATTTTGGTGGTTTTGAGGTCGTTGGAGTCCGTTTAGAGCGCCGTTTGAGTAATCCTGGCTATATGGACGACCACATACCTGATTTTGGCTCGGGGGGGGGGGGGGGGGGGGTGGTGTTGACGGAACTGGGAGGATTTGTAATGACCCGGACTAAAAATTATAGTAATTCGAGAATTTAATTAAGGAAATGACGATTTTACCCTCGATTTCGGAGGGGTTCGGGAGTCAATTTTTTGTCTAGCGTGCTTTTGGAATTTTTTTTGGGTATTGCGTAGGTCTCGAACTCACGAGTTCGTAGACAGGTGGCACCCGGAAAACGGAGACCCGGTGAGAACACTGTGGGTCTAAAAGCTTCAGGGGCAATTTGGTCATTTTAGAAAAGTCCAAAATTAGGGGGATATTATTCTCTCTCTCCGGAGACTCTGCTCAGACGAGACTCAGACTCTCTCTCCTCCCTTGATCACTCTCTCTCTCCCCGTGAGACTTCGAAGACCATCACCGCCGCTACCGACCGTGTAGTGGTCGAGTTAGTGGAATCCAAGGCCATCGAAGTCTTCTGAGGTGGGAAGAGGAGAGCTGGGCCGAAATATCTAGGCAAGATTCCGATTAAAACAGGTATGATCTCGAACTCTCGACTTCATTTTCGAGTTCCTGGCGTTGCGTCGATGATTCTACAGGTGTGGATCGTAGAAATCGGTGGAGTTTGGAAAGAGTTAGATGCTCATCGGAAATGGCGATTTCTGGCGAGAATTTCAAGTTTTCGATCACCGGAGACGACGACGACGGCGGCGGTCCGGTCGTCATCCCCTACGTACTCCGATGACTGGTACGAACTGCGGTAGCTGACGTGGCATGCCACTTGGCAGCCACGTGGTGACCAGTCAACAGCTGACTCAGTTGCCACGTGGAGCCACGTGACAGCACAGTCAGCATCCAGTCAGTAGTTAGTTGACCGTTGGGTTAACTGACACTGTCAGGGTTTGACGGAATATGCTGACGGCGTTAGCATATTCCGTCAAAAGGTAACGACGTTATGACGGAACCTTAATGTCGTTAGTTTGGACAGAATATTCCAATTCCGTTTGGATATTCTGTCAAAGCGACGAAATATTCCGCCGTGATAGTACAAACGCGAGGGGGGCGCGTGGCGGTGCGTGGGGCTATTTTCCGACCCACGGTGACGCGTGTCTAGGATTTTGGAACATTCCGGATCGGATTTTGGTGGTTTTGAGGTCGTTGGAGTCCGTTTAGAGCGCCGTTTGAGTAATCCTGGCTATATGGACGACCACATACCTGATTTTGGCTCGGGGGGGGGGGGGGGGGGGGGGGGTGGTGTTGACGGAACTGGGAGGATTTGTAATGACCCGGACTAAAAATTATAGTAATTCGAGAATTTAATTAAGGAAATGACGATTTTACCCTCGATTTCGGAGGGGTTCGGGAGTCAATTTTTTGTCTAGCGTGCTTTTGGAATTTTTTTTGGGTATTGCGTAGGTCTCGAACTCACGAGTTCGTAGACAGGTGGCACCCGGAAAACGGAGACCCGGTGAGAACACTGTGGGTCTAAAAGCTTCAGGGGCAATTTGGTCATTTTAGAAAAGTCCAAAATTAGGGGGATATTATTCTCTCTCTCCGGAGACTCTGCTCAGACGAGACTCAGACTCTCTCTCCTCCCTTGATCACTCTCTCTCTCCCCGTGAGACTTCGAAGACCATCACCGCCGCTACCGACCGTGTAGTGGTCGAGTTAGTGGAATCCAAGGCCATCGAAGTCTTCTGAGGTGGGAAGAGGAGAGCTGGGCCGAAATATCTAGGCAAGATTCCGATTAAAACAGGTATGATCTCGAACTCTCGACTTCATTTTCGAGTTCCTGGCGTTGCGTCGATGATTCTACAGGTGTGGATCGTAGAAATCGGTGGAGTTTGGAAAGAGTTAGATGCTCATCGGAAATGGCGATTTCTGGCGATAATTTCAAGTTTTCGATCACCGGAGACGACGACGACGGCGGCGGTCCGGTCGTCATCCCCTACGTACTCCGATGACTGGTACGAACTGCGGTAGCTGACGTGGCATGCCACTTGGCAGCCACGTGGTGACCAGTCAACAGCTGACTCAGTTGCCACGTGGAGCCACGTGACAGCACAGTCAGCATCCAGTCAGTAGTTAGTTGACCGTTGGGTTAACTGACACTGTCAGGGTTTGACGGAATATGCTGACGGCGTTAGCATATTCCGTCAAAAGGTAACGACGTTATGACGGAACCTTAATGTCGTTAGTTTGGACAGAATATTCCAATTCCGTTTGGATATTCTGTCAAAGCGACGAAATATTCCGCCGTGATAGTACAAACGCGAGGGGGGCGCGTGGCGGTGCGTGGGGCTATTTTCCGACCCACGGTGACGCGTGTCTAGGATTTTGGAACATTCCGGATCGGATTTTGGTGGTTTTGAGGTCGTTGGAGTCCGTTTAGAGCGCCGTTTGAGTAATCCTGGCTATATGGACGACCACATACCTGATTTTGGCTCGGGGGGGGGGTGGTGTTGACGGAACTGGGTTATTCCTTGGGGCTAGGGCTTCCTTGAGTTGGTACCACGGATGGTGATTTGGGTTTTGACCCTGATGAATGATCTGAGGTATGTTATGGAGGATTGCATCATACTCTCATAATGAGCCGGGGTATCGAGTTATGTCTCAGGGTGCGCAAGATGAACCGGGATATTGAGTTATGACTATGGGTGCTCAAGATGAACTGGGATATCGAGTTATGACTCGGGGTGCTCAAGATGAACCGGGATATCGAGTTATGACTCGGGGGGCTCAAGATAAGCCGAGATATCAAGTTACGACTCGGGGTCCTCACGAATGTGGAGTTGAGATATTTTTTGACTAAGATGTATTTATCTATTGAGTTTAATATTAAATTTTGAAAAATGAATTATGAGATTTATACCGAATTCAATAGTAGAATATTGTGTAATAAACAAAATAGACTCTTCAAGTTGAAACTAGCATCGTCATATTTCAGTCGTTGATTATTGTAATTTAAAATGGGCCGAGAATACTTGATGCTAAAATCTACAACCCAAACTGCGAACCGAACCAGCTTGAAGGATTGAGTCGAATGTTGGTTTTGAGAACCGCAAAACCTAGCGACGTAGTCCTCTCACTCCTCTTGACATCATCCCTCCCTCTCTCCCTCTCTTATCGTCGTTCTCGCGATTTCGCGGGCATCGAATTCACCTGCATCCGCGAAGGGCGTTGGTTTCTCCGGTTCATCTGATCGCTTTCTTTCTCAGCTGTCAGGTTTTGCATCTTTCTCCGATTTTATAACTTCTTTGACAGTTAATTTCTTTAGCTCATCGGTGTGATTGCCTCAAAGTTGGAGCGCAGAGGCAGTGGGCGAGCAGAACTCTCCAACCCGGGCGCAAAATCAAGGGGGAATTTGAGGGGACACAAAGGTAAGGCCAATTACTTATTAGGGAAGCACATAGAGGGCAAGATGTTAGAGGTTTTAGGCTTGAAGATGCAAGCTTTAATGGAGGTTTTCAGGGGTTGGGGGGTCAATTGACCATCCTTGCCCCTTAATAGATCCGCCCCTGGTCATATTTGGGTACCTGGTTTGATCTGATTTAAGTGTCTTGGCTTTAGGTTGGAGAAGCTTTGAGGATGGCTTATTTAAGAAATGGCAGAAATGTCTTCCGTCAAATCATCAAAGACACCCATATCCAATGCTCCGACTCGGATCGCATGATGAATCCTCTGATATATGCCTGTCAAGGAATTAGATTCAGAAAGTTAGAGGTCATTCTAACAACGGTTAGCATTTCTCCTCAGACTCAAAATTTTAGTGTTGGATTTTTATTAGTGAATGATTTATTGAATAATTTGATGAATTTAGAGCATAGACAAGCTTGGCAAAGCTGGTGAGACAGTGAAGGTTGCCCCGGGCCATTTTCGCAACCATTTGATGCCCAAGTTACTTGCTGTCCCCAAGATTGACAAGTATGCTTACCTCATGAAAGGGCAGCGCAAGGTTCTTTACTTTTTCTGTGATAGGTTATGATATCAGTGTTCTTCCGTTGGTAAAATTTTGTTCAATTATGTTATGCTTGTCATGAATTTTTTCAGAACGGCCTGATTCAAGAAGTAGAAGTGGAGGAGGAGGTTAAAGAAGTTACTGTGACTGAGGAAGCTAAGCAGAAAGCATATCAAAAGGCGGCAAAGATTCTGGATAATGCTCGTCTGGTTCGTAGCCTATTTCTAAAGAGTTTAATTACTGATTGAAAGTATGTATCTTTTGTTTGTAAAAGAGAGATAGAGACCGGTTTATGTTCACGAATGTGGTTACTTATGAATCTGATACACTAATAGAATGCTTGGTGAAAGTTTAGTGTCATATATGTGTTATTAGGATGAAGTATGAACTGATATTCCATTCGATTTTGAAAGGTGTCGAATTGAGAGCTGGTCAGATTGATTTCTTAATGTAGCTCATCCTCTTCTTCGAGGCTATCTTTTAGCAGCTGCTTGCATTTCTGTTGCATACTAGAAGTAAAATGTTTTGCTTTACATATTTGGGGCTTCTGAATTTTACAAATCTTTACAGGTTCTACGAAGGTCCATCAATCTTGAGCATTTTCGTACACGTGCAACAAAAGACGACCCTATAGAACTGAAATCCCCTGTCACAACAGATGATATTGTGGCTGAGGTATGAGAAAAATGGCCGGCCTTTTTATAGTCAAAATATTTCCCTTGGTTTTCTTGTTCTTCCTTTACTTTTAAGCTGATACATTGTCTTGTGCTGGTTTAGGTGGCAAGGCAGCTTTGTGTGCACATTCTACCTGAAAATCTGCATCTACCATCTCCTTTGTTAACCGTGGGAGAATACGAGGTGCCACTGCGTCTACCAAAGTCCATTCCTTTACCGGCGGGGAAGGTTCAATGGACTCTTACAGTTAAAATCCGGACTGCATAAACACCAGTCTTTTCAATTTGATTGTCTGGGAATGTCTAGGGGGTCCATGTTTTCGTGGGAAAATTGTTGTATGTTTGCTGTACTTTGGAATTTATGAAAAATCCTGGTTCAAATGCTTGATTCTGTGTCAAACAATTTTGATGCCAAAAGTATTCTTCTATAAAAATAGATGCACTAGAATCTAGGCTTGACTTCCAATTTTGTTAGGGATGACATGACATGACCTTCCATTTTTGTGTTTAATCTTTTGTATCTGACAGATTGTTAATTTAATATTACATTTGCCTACTAAATTGTTTCCCATATCAAAGATTTAACGGAAGGAAATTATGACCGTTGAGTAACCATTGATTTAGTGCTACTCACTGGGTCGTGACATGTCTGGATTTGTATTATTCTTTCTTTCAATATGAAATTATGAAATTTTACCAAAATACCTTAAACAAAAAGGCATTTTAATACAATGAACTGAATGAAGCATAAATTTGATCGAAGTTACTATCTCATTTCTTATTTTAGAATTTTATTATTTTGAGGATATTCTTATCTCCTCATCATAATTGAATGAATTTCATTAAGAAAAAAAATTAAAAAATGGTACCTTGAGGATATTCAAATGTTTAGTTTGAAATAAATAATAAAATATTTGAGATTTGTTAAAATAAGAATATTACTAGAGTAAATTTTTTTAAAGACAGTTTATTAAAATAATTTTATAACTATTTTAGTTAAAATTTAATTTAAATGTATAAACTCTGTTGAAGATGCTAAGAGCAAAGGCTGCAAAGAATAAGGCCCAAATCCGGTTTGAATCCATAGAAGCTTCAGCCCGACCGAACGGGCCAACCCAACCCCGGACTCGCTGAGTTGACCCACTCATTTCTCCGACTACCAGTCTCATTCTCTTTCCCGCTATGGCAGCTCGGTTATACCTTTCTGCTCTCACTCTTCTGCAACTCCTCCTCCTCCAATGGCGGCTTCCCTTCTTCTCCCTTCTCCCATTTTCAACAACTACAGGTACTCTCTCTAGCTTCATTCACCAAGGTTGGATTGTTAACAAAATTATTGCTCAATATTATGAACAAGGCTTTTTATACATAGTTGAATTTGTTGGTTTGGATTTTCGCGAATTGTTTCTAATGATTTTACTTGAACAAATTAGGGTGGGCAAAGTATGCTTCCATCGCATGCAGTCAGGAAAGAATGGCAGCATCAAGCTTTTCATAGTGCTCGTTGCAGCCTTTGCCCTCTGCCGCACCTCGAGAACTTTTGCTTCAGTTGGCTCATTAGATACAGATGTGGCAGGGCAAGAACATCACTTTCAGAGGTACAAAAATTTCCCCCTCATAACGTGTGAGTGAAGAGGAATATTACTCGGCCATAGTATTAACTAAGTGGCCTCGATTGGTTGTTAATTAGGAATAAAGAAAGAAAACATTAGGAAAAGACTTGGATTATTATGGAAAGTTGTTGGTCGTCTAAGAGTACAAAGCCCAAGTAATTATTTGATTCAATAATGTTGAGATACCATATTTGCATCCATGTAATTATAAGCCTATATAGATGAACTCATCATCACTCTGAGCAAGTAATGTTCTGTTCTACTTCCATGTTGGCCAACTTTGAAGAGAACAAGAGAGTATAATTATGGATGGCATGGATCACATTGAACTAAGGTTAGTTTAATTGGTTGATTTCAGATTTCGTCTGTATCAATAAGTAGCTCATGACTTATGAGAGATTCCTACTTAATTAATCTCCGTTAAGCTAATTTAATTTTGATATTTTGCTCCAGCATTCCTCAAGGCTATAAGCTGATATGGACAAGAACAACAACAGCAACAAGTGCAGAAATAGAACCACCAGAATTAGAGCCGACAGAAAATCGAATCATTCATGCACTCTTCCCTGGATCGAGGAATAAGCTATTTGTAATTGCCTGTGTGATTGCAATCTCATTGGATCCCTTGTTCCTCTACATTCCAATCTTGGATCAAAAAAAGAAGTGCCTCCAAATTAATGGACCAACACTTGAAAATTGCAGCTCTTACTTTGCGATCACTCGTTGATATCATTTTCATAGCGCATGTTGTGTACCAAGTTCGTGAAGCCAGGAAGAAATCTAAGGTCGAGTTTGAGCACCTGCTCGAGTCCAATGAACAAGCAGGTGCTGGGGAATCAGCAGCAACCACTTCCACTTGGCATACCAGATTTGAACCTCTTAGTGCAATACTACTCAGGTTACCATGGCGCTCCTTGCTCACTGACATTCTCGTCCTTCTTCCCATTCCACAAGTAAGAAAGTCTACTCTGCCAATAACTCCCAAGTTGGTATATATATATTGTTAACCCATTAGTTATATATATTGTTTGTTTTCTGCAGGTGTTACTAGTAGTGGTCTTTTTCCAAATGGGAGGCTCTGATTATATGGCTCGCATAAAGATTTTGAATTTCTTTTCTCATTCAATATCTCTCAAGGATTTATCGATTTTTTCTGTCGTATCAGAAACTTGAAAAGATTGCTGAAATATGGGTTAAAGGTTTATGTAATTTTTTTCTCTACACATTCTATCAAGTCATGTAAGTTTCATTTCCTTTTGTCTCCTTTTTCCTCTTTTCACTTTCATTTCTCGTTGAAAAGATACTTGACGATGCTTGGATAATTAACTACTGTCTTTGAATTGATTAGGTATTAGGAGCATTTTGGTATTTTCGATTCAACGAGAGACATCATGCTGGTATCAGAGTTGTGGTGCCAACTGTAAAAATACGTTTTACTGCGACGAATATGAGGATACACCGGCTATGCATCTCTAAATGTAACTTGCCCTCTAGAAAAAAGTGGGACCTTTTAATTTTGGGATCTTCTTGATCTTCTTAAGTCTGGTAATACAGAAGCAAAAAAGTTTTCAGAGAAGCTCTTGTACTGTATATGGTGGGGTCTGCGAAATCTGAGGTCAGTAAAGAGAGTTTTTATATAAACGTGCTCCTATAGCTTATCAGTTCCTTAATTAGCATTCCTCCAAAAACATTTTGTTTTGTTAGTATAACATGTTTGATCATTATGTGTTGCATTAATTTTGGCACAAACCTAGGTGAAACAAGCAACTATGTGGGAGAATTTCTTTGCAATTCTTATTTCTGTCGTTGGCTTGCTGCTACTTTTGTATCTCATTGGAAATGTGCAGGTTGGTAACATTGTGCATCTTCAGACCTTGAGCTTCACTTATGTGTGTAATTTGTATGAGATTTCACGTTCGACTCCATGCATGGCGAAAACAATGCATATTTGGAACCGATGAACCTTCTTGTTGTTGTTGTTTGTGGTGCGAGACAGACGTATATGCAGATGCAAGTTCTTAATTTGGAGGAGATGAGAAAAAAGGGTAATCTGAGAGAGCCAGTGTTAAAATCTTGGATGTCAAAACATAAGGTCTCTAAGAGTATGCGGAAAGTTATCATGACAGCCATCAGAGGAAAATTGCAAGAAAACAAGGATACTCATCTGGAGAATATATTCTCTGTTCTTTCCTGGAATACTCAGAAAGCTCTAAAGCTTCATCTCTGTATGGATGTACTAAGAAATGTACGTAACACTTGCGCCTTCAAGAGGAATGCTAGCGTGAAAGAGTCTCTTAGGTGGACTTGAATGATTAAGATAGTAACAAGTTCACGTAGAGATTCTTTCACGTTAGCATTTCTTGCTGCCCAGTCCCTCTCTTTCTCTAACACTTTTTAGAACATATTTTGATGCAGTTAATTAAATTAATGAATAATCTATAGGTACCAAGGCTTGTAGATATCGATGAAAAAGTGTTGAAACTGATTTGCGACTATTTGAAGCCGGTGACATACCAGGAGGGTTACAATTTTGTCAAAGAGGAAGAGCCTGTTGATCGCATGATCTTCATTACAGGAGGTACATTGGGTATCTACCCGGCCGGTGAAGCTGGAAAAGCATCAAAGTCAACGCCTTTACCTAGTAAATTAAAATAATGAAATGAGGTAATGGGAATCATTAGCACCCCTTCCCCTAGTTAATGGGATTACCCTAAAATGGGTAATGAGATTACCTATTTTGAATGGGTAATGATTATCTAGTTGCAAGTAAACGTAGGAGAAATAAGTAATTGGAATCATTACCATTGATTTCATTCTCATTACTGGTAGGGCATGTTTACTTAGGGATAATGAGAATCAAATGAAAGACAATGATTCACATTACAGAGTACTCCTGCGTTTATTTGCACAATTAGATTTTTTTAACATGTAGGCTCCACTTGAAATCCTTAATGCCATTACCCCAAAATGGGTAATGGGATTAACTAGGGGGAGGTCTTAATGATTCCCATTACCTATTTTAATTTTTTGATGTACCAAATGTAACAACCCGGAATTTCAATTATTGGATTTACGTAAATTGTTTATGTAAAATGACGATTTTACCCTTGCTTGATAAGAGGCCTGAAAGTCAAATTTTGTTTCGAGACATTTTTGGTGGTGTTTTGGATACCGTTGCGTAGGCCTCGAACTCACGAGTTCGTAGACAGGCGGCACGCGAAAAACGGAGTTCGTGTACGAAAGTTACCGGTCTAGATTGTTAGGGGTATTTTGGTAATTTTGGTTTGGGAGAAGATATTTTTACTCTAATCATTTTACATCTTCAATTACATCTTCTTCATATTATCATCTCATTCTTATCTCTCTGTGAAACATCCAAAACCATCGAACTCGTGTGCGAAAACTCACCCAAAACCCACAAATTCCAACTTTTGATTCAAGGCCAAAACTTCCATTTCTATTCCACTAATCGTATTCTACTCCTTCCCAAGATCACAACCGTACCAACCATCGAAGTAGAGGACCACGGGGGAAGCCGAACTGAGTATAGGAAGTTTCGGATCTTCCGATCGATTTTTCGGCTAGCACATGTATGTGTTTGTGGGTTTGAGGTCATATTTGGATTCCTGGGTTCGAGTAGATAGATTTAGACATATAATTTATTAAAAATAGTTGAGTTTTGAGGAAGTTATGAAAGCCTGAAGTTTCGGCCGAAAATGGAGGATTCCGGCGAAAACCAGACGGTGGCGTCGGCAGCCGGTCGTCTTCTTCGGCGAGTCACCGGTGACCGATCGGGTCGAGTAAATCGATCGGGTCGAGTGATCGGTCGGGTCGAGTTGAACCGGTCGGGTCGAGGTAACCGGTCGGGTCGAGTGAACCGGTCGGGCCGAGTTGGATCGGGTCAGGCCGAGTTGGGCCGAGTTGGACCGGTACAGGCGAGTAGGTACTGTAGCAGGCGCGTGAGGGCGCGTGGCGGCACATGTTCCGACCTTCCGTCGGTGCGTGGCGGCGCGTGGGGCCGAGTCTGAGTTCACGGTGACGCGTGACAGCTAGTTTTTGACATTCCGGACCTGTTGGCGCAGGTTTTGGGTCGATCGGACGTCGTTTAGGGGTTGTTTTGGGCGTTTGAAGTTGCTGCGTTTTCTAGACCAGCATAGGTAGACTTCCCGGGGTTTAGGGGGTTTATATTTAAGGTTCTTATTATTAGCTGATAATCCCGATTATTAATTTGGACAGGCGATACTGCTCTAGGAACTTCAGGGGAGCGTACAATTCGGGATTGAGCTTGCGTGGACAGGTTTGTGAGTGGGCTTTTGGTTTATAAACTATAATGCATGCATAAATGTATCTTTGATTTAAATACTGTTATGTATGGGTGCAATGAATTTCTGGAATTTAGAAATGATGCTGGACACATGTTTTCCAATATTTCAGTGAAAGTGTGTTTTGAGAAATGGCCTGGTTTTTGTACTTGATTTTGATATCGTTTTGAAGTGGTAACTATTTGAGCATGTGATTTGGGTTGAGACCCGTAATTACGATTTTACTGAGTTTGGCCATAAAATGATATTTCAAAGAATTTGGCTTAGGCCAAGAAATAAAGATTTCAAAATACAGATTTGGTTCACTGGTTTCCTATCCCGATGGTTACAGTTGCTCTGACTGGTGTTGAGGGGTTTTGCTCCGCTGGTTGTTGAGGGCTCGGACTTTGGTGTTGAGGGGTCTTGCTCCGCCGGGTCGCGAGACTGTCTATGCATAGTACAGAGAGTTGTAGTACAGATTTTAACACATCTCAAGGGATACCCTGGTGTGTTGTGGATATGTCGGGAACAGTGAATTTGAGATATTATGTGTCCAGATTGAATTAAATGATTTTAAACTCCTTTGAAGAGAGTTTTCAAACCAAATTGTGGATCACGAGGTATTTTCATTATACAGATTTTATGTGAGTCCAACTAAGTGGTTTTAAAGAGAAATGGAAATTTTGGTGATTTACATATAATGTTTTTATATCATAAACTGTTTTATATGATGCATGCATGATTTTATAAATGGAGGGGAAAAAAGGTAATATTTCCTTGGAAAACGATTTATAAATGATTATTTTTGTCCACTCACAATTTTTGTGTTTAAACCCCCTTCAGGCAGTTGAGTTGACATGGACACTTATCTCGAGGCAGAGGCATTTGTACTTTCGGCTGCGCTGTGAAGTTATAATTGAGTAGGATATCTAAATTATACTCTTGATCCTACTTAGACGCTCTGATATTATATTGTATTTGGTTGGTCATTATTTACGGGAATTATTGAGTGCTTGAATCCCTTGTCTGACAAGTGAAAGTATTTATTATTATTATAATTTGTAAGGATTGAAGGGTATTTTGGGAACCTTTCCTTAGGTTGTTAGACGGGATCAGGGTTCTTCTTGAGTTTCGAGGGGAAATTTGGGACGGGTCCTGACACCAAAACTGCCCTACAACTTTTATAGTAATTACACTCTTTAGTCACAATAAATTTACGCGTACCCTAATTTTCTTCTGAATGCTTCAATACTCTAACGGCTCCATCCTTCAATTCTCCAGACGTTCTTCTTGCTCCAGACGTTTTTTTGCTCCAAAGTAGGAGAGTATGTTATTTTTGTTTTTCTTCTTCTACTCTCCTTCACACCTCACCTGGTTGAGTTTAGTTTATTTTTGTATTTAAAATATTGTCGGTGTATTCTTTTGTGGCTACTGGGGTTGGTGTGTGTTCAGAGAATGATCAGACAAGAGAACGAGATGCTGAAAAAACTGAGAAAAAGAAAGGGTATTTTAGTAAATAAATAATTTTTATTCTGATTCATAACGGTTAGTAAACAACAACAATGAAAATCAATCTCATTACTGTTTTAATTCTATATAGTTAGTAAACAACTCAATAGGGATGATTACCCTATTCTCCGATTACCCTCTTCTCCGATTGCCTACTTTTCATATTACCCACTATTCTCATTTATGGTAAGTAAACTTTGCCAAGTGTATAACATTTCATCTTTTTTTGACTTGCGCCGGCTAAGCAAGGCCTTGAGTAGGCGTTTACTCTTGGTCGGGTATTGCTCAACCTCTCTGCCATTTTCCCTTTCAGCATGTAATCGCATTGAAGCTGATTTTCGCGGCTCTGAAGGGAACTGTTATGTACACAAGGATTTCAGTTCACAAGTATCACAACAACATATGGGAATGGTAACAAGTAATCAACTAGTGAAAATCTAATGAATTTCAAACGAAAAATTTGACCATTTGTAAAATTCAGGTAGAGTTTATCCTGTTCCCACACTCACCCGTCTTGCATTGGAAATATTTGGAGTGGTCGGCCTACTTGAGTTTGGGGTTGTTGACTGGCTTTTGTTTGGGGTCGTTGGCCTACTTGCAAGAGATCCAGACCATAAAAGAGGGAATTGATGTGGTGAAACTGTTCGCTTATCTGATTCGATAGTAAACATCAACATAATCAGATTATCAAGCCAATTCACTATAAAGGTGACATATCACAATTGCCCAAGAAGCATACTCACCTAATTCCTTTTTAGGCATGGTAGATGTAAAGGAAAAGACTCCAAGTCGCTGGTGACCAGAAGTTATCATATAATCCTTAAGCTTGGTTCAAACAAGATAACACAGCAATATTTACCTGACTGTAGATGGCAGAGTTTCTCTAACTGTAGATGGCGGGGTTTCTCTAATTGTAGCACAGGAATCACGTTATGTTAAACTCTTGCTTAGTTATATGTAATGAAACAAATTGGGAGATGAAAAGCATGCTACCATTCCGAAATTGATGCCATTCATCATCTAGGTTGCACCCTTGGTATTTGGCTTTACTTCTGTTTGCTCCGCGCATGGTCTCACCAACTGAATAAGAATATGAGTTGTAAGAACTTTTATTCAGTTGACATCCATATTTCCCCAATAAAAGAGAATAAAAGTTACAAAGTTGAGATCAAAGTGGAGTATTTGCCTGGCAAAATTGAACTTGCGGTCGAATAATGAACAAAACGAACCGTCCGCAAGAATTAACCAATCTCTTGGCTTGATTAGCTGTCAATAAATTGTCTGTAGATTGAGGCCTACAAGCGTTGATGTGGAACTCCTTTCCATCCTTCACCAAACGATACTTGCGAAGCCTCCTATAGTGAATGGCATCACAATCCCATAAATATGGACAACCCAATATAACTTGGCATACGTCCAATGGAACCGCCTAGCACGTCACTTCATCGATGTAACGATTAGTGATTGAAAATTTGAAGCTACATTGCTTTGTTATCTTCATGTCAATGTCCTTCTGAATCCACCCTAGTGGGTAAGGCTTAGGGTGAAGCATTGTTTCTAAGCCTACCTTTCTTACTTAAGCCTACCTTTCTTACTAGAGCCTCTGAAATCAGATTCTTCTGACTTCCAAGATCGAAAATTGCTTGTACAACTCTGCTTCACTTGAATGTTCAAATGAAACAGTTCTTCACAGTTGTAAGCATCTGCAGCGTCTGTTGGTGTGGTCATTAGGGCAAGGGTAGTGTCAGGTTGCTTCAATTCTGGAAGCTCTTCTGCCTGTTGCTCCGTCAATGTGGCCTTTCTGTCGTTCCTACCCTGGTTGTTCTTCTGGTTCTTGGGTTTCAACTCAGGATGAAGTATCCAACACTTGTCTTTGACATGTCCATTGGTACGACAATGCTCACAATAATTCTTTTGTTTTGGACCATCCTTGATCTACTTGCCTTTACTCTTCCAATCAGATTTACTTGAAGTTATGTGTTTGTCGTCCTTCTTGTCAATTCTTTTGTATTTGGCCAAGATGACGATAGCCTTGACAGTAGCTTCTTCAATAGACTCGACGGTGAACATTTTTAGTTCTTTCCGAATGTAATCGGCAAGACCTCCGATATATTTCATGAAGATATCATAATCCTCAACATCTATATCCAATACCAAAGCTTGGTTATGGAATTCAGAGGTATAATCTTGTATCGGTTGACTGAAATTTTGATTGAAGTGCTGCCATCTGTACCATCTTTCTTCCTCGTAACCAACATGATAGAACTGTTTTCTTAGCAACTTCTTGAATTTACTCCAAGTAAATTCTGAAACATTGTACCGTTTTCGGTATGACTTCCACCACGTAACAACATGGTTTGAGAGTTTCAAGCTTGCAAATTGAATCTTTTTAGCATTAGAATGCTTATATACAGTGAAGTAAGTTTCTAATGGATCTACCCAATTGTCTAAATTTTTCAGCATCAATGACACCGTTATAATTAGGAATTTCGACCTTAAAATCAATCTTTAAGGCACTTACGGGATTTTTACGGTTACCTGCTTCCTCAGCGATATCTTCTGCGATGGTGTCGTCCTCTTCTTCACTGTCATCGTCAACCTTCCTCTTTGAAGGGGATGCATGCAAAATTTTTGAGGCTTTCAAACTTTCCACCAGTTCAGAAATAGATGTTGATAACATTTCCACCTATTATTCTAGCCTGGTGACACGAACATCGTCACCATTTGGCTATGGAACTTCTCATGTCATTGCTCCTCTCTTTATCCTCGGCTTTCGATGAACGAGCAAAGGACCTACAAGTTCTTCTTTAGAAGTTTTGCTTCGACCGCGAGTTAGGACCATAAACCACCTTCACCCTCTCGGATCTAGTGCTCTGATACCACTTGATACAAAACTTCTAGGAGATAGAATTTTTAGTAGCAATAAAGAGTCGTTACTTCTCTTTGGAAGCTGACTTCTTAATATGAGAGGAAACTTATGAGAGACTAGAGAAAGAAACGATTGAAGCTATGAAATTGCTTATCTAATTCATTCATAATAAAGGTATATATACACGTTGACCAAAAATAGGAAGCTAAAAATAAATAAATGGATTTAAACCATAAATAACAAATGGTTTAAATCTCAAACTGTTTTAAAACCTTTCATTTTGAATGGTTAAAACAAGTTTCTTTTAAACCATTAGTTTGTAGTGGTTTTAATTAAATGAATTTATATTATATAATATTTGATTTAAATAAATTAAATATATTATGGGAAGATCCTCCTGGGTCACTGCATGGCGTCCCGATAAGATCGTGGGTAAAACTACTCAAAGAAGCGCTCCCGAAAGGCCTCTAAAGTAGTAGTACGGACTTCCCAGCCCATCATCACTAGAGCGTGCCACCATCGGTACACATGGCCATTCAGCATAAATGTGGCCAAACGTACCCGATCACCTTGAGGGCACCTCATGACATCAAAAACTCGCTCCATATGAGTAATCCATTTATCTGCGTCTGCTGGGCCCAACTCGCCCGTAAACACAGTAGTCCCTAGCGTTTAAGAAATGGCAGAACTCGGGCTCTATCACGGGGTCCTGTGCACCCCTAACATTTTTCACCTCTTCCTCGTTTCCAGGCCACTGACGAGGTACACGTCTCAGAGGCATCTCGCTGAGAAGAAACAAAATTCGTCAATACCACAAATAATATACACACTACGTGCGGTCTGCATGAATTTAAACCTAGAGCTCTGATACCAAGTTGACACGACCCATCCCGAATTTTCTCTCGAAATCCGTGAGAAGTCCTGCTCCTGTCTGACAACCCCTGAAGCCTCAAAATAATTCTTGTAATACCCTCACCAGTCCAACAATGACTTTACAAGAATTCTACCAAAAATTCGCCAGAATCTCCGCTATAAATTCTTCAAATCGCCTTTCAACTGTCAGACGAAGGATTCAAATTCTAAAATAATATCCAAGCAGTCCAGGTCAACTCACAACCAACCAACCCCAAGTCCAAAACAACCAATCCTACAGAAATAATTACAAGTAATCCCAAATGGTTAATCAGAGCAACTAGGTTTAGAAATTAAGTTTACAAAACCAACAAGTCCTACGTCGTGGTAGTAGCGCAGCCGGAAGATGATGCCTCCGCCTAGGGGTGTGTCCTCGTCATCCTCAACGGCCTGGAGGGGACGCAAAACAAGGAAAACTGTGAGTGGACAAAAAGAACAATTTAAAATTACTAACTCCAAGGAAAACAGAATTTTCCCCTTCGTAAGTAAAACCATGCATGCATAATATGGAATCCTTTTTAAGTAATTATCTAAATAAAGATAATCATGAAAGAACTTACCAAAAAATTCATTTTTAATTTAAAACCCGGCGGGATCCACGAATAAAAATCTGTTCAATATAAAACACCTCGTGGTCCACAACCATGCTTTGAAAACCCTCCTTGAAGGAGCTTAAAAATCATAAGAAACCTGAATATTTAAACCATGAAAAACATTCCACCATCCTCTAAAGTAATCCTGAGCCGGAGCTCAATATCCGGGGCAGTCCAACACAAGGACCTGCCCTCCAAACCATTGCCGAAAATACCTCAAGGGGCAATGGCTAGAAACGGAGACATCCAACCTGGGGACCTACTCTCCGCATGACCGAAAATACCTCAAGATCATGCGGATGAACACAAGATCGAAAATACCTCAAGATCATGTGTTGAAAATCATGTACTACGCGCGTAGAAAACCTCGACGAGCACATGACGGAAAATATCTCAAGATCATGTGTCGGAGATGAGCACGTATGACTGAAAATACCTCAAGATCATGCGGTCACATGACCGAAAATACCTCAAGGTCATGTGTCAGAAATACCTCAATGATCACATGACCGAAAATACCTCAAGATCATGTGTCGGAGAAAATAACCCTCAACGAGTACATGACGGAAAATACCTCGACATTAGGTGTCGGAGAAAATAACCCTCAACGAGCACATGACAGAAATACGTCGACGTCATGTGTCGGAGAAAATAACCCTCAACGAACACATGACGGAAAATACCTCAACAACATGTGCCGAAGAAAAACCATAATCACCGAGGATGGTATACATAGTGAAAATTGTAATGTAAATCCGAAATCCAATTTGAAATCCTTTTTACCTGCCCTAAGCCAAAAATCATATAAAACTCGGGCCTAAAGCCCAAAATCCAGTAAATCGAAATCCCAGGCCTAAGCCCAATATCATTTACTCGGCTGAAGCCAAAATCCATAATAAAAAATCCATAGAACTCCATAAAATTGCAATCCGTAATGACAGGACCTCTCCCGAATTTTCCCTCGAAATCCCTGAGAAGCCCTACTCTCGTCTGACAAAACCTGAAACCTCAATACAATGCATGAATTACCCTCACTACACCTAATAAAGACCCTACGAGAATTCTACCGAAAATCGGGCAGAGTCTCCCCTATAGCCGGGTCAAACCATCTTCCACCTGTTAGACGAAGGATACAAATAACAAATCCGGTAACCCAATGTTCCAGATAAACTAAATCCAAGTAATCCACAAAATATCTCACACATCTAACCCATAAAACAATCAGAGCACACTAGGTTGGATTACATATACAACTCAATCCAACCATATACCAACTACGCAGCAGAAGGTGATGCCTCCTCATAGTCTCGACGCCTAGTCCCGCTACGAACTAGAGGGTATAAAACCAAAATAACTGTGAGTGGACAATAGAACAAAATACAATAAAAGCGTGGTCTCGCAAATAAAATAATAATACTCATCGATATAATCCCACCTCGTTATCACACCTTACATGTAATAAGATCCGCATATACAAGTAAATATCTCTTACCGAAATCCATTTGATTTACCTCGGTGGAACCCAAGCGACCTTTACCCGTGCCTGCCATATCAGTAACCCGACAAAGCCATGATCCTCAGTTGAACCTGATATCCTAGCCGAAGCAGTCATCCCGAGCCCTAGCTCAATACACCAGCTGTAACCGTCATCCCTAGCCGTAGCTCGATATCCCGACCGTAACCGTCATCCCAAGTCGTAACCGTCATCCTGAGCCGTAGCTCGATATCCTGGCTATAACCGTCATCCCGCTAAGCATATGATGGAATCCTCCACATCATAGCCGATACCTCATCCAGCATATGATGTAATCTTCCACATCATCTCTAATAACTCGCCGAGCATATGATGGAAACCTCCACATCATAGCCCGATACCTTATCCAACGCATGATGGAATCCTCCACATCATCGCTAATACCTTGCTGAGCATATGATGTAATCATCCTCATCATAGCCTGATACCTCATCCAACTTATGATGGAATCCTCCACATCATCGTTAATACCTCGCCGAGCATATGATGGAATCCTCCACATCATAGCCTGATACATCATCCAACACATGATGGAATCCTCCACATCATCGCTAATACCTCACCGAGCATAGGATGTAATCCTCCACATCATAGCTCATATCATGCAGAGAGTATGATGGAATCCTCCACACCATACCTCGTACCTTTCCGAGCCTATGATGAGATCCTCCATACCATAGCTCATATCCTGCCAAGAGTATGATGGAATCCTTCATACCATACCTCGTATCACCTGTAGTGTATGAGGGAATCCTCCCTGCCATACATCCTACCCGTCCGAGCGTATGTGGGAATCCTCCATGCCATACTTCATTGAGAAACTACCAACAACCCTCCCACTAGGGTCAAAGCCTAACCCACCATCATGGTCCGAAACCCCAAAACCATCAGATACCTAGGCCTAAGCCCAAATACATAACCCTAGGCCTAAACGTAAAATCCATAAACTGAATCCATAAAATCACCCTTTCGGGCCTAAGCCTAAGTCAATACCAAAATCGTTTCCCAAAATCATTATTGAGATCCATAATCAGTGAAAAATCAAAATAAAATCATTATCCTGAATTTCCGAGGTTTAGAAAAATGATAAACACTTTATAATAATTATTCTTAATTTCTGAGACCATGAAAACAATAAATCATTTTAGAATCATTCCACTTAATTCTTGAAATTCCTAATCGATAATAAAACATTTAAAACATAGATATATGCACGCATTATAGTTTAGAAAACGAAGTCCACTCACCAAAAGCTCGATTAATCTCACTTTTGAGCCGTACGCTCCTCTACTGTCCCCGGAGTAGTATCGCCTGTCATATGTAACAATTGGGGTTACTAAATGATGATTAAAAACCTAAATCCAACCCCCTAAACCTCGGGAGTACATGTGTATTCTAAACGCGTACAAAGTAACCATGGATGTCTAAAATAGCCCCTAAATGATCTCCGATTGACCCGAAACCTGCGCCAAAAGATCCAGAATGTCGATAAAAAGAAAACACAAGTAACCGGAGCCCGGGGAAGTGCCCCACGCACCGCCACGAGCCGGTGGCTTGGCGGGTGGCTTCCCCCACGAGCGACTGCGTGTGTTTCAGTCGCCGTCAACCTCTCGCCGGATCGACCCGAATCCTCCATAACCACCCGATTTTCAAAGCTTGATATCTCACTCATTCTCAACCAAATTCGTTGTTCTACTAATGGAAATCTATCTACTCGAGCCAAGGAATCCAAAACAGAAGTCAAAACTGAAATCCCATACCTGTGGTGGCTGGAAATTGGATGGGAAGCTTCAGGTGTAACAACCCGGAATTTCAATTATTGGATTTACGTAATTATTTATGTAAAATGACGATTTTTCCCTTTCTTGTTAAGGGGCGTGAAAGTCAAATTTTGTTTCGAGACATTTTTGGTGATGTTTTGGATACCGTTGCGTAGGTCTCGAACTCACGAGTTCATAGATAGGCGGCACACGGGAAACGGAGTTCGTGTACGAAAGTTATGGGTCTAGATGTGTAAGGGCAGTTTGGTAATTTGCCATAGAGGGGAGATATTTTTAACCCCTCAAATCAGATTAATCTGATCCACATCATTTCATCTTCATCTCATTATCATCTCCCTTTCTCTCTGTGAAACACCCACACCGAACCTGTGCGAAAAAACACCCAAAAACCCACAAAGTCAACTTTTGATTCAAGGCTCTAACTTCCATTTTTGATCAACTAATCGTATTCTACTCCTCCCACGATCACAACCGTACCAACCATCGAAGGAGAGGACCACGGGGGAAGCCAAATCGAGTGTAGGAAGTTTCGGATCTTCTGATCGATTTTTCGGCTTATACAGGTACGTGTTTGATGTTTTGAGGTCATATTTGGATTCCTGGGTTCAAGTAGATAGATTTAGACATAAAATTTGTGAAAAATCGTTGAGTTTTGAGGAAGTTATAAAGCTTGAAGTTTCGGCCGGAAATGGGGGATTCCGGCGGAAACTAGACGGCGGCGCCGGCAGCTGGTCGTCTTCTCCGGCGAGTCACCGGTGACCGATCGGGTCGAGTGAACCGGTCGGGTTGAGTGAAGCAGTCGGGTCGAGTGAATCGTTCGGGTCGAGTTGGACCGGGTCAGGCCGAGTTGGGCCGGGTTGGACCGGTCCTAGCGCGTGGGCACTGTAGCAGGCGTGTGACCGGTGCGTGATGGCGCATGTTCCGACCTTCCGTCGGCACGAGGCGGCGTGTGAGGCCGAGTCTAAGGTCATGGTGGCGCATGACAGCTAGTTTTTGACGTTCCGGACCTGTTGGCGCAGGTTTTGGGTCGATTGCACGTCGTTTAGGGGTTGTTTTGGGCGTTTGAAGTTGCTGCGTTTTCTAGACCAGCATAGGTAGACTTCCCGGGGTTTAGGGGGTTTATATTTAAGGTTCTTATTATTAGCTGATAATCCCGATTATTAATTTGGACAGGCGATACTGCTCCAGGAACTTCAGGGGAGCGTACAATTCGGGATTGATCTTGCGTGGACAGGTTTGTGAGTGGGCTTTTGGTTTATAAACTATAATGCATGCATAAATGTATCTTTGATTTAAATACTGTTATGTATGGGTGCAATGAATTTCTGGAATTTAGAAATGATGCTGGACACATGTTTTCCAATATTTCAGTGAAAGTGTGTTTTGAGAAATGGCCTGGTTTTTGTACTTGATTTTGATATCGTTTTGAAGTGGTAACTATTTGAGCATGTGATTTGGGTTGAGACCCGTAATTACGATTTTACTGAGTTTGGCCATAAAATGATATTTCAAAGAATTTGGCTTAGGCCAAGAAATAAAGATTTCAAAATACAGATTTGGTTCACTGGTTTCCTATCCCGATGGTTACAGTTGCTCTGACTGGTGTTGAGGGGTTTTGCTCCGCTGGTTGTTGAGGGCTTGGACTTTGGTGTTGAGGGGTCTTGCTCCGCCGGGTCGCGACACTGTCTATGCATAGTACAGAGAGTTGTAGTACAGATTTTAACACATCTCAAGGGATACCCTGGTGTGTTGTGGATATGTCGGGAACAGTGAATTTGAGATATTATGTGTCCAGATTGAATTAAATGACTTTAAACTCCTTTGAAGAGAGTTTTCAAACCAAATTGTGGATCACGAGGTATTTTCATTATACAGATTTTATGTGAGTCCAACTAAGTGGTTTTAAAGAGAAATGGAAATTTTGGTGATTTACATATAATGTTTTTATATCATAAACTGTTTTATATGATGCATGCATGATTTTATAAATGGAGGGGAAAAAAGGTAATATTTCCTTGGAAAACGATTTATAAATGATTATTTTTGTCCACTCACAATTTTTGTGTTTAAACCCCCTTCAGGCAGTTGAGTTGACATGGACACTTATCTCGAGGCAGAGGCATTTGTACTTTCGGCTGCGCTGTGAAGTTATAATTGAGTAGGATATCTAAATTATACTCTTGATCCTACTTAGACGCTCTGATATTATATTGTATTTGGTTGGTCATTATTTACGGGAATTATTGAGTGCTTGAATCCCTTGTCTGACAAGTGAAAGTATTTATTATTATTATAATTTGTAAGGATTGAAGGGTATTTTGGGAACCTTTCCTTAGGTTGTTAGACGGGATCAGGGTTCTTCCTGAGTTTCGAGGGGAAATTTGGGACGGGTCCTGACACCAAAACTGCCCTACAACTTTTATAGTAATTACACTCTTTAGTCACAATAAATTTACGCGTACCCTAATTTTCTTCTGAATGCTTCAATACTCTAACGGCTCCATCCTTCAATTCTCCAGACGTTCTTCTTGCTCCAGACGTTTTTTTGCTCCAAAGTAGGAGAGTATGTTATTTTTGTTTTTCTTCTTCTACTCTCCTTCACACCTCACCTGGTTGAGTTTAGTTTATTTTTGTATTTAAAATATTGTCGGTGTATTCTTTTGTGGCTACTGGGGTTGGTGTGTGTTCAGAGAATGATCAGACAAGAGAACGAGATGCTGAAAAAACTGAGAAAAAGAAAGGGTATTTTAGTAAATAAATAATTTTTATTCTGATTCATAACGGTTAGTAAACAACAACAATGAAAATCAATCTCATTACTGTTTTAATTCTATATAGTTAGTAAACAACTCAATAGGGATGATTACCCTATTCTCCGATTACCCTCTTCTCCGATTGCCTACTTTTCATATTACCCACTATTCTCATTTATGGTAAGTAAACTTTGCCAAGTGTATAACATTTCATCTTTTTTTGACTTGCGCCGGCTAAGCAAGGCCTTGAGTAGGCGTTTACTCTTGGTCGGGTATTGCTCAACCTCTCTGCCATTTTCCCTTTCAGCATGTAATCGCATTGAAGCTGATTTTCGCGGCTCTGAAGGGAACTGTTATGTACACAAGGATTTCAGTTCACAAGTATCACAACAACATATGGGAATGGTAACAAGTAATCAACTAGTGAAAATCTAATGAATTTCAAACGAAAAATTTGACCATTTGTAAAATTCAGGTAGAGTTTATCCTGTTCCCACACTCACCCGTCTTGCATTGGAAATATTTGGAGTGGTCGGCCTACTTGAGTTTGGGGTTGTTGACTGGCTTTTGTTTGGGGTCGTTGGCCTACTTGCAAGAGATCCAGACCATAAAAGAGGGAATTGATGTGGTGAAACTGTTCGCTTATCTGATTCGATAGTAAACATCAACATAATCAGATTATCAAGCCAATTCACTATAAAGGTGACATATCACAATTGCCCAAGAAGCATACTCACCTAATTCCTTTTTAGGCATGGTAGATGTAAAGGAAAAGACTCCAAGTCGCTGGTGACCAGAAGTTATCATATAATCCTTAAGCTTGGTTCAAACAAGATAACACAGCAATATTTACCTGACTGTAGATGGCAGAGTTTCTCTAACTGTAGATGGCGGGGTTTCTCTAATTGTAGCACAGGAATCACGTTATGTTAAACTCTTGCTTAGTTATATGTAATGAAACAAATTGGGAGATGAAAAGCATGCTACCATTCCGAAATTGATGCCATTCATCATCTAGGTTGCACCCTTGGTATTTGGCTTTACTTCTGTTTGCTCCGCGCATGGTCTCACCAACTGAATAAGAATATGAGTTGTAAGAACTTTTATTCAGTTGACATCCATATTTCCCCAATAAAAGAGAATAAAAGTTACAAAGTTGAGATCAAAGTGGAGTATTTGCCTGGCAAAATTGAACTTGCGGTCGAATAATGAACAAAACGAACCGTCCGCAAGAATTAACCAATCTCTTGGCTTGATTAGCTGTCAATAAATTGTCTGTAGATTGAGGCCTACAAGCGTTGATGTGGAACTCCTTTCCATCCTTCACCAAACGATACTTGCGAAGCCTCCTATAGTGAATGGCATCACAATCCCATAAATATGGACAACCCAATATAACTTGGCATACGTCCAATGGAACCGCCTAGCACGTCACTTCATCGATGTAACGATTAGTGATTGAAAATTTGAAGCTACATTGCTTTGTTATCTTCATGTCAATGTCCTTCTGAATCCACCCTAGTGGGTAAGGCTTAGGGTGAAGCATTGTTTCTAAGCCTACCTTTCTTACTTAAGCCTACCTTTCTTACTAGAGCCTCTGAAATCAGATTCTTCTGACTTCCAAGATCGAAAATTGCTTGTACAACTCTGCTTCACTTGAATGTTCAAATGAAACAGTTCTTCACAGTTGTAAGCATCTGCAGCGTCTGTTGGTGTGGTCATTAGGGCAAGGGTAGTGTCAGGTTGCTTCAATTCTGGAAGCTCTTCTGCCTGTTGCTCCGTCAATGTGGCCTTTCTGTCGTTCCTACCCTGGTTGTTCTTCTGGTTCTTGGGTTTCAACTCAGGATGAAGTATCCAACACTTGTCTTTGACATGTCCATTGGTACGACAATGCTCACAATAATTCTTTTGTTTTGGACCATCCTTGATCTACTTGCCTTTACTCTTCCAATCAGATTTACTTGAAGTTATGTGTTTGTCGTCCTTCTTGTCAATTCTTTTGTATTTGGCCAAGATGACGATAGCCTTGACAGTAGCTTCTTCAATAGACTCGACGGTGAACATTTTTAGTTCTTTCCGAATGTAATCGGCAAGACCTCCGATATATTTCATGAAGATATCATAATCCTCAACATCTATATCCAATACCAAAGCTTGGTTATGGAATTCAGAGGTATAATCTTGTATCGGTTGACTGAAATTTTGATTGAAGTGCTGCCATCTGTACCATCTTTCTTCCTCGTAACCAACATGATAGAACTGTTTTCTTAGCAACTTCTTGAATTTACTCCAAGTAAATTCTGAAACATTGTACCGTTTTCGGTATGACTTCCACCACGTAACAACATGGTTTGAGAGTTTCAAGCTTGCAAATTGAATCTTTTTAGCATTAGAATGCTTATATACAGTGAAGTAAGTTTCTAATGGATCTACCCAATTGTCTAAATTTTTCAGCATCAATGACACCGTTATAATTAGGAATTTCGACCTTAAAATCAATCTTTAAGGCACTTACGGGATTTTTACGGTTACCTGCTTCCTCAGCGATATCTTCTGCGATGGTGTCGTCCTCTTCTTCACTGTCATCGTCAACCTTCCTCTTTGAAGGGGATGCATGCAAAATTTTTGAGGCTTTCAAACTTTCCACCAGTTCAGAAATAGATGTTGATAACATTTCCACCTATTATTCTAGCCTGGTGACACGAACATCGTCACCATTTGGCTATGGAACTTCTCATGTCATTGCTCCTCTCTTTATCCTCGGCTTTCGATGAACGAGCAAAGGACCTACAAGTTCTTCTTTAGAAGTTTTGCTTCGACCGCGAGTTAGGACCATAAACCACCTTCACCCTCTCGGATCTAGTGCTCTGATACCACTTGATACAAAACTTCTAGGAGATAGAATTTTTAGTAGCAATAAAGAGTCGTTACTTCTCTTTGGAAGCTGACTTCTTAATATGAGAGGAAACTTATGAGAGACTAGAGAAAGAAACGATTGAAGCTATGAAATTGCTTATCTAATTCATTCATAATAAAGGTATATATACACGTTGACCAAAAATAGGAAGCTAAAAATAAATAAATGGATTTAAACCATAAATAACAAATGGTTTAAATCTCAAACTGTTTTAAAACCTTTCATTTTGAATGGTTAAAACAAGTTTCTTTTAAACCATTAGTTTGTAGTGGTTTTAATTAAATGAATTTATATTATATAATATTTGATTTAAATAAATTAAATATATTATGGGAAGATCCTCCTGGGTCACTGCATGGCGTCCCGATAAGATCGTGGGTAAAACTACTCAAAGAAGCGCTCCCGAAAGGCCTCTAAAGTAGTAGTACGGACTTCCCAGCCCATCATCACTAGAGCGTGCCACCATCGGTACACATGGCCATTCAGCATAAATGTGGCCAAACGTACCCGATCACCTTGAGGGCACCTCATGACATCAAAAACTCGCTCCATATGAGTAATCCATTTATCTGCGTCTGCTGGGCCCAACTCGCCCGTAAACACAGTAGTCCCTAGCGTTTAAGAAATGGCAGAACTCGGGCTCTATCACGGGGTCCTGTGCACCCCTAACATTTTTCACCTCTTCCTCGTTTCCAGGCCACTGACGAGGTACACGTCTCAGAGGCATCTCGCTGAGAAGAAACAAAATTCGTCAATACCACAAATAATATACACACTACGTGCGGTCTGCATGAATTTAAACCTAGAGCTCTGATACCAAGTTGACACGACCCATCCCGAATTTTCTCTCGAAATCCGTGAGAAGTCCTGCTCCTGTCTGACAACCCCTGAAGCCTCAAAATAATTCTTGTAATACCCTCACCAGTCCAACAATGACTTTACAAGAATTCTACCAAAAATTCGCCAGAATCTCCGCTATAAATTCTTCAAATCGCCTTTCAACTGTCAGACGAAGGATTCAAATTCTAAAATAATATCCAAGCAGTCCAGGTCAACTCACAACCAACCAACCCCAAGTCCAAAACAACCAATCCTACAGAAATAATTACAAGTAATCCCAAATGGTTAATCAGAGCAACTAGGTTTAGAAATTAAGTTTACAAAACCAACAAGTCCTACGTCGTGGTAGTAGCGCAGCCGGAAGATGATGCCTCCGCCTAGGGGTGTGTCCTCGTCATCCTCAACGGCCTGGAGGGGACGCAAAACAAGGAAAACTGTGAGTGGACAAAAAGAACAATTTAAAATTACTAACTCCAAGGAAAACAGAATTTTCCCCTTCGTAAGTAAAACCATGCATGCATAATATGGAATCCTTTTTAAGTAATTATCTAAATAAAGATAATCATGAAAGAACTTACCAAAAAATTCATTTTTAATTTAAAACCCGGCGGGATCCACGAATAAAAATCTGTTCAATATAAAACACCTCGTGGTCCACAACCATGCTTTGAAAACCCTCCTTGAAGGAGCTTAAAAATCATAAGAAACCTGAATATTTAAACCATGAAAAACATTCCACCATCCTCTAAAGTAATCCTGAGCCGGAGCTCAATATCCGGGGCAGTCCAACACAAGGACCTGCCCTCCAAACCATTGCCGAAAATACCTCAAGGGGCAATGGCTAGAAACGGAGACATCCAACCTGGGGACCTACTCTCCGCATGACCGAAAATACCTCAAGATCATGCGGATGAACACAAGATCGAAAATACCTCAAGATCATGTGTTGAAAATCATGTACTACGCGCGTAGAAAACCTCGACGAGCACATGACGGAAAATATCTCAAGATCATGTGTCGGAGATGAGCACGTATGACTGAAAATACCTCAAGATCATGCGGTCACATGACCGAAAATACCTCAAGGTCATGTGTCAGAAATACCTCAATGATCACATGACCGAAAATACCTCAAGATCATGTGTCGGAGAAAATAACCCTCAACGAGTACATGACGGAAAATACCTCGACATTAGGTGTCGGAGAAAATAACCCTCAACGAGCACATGACAGAAATACGTCGACGTCATGTGTCGGAGAAAATAACCCTCAACGAACACATGACGGAAAATACCTCAACAACATGTGCCGAAGAAAAACCATAATCACCGAGGATGGTATACATAGTGAAAATTGTAATGTAAATCCGAAATCCAATTTGAAATCCTTTTTACCTGCCCTAAGCCAAAAATCATATAAAACTCGGACCTAAAGCCCAAAATCCAGTAAATCGAAATCCCAGGCCTAAGCCCAATATCATTTACTCGGCTGAAGCCAAAATCCATAATAAAAAATCCATAGAACTCCATAAAATTGCAATCCGTAATGACAGGACCTCTCCCGAATTTTCCCTCGAAATCCCTGAGAAGCCCTACTCTCGTCTGACAAAACCTGAAACCTCAATACAATGCATGAATTACCCTCACTACACCTAATAAAGACCCTACGAGAATTCTACCGAAAATCGGGCAGAGTCTCCCCTATAGCCGGGTCAAACCATCTTCCACCTGTTAGACGAAGGATACAAATAACAAATCCGGTAACCCAATGTTCCAGATAAACTAAATCCAAGTAATCCACAAAATATCTCACACATCTAACCCATAAAACAATCAGAGCACACTAGGTTGGATTACATATACAACTCAATCCAACCATATACCAACTACGCAGCAGAAGGTGATGCCTCCTCATAGTCTCGACGCCTAGTCCCGCTACGAACTAGAGGGTATAAAACCAAAATAACTGTGAGTGGACAATAGAACAAAATACAATAAAAGCGTGGTCTCGCAAATAAAATAATAATACTCATCGATATAATCCCACCTCGTTATCACACCTTACATGTAATAAGATCCGCATATACAAGTAAATATCTCTTACCGAAATCCATTTGATTTACCTCGGTGGAACCCAAGCGACCTTTACCCGTGCCTGCCATATCAGTAACCCGACAAAGCCATGATCCTCAGTTGAACCTGATATCCTAGCCGAAGCAGTCATCCCGAGCCCTAGCTCAATACACCAGCTGTAACCGCCATCCCTAGCCGTAGCTCGATATCCCGACCGTAACCGTCATCCCAAGTCGTAACCGTCATCCTGAGCCGTAGCTCGATATCCTGGCTATAACCGTCATCCCGCTAAGCATATGATGGAATCCTCCACATCATAGCCGATACCTCATCCAGCATATGATGTAATCTTCCACATCATCTCTAATAACTCGCCGAGCATATGATGGAAACCTCCACATCATAGCCCGATACCTTATCCAACGCATGATGGAATCCTCCACATCATCGCTAATACCTTGCTGAGCATATGATGTAATCATCCTCATCATAGCCTGATACCTCATCCAACTTATGATGGAATCCTCCACATCATCGTTAATACCTCGCCGAGCATATGATGGAATCCTCCACATCATAGCCTGATACATCATCCAACACATGATGGAATCCTCCACATCATCGCTAATACCTCACCGAGCATAGGATGTAATCCTCCACATCATAGCTCATATCATGCAGAGAGTATGATGGAATCCTCCACACCATACCTCGTACCTTTCCGAGCCTATGATGAGATCCTCCATACCATAGCTCATATCCTGCCAAGAGTATGATGGAATCCTTCATACCATACCTCGTATCACCTGTAGTGTATGAGGGAATCCTCCCTGCCATACATCCTACCCGTCCGAGCGTATGTGGGAATCCTCCATGCCATACTTCATTGAGAAACTACCAACAACCCTCCCACTAGGGTCAAAGCCTAACCCACCATCATGGTCCGAAACCCCAAAACCATCAGATACCTAGGCCTAAGCCCAAATACATAACCCTAGGCCTAAACGTAAAATCCATAAACTGAATCCATAAAATCACCCTTTCGGGCCTAAGCCTAAGTCAATACCAAAATCGTTTCCCAAAATCATTATTGAGATCCATAATCAGTGAAAAATCAAAATAAAATCATTATCCTGAATTTCCGAGGTTTAGAAAAATGATAAACACTTTATAATAATTATTCTTAATTTCTGAGACCATGAAAACAATAAATCATTTTAGAATCATTCCACTTAATTCTTGAAATTCCTAATCGATAATAAAACATTTAAAACATAGATATATGCACGCATTATAGTTTAGAAAACGAAGTCCACTCACCAAAAGCTCGATTAATCTCACTTTTGAGCCGTACGCTCCTCTACTGTCCCCGGAGTAGTATCGCCTGTCATATGTAACAATTGGGGTTACTAAATGATGATTAAAAACCTAAATCCAACCCCCTAAACCTCGGGAGTACATGTGTATTCTAAACGCGTACAAAGTAACCATGGATGTCTAAAATAGCCCCTAAATGATCTCTGATTAACCCGAAACCTGCGCCAAAAGATCCAGAATGTCGATAAAAAGAAAACACAAGTAACCGGAGCCCGGGGAAGTGCCCCACGCACCGCCACGAGCCGGTGGCTTGGCGGGTGGCTTCCCCCACGAGCGACTGCGTGTGTTTCAGTCGCCGTCAACCTCTCGCCGGATCGACCCGAATCCTCCATAACCACCCGATTTTCAAAGCTTGATATCTCACTCATTCTCAACCAAATTCGTTGTTCTACTAATGGAAATCTATCTACTCGAGCCAAGGAATCCAAAACAGAAGTCAAAACTGAAATCCCATACCTGTGGTGGCTGGAAATTGGATGGGAAGCTTCAGGTGTAACAACCCGGAATTTCAATTATTGGATTTACGTAATTATTTATGTAAAATGACGATTTTTCCCTTTCTTGTTAAGGGGCGTGAAAGTCAAATTTTGTTTCGAGACATTTTTGGTGATGTTTTGGATACCGTTGCGTAGGTCTCGAACTCACGAGTTCATAGATAGGCGGCACACGGGAAACGGAGTTCGTGTACGAAAGTTATGGGTCTAGATGTGTAAGGGCAGTTTGGTAATTTGCCATAGAGGGGAGATATTTTTAACCCCCCAAATCAGATTAATCTGATCCACATCATTTCATCTTCATCTCATTATCATCTCCCTTTCTCTCTATGAAACACCCACACCGAACCTGTGCGAAAAAACACCCAAAAACCCACAAAGTCAACTTTTGATTCAAGGCTCTAACTTCCATTTTTGATCAACTAATCGTATTCTACTCCTCCCACGATCACAACCGTACCAACCATCGAAGGAGAGGACCACGGGGGAAGCCAAATCGAGTGTAGGAAGTTTCGGATCTTCTGATCGATTTTTCGGCTTATACAGGTACGTGTTTGATGTTTTGAGGTCATATTTGGATTCCTGGGTTCAAGTAGATAGATTTAGACATAAAATTTGTGAAAAATCGTTGAGTTTTGAGGAAGTTATAAAGCTTGAAGTTTCGGCCGGAAATGGGGGATTCCGGCGGAAACTAGACGGCGGCGCCGGCAGCTGGTCGTCTTCTCCGGCGAGTCACCGGTGACCGATCGGGTCGAGTGAACCGGTCGGGTTGAGTGAAGCAGTCGGGTCGAGTGAATCGTTCGGGTCGAGTTGGACCGGGTCAGGCCGAGTTGGGCCGGGTTGGACCGGTCCTAGCGCGTGGGCACTGTAGCAGGCGTGTGACCGGTGCGTGATGGCGCATGTTCCGACCTTCCGTCGGCACGAGGCGGCGTGTGGGGCCGAGTCTAAGGTCATGGTGGCGCATGACAGCTAGTTTTTGACGTTCCGGACCTGTTGGCGCAGGTTTTGGGTCGATTGCACGTCGTTTAGGGGTTGTTTTGGGCGTTTGAAGTTGCTGCGTTTTCTAGACCAGCATAGGTAGACTTCCCGGGGTTTAGGGGGTTTATATTTAAGGTTCTTATTATTAGCTGATAATCCCGATTATTAATTTGGACAGGCGATACTGCTCCAGGAACTTCAGGGGAGCGTACAATTCGGGATTGAGCTTGCGTGGACAGGTTTGTGAGTGGGCTTTTGGTTTATAAACTATAATGCATGCATAAATGTATCTTTGATTTAAATACTGTTATGTATGGGTGCAATGAATTTCTGGAATTTAGAAATGATGCTGGACACATGTTTTCCAATATTTCAGTGAAAGTGTGTTTTGAGAAATGGCCTGGTTTTTGTACTTGATTTTGATATCGTTTTGAAGTGGTAACTATTTGAGCATGTGATTTGGGTTGAGACCCGTAATTACGATTTTACTGAGTTTGGCCATAAAATGATATTTCAAAGAATTTGGCTTAGGCCAAGAAATAAAGATTTCAAAATACAGATTTGGTTCACTGGTTTCCTATCCCGATGGTTACAGTTGCTCTGACTGGTGTTGAGGGGTTTTGCTCCGCTGGTTGTTGAGGGCTCGGACTTTGGTGTTGAGGGGTCTTGCTCCGCCGGGTCGCGACACTGTCTATGCATAGTACAGAGAGTTGTAGTACAGATTTTAACACATCTCAAGGGATACCCTGGTGTGTTGTGGATATGTCGGGAACAGTGAATTTGAGATATTATGTGTCCAGATTGAATTAAATGACTTTAAACTCCTTTGAAGAGAGTTTTCAAACCAAATTGTGGATCACGAGGTATTTTCATTATACAGATTTTATGTGAGTCCAACTAAGTGGTTTTAAAGAGAAATGGAAATTTTGGTGATTTACATATAATGTTTTTATATCATAAACTGTTTTATATGATGCATGCATGATTTTATAAATGGAGGGGAAAAAAGGTAATATTTCCTTGGAAAACGATTTATAAATGATTATTTTTGTCCACTCACAATTTTTGTGTTTAAACCCCCTTCAGGCAGTTGAGTTGACATGGACACTTATCTCGAGGCAGAGGCATTTGTACTTTCGGCTGCGCTGTGAAGTTATAATTGAGTAGGATATCTAAATTATACTCTTGATCCTACTTAGACGCTCTGATATTATATTGTATTTGGTTGGTCATTATTTACGGGAATTATTGAGTGCTTGAATCCCTTGTCTGACAAGTGAAAGTATTTATTATTATTATAATTTGTAAGGATTGAAGGGTATTTTGGGAACCTTTCCTTAGGTTGTTAGACGGGATCAGGGTTCTTCCTGAGTTTCGAGGGGAAATTTGGGACGGGTCCTGACACCAAAACTGCCCTACAACTTTTATAGTAATTACACTCTTTAGTCACAATAAATTTACGCGTACCCTAATTTTCTTCTGAATGCTTCAATACTCTAACGGCTCCATCCTTCAATTCTCCAGACGTTCTTCTTGCTCCAGACGTTTTTTTGCTCCAAAGTAGGAGAGTATGTTATTTTTGTTTTTCTTCTTCTACTCTCCTTCACACCTCACCTGGTTGAGTTTAGTTTATTTTTGTATTTAAAATATTGTCGGTGTATTCTTTTGTGGCTACTGGGGTTGGTGTGTGTTCAGAGAATGATCAGACAAGAGAACGAGATGCTGAAAAAACTGAGAAAAAGAAAGGGTATTTTAGTAAATAAATAATTTTTATTCTGATTCATAACGGTTAGTAAACAACAACAATGAAAATCAATCTCATTACTGTTTTAATTCTATATAGTTAGTAAACAACTCAATAGGGATGATTACCCTATTCTCCGATTACCCTCTTCTCCGATTGCCTACTTTTCATATTACCCACTATTCTCATTTATGGTAAGTAAACTTTGCCAAGTGTATAACATTTCATCTTTTTTTGACTTGCGCCGGCTAAGCAAGGCCTTGAGTAGGCGTTTACTCTTGGTCGGGTATTGCTCAACCTCTCTGCCATTTTCCCTTTCAGCATGTAATCGCATTGAAGCTGATTTTCGCGGCTCTGAAGGGAACTGTTATGTACACAAGGATTTCAGTTCACAAGTATCACAACAACATATGGGAATGGTAACAAGTAATCAACTAGTGAAAATCTAATGAATTTCAAACGAAAAATTTGACCATTTGTAAAATTCAGGTAGAGTTTATCCTGTTCCCACACTCACCCGTCTTGCATTGGAAATATTTGGAGTGGTCGGCCTACTTGAGTTTGGGGTTGTTGACTGGCTTTTGTTTGGGGTCGTTGGCCTACTTGCAAGAGATCCAGACCATAAAAGAGGGAATTGATGTGGTGAAACTGTTCGCTTATCTGATTCGATAGTAAACATCAACATAATCAGATTATCAAGCCAATTCACTATAAAGGTGACATATCACAATTGCCCAAGAAGCATACTCACCTAATTCCTTTTTAGGCATGGTAGATGTAAAGGAAAAGACTCCAAGTCGCTGGTGACCAGAAGTTATCATATAATCCTTAAGCTTGGTTCAAACAAGATAACACAGCAATATTTACCTGACTGTAGATGGCAGAGTTTCTCTAACTGTAGATGGCGGGGTTTCTCTAATTGTAGCACAGGAATCACGTTATGTTAAACTCTTGCTTAGTTATATGTAATGAAACAAATTGGGAGATGAAAAGCATGCTACCATTCCGAAATTGATGCCATTCATCATCTAGGTTGCACCCTTGGTATTTGGCTTTACTTCTGTTTGCTCCGCGCATGGTCTCACCAACTGAATAAGAATATGAGTTGTAAGAACTTTTATTCAGTTGACATCCATATTTCCCCAATAAAAGAGAATAAAAGTTACAAAGTTGAGATCAAAGTGGAGTATTTGCCTGGCAAAATTGAACTTGCGGTCGAATAATGAACAAAACGAACCGTCCGCAAGAATTAACCAATCTCTTGGCTTGATTAGCTGTCAATAAATTGTCTGTAGATTGAGGCCTACAAGCGTTGATGTGGAACTCCTTTCCATCCTTCACCAAACGATACTTGCGAAGCCTCCTATAGTGAATGGCATCACAATCCCATAAATATGGACAACCCAATATAACTTGGCATACGTCCAATGGAACCGCCTAGCACGTCACTTCATCGATGTAACGATTAGTGATTGAAAATTTGAAGCTACATTGCTTTGTTATCTTCATGTCAATGTCCTTCTGAATCCACCCTAGTGGGTAAGGCTTAGGGTGAAGCATTGTTTCTAAGCCTACCTTTCTTACTTAAGCCTACCTTTCTTACTAGAGCCTCTGAAATCAGATTCTTCTGACTTCCAAGATCGAAAATTGCTTGTACAACTCTACTTCACTTGAATGTTCAAATGAAACAGTTCTTCACAGTTGTAAGCATCTGCAGCGTCTGTTGGTGTGGTCATTAGGGCAAGGGTAGTGTCAGGTTGCTTCAATTCTGGAAGCTCTTCTGCCTGTTGCTCCGTCAATGTGGCCTTTCTGTCGTTCCTACCCTGGTTGTTCTTCTGGTTCTTGGGTTTCAACTCAGGATGAAGTATCCAACACTTGTCTTTGACATGTCCATTGGTACGACAATGCTCACAATAATTCTTTTGTTTTGGACCATCCTTGATCTACTTGCCTTTACTCTTCCAATCAGATTTACTTGAAGTTATGTGTTTGTCGTCCTTCTTGTCAATTCTTTTGTATTTGGCCAAGATGACGATAGCCTTGACAGTAGCTTCTTCAATAGACTCGACGGTGAACATTTTTAGTTCTTTCCGAATGTAATCGGCAAGACCTCCGATATATTTCATGAAGATATCATAATCCTCAACATCTATATCCAATACCAAAGCTTGGTTATGGAATTCAGAGGTATAATCTTGTATCGGTTGACTGAAATTTTGATTGAAGTGCTGCCATCTGTACCATCTTTCTTCCTCGTAACCAACATGATAGAACTGTTTTCTTAGCAACTTCTTGAATTTACTCCAAGTAAATTCTGAAACATTGTACCGTTTTCGGTATGACTTCCACCACGTAACAACATGGTTTGAGAGTTTCAAGCTTGCAAATTGAATCTTTTTAGCATTAGAATGCTTATATACAGTGAAGTAAGTTTCTAATGGATCTACCCAATTGTCTAAATTTTTCAGCATCAATGACACCGTTATAATTAGGAATTTCGACCTTAAAATCAATCTTTAAGGCACTTACGGGATTTTTACGGTTACCTGCTTCCTCAGCGATATCTTCTGCGATGGTGTCGTCCTCTTCTTCACTGTCATCGTCAACCTTCCTCTTTGAAGGGGATGCATGCAAAATTTTTGAGGCTTTCAAACTTTCCACCAGTTCAGAAATAGATGTTGATAACATTTCCACCTATTATTCTAGCCTGGTGACACGAACATCGTCACCATTTGGCTATGGAACTTCTCATGTCATTGCTCCTCTCTTTATCCTCGGCTTTCGATGAACGAGCAAAGGACCTACAAGTTCTTCTTTAGAAGTTTTGCTTCGACCGCGAGTTAGGACCATAAACCACCTTCACCCTCTCGGATCTAGTGCTCTGATACCACTTGATACAAAACTTCTAGGAGATAGAATTTTTAGTAGCAATAAAGAGTCGTTACTTCTCTTTGGAAGCTGACTTCTTAATATGAGAGGAAACTTATGAGAGACTAGAGAAAGAAACGATTGAAGCTATGAAATTGCTTATCTAATTCATTCATAATAAAGGTATATATACACGTTGACCAAAAATAGGAAGCTAAAAATAAATAAATGGATTTAAACCATAAATAACAAATGGTTTAAATCTCAAACTGTTTTAAAACCTTTCATTTTGAATGGTTAAAACAAGTTTCTTTTAAACCATTAGTTTGTAGTGGTTTTAATTAAATGAATTTATATTATATAATATTTGATTTAAATAAATCAAATATATTATGGGAAGATCCTCCTGGGTCACTGCATGGCGTCCCGATAAGATCGTGGGTAAAACTACTCAAAGAAGCGCTCCCGAAAGGCCTCTAAAGTAGTAGTACGGACTTCCCAGCCCATCATCACTAGAGCGTGCCACCATCGGTACACATGGCCATTCAGCATAAATGTGGCCAAACGTACCCGATCACCTTGAGGGCACCTCATGACATCAAAAACTCGCTCCATATGAGTAATCCATTTATCTGCGTCTGCTGGGCCCAACTCGCCCGTAAACACAGTAGTCCCTAGCGTTTAAGAAATGGCAGAACTCGGGCTCTATCACGGGGTCCTGTGCACCCCTAACATTTTTCACCTCTTCCTCGTTTCCAGGCCACTGACGAGGTACACGTCTCAGAGGCATCTCGCTGAGAAGAAACAAAATTCGTCAATACCACAAATAATATACACACTACGTGCGGTCTGCATGAATTTAAACCTAGAGCTCTGATACCAAGTTGACACGACCCATCCCGAATTTTCTCTCGAAATCCGTGAGAAGTCCTGCTCCTGTCTGACAACCCCTGAAGCCTCAAAATAATTCTTGTAATACCCTCACCAGTCCAACAATGACTTTACAAGAATTCTACCAAAAATTCGCCAGAATCTCCGCTATAAATTCTTCAAATCGCCTTTCAACTGTCAGACGAAGGATTCAAATTCTAAAATAATATCCAAGCAGTCCAGGTCAACTCACAACCAACCAACCCCAAGTCCAAAACAACCAATCCTACAGAAATAATTACAAGTAATCCCAAATGGTTAATCAGAGCAACTAGGTTTAGAAATTAAGTTCACAAAACCAACAAGTCCTACGTCGTGGTAGTAGCGCAGCCGGAAGATGATGCCTCCGCCTAGGGGTGTGTCCTCGTCATCCTCAACGGCCTGGAGGGGACGCAAAACAAGGAAAACTGTGAGTGGACAAAAAGAACAATTTAAAATTACTAACTCCAAGGAAAACAGAATTTTCCCCTTCGTAAGTAAAACCATGCATGCATAATATGGAATCCTTTTTAAGTAATTATCTAAATAAAGATAATCATGAAAGAACTTACCAAAAAATTCATTTTTAATTTAAAACCCGGCGGGATCCACGAATAAAAATCTGTTCAATATAAAACACCTCGTGGTCCACAACCATGCTTTGAAAACCCTCCTTGAAGGAGCTTAAAAATCATAAGAAACCTGAATATTTAAACCATGAAAAACATTCCACCATCCTCTAAAGTAATCCTGAGCCGGAGCTCAATATCCGGGGCAGTCCAACACAAGGACCTGCCCTCCAAACCATTGCCGAAAATACCTCAAGGGGCAATGGCTAGAAACGGAGACATCCAACCTGGGGACCTACTCTCCGCATGACCGAAAATACCTCAAGATCATGCGGATGAACACAAGATCGAAAATACCTCAAGATCATGTGTTGAAAATCATGTACTACGCGCGTAGAAAACCTCGACGAGCACATGACGGAAAATATCTCAAGATCATGTGTCGGAGATGAGCACGTATGACTGAAAATACCTCAAGATCATGCGGTCACATGACCGAAAATACCTCAAGGTCATGTGTCAGAAATACCTCAATGATCACATGACCGAAAATACCTCAAGATCATGTGTCGGAGAAAATAACCCTCAACGAGTACATGACGGAAAATACCTCGACATTAGGTGTCGGAGAAAATAACCCTCAACGAGCACATGACAGAAATACGTCGACGTCATGTGTCGGAGAAAATAACCCTCAACGAACACATGACGGAAAATACCTCAACAACATGTGCCGAAGAAAAACCATAATCACCGAGGATGGTATACATAGTGAAAATTGTAATGTAAATCCGAAATCCAATTTGAAATCCTTTTTACCTGCCCTAAGCCAAAAATCATATAAAACTCGGGCCTAAAGCCCAAAATCCAGTAAATCGAAATCCCAGGCCTAAGCCCAATATCATTTACTCGGCTGAAGCCAAAATCCATAATAAAAAATCCATAGAACTCCATAAAATTGCAATCCGTAATGACAGGACCTCTCCCGAATTTTCCCTCGAAATCCCTGAGAAGCCCTACTCTCGTCTGACAAAACCTGAAACCTCAATACAATGCATGAATTACCCTCACTACACCTAATAAAGACCCTACGAGAATTCTACCGAAAATCGGGCAGAGTCTCCCCTATAGCCGGGTCAAACCATCTTCCACCTGTTAGACGAAGGATACAAATAACAAATCCGGTAACCCAATGTTCCAGATAAACTAAATCCAAGTAATCCACAAAATATCTCACACATCTAACCCATAAAACAATCAGAGCACACTAGGTTGGATTACATATACAACTCAATCCAACCATATACCAACTACGCAGCAGAAGGTGATGCCTCCTCATAGTCTCGACGCCTAGTCCCGCTACGAACTAGAGGGTATAAAACCAAAATAACTGTGAGTGGACAATAGAACAAAATACAATAAAAGCGTGGTCTCGCAAATAAAATAATAATACTCATCGATATAATCCCACCTCGTTATCACACCTTACATGTAATAAGATCCGCATATACAAGTAAATATCTCTTACCGAAATCCATTTGATTTACCTCGGTGGAACCCAAGCGACCTTTACCCGTGCCTGCCATATCAGTAACCCGACAAAGCCATGATCCTCAGTTGAACCTGATATCCTAGCCGAAGCAGTCATCCCGAGCCCTAGCTCAATACACCAGCTGTAACCGTCATCCCTAGCCGTAGCTCGATATCCCGACCGTAACCGTCATCCCAAGTCGTAACCGTCATCCTGAGCCGTAGCTCGATATCCTGGCTATAACCGTCATCCCGCTAAGCATATGATGGAATCCTCCACATCATAGCCGATACCTCATCCAGCATATGATGTAATCTTCCACATCATCTCTAATAACTCGCCGAGCATATGATGGAAACCTCCACATCATAGCCCGATACCTTATCCAACGCATGATGGAATCCTCCACATCATCGCTAATACCTTGCTGAGCATATGATGTAATCATCCTCATCATAGCCTGATACCTCATCCAACTTATGATGGAATCCTCCACATCATCGTTAATACCTCGCCGAGCATATGATGGAATCCTCCACATCATAGCCTGATACATCATCCAACACATGATGGAATCCTCCACATCATCGCTAATACCTCACCGAGCATAGGATGTAATCCTCCACATCATAGCTCATATCATGCAGAGAGTATGATGGAATCCTCCACACCATACCTCGTACCTTTCCGAGCCTATGATGAGATCCTCCATACCATAGCTCATATCCTGCCAAGAGTATGATGGAATCCTTCATACCATACCTCGTATCACCTGTAGTGTATGAGGGAATCCTCCCTGCCATACATCCTACCCGTCCGAGCGTATGTGGGAATCCTCCATGCCATACTTCATTGAGAAACTACCAACAACCCTCCCACTAGGGTCAAAGCCTAACCCACCATCATGGTCCGAAACCCCAAAACCATCAGATACCTAGGCCTAAGCCCAAATACATAACCCTAGGCCTAAACGTAAAATCCATAAACTGAATCCATAAAATCACCCTTTCGGGCCTAAGCCTAAGTCAATACCAAAATCGTTTCCCAAAATCATTATTGAGATCCATAATCAGTGAAAAATCAAAATAAAATCATTATCCTGAATTTCCGAGGTTTAGAAAAATGATAAACACTTTATAATAATTATTCTTAATTTCTGAGACCATGAAAACAATAAATCATTTTAGAATCATTCCACTTAATTCTTGAAATTCCTAATCGATAATAAAACATTTAAAACATAGATATATGCACGCATTATAGTTTAGAAAACGAAGTCCACTCACCAAAAGCTCGATTAATCTCACTTTTGAGCCGTACGCTCCTCTACTGTCCCCGGAGTAGTATCGCCTGTCATATGTAACAATTGGGGTTACTAAATGATGATTAAAAACCTAAATCCAACCCCCTAAACCTCGGGAGTACATGTGTATTCTAAACGCGTACAAAGTAACCATGGATGTCTAAAATAGCCCCTAAATGATCTCCGATTGACCCGAAACCTGCGCCAAAAGATCCAGAATGTCGATAAAAAGAAAACACAAGTAACCGGAGCCCGGGGAAGTGCCCCACGCACCGCCACGAGCCGGTGGCTTGGCGGGTGGCTTCCCCCACGAGCGACTGCGTGTGTTTCAGTCGCCGTCAACCTCTCGCCGGATCGACCCGAATCCTCCATAACCACCCGATTTTCAAAGCTTGATATCTCACTCATTCTCAACCAAATTCGTTGTTCTACTAATGGAAATCTATCTACTCGAGCCAAGGAATCCAAAACAGAAGTCAAAACTGAAATCCCATACCTGTGGTGGCTGGAAATTGGATGGGAAGCTTCAGGTGTAACAACCCGGAATTTCAATTATTGGATTTACGTAATTATTTATGTAAAATGACGATTTTTCCCTTTCTTGTTAAGGGGCGTGAAAGTCAAATTTTGTTTCGAGACATTTTTGGTGATGTTTTGGATACCGTTGCGTAGGTCTCGAACTCACGAGTTCATAGATAGGCGGCACACGGGAAACGGAGTTCGTGTACGAAAGTTATGGGTCTAGATGTGTAAGGGCAGTTTGGTAATTTGCCATAGAGGGGAGATATTTTTAACCCCTCAAATCAGATTAATCTGATCCACATCATTTCATCTTCATCTCATTATCATCTCCCTTTCTCTCTGTGAAACACCCACACCGAACCTGTGCGAAAAAACACCCAAAAACCCACAAAGTCAACTTTTGATTCAAGGCTCTAACTTCCATTTTTGATCAACTAATCGTATTCTACTCCTCCCACGATCACAACCGTACCAACCATCGAAGGAGAGGACCACGGGGGAAGCCAAATCGAGTGTAGGAAGTTTCGGATCTTCTGATCGATTTTTCGGCTTATACAGGTACGTGTTTGATGTTTTGAGGTCATATTTGGATTCCTGGGTTCAAGTAGATAGATTTAGACATAAAATTTGTGAAAAATCGTTGAGTTTTGAGGAAGTTATAAAGCTTGAAGTTTCGGACGGAAATGGGGGATTCCGGCGGAAACTAGACGGCGGCGCCGGCAGCTGGTCGTCTTCTCCGGCGAGTCACCGGTGACCGATCGGGTCGAGTGAACCGGTCGGGTTGAGTGAAGCAGTCGGGTCGAGTGAATCGTTCGGGTCGAGTTGGACTGGGTCAGGCCGAGTTGGGCCGGGTTGGACCGGTCCTAGCGCGTGGGCACTGTAGCAGGCGTGTGACCGGTGCGTGATGGCGCATGTTCCGACCTTCCGTCGGCGCGAGGCGGCGCGTGGGGCCGAGTCTAAGGTCATGGTGGCGCATGACAGCTAGTTTTTGACGTTCCGGACCTGTTGGCGCAGTTTTTGGGTCGATCGGACGTCGTTTAGGGGTTGTTTTGGGCGTTTGAAGTTGCTGTGTTTTCTAGGCCAGCATAGGTAGACCTCCCGGGGTTTATGGGGTTTATATTTAAGGTTCTTATTATTAGCTGGTAATCCCGATTATTAATTTGGACAGGCGATACTACTCTAGGAACTTCAGGGGAGCGTACAATTCGGGATTTAGCTTGCTTGGACAGGTTTGTGAGTGGACTTTTGATTTATAAACTATAATGCATGCATAAATGTATCTTTGATTTAAATACTGTTATGTATGGGTGCAATGAATTTCTGGAATTTAGAAATGATGCTGGACACATGTTTTCCAATATTTCAGTGAAAGTATGCTTTGAGAAATGGCCTGGTTTTTGTACTTGATTTTGATATCGTTTTGACATGGTAACTATTTGAGACTGTGATTTGGGTTTAGACCCGAAATTATGATTTTACCGATTTTGGCCGTAAATGATATTTCAAAGAATTTGGCTTAGGCCAAGAAAAAAAGATTTCAAAATACGGATTTGGTTCACTGGTTTTCTGTTCCGATGGTTACAGTTGCTCTTACTGGTGTTGAGGGGTTTTGCTCCGCTGGTTGTTGAGGGCTCGGACTTTGGTGTTGAGGGGTCTTGCTTCGCCAAGTCGTGAGGCTGTCTATGCATAGTACTGAGAGTTGTAATACAGATTTTAACACATCTCAAGGGATACCCTGGTGTGTTGTGGATATGTCGGGAACAGTGAATTTGAGATATTATGTGTCCAGGTTGAATTAAATGATTTTAAACTCCTTTGAAGAGAATTTTCAAACCAAACTGTGGATCACGAGGTATTTTCATGATACAGATTTTATGTGAGTCCAACTAAGTGGTTTTAAAGAGAAATGGAAATTTTGGTGATTTACATATAATGTTATTATATCATAAATTGTTTTATGTGATGCATGCATGGTTTTATAAATGGAGGGGGAAAAAGGTAATATTTCCTCGGAAAATGATTTATAAATGATTATTTTTGTCCACTCACAACTTTTGTGTTTAAACCCCCTTCAGGCTATTGAGTTGAGTTGACGCGGACACTTATCTCGAGGCAGAGGAATTAGTACTTTCGGCTGCGCTGTGTAGTTATACTTGAGTAGGATATCTAAATTATACCCTTTATCCTACTTAGACGCTCTGATATTATATTGTTTTTGGTTGGTTATTAATTACGGGAATTATTGAGTGCTTGAATCCCTTGTCTGACAAGTGGAAGTATTTATAATTATTATAATTTGTAAGGATTGAATGGTATTTTGGGAACCTTTCCTTAGGTTGTCAGACGGGATCAGGGTTCTTCCCGGGTTTCGAGGGGAAATTCGGGACGGGTCCTGACAATGGGTATCAGAGCACTAGGTTTAAATTCCTGTAGACCATACACTTAGTGTACAATTATTTTGGTATTGATGAGTTATAGTTCTTTTCAGTGTAATGCCTCCGAGACGCGAGTCCCATCAACGGTCTGGAAATAGTGGGGACACACATGAACCTGCAGTGGAGCCTGATATGAGGCAAACACTGGAACAATTGGGTCATACTTTGACTTCTGTACTTCAGAGTAGGGCTGCTACTGAAGGTTCGGACATTGAGAAAGCCCAGAGATTAAGGGCTACAATATTTATGGGCGACTCATTCTTTCATTTCTCGGGGTTTTACATTGTTTGCTGATAGAGAATTGTCTCCGATTGGTTGGGACATGGGTATTAGTACTCCTATTGGGAATATGTTAGTGGCGAATCTCGTGATTCGTAGTTGTCCAGTGTTAGTGGAAGGTCATGCATTAGAGGCAGATTTAATCCCCCTAGATATTTTTGATTTTGATGTGATTCTGGAGATGGATTGGTTGACTATGCACCATGCCTCTATTGATTGTTATGACAAGAGAGTAGATTTCCGGAGTCCATGTTTACCAGAACTTACATTCAGGGGAGATCGTAGAGTACTACCCGGTGGAGTGATATCATCTTTGACCGCTGAGAAATTATTGAGGAAAGGTTGTGAGGGTTACTTGGCTCATGTGTTTGATTCTCGGAATACTCTGATGAGAGTGGAGGATATTCCAGTGGTGAGTGAGTTCTCAGATGTGTTTCCAGATGATCTTCAGGGATTACCACCTCACCGGGAGATTGAATTCACCATAGAGCTTTTACCAGGTACTCAGCCTATCTCACAGGCACCATACAGAATGGCACCGGCAGAATTGCGAGAGTTGAAGACTCAGTTGCAGGACTTGGTGAATATGGGATTTATTCACCCAAGTCTTTCACCTTAGGGTGCACCAGTGTTATTTGTGAGGAAAAAGGATGGTGGTCTGAGGTTGTGTATCGACTACCAGCGGCTAAATAGGGCTACGGTGTGGAATAAGTATCCTCTGCCAAGGATAGATGATTTGTTTGATCAACTTAAGGGGGCAAGATATTTTTCAAAAATTGACCTTCGATCCGGGTACCATCAGTTGAGGATCAGAGAAGGGGATGTTCAGAAAACAACTTTCAGGACTCGTTATGGTCATTATGAGTTCCTGGTGATGCCCTTCGGGTTGACTAATGCCCCAGCAGCATTTCTGGATTTGATGAACAGGGTGTTCCAAAAGTATTTGGATCGGTTTGTGATTGTGTTCATCGATGACATCTTGGTGTATTCGAGGAGTGCTAAGGCACATGAGAAGCATTTAAGGTTGGTGCTGAATATGCTTAGGAAAAAGCATTTGTTTGCCAAGTTTAGTAAATGCCAGTTTTGGTTGACAGAAGTTGGATTCTTAGGTCATGTGATTTCGGCTGAGGGTATCAGCATAGATCCCCAAAAGGTTGAGGCAGTGGCAAACTGGGAGCAACCGAGGACAGTGATAGAGGTGAGGAGCTTTCTGGGTTTGGAAGGATATTATCGACGGTTCGTAGAAGGATTTTCTATGATAGCAAGCCCATTTACTCGGTTGACTAGGAAATGAGTCAAGTTTGACTGGGGTGCTGATTGTGAGCAGGGATTTCAGGAGCTGAAGAGGAGGTTGAATTCTGCTCCAGTATTAACCCTTCATGATGATACTGGGGGATTCGAGGTGTATAGTGATGCATCATTGCGGGGTATAGGCTGCGTGTTGATGCAGCATGGGAAGGTGATAGCGTATGCTTCTAGACAACTTAAACCCCATGAGTTGAATTACCCCACACATGATTTGGAGTTAGCTGCAGTGGTGCATGCATTGAAAATCTGGCGACATTATTTGTACGGGGAGACGTGTCGGATCTTTACCGACCATAAGAGTTTAAAGTATTTGTTCACCCAAAAGGACCTGAATCTGAGGCAGAGAAGATGACTTGAGCTAATAAAGGATTATGATTGTACTATAGAGTACCATCCAGGGAAAGCCAATGTTGTGGCAGATACCTTGAGCAGGAAATCCATGGGTTCTTTGGCCCATTTGCATACAGTCTACCTACCGTTACTGGTAGAGTTCCGTAGAGCAGGGATAGTACTGGACATGGATAACCAGGGGGCTTTATTGACTAGTTTCAATGTGAGGCCTGTTCTGATTGATCGGATTATTGAGGCTCAACTCCAGGACCCTACATTGTGCATTATCAGGATGGAGTTGGAGGCTGGAAACAGGCAGGACTAGCGCTTAGGGATGATGGAGCCTTGGTTAGGGATGGCCGGTTGTGCATACCGAATGAGCTGGAGCTAAAGAGGGAAATTCTTGATGAGGCTCATAGTTCGGCTTACGCTATGCATCCAAGAGGTACCAAGATGTATCATACCCTAAGGAAATACTATTGGTGGACTGGGATGAAACAGGAAATTGCTGAGTTTGTGAGTAGATGCTTGACATGTCAGCAAGTGAAAACAAAGAGGCAGAAACCATATGGGGCACTTCAACCATTACCTATTCCGGAATGGAAGTGGGATCACATTACGATGGATTTTGTGTATAAACTTCCAAGGACACAGAAGGGACATGATGGGATATGGGTAATTGTTGATAGACTCACGAAGTCTGCACAGTGCAGATTTTAGAGTGTGTATTTGGTACTTGGTGTTGGTTAGAATTGTGTTGAATGGTCATTAATGTCTAGCATTTACTTCTTCTCTTTTCACTAGGACTCTTCACCTAACGGCTCCTCTTGTATTTATTTTCTCACTGTTACTGCTCCCCACTCCCATACTTTCTTTTTTCTATTTATTTTGTACTTCTCTATTTCCTTTTCACCGTGTCTTTGGTTGAAATTGCTTCTCTTTTCTCTTCTCACCTCTCTGTTACTTGTTTTTTTTTCTCTTCTCCTCATCATGTCATCCTCTCAGCCTCTCACTCAACGCCTTGTTGTGTTTAAGCGCAACTTTGTCTTTGAAGATTGTCCCCTCCTTGATGGTATTCGATTACTGGACATTGTTGATAAATATGCCCTTCATGCTATTGTCTCCACACAAGAGTCCTATAATCTTTCTTTAGTCCGTGAGTTTTACACAAACATACCTTCTGAAACTCATTCATGGGTTACTAGGGTGATGATTCGTGGTGTAGTCCTTCCTTTCACTGTTGAGTCCATCAGTGTGGTCCTTGATTTTGATCCATTTTTTTCTGCCCTTGAATTGGTTGAGTTTTTCAACAAGAAAATGACTTATGTGACTTTTGATGTCTATAAGTCTCTGGCCTACGCTGATCCTGCAATGCCTCTTGGGTCTGGTCAGAAACCTAGCAAGGCATTCATGTCTCCTCTTCATCGCGCTCTATGGACTTTTCTTCACCACAACGTTCTCCCCACGATTAACAATGCAAACCCAACCCTGCTAGCCTGCCGAGTGACCATTGCCATGGCACATGAGCTCCCTCTCCCATTTGCTTTGCTCATGATGCATCATGTGCTCTCCAAGTATTCTAGCGGTTCTCTTGGCTTTCCTGGTGTCGTTACCCGCTTATGTTCTCACTTTAGTGTGCCTTCACACTTTAGTGATGAAATTGTTGCTGCCCTTGAGCGTTTCACCACTCGGTCCATGGCCTTGAGCTCTACGCTCAGTACTTCCTCCTCTGCCTCTATGTCAGATGCTGCTGCCTTTGAGGAGTACTTGTAGGAGAAATATCTCATTGGCAATGTTGCTTCTGAGGCCTAAGAAACTACTGCACAGGTTGTTGACGATGTTGCCTCTCGCTTTACCTTTGGGGTATCTCGTGCTCGTGGACGTGGACGTGGACGTGGTCATCCCCATGGCCTTGGTGCTAGACAAAGGGGGAGTTCCTCTTAGGCTATGTTTTTGTTTCCTTTGGATTTCCTTGTCAAAGGGGGAGAACTTGTCATTCACTCTGGACTTTGGGATGTTTATTTTTGATGTGGACTGTCTGATGTTTAACTAGCTGATGTGGGATGTTTATCTTTCATGTGGACTTTCTAATGTTTAACTTGTTATGTTTCATACTTTCAATTTGAACTATGATATGTTTCTACTTATGTTTATGTTCATGTGTTTTTTGTTTCTTTGAACCTTGAACTTTGATATGAGTTTATGTTCTGCTTTCTTGGTATTATACTTTGTTGTTAGATGTTCATTATGCAGGTTTAGTCTCAAGAGTTGCTGCATATCTGGTTTGGGAAGAGTGAGTTTAGTTCTAGGTTTTAGTGAACGAGCTTTGACGAGGCAAAGCCAAAATGGGAGATTGTTAGTTCTTGTTTCTAGGAATGATTGATGTAATTGGCTTTGCCTCTCCCTGTATAAATTGAATCATGCTCAAACTATAGGACCTAGACATTAAGTTCATTAAGACTCCCTTATTGGTAAGGATTTTAAATTAAGGAGGAAGTTTCAAGAGATTGCAGTGGACCTGATGACTAGTCGTCTTGTAACTTTTATTACTTACTGCTTCAAGGTTTTATTGAGAATTAAGTCCAAGACATTTTGGTCATTTTCCTTTTGAGCTGTTGGAATGCGGTGCGTTTTGAGTTTCACCGTTTTGGAAATATCTCTGGTCTCCTTCGCGAATCAAAAGGTGTGTAATTTTGGGAAAAAATTGATCATCGATATCTTTGTGGGTTTTCTCAGTGATGTTAGCTGAACCATAGAGTCGATGATTTCTAGTCTTGAGAAAACGTTTTCTAAATCGTTATTTGTTGATTCGATTGTTGAGTAAAAATGATTTTACAAAGCTGAATTGATTTGTTAAATGTTTTATCAAGACGCTTCTTTGATTTTCTGAAATTGGTTTTGAAATCTAATTCATTGAAATTCTACAAAGGTGTGTTTCTTATGTGGGTTCATCAAGGACTATGGCTTGATGAGATCGGATTGTTTGTGTCAATCGTGGATGCGACTAAGTGTGGATGAACGGAATGTGTGTATTGTTTCTCACTTATCTATGTTTTCTTCTAGGCCATCATCAGTGATCCCTTTATGCTCAACAGTGTCATCTTGGTGTTTGCTAATAAACAGGATATGGCATGTCATAGTATTAGATTCTGATATTCGTATTGCATGATGGCTTTAGTTCATGATTTCAACAAACATGAGACTGTGCAAGTTGATGACCAACATAAGATCTGGGGGTGTGTAACTGATTATTGCTTTCTTAAATGACTGAGCTACACATTCTGCATTTGGCATATATGATATATGCAAGTTGTCATTGTATAGCTAATCAATAAAAAACAGAAAAATTAGGATGCCTAATCCAGACCCATTTTGCCAAAAGTATGCATGAGACTCCTAATCTTTTCTTTCATTTGTAACTCATGCTTAATATTTGATCATAGTATTGAATAGGTTTTAGTTTACGGGATCTAGATACTCGGTTAATTGTGTGAAATTTGGTTTTCTGAGGAGTGATGAAGTTGAGGTCTTTGCCTTGCTAATCGAATAGATACTTGGCTTGACAAGCAGTCGTTGTATAGTTAATCAACATTTCTGTTGCTTCATGTTCTGTGCTGCTGTAGATTAGGTACAACACTATCGGTGCTGTAGCTGAATTCTTTTTGGATTTGTTGTCATTAGGAGGATTAGCTTCGGTCATGTGAAGTAAATTTTTTTCCAGATCTGATAGTGTGTGTATGCATATATATGATATGTATTGATACATAATGATAATAAAGATGTAAATAACTATACTAGAAATATTGTTTTCAAAGATGTGCTTCAAAATGTTATAAACATGTTTTGTACTTTAATTGCTAAAATTGTTATTCCACACGAAGCATAGAATTACTCAATTGTTTTCAAATAGTCTATATATGAAGTTATTGATGCATAGACCTTGCTTTTACAATTGATATACATCACTTTGAATTTTCATTTCTGGGTAGTTTCCCAAAACAAGGGAACTTTCCAAACTGCATGAATACACTAGCTAGGTATTTCAACAACACTCACTCTTTCATTACTGTAAACCAAATCATAACTTAGCTCACTCTTTCATTGAAGCATGTTCACACACACACTGATTATGAGCTACTTAGCTCAAAAATCGAGCCTGGTAATTGCTACGACATCACTCGATTTCGCACCAACAAGGCCATATTTTCCTATAAGGTAGTAGTACCACATGAGACACAGATATTGTTCACAGCAACAACTGTTTTCACACCAGTATCAACCACATTTCCACCAATTCCACAACATTGATTCTATATCCTAGATTATAATCTATTGAAGACACGTTTAGACCATCATGAAATCCTCACAAGTAATAATTTATATGTACTTGCAAATCCTCACTATTTACATAAAGAAATTGAAAAAATAAAACTACATCTTTCTATCAAACTGCAAGATCATATCACTGCATCTCGACGCTTGGAAACAAAGCTAATCAACAATGAAAGAATGGAATGGCTGTAGAAATACAAAAATATCAGGCAAGTATAAATGCTGATAATCTATTTACCATGTTATTATTGAAATTGTAAAATTCTCACTCATAGCTTATCATTACTTTGTTACTGTTTTTCTTACATGCAGAAAGGAAAGTGCTAAAATCACGTAGTGGTCAACTGTTGCCAAGAATTTTGCATCTGTCATCGCAGAAGATTGCCCACAACCAATGATTGATGTTTTTACAAGCTTAAAAGTCAAGCAACAATACCAAGGTATAAAGTCAACACTAACCTAAACATTAGTGCCAATTTTTGCTAACTATAAATGATTGAACTTTCTTATTTTTTAACACCTAGGACAAAAGGAGAAATAGTGTTAAACAGCAGTGGATCGCCATTGTTCTTTATAAATCCGGATATTCCAGAGTCAACTGCACACAAAACAAAGTAAATATATATAGCATTCTCTTGTCAAAATATCCCACATTAATTCAGTAAACATATTGATACATGTTTTAATTAACTTACAACTTTGTTCAAACAGCTTTTCCAAATTCACACAATCAGTGAAGATACTGATTCCCTCCCTCCGGAAACCAGCCAATTTCATCTCAACAAATGAAGAATGCTGAAATAATGACCATTGAGGATTTAACTTATCTAGATCCAGATTTGTACAAGGTAAAAACAGATACCATATTTCTCTAGCTTTACTTAAGCTTCTGTACTCTGTAATCATTACCATCATATTAACTATTTTAAGCATATATTTTGCAGAATGATGCATTTTTATGCAAAGCATTCATATCCCGCTTTGATACAAAACGAGGCTGGTGGTACGATTCTTGCCTAGTTTGCATCAAGCAAATGAAATCAGTTTGCATCAAGCAAATGAAATCAGTTTGCATCAAGCAAATGAAAAACGACACAACCACTGGTAAATCAGTTTGCATCAAGCAAATGAAATCAGTTTGCATCAAGCAAATGAAAAACGACACAACCACTGGTAAATCAGTTTGCATCAAGCAAATGAAATCAGTTTGCATCAAGCAAATGAAATCAGTTTGCATCAAGCAAATGAAAAACGACACAACCACTGGTAAATCAACACCCCAATCAACTTCCAATTCCCTGGTAAATATGTAATTAATTCAACTACAATAACATAGAAAATTTAAACATAGCTTTTAATTAAAGATCAACTCTTACATACAGTTATGAACATTTATATTCCATCTGTTTTCAACATCTACATCTCCTTGAACAGTTTCAATAATCACATAAAGCAGTATTAAAACTCAAAGCAGTATAATCACATAATATCTAAAAGTCACAGTTCTTCATCAAGATATGTAATTAATAAATCAGTTCAATAGTAAATTATATAACTATACTAAAAGAAGGTTAGAAAAATCACTGTTCATCAACAGTAAATGTTACACTGTATTTACAATCAGTTCATAGACAAGATAATTAGTTGTTGTTATTGTTATTACTGTTCCTCTTCTTCATTCTTATTATTGTATTGTATTCAACTCTTATTTATTCTCTAAATTTAGAAAGATCAACTACCAAAATCTGACAGGTTTTATAATCAGTATAAAAATAACTAAGCAAAGTAGAAACTGTTGTTACTTTAATGTTGTTCATAGCATTTCTTAATTTCCATTAAAATTGAAATTTCATTTATACTCGATAGCATTACAATATGATTTTCATGCCTATAATATCTCTAACAAATCATGAAGTTAGTTTTGGTTTTTAACCTGCTGCTGTTATTGTTGTTGCAATAATTCACATTTGTTAATTATCAAATCTGCTGAATACTATTGTCTTCCACTAATTCATAATTGGCACATAGGTACAAAGCTACAGTAATTTTGGAACATCATGAGAATCAAACCAATGCTATCATCCTTGGCAAATATGGAGACAAGTTATTTGGATCATCATGCAAGGAATTGGTTATCAACCAAGGTTTCACAGATCAACAAGAAATACCAGTTGATCTGCTTAAGCTGATGGGACAAAGAAAAATTTACTACTTACTGATGGTATGATTAATTAACAACCTTTCTTGATCTTGTTTGTCTTAATGTTGCATCCAATTGCTTCTCAAGTTGGGCAAGCTGGGCGACATCTAGGTTTTAAATGTTTTGTGCTTCCATGTCACTGCTGCACGCACATAACCAACCAAATCTCAGTCATGGTTCCGAATATAATGAACTGTCTCTACATGTATCGTACCTTTGAATCATTTTAAGTGACTGGTTACTATATGCGCAAAACTGCTCCATTGTAAAGGATGCTTCGGCCCCTGAGATTAACAATTATCATCTATTTATGTTATAGTGTTGTAGGCATATTATCATCTATTTACACCGAAGAGTAATCTATAAGCAATATAAAAATAAGTATTCATGATCTTGACCTTAACCGAGACAATGGCATGGCCAAGAAGAAGAAGTGGAAGCAGATTAGGATGACTATGACTGAATAGTGATGAAATTCGGATCTCCTCCTTCACCAACGCCAACTGCTCAGCATTCTGAATGGGAAATTTTTTCATAGCATTCCATCATCTGCAAAAAAAAAACATAGAGAATTACCGAGATGAAATCATTTCCAAAGCTGAATTGCAAATACATTTAATCATTGAGCTAATTGGAAAAGATCCCCACTTTCTAAGACACCAATTATCAAAACAATGCCATATATTCATTGATCAAACATTCATAACACCAAACAATTGAGGCATGGCACCGGGCACTATTCAAAGATTAAATTTCGAACAAAAGAGTCCCAATTTAAACTCAATTTTAAATTCCATGGCAAGATCACCATTTTCGATTGAGTTCAATCAGTTCAAATGATAGAATCATAGTCAAACCAACGATGTCAATAGACATGAAGCTGGGTATCTTGTAACTACAACCCTCTATAGTTGGTTTCTATCTACATCTTCAGAGGTTTTCTTTTATTTTCTTATTCTCTCATCTCCTAGCTATTCAAACATCCATTGGTACTTCAATCTTAATTCCAGCAATCCCATGGGTTTCTTTCTTTCAAGAACTAAAATGATAAACATTCACGTGTCTAATACTTTCGGCAATTCCAAACAGCTAAGCAGATGTTCAAAATAATCAACCAATTTAAGAGTACTCACCTGCTAAGCACCCAAGCTGCACAATTTGAATACGAAAAAAAAGGTAAGAGAGTCATTTTAAGATTAATCTGATGAATTAAACACTAAATACTTGGAAAATTACAGGGTAGCAGGCTTCAAAAAATCATACACTCAAAAGAAAATCAAAACTGAAACATGATATATAAAAGCAAACCTAATCAAATGGCAGAGAGTTAGAGATAAGGACTCAAATTTCAAATTTCAAATATATCTTCATCCCCACAATCCTATGAGTTTCTTCGTTTGAAGAAGTAAAATAATAAACATTTACATGTCTAGAAACCTATAAGGATACTTTCGGAAATTCAAACAGTTAAGCAGATTTCCAAAATAAGCACCCAATTTAAGAGTACTCATTTGCAAAGAACTCAAGCTGCAATTTGAACAAAGGTATGAGTACTCAGTCGTTGTACACTAAATACTTGAAATTACAGGGTGGCTTCAATAAGCCATGCACTCAAAAGAAAATATAAACAGAAACATGAAATATAAAATGTAATACTAACATCTAACAACTGATTATGAAGTGTTAGATATATAAGTTAGATATATAAGTTAGATATGAATGAGATATGAGAAATGAGAAATGAGAAATGAGATATGAGATATGAGATATGAGAATGAGATTATGAAATGGTGTATATTGATTATTTTAAAATTGACTATATTAAGATACTATTTAACAGCTGAGAAATGCAACCGAGATATTACATTATTATTACCTTTGCATTGTGATGCTATTAATTCACAGATAATTGATTTGCATCCAAAACATATATTCTGCTCTCTGATCACATGTTCATCCTACAAAACATATATTCTGCTCTCTGATCACAGGTTCAACCTACAAAACAAAAATAAAAACACATTTATATGAGCGCCAAACGATTTCATTATTATGTTGCTTAACTACAAACCTGACTGACTGCATAGCCACATCATCATGAACACAAATGGAAAAACAAAAACCATTATTTTCGGATTCACGAAGAAACGAAATCAACATCCATTAGCTTGGACCCAATTCTGAAGGCATATCCTCCACATTTACAAAACCAACAAAATTCAAGAGGAAATTGTTCGAATCACTTTCAAGGCAAACCATTCCTAAATTTCTCAATAGTCACAAACAAAACAAAAAATTATGAGACCTTAACATGGGGTCATGGACTCATGCCACAATTGAATTGGTAATAATAAGTAATTAAAAGTTCAAATGAAATAGCCCTAGAGATTCTGGCATGCTATTAACTATGATGATAACTAAAAGATATGAACTTTGAATTAATATGATAACTAAACGAATAACAAAAATGATAAGTACCCTGATTCGAGCAGTCGCATCTTGACCTGATTTTAGGAGCAATGCCATATCACGCCTCATCATCTTCACCACCACCGGTCTCTTGTTCCTCAGCACCTTTATTCTAGCTACGGCCATCTTTGCTTGCATTTTGCTGTTTCACCAAATAAATTTATAAAAAAGCTAAAGAAATTCAGAACAAAATTTAATTAATCAAAAATCACCCAAAACCAAAGCCAAATTCTCCTTCCTGCTCAACCCTTCCAAAAAATCAACATGCAAAACAATAAATGACAGGACCCTTCCCGAATTCCCCCATCGGAATTCGTGAAAAGCCATGCTCCCGTCTTACAACCCCTGACATCCCAAATTAATTCCTGAAATACCCTTAACACCCCAACAAGGCTCATGGGAATTCTACCGAAAATCCAGCAGAATCTCCCCTGTAATTTGGTCAAACCGTCTTCCACCTTTCAGACGAAGGATTCAAAAACTAAACTATAATCCAAACAGTCCAGATCACATCACAACCAATCAACTCCAAATACAAAGCAACCAAGCTACGAAATAATTCACACTACCCCAAATAGTTAATCAGAGCAACCAAGTTGCAAAATTAGTTTAACAGGACCTACAAACCCTACTCGAAAAGGGACGGTAGCAGTTCAGCTAGGAAGGGATGCCTCCACCTCGGAATGTGCCCTCGTCGAACTTAAAGGCTTGGAGGGGACGTAAAACCAGGAAAACATACATTTTCCCCTCCATAATTGAAATCATGCATGCATAATGTAAAATCCTTTTTTTTAAACAGGTAAATAAATAAAATTATCATAAAAGGACTTACCGGAAATCCATTTATTAATTTAAAACCTTGCGGGACCCGCAAAAACGCAAGCAAAGAAAATGTTCCGTGGTTCGCAAACATGGTTTGAAAACCCTCCTCGAAGGAGCTTAAAATCATGATGAAAACCTAGACACAAAACTATAGAAAAATACCCCACCATTCCTCGAAAGAATTTCCGAGTGGTAGCTCGAGGTTCGGGCCGTCCAATAAGGAAACAAGCCCTCCTAACCACCGCCGATGATACCTTAAGCAATTGTTAGAACCCGAGAGGTCCAACCCGGAAACCTACTCTCCACACACCCGATATTACCTCAATATGTGCAGACGTAACCCTATACTACGCGTAGACACCCTCAACGATCGTATGGCGGAGAACACCTCAACGCCAAATATCGGAGAAATAAGCCTCAACGAGCACACAACCGATATTACCTCAAGTCATGTGTCGGAGAAAACCATGATACCTGAGAATGGTATACATAGTGAAAACCGTTCGTAAATCCAAAATTATTTGATTCAAAATCATTTCAAACTCCATGAAATCGGGTTATGCCCGAAAATCATCTTAAAATCGTTATTTGGAATCCATTATTGAAAATTCACGTCCATTAATAACTTCTTAGAATAATTATTATAAATTCCCAAAATTCATAAGATACTAAAACAATTTAGAAATAATTATTCTAATTTGGACGACTAAAACTACCCCTAAACGAACTCCAATTGACTTGAAACCTGCGCCAAAAGGTCCGAAATGTCAAAAATATGAAAACACGTGTTGATAGGATCCTGAGGAAGTGCCCCACGCGCCCCCACGCGCCGGTGGAGGGGCGGTGGCTCTTCCCCCACGTGCGCCTACAGTTGCGACTGCAAGGCGTACTCGCCTTCCTCCTTTGTTCACTATGCAGAAAATCCTCCATAACCACCCTAAACTTCCAAGCTTCATAACTTTCTCATTTCTCAACGAAATTCAACGTTCTAATAATGGAAATTCATCTACATGATCCAAGGAATTCAAATATGAAGTCCAAATTGAGAAACCTCACCTGTGGTGTGGTGGCCGGAAATTGGCTGGAAAGCTTCGGTCTATCTTTGGGTCCTTGTTTCTCCGTCCACCGAAGTCCTCACAACTCAAGGAAGGTAGTATTGTGCTCGTGGAGAAGAGAGGAAGGTGATATGGTCATTGGTTTGGCTTGATACAGCCAAAAATTTCGAGTTCAAAGATGGGAAGATTCGGTTTTTGCTGGACCATAGAGAGAGAGAGTCGAGGGATGAGAGAGATTGAATCAGAAAAATCTGGATAAATGTGGGTTAAAAATATCTGATCCACATAAATTATCAAAATGCCCTGAAGCTTCTAGACCCATATCTCCCACATCTGGGCTCCGTTTTTCGCGTGCCGCCTATCTACGAACTCGTGAGTTCGAGACCTACGCAACGTTCCAAGAAACTTTTCCATAAGTATCTCCAAACGAAAGTAACTTTCGAGCCCCGAGGGTAAAATCATCATTTGTAACAACCCGGAAATTTTAATTATTGATTTTATGCAATTATTTTTATTAAATGACGATTTTACCCTTGGTCGGTAAAGGGCTTGGAAATCAAGTTTTGTTTCGAGACACTTTTGGTGGTGTTTCGGGTACCGTTACGTAGGTCTCGAACTCACGAGTTCGTAGATAGGCGGCACGCAGGAAACAGAGTTCGTATACGGAAGTTGTGGGTCTAGATGTGCAAGGGCATTTTTGGTAATTTACCATGGAGGGGAGATATTTTAACCTCAATTATTGTACAACTTCATTTCATCTTCATTCATCCTTATCATCTCACTCACTCACTCTGTGACAAACATAACACAAACACCCACCCGAAACCGTGTGAAAATACCGAAGGAAAAACCATAAGTCAACGTTTGATTCAAGGCTTTAGCTTCCCATTTGGATCAATTAATCGTATTCTACTCCTTCCCACGATCACAACCGTACCAACCATCGAAGGAGAGGACCACGGTGGAAGCCGAACTGAGTAAAGGAAGTTTCTGATCTTTGGATCGATTTTCCGGCTTATACAGGTACGTGTTTGATGTTTTGAGGTTATATTTGGATTCCTGGGTTTGAGTAGATAGATTTAGACGTAAAATTTGTGTAAAACGGTTGAGTTTTGAGGAAGTTGTAAAGCTTGGAATTTCGGTCGGAAATGGTGGATTTCGGCGAACCAGACGGCGGCGGAGGTGGCGGTCCGGTCATCTTCTCCGGCCAACTTCCGACGACGGCGACGACAGTCCGGTCGTCTTCTCCGGTGAGTCACCGGTGACCGGTCGGGTCGAGTTGAACCGGTCGGGTCGAGTTGAACCGGTCGAGTTGAGTGAATCGGTCGGGTCGAGTTGGACCGGGTCAGGTTGAGCTGAACCGGGTTGGACCGGGTCAGGTTGAGCCGAACCGGGTTGGACCGATTCATGCACGTGAACACTGTAGCAGGCGCGTGACCGGCGCGTGAGGGCGCATGTGCCGACCTTCCGGCGGCGCGTCGGGTCGAGGCTGACGTCACGGCGACGCGTGGTAACCAGTTTTCGACGTTCTGAATCTGTTGGTACAGGTTTCAGGTTGATCGGACATCGTTTAGAGGTCGTTTTAAGTGTTCGAAGTTGCTGTGATTTTAGGAACAGCATGGGTAGACTTCCCGAGGTTTAGGAAGTTGTTATATACGAGTCTTATTACTAGCCGGTAATCCCGATTGTTGTTTTTGACAGGCGATATTGTTCCGGGAACCTCAGAGGAACGAACGAGACGGGATTGAGCTAGCTTGAACAGGTTTGTGAGTGGACTTTGTTTTATAAACTGAATTGCATGCATCAAAATATCTTTGTTAAATACGGTTATGTATTGTGGCATTGAATTTCTGAATGTTAGAAATGATTTCTAGACACATGTTTTCCACTATTTCAGTTAAAGTATGATTTGAGAAATATCATGGTTTTGGACTCGATTTTGATAACGTTTTGACGTAGAAATTATTGAGTCAATGATTTGGGTTTTGACCTTGTTGTATGCGTTTATCGGATTTGGTCATAATTGAGGGAGGCCAGGACTCGGGATGAGGATCCGTTATTAACGGTGAACCCGATGAACCTCCAGGATAAACATTGAATTGAGGGAGACTAGGACTCGGGATGAGGATCCGTTATTAACGGTGAACCCGATGAACCTCCAAGATAAACATTGAATTTAGGGAGGCCAGGACTCGGGATGAGGATCCGTTATTAACGGTGAACCCGATGAACCTCCAAGATAAACATTGAATTGAGGGAGGCCAGGACTCGGGATGAGGATCCGTTGTTAGCGGTGAACCCGGTGAACCTCCAATATAATGATATGATATGCTAGTCGAGAAATAGGCCGACTGATGCAATAAGATAGCCGTAGGTTATACCGGCTAATGATATGATATGCTAGTCGAGAGATAGGCCGACTGATGCAATATGATAGCCGTAGGTTATACCGGCTAATGATATGATATGCTAGTCGAGAGATAGGCCGACTGATGTGATAGCATAGTACATAGAGTTGTGATACAGTACTAGCACACCCCAAGGGATACCCTGGTGGCTAGTGGATGTGTCGGGAACAGTGGATTTGAGATATTGTGTCTAGGTTGAATTAAATGATTTTGAATTCCTTTGAGGATGATTTTCAAACCAGATTGTGGATCACAATGTGTTTTCCTTATATGGATTTTGTGTGAGTCCTACTGAGTGGTTTTAAAGAGAAAATGAAATGCCGGTGATTTAAAGATGATGTTTTTATAACATGAATTGTTTATGTGATGCATGCATGGTTTTATAAATGGAGGGGGGAAAAGGTAATATTCCTTGGAAAACGTTTTATAAACGTTTATTTTTGTCCACTCACAACTTTTGTGTTTAAACCCCCTTCAGGCAGTAGAGTTGACGCGGACATTATCTCGAGGTAGAGGCATTAGCACTTCCGGCTACGCTGTGTAGTTGTACTTGAGTAGGATATCTAATTTGTATCTTGATCCTACTTAGACGCTCTGATATTTTTGTATTTGGTTGATATTTACTTACGGGAATTTTAAGTGCTTAAATCCCTTGTCTGACAAGAGAAAGTATTAATTATTATTATAATTTCTAAGGATTGAAGGGTATTTGGGAACTTTTCCTTAGGTTGTCAGACGGCATCAGGGTTCTTCCCGGGTTTCGAGGGGAAATTCGGGACGGGTCCTGACATCATTTCCTAAATTAATTTACGAAAATTGCATAATTAAATAAACGGATCGTTACAATCAACCCATCAAACCTAACCCAATAATCTAACTTAATCATGAACTAATTAAAAGCTAACACCTTACTTGAAAAATATAAAGAAATTCAAACCAAAATACAATTTACATGAGAAATCACCCAAAGCCAAAGTGAAATTCTTCTTCCTTCTCAACCCATCCAAAAAAACCACATGCAAAACAATCAACCCACCAAACCTAACCCAACAATTTAACTGAATCATAAATTAATTAACGAAGAGCTAATGTAAGCACCCTTCCCGAATTTGACCTCGAAATTCGCAAAAAGCCCTTATCCCGTCTAACAGCTCTTTTTCTTCAAAATTTAATACCAAGAATACCCTTTGTCCTTAAATATATTTAGTAAACCTTACAGGGTTCCAGACAGAACCTCTGTACTTACTGACCACACCTACATGTCAAACGCATGATAGCTTACAGGTCACCTCCGAAACCTCGGAATAGTGGTGGTCCGAAAAGGTAACATTCTCTAACATGAGCTCTTATACTAATTGTGAATCCTTGGAACAGGGGTGCCCCTACATGGTAACCTCACGAACTTGTTTTACGCCCCAGCCTCTAGACTGAACAACCGCACCGGTGGCTAACCGGCCTGGTCATGTCAGGGTAAGAGCCAATGCTTCGCCACAGATCACAATGTGAGAACCCTGATCATGATTCGAAGTTTATAGCCCTCTGCTAACAAGCTCTGATACCAATTGTACACAAGACAACTGGCTCGTCCATCTGAGTCACCGCCCACACCAACCCACTGACCTGGATGACAAAGGAACCAGACTTGGTTGAATTGAGTCTTACTGACTTGCTTCTAGTCAAACACAATATCCCGGCTCGTCCTGAGCCCCCGAGTGATAACTCAATATCCCAGCTCACCCTGAGCCCCCAAGTGATAACTCAATATCCCGGCTCACCCTGAGCCCCCGAGTGATAACTCACTATCTCGGCTCACCCTGAGCCCCCGACTCCCAACGATATGGTGGAGAAAGATCCCTCGAACACCCACAATGGAGAACCCCTCAACGATCTGGCGGAGACATACCCTCTAACGCCAATCGGAGAACCCTCAATAATGTATCGGAGAAAACACTCTTCACACCAATCATCAGAGAATCCCATGGTATAACCCAATACCAAGACATATGCATACCCATGCAATCCCGGAACTCTAGTCCATTCACAGCGCGAATAAAATACCCAAACATGTTCGCCCTAGTCCCAAGGAACTCTTGACACAATATTGACCCAACTACCTTGACCTCCTGAGCCTAAAACCCGCTCTATGGTCAACCGTTACTACTGGGATTACCCAACCGGGGCTCTAAATGAACTCATATGGCCTCAAAACCATAAAATCCGGTCCGGAACAACCCAAAACCCTAGCCACCCGTCGCCGTGACATCGAAATTGACCCTACGCGCCGCCACGAGCCGAAAGAAGGCTGGACCACTCACGGCCACGCGCCACGCGCCCCCACGTTCCCTTACGCGCCGGCCACTCGTTGCTACAGTGTTGTACGCGCCTGACCCGATTTGACTCGGCCTGACCCGGTCCGACTCGACCCAACCGGTCCAACTCAACTCGACCGATTCACTCGACCAGACCTCGGTCTGACTCGACCTAACCCGATATGACTCGACCTAATCTGATCTAACTCGACCCAACCGGTCACCGGTGAATCACAGGAGAATACGACCGCGCCGTTGCCGTCGCCGGAATCCGCCATTTTCGGCCCATTTTCAAGCTTTCCTAACTTCTTCAAAACTCAATCATTTTTCACGAATTTTATGTCTAAATTCATCTACTCAATCCCAGGAATCCAAAAATGAATTCAAAACACTAAACCCATACTTGTACTGGCCGAAAAGTTGATCAGAAGCTTTTGGTCCTTTTTCCCTCCAATTGGTGTCTCCTGCAGCTGCCTCCTTCGGTGATGGGTATGGTTGTGCTCGCAGGAAGGAGTAGAAGACGATGGTGTGAACCAAATGGATCAAAGTTCCCCGAAATTTAAGGTCCGAATTCAAGGTTTTTCTTTGGTTTTCAGTCAGTGTCGGTCACGGGTTTGGATGGATTTTTATTCAGTTCCATCACCAGTGAGATATGTTAGGAGGATTTGACTTTATATACCTCCCACAGGCAAATGACCAAAATTCCCCTAAATAGTCGAGACCCGACATTTCCTCGCACGGCCTCCGTTTTTGGTGTGCCTCCTGTCTACGAACTCGTGAGTTCGAGACCTACGCAACGGTACCCGCAAGAACTGTCAAATGTGGTTCTACAAAAAATTGACTTCTGAGCCCCCTTTAAAACTAAGGGTAAAATGGTCTTTTCACAAATTAATTTACAACAATTCAATAATTAAATGTCCGGGTCGTTAGAACTCACCCTCCTTAAAGAAATTTCATCCCCGAAATTTCCTTAACTCATATCAAAGAGCCAACCTCCTATTTCAAGTTCTCTCGCGTCACCATCGACACGAACTGGGCCCCAGAAGAACCTGTGAACTTTGCACACAGTCTCGACAACAAACCGTAGGTGAGAACAACATCATGGAGGCAATAGAATCCATTCAACACGGAACATACCTCGAGACACGTCTCTGAGCCTGAGAAGTCCATTACGGGTCCTACTCCCAACATGACTTCATAATTTCATATGGCCGAACCTACCTCGAAGCCAGGTGTTAGATAGGAATACGTGTACTACGTGTAGTCAGTCTCAACGATCTAGCGGAGCACCACCTTGCAACGCCAGCATCGGTGAACCCATCAACGATCTGGCGGAGAAATACCCTCCTACGCTAGTCGGAGAAAACCTTGACGATTACATGCTGGAGAAGACCCTTCATCATGTATAAAACAATGCATGCATACACAACATTTCTTTTCAAACAAGTTCATAAAGATAAGCCAAAAGCTTGCCGGAAAACTCCATCTTTTGTAAAAACATTCGATGGGACCCACGAAATCCAAATAATGAAAACATTCCATGGTCCACAACCATGCTTTGAAAACCTTTTTCAAGAAGTTTACAAATCATATGAAATCAACCTGGACACAACATGTAAATCAAAAAATATTCCACTGCTCCCGAATAAAATCCCGAGTCGTAGCTCAAAACCCTCCACACACTCGATATACCTCGAGCTATGCAGAAACCCTGTACTATGCACAGACAGCCTCAACGACCCGGTGGAGCAAAACCCCTCGACACCAGCGTCAGAGCCCTTAGCAACCAGCGGAGCAAAACCCCTCGACACCAGTCGTAGAAAACCATAACCATGCATACCCGATATACCTCGAGTGGTGGAAAACCCTGTGCTATGCGTAGACAACCTCAACGACTCGGCGAAGCAAAACCCCTCGACACCAGTGTCGGAGCCCTCAACAACCAGCGGAGCAAAACCCCTCAACGCCAGTCAGAGAAACCTTTACCATCGGGACAGAACTTCAGTGAAAACCAAAATCCGTGTTTTGAAATCCTTATTTCCTGGCCTAAGCCAAATTCATTAAAAAACCAAGTTTATACCAAAATCCAAGGAAATCACACATCCAGGGTTACACCAAAAACCATGAACTCACAATTTATGAAGTCAAAACTATTTAATAACCGAGTCCATAAAACTAGGCCATAGCCCAAAACATATTTTCACTTAAATGTTGAAAACCTGTGTCCAGTAAGATTTGTACGGAAATTGTCAAAAGCAATACATAAAAGAGTTTAATTCAAATACACGTGTATGCATGCATTGTCATCTACAAAACCAGGGTCCACTCACCAGCAACAACAATGTCTACCTCGCCTGTGCATCACGTGACCTCCGCCTCCTTCAGTCTTGTTAATAGGAATCCTCCGGACAACGGTGGTTATAGGAGTCTTCCTCCCACCGGCCTACCCCGGCACAAAGGTATTGTTACCTGGCCCCCGTTCGAAAATCCCCTAGTTGCAGCATCTTTGAGGATTCGAACCCTGGACCAAGGCTTTTTATTCCCCTCAAGGAGGACACCTTTCACCAACTAAGCTGCAGCTAGGGGATTTGTGAATGGGGGCCGGTAACAATACCTTTGTGCTGGGGTAGGCCGGTGGGAGGAGGACTCCTATAACGACCGTTGTCGGAGGATTCCAGGGACGGATCGTTACAGCTAAAACCTCACTCTATTTCGTCCTTCCTCCTCCGATAGCAACACAAGCAGAAGACAAAAGAAAACGAAGTCGATGAGAAAGTCGAAGAAAACAAAGCTCTCACTCACACAAAGACTAAATCAAAGCTTTTAGTAAAGAAAGCTCTCCATGAGTCAAACAGAGAATATGTCGAAGAGACATTGAGAAATCGCAGAGGTGTCAAACAAATGAAGAGGTAGCTGTCAACTGAGCGTAAATCAAGGGCATTTTGGGCAGAACACTATACAAACAATAGAAGGAAAAAATAAACGGAGGGCAAAATTAGAAATTTACAGCATAAAGGGTAGAAATGGAAATGCACTGTTGAAGGAACAGTGAAAAACCTGCTTGTGTTTTAGTATAGTTATAATTTGAAAGTTAGTTGCAAAATGACCATTTTGCCCCTAAATTTCTAGAAGGCTCGAAAGTTACTTTTTGATTAGGAACCCTTTTGGAAGTTTTTCTCACGCCATTACATAGATCTCGACCTCACGAGTACCTAGACAGGCGGCACTCTGAAATCAGTGTTCAAACGAGGAAGTTACTGGTTTGAAAAGGTCGGGACGTATTGATAATTTTATAAAAGTTCAAAATATAAATTTAGAATTTCTTTGTCCTCTCCCGATTGACCATAAGCTTTCTCTCACTTCACAGCAGCTCTCTCTCTCCTTTTTCCCGCGAAACCAGCTAAAACCCACCTAAGCCCTCCCTCACAACCGTCGCCGTTTGCAGGCAACTCGGACCTTCCAATCACCCCAAACTCATCCTTACCCTCCAGCAAACCTAGTCATACCAACGATCGCCTCCAACAATCCCCATAGACAATGAAACGAGGGCGAGAACTAAAATGGGTTTCGCAGATTTCGAGACTATTTTCGGCCACCACAAGTACGGTCTCAACCCATGGACCTTATGTTTGGATTCATTTCATCGAGTAGATGATTTTAGACTATTAGGCTACTTTTGGTACGTTGTATATGGCTAGCGGATATGATAATTAATACGAAGTGAGTGTTTGGAATGTCTATGTACTAAACAACCACCAAATATCTTATACGGTCCATACGCTCTAATAAGCTCCACACCTGACAATTTAATACACTCCAAATGGTCCGTTTATTTTAGTTGGGTCCTCCAAAACATGGAGTATGCCTTCACGGTACTCCCTTATGTGCTTTAACATCATCGATCTTCACTTTCGTCGTCTTTAATTTCATTTTCACTCTGGGCGTCTTTAATCTCGTCTTGATTCATTCTCGTCATTTTCAATCTCGTCACCAGACATAATGATGCAGCTTCATTGTAGAAATGATCACGTGGTCATGGCCACCGCTTCCCTTCCCTGCCTCCCAAGTTTCTCTGTAGCAATTTTTGAATTAATGATGGAACATTTTCATCAAATATATAGAACTAATCCATCTGGGATTGGAATCAGACTTTCACTTTGAATTTGAGGATAGATTTGGACCTTCAATTTGAATCTGGTGGAGTTGAACCTTCACTTTGATTGTAACGATAGAATTATTTAATTTGCATACTATTATATACATTTATATAATAAACTTAAAAATGACTAAGGATAATATTATTTTGTAGGTTTTTATATGGGAGAAGTTCAATTTGGTTAAATTTTCCTTAATTCCAAAAATGTCCTTACTTAACAAAATTATATAATAGGAAACAATTTAATAACTAAGGACAAAATAGTAAAAGGAGAAGTTGAATTTGGTTAAATTTTATGTTTGATATAGATATATGTTTACCAAATACTTGATCAGGATGAACACCTGAGATGCTGTATAAAAAAAATTAAATAAAATGTGTGCTTGGATTTAATTTTTTTTAATTCTCCGTTTATAATAAGAAACAAATGATTTTATGTAAAAAAAAAAATTGTGAACTCGCACTAGGGACAATATAATATGACCAACCAGTATAATATAATATGGCTGATATAATATGGTCGGCATTTTAATCCGGTAGAGCACCAAACGCCTGACTAAATAGTCAGTCTATCCGGCGGATAGATTAGTCTATCTAACTGAAATAGTTAGTACAGTACGGCGTAGCAAACGAGACCTTAGTTTGTAGTTTTTGGTCGAAAAACGAAGAAAATAAAAAAGCTTGAGTTTCGGCCAATAATGGCGTTTTTCGGTCGACGACCGCCATACCGACGACTGAATATCCGCAGGCGACGAAATATTCCGTTTCGTCGACGATAGTGCTGTTAGTGGACTGACGCTGTAAACATTTGACTGAATATGCTAATGTCGTTAGCATGTTCTGCTAAATGCTAACGGCATTATGATGGGTTTGGAAGACGTCACTGTTCACTGAAGTCCCATCCACAGGCGCGTTCCGGCACGTGGGACCATCTCATGGCCCACGACGAGGCGTACCTAGGGTTTTGAGACGTTTTGAAGTTTTTGGTAGTTTTGGGTCCATTTTAGATTGTTTTGAGGCCCTTTTGAGTTTCCTAAGATAGTTTAGGACAATTGAAGGTGCGTGGCTACCCACGTGGATTAGGGACATCGGTTTAAAGACTTTATTGATGGGTTATGGATACTAATTGCCACGTTTGGTAGGCTTTACAATAGTGGAGACTATTGAGGACCACATAGGTCAAGACGAAGCTCGTGGGGATTTTCGGAAGCCAGCGACTCGAAGTGCGTTCAGCGGTGGATCCTGTTGTGTGACTTCTCCCTGACGTACTGTGAGTGGACCTCCTTCCCTAAATTAATAATTATATGATTTATATATGTAATTGTGAATGTGATGTGTTTAAGGTAGCTTATGGGTTGTATTGTGTATGCTTGGTTGTGATGCTAGGAATCATAGACTATGCCATGGGTTAGTTTTAGGGCCCGTCATTTGGTTGATTGTCCTAGTCGCAGGTTACAATCCCTATATAATTATTGTAGTCGTTAGTATGCATGAATAGTAATGATAATAGTAAATCTCGAGGGTTGATTCTGAGATATGTTTTACGATATCGATGTGCGAGTCACGATACATTCGACGATAATCACAAATCATGGAGAGATATCGATGTAAAATGACGAATACGATGATTACGGTAATCGAGAAATAATAGGTTATGATTGAGATTGCTAAGGTCGAGGATTATGCCGGCCTAGCACGAGAGTCATGTATGAGGTGTTATTGTTGAGGATTATGCTGGCCTAGCACGTGAGTCTTTGTTGAAGTACTATTGCCGAGGGTCATGCCGGCCTAATACATGTGTCATGTGTCATGAATGAGTCCTGTCGAGATGCTACGGTCGAGAGATATGTTGACTTAGCTCATGTTCTGAGCTATGGTATACCCATATGGTAGTCGTTGGTGTTGTACTTGTCTATAGGCCACACACCAGTCTTCCATGTGTTCGTTCACCTGCGCTCGCTCTATACTAGTTTAATAGCGCCAGTCTTGTCCCCGAGCTCTTATGGGGACATGTGGTCCCAGAGCTCCTAGGGGGACATGTGGTGATGGTGCTTGCACCCAGTCCTTCACGTGGTCATGGTAGGAGCGAAGACACACAGTCCTTCACGTGGTCATGGTAGGAGCGAAGACACACAGTCTTGTCATGTGTGCGTGACTCGTGTGACTATAGTGCCATTGGGATACGAGTTATAAAGATTGAGTTATGATAGCTGAGGGATTTACCGGGTTATATGATATAATGATAGCCGAGTGATTTACCGGCTTATATGATATTATGATAGCCGAGGGATTTGACAACTTATGTGATATGACGATAGCCTAGGGATTTGCCGACTTATGTGATATGATGATAGTCAAGGGATTTTTCGGCTCATGTGATATGATGATAGCAGAGGAATTTGCCGGCTTATATGATATGATGATTGAGATATGATAGGTGAGGGATTGTTGGCTAGATACATATGATAGATAATGGCAGGGGGTGATCCGAGTTTTGATGTACCAGTGAAGGTTCATTTGTATCGAGATCAGTGTATGACAGGTGGGATGTGGCCTTGGTTGATGAGTTATGCATCATACATGCGAGTGTGACGTTTGAGGTTATTGATATCGTTCGTAGAGAGACGCTGACACCGAGATGATCGTAGTTGCGGCGTTAGAGTGGAGGTGTCATCTTCTACATATGAAGATTTATCTCTTAGCTGTAACACATGTAGTTTGGTAATTACTTATGGATTTCATGTGCGTTTGACTGTTTTGTGAGTGGTTGCCCACCCTACAGGGTTATTAGAATATTATATTATTATTTTTAATATTATGCCTCGTTTTACGTGCTATATTATATTATATAGTATTATAAGGATGTTTTAATTAAACTGAGGGGTTATTATGTGTTTTATAACTGTTTTTTTCACTGAAAACAAATAAGGTCCACTCACCTTTCAGTTTTGCGCCACTCAAGTTTCAGTAGAAGGTTCATGGAAATTGAGAAGGAAGTCCTGCTGTAACGACCCGGACCAGAAATTAAACTATTTTGAGGATTTGGACAATTTTACCCTCAGTTTTGGACGGGTTCGGGAGTCACTTTTTGACTGGCAAGACTTTTTGGAAATTTTCTAAAGTCGTTGCGTAGGTCTCGAACTCACGAGTTCGTAGACAGGCGGCACGCGGAAAATGGAGACCCGGTGAGTACGTTACGGGTCTAGAAGCTTCAGGGGCAGTTTGGTAATTTTGGAGAAGTTGGAACTATATAATAGATATTTTCTCTCTCCTCGGCAGATTGGTCAGTATGGTCCCTCTCTCTCCTACCCGAAAACCCCCCCCCCCCCCCGTGTGAACACAAAGCTTGATCTTCATCGGACGGATTTTGATCCGAGTTGAGTGAAACCAAGGTCGGGAGGATCATCCCCGGGACCCCACGAGCATTTTGGGGTAGATATTGGAGCGGGAGCACCGCCGTAGGCGACGGACGGAGGAGGGAGGTGAACCGAAACTTCTCGGCCGTTTTCCGGCCAAACCAGGTACGATCTCGGAACTTTGACCTCATATTTGGATTCCTGGTGAAGAGTAGATAAATTTCCATGTATAGATCGTGAAAAACGGTTAAGAAATGAAGAAGTTAGAAAACTGGTAAGTTCGGCCGGAAATGGGGGATTCCGGCGAACCAGACGGCGGCGGAGGTGGCGGTCCGGTCATCTTCTCCGGCCAGCCTCCGGCGACGGTGACGTCGTCCGGTCGTCTTCTCCGGCGAGTCACCGGTGACCGGTCGGGTCGAGTTGAACCGGTCGGGTTGAGTAAACCGGTCGGGTTGAGTTGGACCGGGTCAGGTTGAGCCGGACCGGGTTGGACCGGTCCAGGCGCGTGAACACTGTAGTAACGCGTGACCGGCGCGTGAACGCGCGTGGGTGCGTGAGCCGACCTTCCGGCGGCGCGTGGCGGCGCGTGGGGCCGAGACTGAGGTCACGGCGGCGCGTGGGAACTAGTTTTCGACGTTCCGAATCTGTTGGTACAGGTTTGAGGTTGATCAGACGTCGTTTAGAGGTGGTTTTGGGCAATCCCAGCGGTAATAGTTGACCGTATTAGCGGGTTTTGAGCTCGGGAAGTCCAGGTAGTTGGGACATTATTGTGCATGTGTTGCTTGGGCTAGAGCGTCCTTGAATTAAGGGTTGGTTGATGTATATTAGTGGACTATTGTTTATAAACTGTAATGCATGCATCAATGTATCTTTGTTTACATATTGTTATGTATTGTTGCAATGATTTCCCGGAATTTAGAAATGATTACTGGATATATGTTTTCCACTATTTCGATTAAAGTGTGTTTTGGTCATATTGAGGGAGGCCAGGACTCGGGACGAGGATCCGTTATTAGCGGTGAACCGGTGAACCTCCAATATTGATATGATATGATAGTCGAGATATGCCGACTGATATGATATGATAGTCGAGGTATGCCGACTGATATGATATGATAGTCGAGGTATGCCGACTGATATGATATGATAGTCGAGATATGCCGACTGATATGATATGATAATCGAGATATGCCGACTGATATGATATGATAGTCGAGATATGCCGACTGATATGATATGATAGTCGAGATATGCCGACTGATATGATATGATAGTCGAGATATGCCGACTGATATGATATGATAGTCGAGATATGTCGACTGATATGATATGATAGTCGAGATATGCCGACTGATATGATATGATAGTCGAGATATGCCGACTGATATGATAGTCGAGATATGCCGACTGATATGATATGATAGTCGAGATATGCCGACTGATATGATAGTCGAGATATGCCGACTGATATAATATGATAGTCGAGATATGCCGACTGATATGATATGATAGTCGAGATATGCCGACTGATATGATAGTCGAGATATGCCGACTGATATGATATGATAGTCGAGATATGCCGACTGATATGATATGATAGTCGAGATATGCCGACTGATATGATATGATAGTCGAGATACGCCGACTGATATGATATGATAGTCGAGATATGCCGACTGATATGATATGATAGTCGAGATATGCCGACTGATATGATAGTCGAGATATGCCGACTGATATGATATGATAGTCGAGATATGCCGACTGATATGATAGTCGAGATATGCCGACTGATATGATATGATAGTCGAGATATGCCGACTGATATGATATGATAGTCGAGATATGCCGACTGATATGATAGTCGAGATATGCCGACTGATATGATATGATAGTCGAGATATGCCGACTGATATGATATGATAGTCGAGGTATGCCGACTGATATGATATGATAGTCGAGATATGCCGACTGATATGATATGATAGTCGAGATATGCCGACTGATATGATATGATAGTCGAGGTATGCCGACTGATATGATATGATAGTCGAGATATGCCGACTGATATGATATGATAGTCGAGATATGCCGACTGATATGATATGATAGTCGAGATATGCCGACTGATATGATATGATAGTCGAGATATGCCGACTGATATGATATGATACGATATGATAGCCGAGGATATATCCGGCTCTAATATGAAACAGACGACAATGGTCATGGGCTTAATCAACCTATGAAAATACTTCGTCAGCCGGGTCAGTGGGTAGGTGTGGGCGGTGACCCAGAGGGACGAATTATGGTTGGTTTACAAGTATTTGACTAGTCTGTTGTCTTGTGGTATTCCAGTAGAGAAGTCAGCAGTGTCTGACCTACTGACGTTTGGTGACATAGGGTATTCCTATTTGGACCACCACTACTCCGAGGTTTTGGTTTTGACCAGTATACTATCCTGCGTCTGACAGGTATAAGTGGTTAGTAAGTACAGAGGTTCTGTCGGGAACCCTGTAAGGCTTAATAAAAATTATTCCAGAACAAAGGGTATTTCTGGTGTTTAAATTTTGAAGTAAAGAGCTGTCAGATGGGATAAGGGTTCTTTCCGGGTTTCGAGGGAAAATTCGGGAAGGGTCCTTACAAGTGGTATCAAAGCTCTAGGTTAACTTCCTGCAGACTGCACACTTGTGTGCAAATTATTTATGGATTTCGGTTAACAAGATGCCTCCGAGACGTGAGTTTCGTCAACGGTCGGGGAATGGTGGAGATAACCATGAACCTACAGTGGAGCCTGATTTGAGGCAGACACTGGAACAGCTGGGTCAGACTTTAGCTTCTGTACTCCAGGATAAAACTTATCATGAAGTCTCTGATGTCGAGAGAGCCCAGAGACTAGGGGCGACAATATTCATGGGTGACTCTAGCCCAGATGAGGCTGAGGAGTGGATTACTCGCATGAAGCGGGTGTTCTTGATTATGAGGTGTCCTCTAGAAGAGAGAGTTCTACTGGCCACATTTTTTTTTTACTAGGTGGTTCTGCTTACCACTGGTGGCACTCATTGGAGGTGTCAGGCTGGAATGTCCATACGCTTACTTGGCAGACTTTCCGGGAACGCTTCTTGGAGCAGTTTTACCCTCGCTCACACCGGAACGTTAAGGAGGCCGAGTTCTTGCATTTACAGCAAGGAGACATGACGGTGGCCCAGTATGAACAAAGATTCATAGCGCTGAGTCGCTTTGCACCGACGTTGGTAGCGACCGAGTCAGACAAGTGCCACATATTTGAGAGTGGACTGCGGAGTGAAATTCGGTCAGCAGTTACGTCTATGGACCACACTTCGTTGAGGACTTTGGCTGATGCTGCAGCTCGAGTAGAGTTGAGTTTGGGTTTCCCAATGCCACAGCAGTACAGTGGGTACAGGAGACTCGAGTAGCACCGGAGGTGGTCACGGATAGAGAATTGTCTCCAATTGGTTGGGACATGGGTATTAGTACTCCTACCGGAGATATGTTAGTGGCGAACCTAGTGATTCGCAGTTGTCCGGTGATGGTTGAAGGCCATGGTTTGAAGGTAGATTTAATCCCCTTAGATATCTTTGAGTTTGATGTGATTCTGGGGATGGATTGGTTGTCCATGCACCATGCCTCCATAGACTGTTACGATAAGACAGTAGTTTTTCGGAGTCCAGGATTCCCTGAACTTACATTTCGGGGAGATCGTAGGGTATTACCCTATGGAGTGATATCAGCGTTAACAGCTGAGAGATTGTTGAGAAAAGGTTGTGAGGGTTACTTGGCTCATGTGTTAGATGCTCGGAATACTTCGATGAGAGTGGAGGATATTCCTGTGGTGAGTGAGTTCTCTGATGTGTTTCCAGATGATCTTCCAGGATTACCACCACACCGTGAGATTGAGTTCACAATCGAGCTTTTGCTAGGTACTCAACCTATCTCACAGGAACCGTACAGGATGGCACCGGCAGAATTGCGAGAGTTAAAGACTCAATTGCAGGACTTGGTGAATATGGGATTTATTCGCCCAAGTGTTTCACCATGGGGTGCACCGGTATTAATTGTGAGAAAAAAAAAAAAAAGGATGGTGGTCTGATGTTGTGTATCGACTACCGGCAGTTAACTAAAGTGACGGTGTAAATTCTGTATTTGAAGGAAAAGGTACTTCGCAAAAAGACTTTTCCTCTAGTTAAAGTATTGTGGAGGAATTATAACGTGGAGCAGGCCACGTGGGAAATCGCGGAACTAATGCGGGCACAATATCCTCATTGTTTCATGGTTAGGAATGAATTTCGGGGACGAAATTTCTTAAGGAGGGTAGATTGTAACGACCCGGACCAGAAATTAAACTATTTTAAGGATTTGGACAATTTTACCCTCAGTTTTGGACGGGTTCGGGAGTCACTTTTTGACTGGCAAGACTTTTGGGAAATTTTCTAAAGTCGTTGCGTAGGTCTCGAACTCACGAGTTCGTAGACAGGCGGCACGCGGAAAATGGAGACCCGGTGAGTACGTTACGGGTCTAGAAGCTTCAGGGGCAGTTTGGTAATTTTGGAGAAGTTGGAACTATATAATAGATATTTTCTCTCTCCTCGGTAGATTGGTCAGTATGGTCCCTCTCTCTCCTACCCGAAAACCCCCCCCGTGTGAACACAAAGCTTGATCTTCATCGGACGGATTTGGATCCGAGTTGAGTGAAACCAAGGTCGGGAGGATCATCCCCGGGACCCCACGAGCATTTTGGGGTAGATATTGGAGCGGGAGCACCGCCGTAGGCGACGGACGGAGGAGGGAGGTGAACCGAAACTTCTCGGCCATTTTCCGGCCAAACCAGGTACGATCTCGGAACTTTGACCTCATATTTGGATTCCTGGTGAAGAGTAGATAAATTTCCATGTATAGATCGTGAAAAACGGTTAAGAAATAAAGAAGTTAGAAAACTGGTAAGTTCGGCCGGAAATGGGGGATTCCGGCGAACCAGACGGCGGCGGAGGTGGCGGTCCGGTCATCTTCTCCGGCTAGCCTCCGGCGACGGTGACGGCGTCCGGTCGTCTTCTCCGGCGAGTCACCGGTGACCGGTCGGGTCGAGTTGAACCGGTCAGGTTGAGTAAACCGGTCGGGTCGAGTTGGACCGGGTCAGGTTGAGCCGGACCGGGTTGGATCGGTCCAGGCGCGTGAACGCGCGTGGGTGCGTGAGCCGACCTTCCGGCGGCGCGTGGGGCCGAGACTGAGGTCACGGCGGCGCGTGGGAACTAGTTTTCGACGTTCCGAATCTGTTGGTACAGGTTTGAGGTTGATCAAACGTCGTTTAGAGGTGGTTTTGGGCAATCCCAGCGGTAATAGTTGACCGTATTAGCGGGTTTTGAGCTCGGGAAGTCCAGGTAGTTGGGACATTATTGTGCATGTGTTGCTTGGGCTAGAGCGTCCTTGAATTAAGGGTTGGTTGATGTATATTAGTGGACTATTGTTTATAAACTGTAATGCATGCATCAATGTATCTTTGTTTACATATTGTTATGTATTGTTGCAATGATTTCCCGGAATTTAGAAATGATTACTGGATATATGTTTTCCACTATTTCGATTAAAGTGTGTTTTGGTCATATTGAGGGAGGCCAGGACTCGGGACGAGGATCCGTTATTAGCGGTGAACCGGTGAACCTCCAATATTGATATGATATGATAGTCGAGATATGCCGACTGATATGATATGATAGTCGAGGTATGCCGACTGATATGATATGATAGTCGAGATATGCCGACTGATATGATATGATAGTCGAGATATGCCGACTGATATGATATGATAGTCGAGGTATGCCGACTGATATGATATGATAGTCGAGATATGCCGACTGATATGATATGATAGTCGAGATATGCCGACTGATATGATATGATAGTCGAGGTATGCCGACTGATATGATATGATAGTCGAGATATGCCGACTGATATGATATGATAGTCGAGATATGCCGACTGATATGATATGATAGTCGAGATATGCCGACTGATATGATAGTCGAGATATGCCGACTGATATGATATGATAGTCGAGATATGCCGACTGATATGATATGATAGTCGAGGTATGCCGACTGATATGATATGATAGTCGAGATATATGCCGACTGATATGATATGATAGTCGAGATATGCCGACTGATATGATATGATAGTCGAGATATGCCGACTGATATGATAGTCGAGATATGCCGACTGATATGATATGATAGTCGAGATATGCCGACTGATATGATATGATAGTCGAGGTATGCCGACTGATATGATATGATAGTCGAGATATGCCGACTGATATGATATGATAGTCGAGATATGCCGACTGATATGATATGATAGTCGAGATATGCCGACTGATATGATATGATAGTCGAGATATGCCGACTGATATGATATGATACGATATGATAGCCGAGGATATATCCGGCTCTAATATGAAACAGACGACAATGGTCATGGGCTTAATCAACCTATGAAAATACTTCGTCAGCCGGGTCAGTGGGTAGGTGTGGGCGGTGACCCAGAGGGACGAATTATGGTTGGTTTACAAGTATTTGACTAGTCTGTTGTCTTGTGGTATTCCAGTAGAGAAGTCAGCAGTGTCTGACCTACTGACGTTTGGTGACATAGGGTATTCCTATTTGGACCACCACTACTCCGAGGTTTTGGTTTTGACCAGTATACTATCCTGCGTCTGACAGGTATAAGTGGTTAGTAAGTACAGAGGTTCTGTCGGGAACCCTGTAAGGCTTAATAAAAATTATTCCAGAACAAAGGGTATTTCTGGTGTTTAAATTTTGAAGTAAAGAGCTGTCAGATGGGATAAGGGTTCTTTCCGGGTTTCGAGGGAAAATTCGGGAAGGGTCCTTACACCTGCAGTGGCAGCTTTGACACCACACCGTGGAATATGTAACAAGGTAGTAGTTAGTTGTAGTAACTAATGCTTTATTTAAGGTAATCATTTGTCGTAATTATGCTCTGGGTTGTCTAATGTCGTGGTGAAACGGTAATTTAGTGTTTACTATTTACCTTTCACTGGGCTTCCTAAAACGCAACGTTTTAGTTTGGGCTTTCGTCACCTGGACTCAGCGTCTGGGTGTCAGCCAGCACCTCCGGTGACTTCGGTATTCAGTTTGATTTCCGAGTCGGGGTGCATCACTACAGTGGTGGAGGTGGCGACGGTGGTCGTGGAGGTAGTGGCGGTGTCGGTGGTGGTGGTGGTGGTGGTGATGGTGGTGGTGGCGGTGGTAGTGGTGGAGGTGGTGATGGCGGCAGTGATGGAGGTGTTGGTGGTGATGGTGGTGGAGTTGGTGGTGGTGGTGGTGGTTGAGTTGGTGGTGGTGGTGGTGGTGGTGGTGGTGATTGTAGTGGTGGCGGCTCGGGGGTGGTGGTAGTGGTAGTGATGGTGATGGCGGTGGGGGTGGGGTGGTGGTGGCGATGATAACTATGGTGATATTGTGGTGACCTTTTACTTAATATTGAATGTATTTTTTTTCTTTATTTTTTTTGGGTTGTGTCCTAAAATTCAGAAAACAATAATTTGTTATTTTATAAAACATAAACAAATTATTAGATTTTGTGTTTTCATTTTCTAAATTTATTCCTAACAACTTAGTTTTTTTTACCAAACACATTTTACAAATATTATTTTATCTAAAAAAATAAAAAACTGTTTTTCAAAATTATATCAAACATACTATTTTACCAAATTACCTTCCCACCTTACTACACATAACATCCGCTAGTCCTCCCCTAGTCTCTCCCTCCCTCCTTCTACTTCTATCATCTTCTATTTATTCAATTAGGCGATAAATAATTTTTTTATTGACAGAATACGTAATTCAAGACGATAAATAAATTTAATTGAAACCCAAAGATTGATCACTTCCTTCATACTCTTTCTCCCCAACCAAAACCCATCTCTTCTCTGTAAATTGTAAATCTAATTTTTTCGGTTTTTTTTTTTAAATTTTTAATAATTTAAAAAAATTGCAGAGAAGCAAAATCATTACTAGGACTATAGAATCTAGAGAGAGATAGAGAGACAGAGGAAGGAGTCAGAAATTATCGACGCAAGATTACAATGCAAGAATGGCTCAGCACAGGCAGTCAGGGATGGAGAGGTTGGGGTTACGTGGCCACGATCTCCACCATTCCAACGGTGGAGCAGATCATGTCGCTATCGGGATCCGCTCTGCACCGCACAAGCCCGCTCGGACCCGCCGATCAGGTCGATCCGACAAGGGTCCATTTAGGATCTCTATCCGTGCCGTCGTCTTGGTTCTCTCGCTAGTCCTCCTTGTCACTATTCTTGCCTACTATTACCTCTCTAGAAACAGTAGAGGTATTATTCTTCTGTGTTTAGTATCTCTTTGTTTGGTTGCCGGGAAAATTTAGGAAAGGGAAAAAGTGTTAGTTGTCTGCCTTTCAATGGTATGCACTTTGAAACGTCTGGTGGCCACTTTTTAGGCTGCTGAAATATATAGGAAAAAGGATCCCATTCCTGTTTACTTTTTAGTTGATTTCCTATTTCAGTTACCGATAGAACTAAGAGTAGATTAAAAGATCTGGGCTATAATTCATTTTCATTTTCTTTGCAATAATTCTGATTTTAGCTCAGTCTTGTTCGTTGCACAGATAGTTGGAAGTTCGGAGAAAACAAATGTCATTTATTTTTACTGCATTTTGAGTATTTAAGGCCTTTGCTTGATTCAATGAAGATATAGGAAAAAGATCAATCCACTAACCGTTCTATTTCAATTCAGATGCATATAAATTGTTGGATTTCCTTTTCCATGGTTGTTGGAAAAATGTTACGAAATAAGTTTGCATGTAAAAGAAAAAAAAAGGAACAAACTGATATAATTAATTCAACCTTGCTGGTTATAGAGGTATATGAATCCTAGTTTAGCATCAAGTGATTGCTTTATCGTGTTGGTGCAGAAATAAGTAGTTACCATGCTGAGGAAGATGAATTAAAGAATGATCCTGATTTTCTCACAAATGTAACACGCACAGATACTTCTAAAGTCCTTAAATTTGGGAAGGGTTCAGTAGTTCATGATCGAGATTCTAGGTATTGGGATAAAGATGATAGAAGAAGGGATGAAGATTATAATGAGGATGTAGTGGAACATAATAGTGTAGGTGTGAAGCATGAATCCACTTATAAGGGTGAGGTTCAGTTGAGTATTAAAAACAGCGACAAGAATTCCTTGAATGATGACTTTGCAAAAAGTTCCAACAAAAAAGGTGGATTGTACAATGAAGCTGGGCGCAATGAGTTGAAAATTTATGAAGCAGAGTATGAGGCCTCTCTGAAGAATAGTAGAGATATTAAGGAGGAAGATTTGGATAAGCAAAAGGAGATGATTGATGTTGATGATGAGTATGATGATGGGATTGATTTCCATGAAACTCACATGGATGAATATGATGATACAAGACAACAGAATGATGACCATTTTGGTGGAGAAAAATCACGTGAAGGAGATGGTAGAGAGTCCATTGATCTTTCTGATGTTGGAGCTAATGATCGAAATGTTGTAGAGAAGGTTGATAAAGTCTCCACGAATTCATTTGAAGATGACTCTGATCAGCACTCTCGAAACCTTGACGAAGTTAACACAAATTCCAAGCATGTCGGTGTACTTTCCGGTCAATCGTCTAGAAAGTCGCGGTCATCTTCAAAAAGGAAAGCTAAGCGCCGCAAATATTCTGGTAACATCTGTTTCTTCTTGGAACTTGGTGTGTGTTGTGCATAACCATATCTATTTAGTTTAATCTTTTCATTTTTGGTACTTGATTCAGCTTGCATATGCAAAACACATCTTTGGCATTTGGTCTCTCGCTCGTTGCATGTCAATGATTACAGATTAGAATCTTTATCAAAATCATAGAAGTGCTACTAGGTATGGACAAGAAAGTTAGTTGTTATTGAAATTCATGGAAGTACCACACAGTAGAGACTTAACTGTAATTCTTGTCATCACTGCATACATTTCAGTATATTGGTATTATATAGAAAGTGGTTTTTCATCTGCTACCTACTTTTAATTTCCAGTACTTAGAAGGAAAAATGAAAAAGGAAATTTGGAGCCTCTAGTAAACAGCTTAAACTTGGTGAATTACTACAATGTTCTCAAGTTGTAGGTAATTCTAAAAAATCCCGAGTATAATTCCGATAAAATAAATTCACAGATCTTGTTTTGTGAATCATGGTATTTTCTTGTGCATCTCCTGATGGAGTAACAAAGTTCAGGTGCTTCATTTACAGTTTAAAATATTTATTTCAATCTTGGAACTGGGTTGCTAACAGTAAATGCTGTGGATAAGGCTGACCCGTTGGAAGGGCCACTTTAATAATTTTTTTTTTCTGGCTTGGTTTCTTGAAGGATTGATCTATACTTGTAGTTGAATGCAATTCCATGACAGGAGTTTTCCTTCAATCTAGGTGCTTTACTAGTGTTTTTTGTGTGCTTGAAACATCATATTGAAATTCTTCAGGTTCCTCTTGTGAGATGAAGTTTTTAAATTCTACTGCACAGCTTATTGAGCCTTTAGAAAGTCGCAAGTTTTCAAGATTCAGCTTGCAGTATACTGAAGTAGAGGACAGGCCTGAAGGAGAAGAGCAATGGGAACCGAGATTTGCAGGGCATCAGACCTTGCAAGAACGGGAAAATTCTTTTTTGGCAAATGATCAAAACATAAAGTGTGGCTTTGTGAAAGGCCCTAAAGGATCCCCAAGCACTGGATTTGACTTGGCAGAGGATGACACAAATTACATCAGCAGATGCCATATCGCTGTTATCTCTTGTATCTTTGGAAATTCAGATCGCTTGAGGACACCTTACGGTAAAACGGTAAGGAGACTCTCTTTTGTTGTTGGAAAGATTGTCTACTGTTCTGTTGATGATATATTGCATTTGTTTAAGGCTATCCAATTTTCATATCATATTTCTTGTAAGAAAAATAAAATAAAAGTGAAACTAAAAATTTCATATTGACATATTATCTGTGTGAAGCATTAGGCTTTTAATATCCATTTACACAAGTGTATATACAAGTTTTACACCGTCACATGTTATGCTGTTACATTTGGATTAAATTGATTGGGGTTAGAGTTGATGTCAGATTGGCTTGAAATTTGGTGAACATCATGTTCATAGTAAAAGCTTAAATCTCAGTTGGTAAATAAATATAATAATAAGTAATAAAACTTATGAGGTGTAACTTTTACACCATCTCTTAACTTTTATTTCTACAATTACTGGGTCGACAAGGATTTATGATGGTACTATTTTAAAGATGCTGGATTCTACTGAAGGAGGAGGTGTTACAGGTCTTAGAGATTTCTATAGAAATGAGGTATTTAATTCCGTCACAAATGAGTTACATATCTCATTCCAAAAAGGTTGAGTCTTTAGAATTGGGATAATAGACGTATCAGTTCGGTATTCAGCCTTTATAGATGGTTTCTTTAGAATTAGCGTACAATATAAGTGAATCTTTAAAGTCTTAAGGTCCTGCAGGAGGCTTAAGGTTTCATGCACGCAAGGTGCATTCTTGATAGATAGATAGACAATTGATGCTATGTTGTTAGTTAGTTGAGGAGGTAAGGTGAGAAGAAAGTTGAGGGGTTGGTGCTTGAAATTGACTTTGATAAGGCTTCTGATCATGCAGAATGGGAATTTTGGATTTTTTATTGAAACGAAGGGCTGTGGATCAAGTTGGAGGACCTGAATTCGGACTTTTTAAGATCAGAACTTTCGCGGATATGATAAATGGGAGACCCAGGGGAAAGTGTGGGGATGCTAGAAGTCTGAGACAAGGTGACCCGTTGTCTCCTTTTCCAGTTGGGGTTGATGTGTTTGGTAGATTGGTAGAAAAAGCAAGGGGAAGGAAACTTATTGAAGGGATGAAAGTGGGGTGAGAAGGTGTAGAAACATCTCCAATTGGGAGACCATACAATTTGTGTCTGAAAATTAGCAAGAATCATTTAGATTCTGGAGTGATTTGTGCAGTTAAACATCAATACAGCAAAGCATGCCTTAAAATTCAGAGGATATTAGTAATGTGGAGTGAGAAGGTGTAGATACATCTCCAATTGGCAGATGATGCAATTTGTGTCTGGGAATTAGCAAGAATTATTTAGATTCTGGAATGATTTGTACAGTTAAAGATCAATAACGCAAAAGTATGCCGTAAAATTCAGAGGATAATATTAAAGTGGAGTGAGAAGGTGTAGAAACATCTCCAATTGGCAGACGATGCAATTTGTGTCTGGAAATTAGCAAGATTATTTAGATGTTCTGGAATGATCTGTGCAGTTAAAGATCAATAAAGCAAACTATGCTTTAAATTCAGAGGAAAGTAGTAAAGTGAAGGATTAGCAGCTGCATTGGGCACTGAGGTGGGGGCATGACCTATGAAGTACTTGGGGCTTACTTTGGGAGGCAACCCTAGAGCTTGCGTTGGAATCCAGTAGTGGAGAAGGTAGAGAGAATGTAGGAAAATTGGAAGAAGGCAGATTCACTTAGATTCAGGTAGTTTTTTGGGAAATATTCCAATTTATTCATTATCCCTGTTTAGCTATGAAAAGGGATAGCTAGAAGGCTTGACAGCCTAATTAGAGTCATCCCCCAAAAGCATGGTTGGTGGTAGCCCATGCAAATATCAGTACATTTGATTAGCTTCAGAAGAGGAGCAAATGTGTGCTCTTCTGCAAGCTGGTTTGTTATGTGTAGGGAAAATAGTGAGTGCGTCAATCATCTCTTTGTTTATGGCTCTTTTTGATTTGTGCTCCACTCTATTAATGGAAGTAGGCTTGTCGTGGCTATTACAGAGGAAAGTGTTTTTGCTAAGTCGGAGGGCTAGTGGTTTGGTGGGTGAAAAAAGGCCAAGGCCTTTTGGAACTGTAGGTTGTTGGCCTGATTTGAAATAGTTGTGGGGTAGAGTGATTTGAGTCTGTCTCTAATATTTATGAGGGTTAATTTTTCTGCCATTTTGTTAGACTGGAAGATAGCGTTAAGTTAGACTTTTCTTTCTTTATTATTGAGGCTGAGTAAAATTTCATCGGGTCTTCTTTATGCTCAGTAGAATTTCATCGCATATTTCACAATTGTGATTTTTCTTGTCCAATGTTCTTTGTTACATATTAGTTCTCTTTATCTAGTTTAATCATGCATTTGTTTATATGCTTCTATTTTCCTTGTGTGAGTCTTGTTTGGGGACATCAGTTATCCGCTGGAAATTTCCAATTTGAGTTTATTGTGTCTGTCAGCCAATACTCCTTTATTTACTCATAAAGGTGCAATAAGTACAACAGCAAAGAAATAAAAAAAAGAGAAAAGGAACTGTGACTCAATCCAAATTCTCTTAATTTCAGGTCTCTCGTTTGTCAAAGAAGAATGTTTGCTTTGTAATGTTTATTGATGAAGTTACTTTGCAAACCCTTACTTCAGAAGGGCAAATGCCAGATAGGATGGGTATGATTGGTTTATGGAAGATTGTGGTGGTGAAGAACCTACCATATACTGATATGCGGAGAGTGGGCAAAATACCCAAACTTTTGCCTCATCGGCTTTTTCCTTCTGCAAGGTGAGAATTTGACTAGTAAAATGTACCGTATTTTGTCTCTAGGCAGTTAATTATACTTATTAGCCGTCTATAAACCTTGTCACAACAATTCCATGTGTATGATTTTTTTGATTATGCTTGTGCACGTATTTGTCCATGAGATTTATATTAGAGTAGATCTCCACTAAATATTCAGGTTTCAGTTACTAATTAAGATTTTTTTGAAAAGAACTTAATTTGAGCTAACAATTGGAGATTCAAACAAAACAGTACAAACAATATATGAGAGCACAAGTCCCATTTTAGGTTTTTTTTTTTTTTCTATTGGTGTATTTATTCTTTATTATGGCTTGAGGTTAGGAGTCCTGGCCTAGTAGGACAAGGAGAAAAGATTTAGTGGCCACATTTAAATTCCATCGTACTCAAAATCAATGTAGGCTTTGCTGAATTTAGAATGTAAGTAATGATTCATATATCTTTTAATACAGACTCTCAGTAATTTTAGCATATGGGACTGGTGCTTTTGTATGTATGGCTGGTTGGATTTGTTTATATGCAGGGTTGTGTCTTTTCTAATGAAAACAAGCTCGTGCCTTAAACTGTTCCATAAATTTTCAGATATTCAATCTGGTTAGACAGCAAATTGCGTCTTCAACTTGACCCCCTACTCATATTGGAATACTTTCTATGGCGAAAAGGTAACGAGTATGCAATCTCGAATCACTACGACCGACACTGTGTATGGGAAGAGGTTGCACAGAATAAAAGATTGAATAAGTATAATCATACCATCATAGATCAACAATTTTCATTCTACCAGGCTGACGGGCTGACAAGATTTGATGCCTTGGATCCGAACAAGCTTCTTCCCAGTAGTAAGATTTTGTTATGAAATGATCATTTTGCTTAAAAATAATGGCTGCACTCTAATTTCTTTACCAATCCATCATGACAAGATTTTCTTTATGAAATCTGCAGATGTACCAGAAGGGTCTTTTATCATCCGGGCACACACTCCAATGTCAAACTTGTTTTCCTGTCTATGGTTCAATGAGGTGGAGCGATTTACCCCTCGTGATCAGCTAAGCTTTGCATATACATACCAGAAGTTAAGGAGGATGAATCCAAGGAAACCTTTTCAGCTTAATATGTTCAAGGTGAAAATTTCAGCAGATTATTTTTTTATAGCCAAAATGAATTGAAACTAGGTGAATAATTGGGATTAAATTGATTACCTGTTATAATTACCTCTCCTTACCAAGACCAACATGAGGGGATAAATGAATAGTAAGAAATACAATGCTTGAATCCCTTGTGGTCTAGGACTAAGGAGTTATTTTCCTTACAAACTAAATCACGATTCAAGATTCAAATAGTTTGTTCTCCACCTCATATGTAAGAAGGAGCAAGTCCTCGTGCATAAGAAACCAAACATTTTTCTATTAAGAATAGAGCAAAAGGGGGATGGATTGGTTCTAATAAATCTTCTTACTTTTTTTTGTTTTTGGGTTGTCGATAATGCAGGATTGCGAGAGGAGATCCATTGCTAAGTTGTTTCGCCACAGGTCAGATGAGAAACAGAGTATTGGTCACAAAGCAAGACAATAGAATTTCTTCTAGAGAAATGGTGTTTCTATAAATGGTGTTTGGCCACACGCTTCACTCACTCTTCACTACGTAGAAGTGCCGACTGTCTACATGGTACACGCGGAAATTTTGCACTTACAATGAGAAAGAAGACTATATGGATGCTCAACTTTTGCAGAGAGCTGGAGGTGAGTACTCAGCCTCTTTCCAAAAGAAACTTAACTTTAGTTGAACGCTGCATTAGCTTTGTTGCATTCATTCCATTTTTTGCTTCATTGCTCCATCCATCTGGAGGCATGTGAAGAAGTAGAGAAGGCAATACCGTAAGGCAACCGACACTATACCCAAATCATAGCTTCTTCTACGGATGAATTGGATATATTGCGGTTTTGTTGTTTCTGTAACGGGGCTCATTCAAGCTCCGAAGATGTACCATATATCTATATATTCTTTAGGAATTGGCCGGATTGTCCCTTGTATGTTGTATTTCGCCAACATTTTTGTTTTTTTTCACAATTCACAAGGTTAGTGAACCTCAGTTTCAGCCTCTTCAAAATTCTAACCTCATAACTGATATTACACAAGTAGTCTTGTTTGTTGATGTAGAGTGTAGGCTGGCTCACTTGTAGTGACGATTGTTTGAACAAAGGGAGATTTGTGCTCTACATGACTTCAACGTTATCATAACCCAACTTGAGGACTCTGGTTTGCTTAAAAGTAAAAATCAAAACCGAACCACTTCAGGGCGGAATTACTCCGTTGTTGAAACCAACCAATATAGTTTGAGTTCATTCGGTTTCAATATATTTAGGCAATTTTGGATACGCAACTTGCAAAAAAAAAAGTTTGGATTGTAGGTCCAGATTATTTTAAATTCCGTACACACATTGTGAGTTGTTCCAATGTTATTTTGTTTGATACACGGATATTGGGGGAGAGAGAAATTACATTATATATATATATATATATTAGGTATTGATTTCGCGCGATTAGAGTCGAACTCGAGATCTCCTACATAATATGTGGAGAGGAATATCACTAGGCCATAGCACTAAGTGGTTTTACTTTGCATTTACCGGGAGTTGTTCCAATGTTATTAAAGGTGCTAACCAACTTTAACTAAAATTAGTGATCGAATCCTTTTATCACTTAATTTTTAAAGATTTAGTATATTTACACACATCCATTTCAGTTTGAGTAACTGACGGATTACATATGAAACCATAGTCGAACTAATTCAATTTGGTTTAGTTTAGTTTCTAAACCTATCATAAGAATAAAAAAAGAGAATTAAACCTAATACACCCTGCCTTGGAAATCCAACTGGATACCGAAGTCACCAGTGCTGGTCGACATTTGGACGCTGAGTCCAAGTGATGAAAGACTATTTTAAACGGTGAGTTTTATAAAGGTAGTGGGAAGGTAAAATAGTAGAACTCTAAGTTACCATTTCACTGGAATAGCGGTCAACCAAGAGCATTTTTAAAATACAAGATTGATGATCATAAATAAATCATCGAATGCTTAACCGATTATTACCTAGTTACACCCTCCAAGAGTAGTGTACAAATGCTAACCCCTCAGTAATTAAAACAACAATCAACACATTATATAATAAATAAAATGGGAACAATATTAAAATAATATTATAATGATCGAGTAGCCCCGTAAGGCCAGCAATCACACCAGTAATCATATTCTACTTAACACATAAGCTTTTAGCAACAAACATTCATAAGTAAATCTTCGTACATTGAAGATGACTCATTCACTCGTGGACAACTAGAATGGTAACAACTCGCTCTCGTCGTCTCTCTATGAACGGTAGCGATCACTCAACGTCGTACTCTCGACGTCTCTCTACGAACGGTATTGAACGTCTAAACGTCGCACTCGTGCGTACGAATCGAAATCTCAATAATCGGGATCACCGCACACCATACCCACTGACCACGATAACAGACATCAGCCGGCATGACCCTCGACTAGTATATCACATAAGCCGACATGTCACCTCGGCTATCACATCACATCATTAGCCGGTATAACCCTCGGCTGGCATATCACATCATCAACCGGCATATATCATCGGCTGACATCAGCCGACATGTAACATCGGCTGGCATCATGACTCAATCATCATCTTAGGTATCCCAATGGCACTGTAGTCGCACAAGTCACGCGCACGTGACAGGCTGGGTGTCTTTGCTCGTACCACAACCACGTGAAGGACTAGGTGCAAGCACCATCACCACGAGTTCCCCTAGGAGTCTGGGACCACAATACACATAAGGCTCAAGAACAGGCTGGCGCCATTTAACTAGTATAGAGCGGTCACAGGTGAACGTTCACGTGGAGGACTGGTCTGTGGCCTATAGACAGATACGACACCAGCCTCACTGGCCCCACTGGCCCTGCTGGCCCCATTGGCCCTGCTGGCCCCACTGGCCCTGCTAGCCCCACTGGCCCTGCTGGCCCCACTGGCTTGGGTATGGCTCCCTGATGCAGTACCAGATGTCTGCGCTGCTCTTTGACGCTGTTCAGCAGCATCTCGGCCCAAGGAACTATTGCTCGGATGACGATGTGGACAATCCCTCTTAAAATGACCAGTCTCCCCATAGAAGTAGCAATCAGTGTCACCCACCTGTGCAGGTCTGCCACTCTGTCTCTCGGTCAACTGCACTGAAGTCCCGCTAGACTGAGCAGATGATTGTTGTCCCTGACCGGCTTCGCCACCGCCTAATCTGAATCTCGCACCCCCAGAAGATCCATAACTAATACTGCCTCTCTTGGATGGTCCTTGACTAGAGGCCCCGAAATTCCAACGATCCCGGCGTCGCCTGGAACCACTGAATTGCTGCTGAGTTGGCAAACTCAACTCAAATCTGGCAGCAGCATCTGAAAAAGCCCTCAAAGAAGTATGGCCCACCGCAGTTACTGCTACCCAAACATCATTTCTCAGTACATACTCAAATCGTCGGCACTTATCCATCTCAGTTGCCACCAGAGCCGGTACAAAGCGTGACAACTCAACAAATTTCTGTTCATTCTGGGCCACCATCATGTCCCCCTACTGTAGCTGGAAGAACTCAGCCTCTTTTGTAACGACCCGGACCAGAAATTAAACTATTTTGAGGATTGGACAATTTTACCCTCAGTTTTGGACGGGTTCGGGAGTCACTTTTTGACTGGCAAGACTTTTGGGAAATTTTCTAAAGTCGTTGCGTAGGTCTCGAACTCACGAGTTCGTAGACAGGCGGCACGCAGAAAATGGAGACCCGGTGAGTACGTTACGGGTCTAGAAGCTTCAGGGGCAGTTTGGTAATTTTGGAGAAGTTGGAACTACATAATAGATATTTTCTCTCTCCTCGGCAGATTGGTCAGTATGGTCCCTCTCTCTCCTACCCGAAACCCCCCCCCCCCCCCCCCCCCCCGTGTGAACACAAAGCTTGATCTTCATCGGACGGATTTTGATCCGAGTTGAGTGAAACCAAGGTCGGGAGGATCATCCCCGGGCCCCACGAGCATTTTGGGGTAGATATTGGAGCGGGAGCACCGCCGTAGGCGACGGACGGAGGAGGGAGGTGAACCGAAACTTCTCGGCCGTTTTCCGGCCAAACCAGGTACGATCTCGGAACTTTGACCTCATATTTGGATTCCTGGTGAAGAGTAGATAAATTTCCATGTATAGATCGTGAAAAACGGTTAAGAAATGAAGAAGTTAGAAAACTGGTAGTTTCGGCCGGAAATGGGGGATTCCGACGAACCAGACGGCGGCGGAGGTGGCGGTCCGGTCATCTTCTCCGGCCAGCCTCCGGCGACGGTGACGGCGTCCGGTCGTCTTCTCCGGCGAGTCACCGGTGACCGGTCGGGTCGAGTTGAATCGGTCGGGTTGAGTAAACCGGTCGGGTCGAGTTGGACCGGGTCAGGTTGAGCCGGATCGGGTTGGACCGGTCCAGGCGCGTGAACACTGTAGTAACGCGTGACCGGCGCGTGAACGCGCGTGGGTGCGTGAGCCGACCTTCCGGCGGCGCGTGGGGCCGAGACTGAGGTCACGGCGGCGCGTGGGAACTAGTTTTCGACGTTCCGAATCTGTTGGTACAGGTTTGAGGTTGATCAGACGTCGTTTAGAGGTGGTTTTGGGCAATCCCAGCGGTAATAGTTGACCGTATTAGCGGGTTTTGAGCTCGGGAAGTCCAGGTAGTTGGGACATTATTGTGCATGTGTTGCTTGGGCTAGAGCGTCCTTGAATTAAGGGTTGGTTGATGTATATTAGTGGACTATTGTTTATAAACTGTAATGCATGCATCAATGTATCTTTGTTTACATATTGTTATGTATTGTTGCAATGATTTCCCGGAATTTAGAAATGATTACTGGATATATGTTTTCCACTATTTCGATTAAAGTGTGTTTTGGTCATATTGAGGGAGGCCAGGACTCGGGACGAGGATCCGTTATTAGCGGTGAACCGGTGAACCTCCAATATCTAATATGATATGATAGTCGAGATATGCCGACTGATATGATATGATAGTCGAGATATGCCGACTGATATGATAGTCGAGATATGCCGACTGATATGATATAATAGTCGAGATATGCCGACTGATATGATATGATAGTCGAGATATGCCGACTGATATGATATGATAGTCGAGGTATGCCGACTGATATGATATGATAGTCGAGATATGCCGACTGATATGATATGATAGTCGAGATATGCCGACTGATATGATAGTCGAGATATGCCGACTGATATGATATGATAGTCGAGATATGCCGACTGATATGATATGATAGTCGAGATATGCCGACTGATATGATAGTCGAGATATGCCGACTGATATGATATGATAGTCGAGATATGCCGATTGATATGATATGATAGTCGAGATATGCCGACTGATATGATATGATAGTCGAGATATGCCGACTGATATGATAGTCGAGATATGCCGACTGATATGATATGATAGTCGAGATATGCCGACTGATATGATATGATAGTCGAGATATGCCGACTGATATGATATGATAGTCGAGATATGCCGACTGATATGATATGATAGTCGAGATATGCCGACTGATATGATATGATAGTCGAGATATGCCGACTGATATGATAGTCGAGATATGCCGACTGATATGATATGATAGTCGAGATATGCCGACTGATATGATATGATAGTCGAGGTGTGCCGACTGATATGATATGATAGTCGAGATATGCCGACTGATATGATATGATAGTCGAGATATGCCGACTGATATGATATGATAGTCGAGATATGCCGACTGATATGATATGATAGTCGAGGTATGCCGACTGATATGATATGATAGTCGAGATATGCCGACTGATATGATAGTCGAGATATGCCGACTGATATGATATGATAGTCGAGATATGCCGACTGATATGATATGATAGTCGAGATATGCCGACTGATATGATATGATAGTCGAGATATGCCGACTGATATGATATGATAGTCGAGTTATGCCGACTGATATGATATGATAGTCGAGATAGGCCGACTAATATGATATGATAGTCGAGATATGCCGACTGATATGATATGATAGTCGAGATATGCCGACTGATATGATATGATAGTCGAGATATGCCGACTGATATGATATGATAGTCGAGATATGCCGACTGATATGATATGATAGTCGAGATATGCCGACTGATATGATATGATAGTCGAGATATGCCGACTGATATGATATGATAGTCGAGATATGCCGACTGATATGATATGATAGTCGAGATATGCCGACTGATATGATATGATAGTCGAGATAGGCCGACTAATATGATATGATAGTCGAGATATATGCCGACTGATATGATATGATACATGACTAGCACACCCCAAGGGATACCCTGGTGGCTAGGGACAGGATAGTCGAGAGATATGCCGACTGATATGTTATGGTAGCCGAAGGTTATACCGGCTGATGATACGATATGATAGCCGAGGATATATTCGGCTCTAATATGAAACAGACGACAATGGTCATGGGCTTAATCAACCTATGAAAATACTTCGTCAGCCGGGTCAGTGGGTAGGTGTGGGCGGTGACCCAGAGGGACGAATTATGGTTGGTTTACAAGTATTAGACTAGTCTGTTGTCTTGTGGTATTCCAGTAGAGAAGTCAGCAGTGTCTGACCTACTGACGTTTGGTGACATAGGGTATTCCTATTTGGACCACCACTACTCCGAGGTTTTGGTTTTGACCAGTATACTATCCTGCGTCTGACAGGTATAAGTGGTTAGTAAGTACAGAGGTTCTGTCGGGAACCCTGTAAGGCTTAACAAAAATTATTCCAGAACAAAGGGTATTTCTGGGGTATTTTGAAGTAAAGAGCTGTCAGATGGGATAAGGGTTCTTTCCGGGTTTCGAGGGAAAATTCGGGAAGGGTCCTTACAAGTGGTATCAAAGCTCTAGGTTAACTTCCTGCAGACTGCACACTTGTGTGCAAATTATTTATGGATTTCAGTTAACAAGATGCCTCCGAGACGTGAGTTTCGTCAACGGTCGGGGAATGGTGGAGATAACCATGAACCTACAGTGGAGCCTGATTTGAGGCAGACACTGGAACAGCTGGGTCAGACTTTAGCTTCTGTACTCCAGGATAAAACTTATCATGAAGTCTCTGATGTCGAGAGAGCCCAGAGACTAGGGGCGACGATATTCATGGGTGACTCTAGCCCAGATGAGGCCGAGGAGTGGATTACTCGCATGAAGCGGGTGTTCTTGATTATGAGGTGTCCTCTAGAAGAGAGAGTTCTACTGGCCACATTTTTTTTTACTAGGTGGTTCTGCTTTCCACTGTTGGCACTCATTGGAGGTGTCAGGCTGGAATGTCCATACGCTGACTTGGCAGACTTTCCGGGAACGCTTCTTGGAGCAGTTTTACCCTCGCTCACACCGGAACGTTAAGGAGGCCGAGTTCTTGCATTTACAGCAAGGAGACATGACGGTGGCCCAGTATGAACAAAGATTCATAGCGCTGAGTCGCTTTGCACCGATGTTGGTAGCGACCGAGTCAGACAAGTGCCACATATTTGAGAGTGGACTGCGGAGTGAAATTCGGTCAGCAGTTACGTCTATGGACCACACTTCGTTGAGGACTTTGGCTGATGCTGCAGCTCGAGTAGAGTTGAGTTTGGGTTTCCCAATGCCACAGTAGTACAGTGGGTACAGGAGACTCGAGTAGCACCGGAGGTGGTCACGGATAGAGAATTGTCTCCAATTGGTTGGGACATGGGTATTAGTACTCCTACCGGAGATATGTTAGTGGCGAACCTAGTGATTCGCAGTTGTCCGGTGATGGTTGAAGGCCATGGTTTGAAGGTAGATTTAATCCCCTTAGATATCTTTGAGTTTGATGTGATTCTGGGGATGGATTGGTTGTCCATGCACCATGCCTCCATAGACTGTTACGATAAGACAGTAGTTTTTCGGAGTCCAGGATTCCCTGAACTTACATTTCGGGGAGATCGTAGGGTATTACCCTATGGAGTGATATCAGCGTTAACAGCTGAGAGATTGTTGAGAAAAGGTTGTGAGGGTTACTTGGCTCATGTGTTAGATGCTCGGAATACTTCGATGAGAGTGGAGGATATTCCTGTGGTGAGTGAGTTCTCTGATGTGTTTCCAGATGATCTTCCAGGATTACCACCACACCGTGAGATTGAGTTCACAATCGAGCTTTTGCTAGGTACTCAACCTATCTCACAGGAACCGTACAGGATGGCACCGGCAGAATTGCGAGAGTTAAAGACTCAATTGCAGGACTTGGTGAATATGGGATTTATTCGCCCAAGTGTTTCACCATGGGGTGCACCGGTATTAATTGTGAGAAAAAAAAAAAAAAGGATGGTGGTCTGATGTTGTGTATCGACTACCGGCAGTTAACTAAAGTGACGGTGCAAATTCTGTATTTGAAGGAAAAGGTACTTCGCAAAAAGATTTTTCCTCTAGTTAAAGTATTGTGGAGGAATTATAACGTGGAGCAGGCCACGTGGGAAATCGCGGAACTAATGCGGGCACAATATCCTCATTGTTTCATGGTTAGGAATGAATTTCGGGGACGAAATTTCTTAAGGAGGGTAGATTGTAACGACCCGGACCAGAAATTAAACTATTTTGAGGATTGGACAATTTTACCCTCAGTTTTGGACGGGTTCGGGAGTCACTTTTTGACTGGCAAGACTTTTGGGAAATTTTCTAAAGTCGTTGCGTAGGTCTCGAACTCACGAGTTCGTAGACAGGCGGCACGCGGAAAATGGAGACCCGGTGAGTACGTTACGGGTCTAGAAGCTTCAGGGGCAGTTTGGTAATTTTGGAGAAGTTGGAACTATATAATAGATATTTTCTCTCTCCTCGGCAGATTGGTCAGTATGGTCCCTCTCTCTCCTACCCGAAAACCCCCCCCCCCCCCGTGTGAACACAAAGCTTGATCTTCATCGGACGGATTTTGATCCGAGTTGAGTGAAACCAAGGTCGGGAGGATCATCCCCGGGACCCCACGAGCATTTTGGGGTAGATATTGGAGCGGGAGCACCGCCGTAGGCGACGGACGGAGGAGGGAGGTGAACTGAAACTTCTCGGCCGTTTTCCGGCCAAACCAGGTACGATCTCGGAACTTTGACCTCATATTTGGATTCCTGGTGAAGGGTAGATAAATTTCCATGTATAGATCGTGAAAAACGGTTAAGAAATGAAGAAGTTAGAAAACTGGTAGTTTCGGCCGGAAATGGGGGATTCCGGCGAACCAGACGGCGGCGGAGGTGGCGGTCCGGTCATCTTCTCCGGCCAGCCTCCGGCGACGGTGACGGCGTCCGGTCGTCTTCTCCGGCGAGTCACCGGTGACCGGTCGGGTCGAGTTGAATCGGTCGGGTTGAGTAAACCGGTCGGGTCGAGTTGGACCGGGTCAGGTTGAACCGGACCGGGTTGGACCGGTCCAGGAGCGTGAACACTGTAGTAATGCGTGACCGGCGCGTGAACGCGCGTGGGTGCGTGAGTCGACCTTCCGGCGGCGCGTGGCGGCGCGTGGGGCCGAGACTGAGGTCACGGCGGCACGTGGGAACTAGTTTTCGACGTTCCGAATCTGTTGGTACAGGTTTGAGGTTGATCAGACGTCGTTTAGAGGTGGTTTTGGGCAATCCCAGCGGTAATAGTTGACTGTATTAGCGGGTTTTGAGCTCGGGAAGTCCAGGTAGTTGGGACATTATTGTGCATGTGTTGCTTGGGCTAGAGCGTCCTTGAATTAAGGGTTGGTTGATGTATATTAGTGGACTATTGTTTATAAACTGTAATGCATGCATCAATGTATCTTTGTTTACATATTGTTATGTATTGTTGCAATGATTTCCCGGAATTTAGAAATGATTACTGGATATATGTTTTCCACTATTTCGATTAAAGTGTGTTTTGGTCATATTGAGGGAGGCCAGGACTCGGGACGAGGATCCGTTATTAGCGGTGAACCGGTGAACCTCCAATATCTAATATGATATGATAGTCGAGATATACCGACTGATATGATATGATAGTCGAGATATGCCGACTGATATGATATGATAGTCGAGATATGCCGACTGATATGATAGTCGAGATATGCCGACTGATATGATATGATAGTCGAGATATGCCGACTGATATGATATGATAGTCGAGATATGCCGACTGATATGATATGATAGTCGAGGTATGCCGACTGATATGATATGATAGTCGAGATATGCCGACTGATATGATATGATAGTCGAGATATGCCGACTGATATGATAGTCGAGATATGCCGACTGATATGATATGATAGTCGAGATATGCCGACTGATATGATAGTCGAGATATGCCGACTGATATGATATGATAGTCGAGATATGCCGACTGATATGATATGATAGTCGAGATATGCCGACTGATATGATATGATAGTCGAGATATGCCGACTGATATGATATGATAGTCGAGATATGCCGACTGATATGATAGTCGAGATATGCCGACTGATATGATATGATAGTCGAGATATGCCGACTGATATGATATGATAGTCGAGATATGCCGACTGATATGATATGATAGTCGAGATATGCCGACTGATATGATATGATAGTCGAGATATGCCGACTGATATGATATGATAGTCGAGATATGCCGACTGATATGATATGATAGTCGAGATATGCCGACTGATATGATATGATAGTCGAGATATGCCGACTGATATGATATGATAGTCGAGGTATGCCGACTGATATGATATGATAGTCGAGATATGCCGACTGATATGATATGATAGTCGAGATATGCCGACTGATATGATAGTCGAGATATGCCGACTGATATGATATGATAGTCGAGATATGCCGACTGATATGATAGTCGAGATATGCCGACTGATATGATATGATAGTCGAGATATGCCGACTGATATGATATGATAGTCGAGATATGCCGACTGATATGATATGATAGTCGAGATATGCCGACTGATATGATATGATAGTCGAGATATGCCGACTGATATGATATGATAGTCGAGATATGCCGACTGATATGATAGTCGAGATATGCCGACTGATATGATATGATAGTCGAGATATGCCGACTGATATGATATGATAGTCGAGATATGCCGACTGATATGATATGATAGTCGAGATATGCCGACTGATATGATATGATAGTCGAGATATGCCGACTGATATGATATGATAGTCGAGATATGCCGACTGATATGATAGTCGAGATATGCCGACTGATATGATATGATAGTCGAGATATGCCGACTGATATGATATGATAGTCGAGGTGTGCCGACTGATATGATATGATAGTCGAGATATGCCGACTGATATGATATGATAGTCGAGATATGCCGACTGATATGATAGTCGAGATATGCCGACTGATATGATATGATAGTCGAGATATGCCGACTGATATGATATGATAGTCGAGATATGCCGACTGATATGATATGATAGTCGAGATATGCCGACTGATATGATATGATAGTCGAGATATGCCGACTGATATGATATGATAGTCGAGATATGCCGACTGATATGATAGTCGAGATATGCCGACTGATATGATATGATAGTCGAGATATGCCGACTGATATGATATGATAGTCGAGGTGTGCCGACTGATATGATATGATAGTCGAGATATGCCGACTGATATGATATGATAGTCGAGATATGCCGACTGATATGATATGATAGTCGAGATATGCCGACTGATATGATATGATAGTCGAGGTATGCCGACTGATATGATATGATAGTCGAGATATGCCGACTGATATGATATGATAGTCGAGATATGCCGACTGATATGATAGTCGAGATATGCCGACTGATATGATATGATAGTCGAGATATGCCGACTGATATGATATGATAGTCGAGATATGCCGACTGATATGATAGTCGAGATATGCCGACTGATATGATATGATAGTCGAGATATGCCGACTGATATGATATGATAGTCGAGATATGCCGACTGATATGATATGATAGTCGAGATATGCCGACTGATATGATATGATAGTCGAGATATGCCGACTGATATGATAGTCGAGATATGCCGACTGATATGATATGATAGTCGAGATATGCCGACTGATATGATATGATAGTCGAGATATGCCGACTGATATGATATGATAGTCGAGATATGCCGACTGATATGATATGATAGTCGAGATATGCCGACTGATATGATATGATAGTCGAGATATGCCGACTGATATGATATGATAGTCGAGATATATGCCGACTGATATGATATGATACATGACTAGCACACCCCAAGGGATACCCTGGTGGCTAGGGACAGGATAGTCGAGAGATATGCCGACTGATATGTTATGATAGCCGAAGGTTATACCGGCTGATGATACGATATGATAGCCGAGGATATATTCGGCTCTAATATGAAACAGACGACAATGGTCATGGGCTTAATCAACCTATGAAAATACTTCGTCAGCCGGGTCAGTGGGTAGGTGTGGGCGGTGACCCAGAGGGACGAATTATGGTTGGTTTACAAGTATTAGACTAGTCTGTTGTCTTGTGGTATTCCAATAGAGAAGTCAGCAGTGTCTGACCTACTGACGTTTGGTGACATAGGGTATTCCTATTTGGACCACCACTACTCCGAGGTTTTGGTTTTGACCAGTATACTATCCTGCGTCTGACAGGTATAAGTGGTTAGTAAGTACAGAGGTTCTGTCGGGAACCCTGTAAGGCTTAACAAAAATTATTCCAGAACAAAGGGTATTTCTGGTGTTTAAATTTTGAAGTAAAGAGCTGTCAGATGGGATAAGGGTTCTTTCCGGGTTTCGAGGGAAAATTCGGGAAGGGTCCTTACATCTTTGGCATCCCCGGTATGTGCGAGGATAAAATTGGTCGAGGAAGCGCTCCCGGAAAGCTTCCCAAGTAAAGGTATGGACATCCCAGCCTGATAGCTGCAAAGCATGCATCCAGCGGTACGCATAGCCACCCAGAAGAAATGTGGTTAACCGCACCCTATCCTTCAAAGGACACCTCATAATCGAAAACACTCATTCTAAACAGGCAATCCACTCATCTGCATCATCTAGGCCTAACTTGCCCGTAAATACTGTCGCCCCCAACCTTTGGGCTCGCTCATTGTCAGACACTTCAGTAGTAGCCCTACCCTGAAGTACTGTAGTCAAAGCCCGACTCAATTGATCCAGGGTCTGCCTCAAATCAGCCTCTACTACTAGTTGATGTGTGTCCTCATCGTTTCCATACCGCTGACGAGACACGTGTCTTAGAGTCATAACGCTGAGAAGAACCATAATTCGTCAGTGTACACTAGGTGTATGGTCTACATGAATTTAACCTAGTGCTCTGATACCAAGTTGATAGGACCCTTCCCGAATTTCCCCTCGAAACTCGGGAAGATCCCTGCTCCCGTCTGATAACCTAAATAAATTCCCAGAATACCCCCAAGTCCTTGCAATTAACTATGAGAATTCTGCCAAAAATCCGGCAAAATCTCCCCTTAAGGACTGGTTAACCATCTTCCACCTGTCAGACTAAGGATCAGATAACACTCCAAATTCCAATAAGGTCAACCATCCAACGATGTAACCACAATTTTACAATCAGTCCAAAATACTTATCAGAACATCTAGGTAGGATAAGTAAATACATATATAAATATCATACTCGATAGTCTAGGTAAACTCGCATCTGAAAATCTAATACCTCCGCCTCTGGATATACCCACGTCAACTCAATAGCCTGGAGGGGATTTAAAACACGAAAGTTGTGAGTGGACAAAATAATCATTTAAAAATCATTTCCGAGGAAAAAATACCTTTCCCCCCTCCACGAGTAAAATCATGCATGCATAACATAAAATCCCTTGTATATAAATATAGTATATAGATGATCTGAAAACCATCGAAAAACTCCATCTTTTGTTAAAACACTTGGTGGGACCCACGAAAACCCGATTAATGAAAACATTTTGTGGTCCGCAACCTTGCTTTGAAAACCCTCCTCAAAGAAGTTTAAAATCATGTAAACTGACCTGGACACAAAATATACATCAAAACATATCCCACTGCTGCCCGAATGAAATCCCGAGCCGTAGCTCGATACCCTCCACACACCCGATATACCTCGAGTTGTGCAGAAACCTATACTAAGCGTAGACAGCCTCAACGACCTGGTGGAGAAAATATCCCTAGACACCAGCGTTGGAGAACCCTCAACGATCTGGTGGAGAAAGACCCTCGATGCCAATCGGAGAAACCTTGACCATCGGGGACAAAAATCCAGTGAAAACCAAAATCCATGTTTTGAAATTCTTGTTTCTTGGCTTAGGCCAAATTCATTGAAAAACCGAGTTTAAACTCAAAATCGGGGACTCAACTGAAATTCCAAAATCAATCAAGTCAAACTATATAAAACCCGAAACCATAAAGCCAGGTCATAGCCCAAAACATCATTTCCAAATAATTATTGAAAGTCGTGTCCAGTAATAATTTCTTAATTCCGGAAATTTACTAAAACCAATACATAATAGAATTTAAATCAAATATACCTTTATGCATACATTATAATTTATAAACCTAAGTCCACTCACCACACGTCCAAATCAGCTCAATCCCGAGTCGTATGCTCCTTCGAAGTTCCCAGAGTAGTATCGCCTGTCAAAAGTAACAATCGGGATTACCAACTAATATTAAAAACCCTACATTCAGACTCCCTAAACCCCAGGAGGTCTGCTTGCGTCACACTAAAAATGCAGCAATTCCAGACGCCCAAAACTACCCCTAAACAATGTTCGATTGACCTGAAACCTTCGTCAAAAGGTTCGAAACGTCGAAATATTGTCGACAAGCGTCGCTGTGACCCAAAACCTCGATCTTACACGTCACGATACGCTGATGGAAAGCCAGACCACGCGCCACACACCTGCCACAGTGCCTCATGCGCCTGCTATAGTGTTCCATGCGCTGCTATAGTACCTCACGTGCCAACTCGGTCTGACTCGGTGCTGACTCAGTGCTGACTCGGCCGCCAGGTGGTACCCACATGGCTGCCAGGTGGCCTCCAGGTGGCTGCCAGGTGGCATGCCACGTCAACCCCCCTTCCGATCGAACAAATCACCAGAGTCGCCGGAGATGATGACGGCTCTGCAGTACGTTGCTGTCCGCCGTCGCCGAAAAACTCCATTCCCGGCCGAGCTTGAATTTTTCCTAACTTTCTCAAAACTCAACCGTTTTTCAAAAAAGTTTAGTCTAAATCTATCTACTCGAACTCAGGAACTCAAAAATGAAGTCTAAACACGAAACCCATACATGTGTTGGCTGAAAAATCGATCGAAAGGTTTTGATTTTCCTTTCCTCGGTTCGGTGTCTTCCGCGGCTGCTTCCTGCGATGGTTGGTACGTCTGTGATCGTGGGAAGGAGTAGAGTTTGATTAGTGGAACTAAAACGGAAGAGGCTGCCTTGAATCGAAGTTCCAATTTCTTGGGTTTTTGGGTTCGGTCGCATGGGTGTGGGGTGAGTCGCAAAGAGAGAGAGTGAAAAATGAGAGAATCTGATCTACTTGGGGTTAAAATATCTACCAAGGCCAAATTACCAAAATGCCCCTGAACATTCTAGATCCACAACTCTCTCACACGAACTCCGTTTTCCGCGTGCCGCTTGCCTACGAACTTGTGAGTTCAAGACCTACGCGACGGTCCTCGAAACACATCCAAAAGTGTCTCGAAACAAAAATTTGACTTTCAAGCCCCTTAAACCACCAAGGGTAATTTCATCCTTTTGTAGAATAATTCACGAAAATTAAATAATTAAATTTCCGAGTCGTTACAATTCACCCCCCTTAAAGAAATTTCGTCCTCGAAATTCATACACGTCACTGGAATAAATGTGGATGATGCGCCCGCATCAGTGCCTCATTTTCCAACGTAGCCTCCTCCACGTTATGATTCCTCCACATAACTTTAACGAGATGAATAGTCTTTCTACTCAGTATTTTTTCCTTCCAATCTAGAAGTTGCACTGGTTACTCCTCAAAAGTCAAATCATCTCTCAGCTCAATTTGTTGCACCTCCAATACATGAGATTCATTGAATAGATACTTCCGGAGCATGGATACATGGAAAACATCGTGAACCCTTGATAGTTCTGGTGGTAAAGAAAATCTGTAAGCCACTGGCCCTATCCTCTCAACAATCTCATAAGGCCCAATGTAGCGAGGACTCAACTTTCCTCGTCTACCAAAACGTACAACTCCTTTCCAGGGGGATAATTTCAAGAAAACCCAGTCTCCGACCTCAAACTCAAGGTCTCTGATCCGTTGGTCTGCATAGCTTTTCTGACGGTCCTGAGCTGTCTTCAACCTTTCCCTGATGATTCTAATCTTTTCCTCTGTCATTTCTACTATCTCCGGTGCCAACAGTCTTCTCTCACCTATCCTCTCAACAATCTCATAAGGCCCAATGTAGCGAGAACTCAACCTTCCTCGTCTACCAAAACGTACAACTCCTTTCCAGGGGCATAATTTCAAGAAAACCCAGTTTCCGACCTCAAACTTAAGATCTCTAATCCGTCGGTCCGCATAATTTTTCTAGCAATCCTGAGCTGCCTTCAACCCTTCCCTGACGATTCTAATCTTTTCCTTTGTCATTTCCACTATCTCTGGTGTCAACAGTCTTCTCTCACCTACCTCAGTCCAGCATATCGGTGTCCTACACTGTCTCCCATACAGTGCCTCGAAATGAGACATCTTAATACTAGACTGATAGCTATTGTTGTATGCAAACTCCATCAAGGACAGGCGTGAATCCCAGTTTCCTTTAAACTGCAGTTCATAAGCTCTAATCATATCCTCCAAAATCTGAATTGTCCTCTCAGACTGACCGTCAATGTGAGGATGAAAAGTTGTACTGAAAATTCTATCTACTCGAACCTAGGAACTCAAAAATGAAGTCTAAACACGAAACCCATACATGTGTTGGCCGAAAAATCGATCGAAAGGTTTCAATTTTCCTTTCCTCAGTTCGATGTCTCCCGCAGCTACTTCCTGCGATGGTTGGTACCTCTGTGATCGTGGGAAGGAGTAGAGTCCGATTAGTGGAACTAAAACGGAAGAGGTTGCCTTGAATAGAAGTTCCAATTTCTTGAGTTTTTGGGTTCGGTAGCACGAGTGTGGGGTGAGTCGCGAAAAGAGAGAGTGAAAAATGAGAGAATATGATCTACTTGGGGTTAAAATATCTACCCAAACCAAATTACCAAAATGCCCCTGAACATTCTAGACCCACAACTCTCTTACACGAACTACGTTTTCCGCGTGCCGCCTGTCTATGAACTCGTAAGTTCGAGACCTATGCCGGTCCCCGAAACACAACCAAAAGTGTCTCGAAACAAAAATTTGACTTTCAAGCCCCTTAAACCACCTAGGATAATTTCGTCCTTTTGTAAAATAATTCACGAAAATTAAATAATTAAATTTCCGGGTCGTTACACGAAATGGATCCAACTTTAGCCGAATCCAGATTTTAATCAAATTTGATCCAATCTTAATCAAATTGGACAACCATAGGTCGGGCTGTCCAATTACTAAGCCCAAGGAGAAATTAGTCTTTATCACATCGAAACCATGTGTTCCATGAGTGTCACGGTACGTGCTAAATTCAAGTCCAAACATTGCCCCCCTTCCCCTATTCTCCCTGCTTTCATGCCAGGACGCCGAACGCACACCTCAAATCGCACCTCGCAAGAACCTCGTGTACAGCTAGTGTCAGCACATTCCTAGTAGCACTTCTCCTTGCCATTCCACCAGCGCACAACAGCAACACATCCTGCGCGAAACTTGGGCCTGCTCCGCGCCATCGCACACCACCTTTGTGATATGTCCCTCCTCGGAGCACGCATAACTATGCACCCTACGTGTGCCCTGCTCCTCGCCCCGCATGGGAGCTTCCATGTCGCAGTAGTGCCTCCATGTCATACCAGAGCTTCATTGCCGCTCCATGGCTTTGTGATGCGCACGCTAGCGCGCATCCCCACTGCTATGCTCTGCACGAACAACGTACACCCCGCGCTCTTCCTTCCCACACCACAGCACCATGCCGCGCACTCCAAGTGAACGCACTGTGATCGCCCCGCGTGCAACCTTGCCTCAAACCAGGGCGCCATTCCTTAGTCTCGACACCCCCACAATGTCGTACGGGCAGTCAACCTTCGGAGGCTTCTTGATGTTTATGAGATGCTCGAGGATGTACCCGCACTCAAGAGGAGCACGACGCAAGAAGTCAACACCGAAGCCTAGTGTATGAGTCTTGACGTGTTACGCGTCATTCACGGACTTCCCAGCTCTCACCCCTCAAGTAAATCTGACGCAGCAAGTAGAGCGACTTAGAAATAAAGTTCAAGCCCAATTGGAGCTTATGTGGCGGTTTTTGGGGAGCAAGAAGAATCACGAGCGACTAGAAGGCGCGTTGTACCCCTTGACAGCCCAAAAGATGCCCCACGATGCATCGACATGGAGAATGTCAAGTGTCGGACCTTGTCTTATGACACCTCTCTAAGAGATTCTGGTGAAGAAAGCTACATTTGTGGAAGAAAAGTTTAGCCTTGCCCGCAACCTTTGGTGTGTGATCGACTTGGAGGACGCGATGGAGCTTTGTCAAGCATCGAGTACTCGCAAGGAAGTCGACTACGTCAAGCGGCCTCCTAGAAAATAGACACTCGCTCTAACGGACGAGTCGGGGGCAGCTCAGGATGCTCCGACTACTGCAGCGGGGAAGGTGAGACATACTCGCTGACGCGCTCACGTTGGTTGGTGACTGTGACTCATGGGAGTTGGCGCCACTCTGGCCACCGCACTTCCCCCTCCGAGGCACGCTGTTGGCTAATGACGTCCGAAGGATGCTGGATCAACCCCCCGGGAAGCAAATTACGCCTTCCTCGGTTAAGCAATTAAGCCTTCCTCCGCGATGTAATCAAGCCTTCCTCCACGAAGCACATCAAGCCTTCCTCCGGGAAACACATTAAGCCTTCCTCCACAAAGCAATTAAGCCATCCTCCGCGAATCAATTAAGCCTTCCTCATCGAAGCAATCAAGCCTTCCCCAGCGAAGCAATCAACCCTTCCCCTGCAAAGCAGTCATGCCTTCCTCCGAGAAGAAATTAACGGAGAATCGATTAAGCCCATCATGAAGGCAATACAAAGCCTTTTTCTGAAAGGAAAAGCAAAACCCTTATGCAGGAGGCAAATGGAGTCAAAATGACACATTGGATGCCCATTTTTTTATGCATGTATTAGGAAACATGTTATTCTAAGAGTATTGAGAGAGTGTTTATTTTATTTTTTTTATAATAGAACAGAAAAAATGAAAAAAAAAAAAAAAGTAAAAGAATAGTGGGTACCCATTACACATTGTGTAGGGGGGTAATGCGTATACCCATTAAAATTGAAAGTGAGTTGTATATGGGTATAAGGCCATCTATATCTTTATTGGGTATTGGCAATATTTTTATTGAGTGTCGACAACCCTTACCATTAAAAAAACCATTTGACCATCCCTACCAGAGATAGAGGACCAGGGTTGTCGTGAGGGGTGTTCAGTAGTGGGCTTGTCGACAGGGAAGTTCTTAAGCGATGTTATTTTCATAAAGTTTTTTTTTTTTTTGTTTTTTTTTTAAATCTTTTGAAGCTCTTTTTTATCTTAATTTTATGAAATTTAGGTGTAGTAATAAATTGAGTTTTAGTTTTGAAACTCTTTGGCCTTAATAGTCATTTCTTGTTGGGAGAAACAAGTTTTTTAATAATTAATTTTTATAGGCGGTGCATCTAACAAATTAAAGAGTGACAATAAAAACCACTCAAAGAAAGAAGTATTATTGAGAAATGTGCATAATCATAGTTTCATTACTAATCTCTAATTCTGAATTCTCCCAAACACTTGAATTGGAAATCTCAGTTCCATTCCATAATGATGGCCTTATACCCCACTATACATACCCCACCCCGCCCCCTCCGTCCCCACAAACAACCCACCCCCTCACGACAACCCTCGTCCTTTATCTCTTGTAGGTATGGTCAAATCGTTTTTTAATGGTAAGGGTATTTGGCCATACCCAATAAGGATATAGATGGCCTTATATCCATGTCCTACTCACTTTCAATTTTAAAAGGTATACGCATTACGCTACTCAATCTGTAATGGGTACCCATGATTATTTTACTGTTTTTCTTTTAAACTGAACCTCTCTCCGTCTGCACAAACAACCCACACCGCCCAATTCAGTTTAAACTGGCCCACTTGAATTGGGCCAGTTCAGAAAATCCAAGAATTCGGTATCAATGCAACAAAGAACATATGGCATGCCTGAAACTCCTCTGTTAAGGCAACATTTCCAAAGGAAAATCCAAGAATCCTCTCCAAAGATCTTTCTGCATAGGATAAAGCCTACTTTCATATTCATCCCACTGGATCAGTGAGGTGACAAGCATCAAAGGTTCATATTTACATTCATGGATTGCCTTAACCATTGAAGAAGATACTGAACTTAAAACCTGTTTGACGGATTGTTGACATCAATAAAATCAGTAGGTACAAAGATTCCAGGATTCAAGATAACAAACAGAAGCAGCTGCTTATGTGAAAATTAAGCTTGATTGTGCAACTATTCAATTTCAGTGGGTATGTACAAGCAAACTAGTACATACAAAAGGGGGCAAAGATTTAATCTATTTTCATTTGGTTTGTTACTACAGCTTTCAGAGCGTGCTTGCAAAACACTAAGCGGTCGTTTGGTAGGTGGGGAAGGATTGGATAACTCATCAAATTCAACGTATCTTATAATGTAAAAATAGATGTATTTTTAGTGCAAGGAAATTAGAGGGAAGTAGACAGAAGAAAACTATTCTAATTCAAACCCCTCAAAATAGTAGAATTACAAGAGGTAAGTTTCCCTGTATGTATACTCTCATCTAATTCTCCTACGATAACTACACATCAATTTTACATTCGAGATACATTGAATTTTATAATTATCCAATCCAATCCTACCCACGCACCCACCAAACGTGGGCTAAGATCTCTCCAAGTTAAAAAGGGCAAATTAATTGATAAAAGTGGTACTGAGAGCAAAGGAAGCAAGAAATATTGACCTGATATGTCATCACCACTTTTTGAATAAACAATAAGATACCAAAAGTTTGAAATATTTACAGTTCCCTGAAAATACTGATAACACTATTCGCAAGTGACTTCATATTCCCCCAGAGTGTTGATTTTCTTGAAGGCTCTGCATCATTAGTCTGCCTACCAGAAATGTCTCTGCAAAATGAATAATTGTGTGTAATCTTAAAGATTTAACAGAATTTGATACAACTTAAAAAGAAAAGCAGATTAAACAAACATATATGATATATCAGATGGGACCAGCCTAGTAAGTAGTAAGGCTTCAACTTCAAATAATTACTGTGAAATGACCTTTACCGTGGTAAACACACGTGATGAGGAAATTAATACGTTGATTGGTTTCATAACTATTGACTCACCGGCAATCCAGGGTTGGTCACCGACCATATCAGTAGAAACAACATACAAATTACCAAGATAAGGTCTGCTGCCTATGCTTGGGGACCCCTTTTCTATCCAATAACATGAATTTTACTGAATAGAGAAAAGAGAAATACAACACAAGATGGGCAAGGAGTCCATCAGCCAAAACAGCCAGAGCCTCAGACCAAGTCACCAAACTACAACCCAGTCAAATAGATCCAATTAATCTAAAAAGGAAGATCAATCGAGAAGAATCGTACACATGGAGCCATTACTCAATGCTTGGAAAGAGAGGCCTACAGGGAAATTAGATATATGATCCTGTCTTGTATCCCTGCCAACTCCTTTTCTCTATCTTTGAAACTCCTATTGTTCTTATCGCCACCAAACCACCCAACTAGATGCCAAAAGGCACGGTTCCGAAGTGTAGCATCTTTCTCCTATGAAATTGAAAAACAAGATCATTGCAAATCAATTTGTTTGAGATCTTGATATCAAGCTACACGCCCCTTTTAAACTTAGCTCCATCTACTAAAGGATGGGTCCACAATGTCCTCATCTTTATTCAAGAAAACAGAATATAACTGCAGATAGATTTGGTTCAAACTTTGATATCAAGTCATTCACAATTATATGGTACAAACAACCAAAACAAAAATCAATGGAAAGATAGTCAACAAAATAGTTAAGCATCTTATATTCATTCACACATATCTGAGAAAAATAAGAAAAGGAGGGCCACAAGATCAGAAGAAAACAGAAGAAAGGCCGCAGAACTAGTTCAATAGAGTTTATGGTAATAGGTAATCCAGTGTAGGCTGGCTGACTTCAGTAGAATAATTAAAAGTAGCATTTCAGTTATTACCGTAACTCCAGGTCATCGTCTCTTTTGCCCCTGGATAAGAATCTAAGCTAATAATGGTAAGAACCAAGGATGGCCCATTTAAATCTGTACTGACAGTTCTGTTGTATTTAGAATTTTACTATTACCTATACATTTGCAGCGGAAGCTTGACATAGTGCAGAGTCATTCGCTTACGAATATAGTAAGATTAGGGTTTGAATATATGTTTGAAGTTCTATCTTAGTACAACAAAATTGTCAAATATGTGAAATAAGTTGAGAGAGTGACTGAAGATGGGACTAGGGTAGGATAGATGAATACAAAGGACATCTGCGTTGATCATGGCTCCAATCAATAAAGCATCCAAATCCATAAACTAAAGATGTTACATGACAACCTAGAATATATTGTTTTTTCAATGTCTGTGGGGCAAGCGTCCACATTATAGTGTGTCCATTACATCTTTTAGCTTTCTATACTAAATTACCAATGATACAAGAAATGTCTAAGATGTTCTTGTGAGAATATTTTAGGTGGAAAACAAAATCAGCAAAGTGCTTGTTGAAAAACAACAAGTATTAAAATGTGGAAGACACATTAATGTACAAAAGAAACTTACTTGGAAAGTTTCTCAGGCTGAGGGATCTCTTCATATGGCCCTGTTTTACACTCTGAGTTTGAACCATCAAAATTTGGTACATCTTCAGACGCATGTTCTTGTTTTCGTATATCGCCTAAATCACCAAAACTGGGAGAGGCTCTTTTAGTTTCCTCAATTGAAAGATCTTTTTCTTTTCCGAAAAAATCATGTTTGTCAGCTTGAGCTTCCTCTCTTTCACTTTTCTCAGATTCGTCAGATGGATGCAAAACAACCTCACTTTTCTCAGATTCGTGACATGGATGCAAAACAACCTCAAATCTTTCATCTGACAACTGACATTCTTTTGAAATAGAATCAGAAAGATTCTGCTTAGCTTCTTCTATACCATTGCCAACTTTATCAAGCTCTTTATGACTAGATACCCTAGAATCCCCTTTCAGCATGTTACTTTGTGTTGGAACAAGATCAGAATCACTTTCCTACGAGAACAAAACACAAATTATGTAAGTGTATTAAGTATACAAACATGGAACTTCCTCCATGCACTGGAAAAGCAAAAGAAATTGATTTATGATAGAAACCTGATTGTTTAATGGCATTTATGAAAATTTTAAAACATCAATGAGCCAAGGTTTGATAAAGAATCTAGTCATGCACTTCAGAAATTCAAAGAACTGTGTGAAATCAATATCCTAAAGCAAGGATAACAATGCAGATACGAAGAAGCAAATAATTCCTCATATAAAATTCATGAAATAAAATAGGGAAGACTCGGGATATAACATTTTTTTTAGTATACTTCTACAAAAGATATACTGCATAAGAATACATAATTTAAAGAGTAACACTAGGACAAAATAAGAGTCATAAGAAGCCTAGCCAAGCAAATCACATTAGGCTGCTTTGGTTGAGCCTAAGTAGAACTCTTTCTACCAATGCCCTTGGTAGGGATTCACAATCATACAACAATTAAACAATCGCAACATACAGAAAGATAAATAAATAAAATAGATTAATTTCAGTCAAATACTTACTGTAGTCATAGCCTCTTCAGACAAGATCTCAACTAAGGAGAAAGTCAGGGAATCTTCCTTGGCTTCTAAATGCCTTTCAATAACACCACTTTGAGCACTGGCATCTGGTGACATCCCACCTGTTAAGTTCATTTCAACTTCCGTCAAAAGTTGGGTGTCACTAAGTTCATCTTGTCCTGGAAGATGAGCATCACATATAGACCCAAAATCACTTTTAGCACTGGTTGAATTATCTTCGACTCGAGTCAAAGCTTCAACTTCTCTAACTTGCTCTTGTCCTGGCAGATGAGTATCAAATGTAGCCACAAAACCATTTTGAGCGGCAGCATCGGCTGTGGTCTCACTGGTTGAGCTGCCATCAATTTGACCCAAAGAATGAGTTTCACTAACTTCTTGTTGTGGTGGCAGGTCTTCCATTGCAGGATATGAGGGGGCCATATTAGCTGTGTGGCGTAGCTCCTGAAGAATGCTCTTTACAACATAGTAAGAACCACCCAATTGTTTCTGAGCATATGAAACAGCAGGGAATACCCCTCCATTCATTGCCCTGTATCTGCAAATAATCAAAACCAAAACCCTAAACCAATTTTACCAAATCAAAGCCTCAAAATAAATGACAAAACTCTATATTCACATCAAAACAATCCAACATCACATGAAGAATCAAAGTCCAAAGTGAGTATAATACAATAATAGCATATCCTTACTTGTTGACAAACGATTCAAGCACAGCGCGGCGCTCCGCTTTGGGAAGCCTTTTTCCCGGAAATTTGCGGCCATTTGGATTCGGCGTCTCCGCCTCAGCCTCTTCTTCCGCCGCAGCGCTACTGTTACTAGCGTACGGCCTTCCAACCCACCCACTCAATACTGTCAAGCCCAGAGTAGAAAAATACATAAACAATCTTAATCACACCAAAATTCTTCAAAAATTTTAAAAATAAAAATAAAAACAAATTGATGTGAAATGAACAAGTAGGAGAAGAGATTACCAGATTTGCGGAGGTGTTTGTTGAAGTTGATGGAGGGAAAAGTGAGTCCTCTTCGTAACATGCTCCTTACATTCAATCAATCATTCACTTTCCGGAATATGAGAACGATTTTCATCTCTACTTGTATGATTGTATCTGTAAAACTTTGATTTTCACTGACACTGAAGAGAGAGGGTTTTAGGGTGTGTTTTTAGGGCAAATGATTCAATACATGTATGTATGACATACATTTATTATTTTCATCGTTGAATAATCAGCCCATTTAATTTAAGTCTCAATAGCATGAAGGTATTTTGTACATGCATGTATAGAATCATTTCGATTTTTTAGTTAGGTTTTATGGGTCTCACTCTCACTCTCACTCTCACTCATCAAACAGATAACAAGGCGAAGGAGACCAGGAAAAGAGGGGCCTTCAAATAAACATCCCTTTGGACCAAAGCGGTCCAATAAAGGCCCATTTTCCAATATCCTATCGACCATTAGCCATGCTTATTTTAACCCATTTTTTCAAGAGATTATTATAAGGCACGTCACTTGACATATCCTGTTTACATTTTATTATATAAATAAATATTTATTGATATTGTACCTTAAAAATGGAAAATTTGAATTATATCGTCCACTCATATTAAAATAAGTAGATTGCACGCTTCATGTGGCCATGAAACGGTACTATCTAATCATTACTTACATTTCTCCACTAAAAAATTACAAAATCTAAAGAATTAGTGTATTAGAATTTGTGAAGTCGTGTTTCAATAAGTGACTTCAAAGTAAAAATGTAACGACCGATACCTAAAAAATAATTAATTTCACAATTTTCTAAGTGAAAGGGCGGTTTTCCATTGGAAGTTAGGGGGTTCGGGGTCACTTTTTGTTAAAAAATAGGTTTTGGAAATTTTTCTTGTACCGTTACATAAGTCTCGTCCTCACAAGGTCGTAGACAGGTGGCATGCTAAAATCGGAGTTTCAATAAGAAAGTTACTATTCAAAAACAAAAAGGATAATTTGGTAATTGTGAAACGAACTTCATTTAAAGCACTCATTTTCTCTCTCCTCCTCTGATTGGTCCTCGCTCCTCTCTCTCTCTCTCTTTCTCTCCTTCCTCTCCCTCTTTCTCTCCTTCCTCTCCCTCTATGATAAGCTGAAAACCCACCACCACCGACAGCGATTCCACCCAAATCAGCCGACGAGACCACCGCCAAACTCATCACCGTGACAAGGCAAGTTCATACATGCCAAACTCCACGGTCTACAGAGGCTGCAATGCGAGAATTGACGAAAAAAGACCGACAACAATTTTGAAGTTTTGCGGCCATTTTCAGGCCAACCATGGTACGATCTCGACTTTTTGACCTCGTATTTGGATTTCTAGGCTTGAGTAGATGGGGTTAGGTGGTTAGATCGTGAAAACGGTGAAGTTTTAGAGAAAAATGAAATCCAGGGAGAAACCTAGTTTTCGGCCACCCTCAAGGAAGTCTGACCGCCTGTCACCGGGCGATGAAACACGTGGAGCCATAGGGATCCACATGGCAGTTGTGTGGCCTATAAGTGGTCAGCGTGTGGCTGGCGCTTGAGGACGCCAGCCGGCGCGTGACAACATGTGAAGGTTTTTTCCGGTCACCAGCAGGCGCGTGGAGGCCCATGAAGGGGTTTTCCGGCCACATACCGGTGCGTGAAGGGGTTTTCCAGCTACCGGTCGACTTGTGATAGGGCGTCAGGTGTCTTCTGGCATGGGGTGATACTTTCGGGACATTTCATACGGTTTTTATACATTTTTAGTCCGTTCGGATCCGTTTTGGGTCCGTTTGAGCATTATAGGCTTGTTAAGTAACGGTTGAAGGCGTGTGAGAGGCTATGGTAGTTAGGGTCCTAGGTCTAGTGCTTTTGTGTAATGTTGAATATTAATATTGATTTTCTCAATTATTAAGCACTGCGGCTCCGGAGACTTCAGAGGACAGGACCGCTCAGGTTTGAACTAGCTCAGACTATTAGTGGGTGGACTTTGTTTTCTGAAGTATTATGCATGCATATTTTAGTTTTTAATGATACTATCTTAATTATGGATTTTCGGAAATTAAATTGATTTAACACTAAGACTTGTAGATTATTGTTTTGGCTTAAGCCATTAATTGGTTATTTGGCTTCGGGCGGGATTTGTGGTTTGGCTTCGGCCGGAATTTGTGGTTTTGGCTCCGGCCAGGATTTGTGGTTTTGGCTTCAGCCAGGGGTTAGATTGGTTGTTTTCATTCTAGATTTCTATATTTGTTTTCCTTATTGGATATTTGGGTTTCACACTACCACATTCCACTATATGTATCATTCCCTGTTATTATTATTTTCCGGCCACATGGTACTGAGTATATCACCCATGTGTACTGGAGGGATTATTTTCTCCGACTGCATTATTTAGAGGGATTTTCTGTCATGCGTGCTCGTCGAGGTTATATATGCGCGTAGTACGGGTTTTCAGCCGCATGTCTATGAGGTATTTTCGGACATGCGTGTCTGGGGCAGAAGGTCAACGGGTTGGACCTCTCGTGTTCCTCATCCACTAGCTTTGAGGTATTGTCGGCGGTGGTTAGTTAGCATGTCCTCGTGTTGGGCTGATCTTCCCGATACATTGAGGGGATTGTGGGGGACTATTTGTCTTATGTAGTGTATGAGATATGTTATATTATCGATCTCCTTCATGGAGGGGTTTTCTAGGATTTGGTGTGGACCACGGGCTATATTCTTTGGATGGTAGCGTAGGTCCCACTGTTTTTAAACATTGATTTTCTGGGGTAAGTTAAATATATATATATAGAGAGAGAGAGAGAGAGAGAGAGAGAGAGAGGGAGATTTTTATACTAGTGTGGAGATATGTATGCATGGTTTTTACAGGAGGGGATATTATTTTCTTGAACGTATGATTTTAACTTGTTCTTTTTGTCCACTCACACTTTATGTTTTGCGCCCCTCCAGGCTGTAGGGTGACAAGACTATGTGACTAGGTTGAGGTGTTTCTTTTGATGCCTACATTACTCTTGTAGGACTTTCCTGAAACGTCTGTAACTTAAATTCTGAATTTTATCTCTTCGAACGTAGTATGCTTTGATATGCCCTTGCAAAGGGTTGGTTGTGGCTTGAAACATTTGTAAACATGTGGTTGTTGTTTAGTGATTTAGTAGTTCTTGTTGAAGTTTGGATTGAAATCTTGTTTTGTTTAACAAGGTGAATTGTTGGTTTTTCCCTTTGTATAGGGAGATTGCCGAATTTTCTGTAGAAATCTAAAACTTTGGACGCCTTTGTAAGGGTAAATTAGTAAAAGTTTTTTCTGTTTCCTTGTTAGGCAGATAGGCACAGGGTTTCTCACGAATTTCAAGAGTGAAATTTGGAAGGGCCGGATCCTGTCAAACAAGAAATGTAGATTATATTATTAATAAATATTTTTGGAAAAAAAATATTATTAATAAATATACTTGAGATATGTTTCGACTGGCAAGAACTTCTACTCATAAGCACTTCTAAAAATTATTTCCATAATAAACCTGCCGAAGTTTTCATAAAATATCCAAGTATTTCTTGCCCAAAACATTTGGACGTGGCTCCTACCGAAGCACATGGAATTGGTACATGATCTATGTACTAGCTAGTGGTACTTTGTGAATACCATTATGATCTAGTGGTACTTTGTCTCACTCTATATAAGTTAGGAGGACTGAGGCCAATTTATACTTGAGTGGTGTTCCATGCCGAATTGTGTGTAACTTATTGTGTGCTTTATTTAATCCAAATCTACCACTCCCTTTTCTGGTTTGTTTTGATGAGGTATTTACAAGTAGCAGGAGATAGAGATTTAGGGTAAATTAATTACAAATTGACTGCTGTTATAAAATAGAGAGAAAGAGAGATGGAGAGTATAACGGAACTTGAGAGAAGGAAAAGTAAGTATTATTCTTCTTATTAGATAGGCTATTTATAGGCTTTGGGTTTACTTGAAGATCACACCCTAAATTCCCTTATTTACACATACAAGTGTTCTAGAATATAGAATTACATATCCAAATACATATTTGTGGACACCCACATTAGTTACAGATAATTTCAAAACCCCCTCTTGGATGTTTGGATGTTAGGCAATCAATGATAATAAGGATATAAAAATCTAGTCAGGAAAAAGAGTGCAATGTGCATATTGTTATATGGATAACAATCAGTGCTATTCTTATTCAAATAATACTATATAAACAATACTAATTGTATATAATCAAACAATAAATAAACTAACAAAACGAAATAAATCAAATGATGAAACGTAATAAACAACTTTACTTGTTTTTCAGATAGAGGCTTGCAGATTACAATGTCCTTGAAACATAATTTCGTCCCTACCCAGTGCTCGTAGTTATTCAAGCGTCTACCTTACCCTGGTGGAACATTGTGTTTTAATTGAATGTAGAGACTTTGTTTAAATAGGCATCTTCACGCATATTCCCAACAGTTGCAACGTTAAAAAAAAAACAGTTGCAACCTTTAAAATATGTTGAATTCAACTTAATCCAAATTTCAAAAACTAATTTAAATTTAGTACAAATTAATTTTGATTTTAGAGTTGAAGAGTGATAAGTCATATTTTATCCATGCTTTTGTACCCTTTTCTTACCTTTTGTTAAGATTTCGTTCAACAAGCTGGAGAAAATGATTATCTTTGTGACAAGTGTGCATGATTGAGTAGAGGATTGAATTACAAAAATGTGGGGAAAAAAACCATCCAATTCGGAGTTGTAATTAAAAAGTTATGAAGAAATCATTGTCCTAATAAACACTCAACTTGCGGCAAGCATTATCTAGCATGTCTTGGCTGAGCTTCTATTTGTGAACTTCTATTTGTGAGAGGAATCATATTCTCTTATAAATAGAAGGGCTAAGGCATTGTAAACATAAGGACATCCTTGAGAGCAAATTTAGTTTAACGTTTTATCTTTTCTGGAAGTCCAAGAAGTCCTGCCGTTGCTTCCTTGTGCTTCAAGTTTGTGCTTTTTTCTAAGAAATCGTTTAGGATTCCTTGGGCGAGTCTTGCGGCCATTCTTGGGTTTTGTCCTCTCAACTTGGTAAATTTTTTATCATGGTTTTGAATATAACGTCAGATTTTTTTTTTTTTTTTTTTTTAAGTTAGGGCTTCTTGAAGCCCTAGCTATAAGTGTTCTTTAATGTGATTTCGTTCTCGATTTTTTTGATTGTGAGTGCTTGATAAATTTGGATTAGTATCTTAACTGCAATTGATTTATGTTTATAAGATTAAATACCTTATTTACATATGTTATTGATGGAATTGTTTGACGTATTACTATATCTTATAATTTACTTAGCATCAAAAAATTAAAGTTAAGAAATAATCTTAATTCAATTCATAATGTCCTAGATAACCTTCTTGTCTTAGGATTAGTGTGTGATTCATATTTTCTTTAATGCTTGATGCGATCTTTTATGCTTATCTTAGTTACTATCTTGCATCTAGAATTTTGTCCTTGTCTTGCCGTGAGTCTTAAGCTTTGTTTTGTTTTGTTTAGGGTTTGCATCTAGATTTATTTATGTGTTTCTACCGTTTGTGTCCTAGAAGCATATAGGGTTACTTGTAAGTCGTTTGCTTGTCTTTTAATTACTTAAGTGTTAAGTTTCCTAGGGTCAGGCATATATATAGGGTGTTTTAGAGACTTAGCCGTTAGTTCCTCTTGTGTTTCTTTTGAGTCTTGACATTTTAGTTAGGTCAAAGTGTGTCAGAGTCTAGGATTTCGTTTTAAGTCAATTCTTCTTCTTGTAATGTTCTTTAATCTTACTTGAGGCTAGTTTTGGATATTTAATTTAGTGTTGAGTCCTTATTTAGTGTATTTATTCATTCTTGATGTGTTTGTAAGTTTTCTTTTTTAAAAAGCGTTTTAGAGACTTAACGTTGAAACAAAATCTTATTGATTTGTGCACTTATAAGATTTTAAGTCTATAAGATAAATTACATATTCTTATCGTTTATTTTATCAAAAAAGTGCCGCAAGACAGAAGTCTTGATATTTATAATCATATAAACACATGCATAAATCATCCCACACCTATTAACTAACAAGGCCCAAGTTGAGCACAAATCCCATTTTGTTAAGCAAGTGGCTACCACACTTATAAGGAGTAGTGCAACCTAACTCCTTTACGTCAAATGTGGGGCACTTGATTAATGCAAATTTCAACTCATACTTCACATAAAAACCAACAATACCACGCATTTGAGTTGAAATTTCATTCTAACAGAAGAACTAACAAATAAAAATACCCCACATCTGAATGAAAATTTAATGCAAATGATGACAATTACTTCTTAACATAGTAGATGTGATATGCATCGGGAAAAGTGTGCTGGATGTAATGTGGCTCAACCTTTTGGCATGTTTTATGGATGTAATGTTTACTCCATCACATCGTTTTTTAAACAAGCTTTTTCCTTCAAATGCCCGTTGGACTTGTTATTCAATTTCAGTTTCCCATTCGAATTAAATTTTGTTTCACTTAATTCCTTAATCAAGATTTCTGTTAACTAAGTTATTCCATTTTCGTCAAACACTCTTAACTTCTGTTAGATTTGTTGATGTGGCGTGACATGACCCACTTTTATTAATTAAAAAAATGTGGAACATGTAGAGAAAAATAAAAATAAATATTAAAATAATTAGTAGAAAATTAAAGAAAAAAAAACATTTTAAACAGAAAAAAAATAAATAAAAATCTCTCTCGATGCCGAGTATGACGGAGTCCGACTAGGGGTGAAGCAGTAAGTCGGTGCGGCAGCGCTTGCTTGCTGACGTGGAGGTCGTTGCGGTAAGGGGTTGGACAGATCGGAGTACCCAGCTGCCAATGGCGATGACGGTGTCGTGAGGAGACCAGCCGAGCGTCAGTTGTCGAGTATGGGAGCCGCTGCAATTTTTGTTGGTGACTCGGCAACGAGCCTCCAAGTCGAACGCGACGAGCCCTACTGGGTTTGTGGAGCAGTGGTCGCGAGCATGTTTTCATCGTCGGCTCTACGATGCGATGGTTGAAGGCCATCGATTTGATGGCGGAAAATCCGAGCAGTGGTGGATTTGTATCCACTTCTTGGTCCGCTTCGACCATACCGCCGAGAGGATTCATCGGAGAACTTGAGTTTCCCCATCGCCTAATTGGACTCGAAGGTGAGGCCGTCACCGGACTTTAAGGAGATGCAGAGAGAGGAGGTGATCTTGGGATTGTTGGACCGGATTAGGTCCGACCCGGTGGGGCTGATCCACTCCTTCTCCAATGTGAACTGCCTCACTGTGAAATGCCTAACTTTCTTCTGCAGACTTGAATGGAGATGAACGAGCGTCAGATGGAGGTGGAGCGTCAGCTTGCGATCGTCTCTGGTGATCGCCTTCGGTGGAGATGACCAGGGTACACGGGGTTGCGAATAGCAAATAGCGATTTGTCTTTGATGGACACGGCCCGGACTCGGGTGAACCGGGATGTGGCTCGTTGAGGTCGTTTCGAGAGGTGAGGAAGCAGAGGAACATGATGAGCACTCCGGTCTGCTTCCATGTTTTCGTTCTGGCACACAAAATCTATGAATTTTTTTTCTTTGCTTGTGAGATTTGGATCTGATGTTGAGCTTGGGTGGGGAGAGAGAGTTTATTTACTTTTTTCTGTTTAACATGTTTTTTTTCTTTAATTTTGTGTTAATTATTTTAATATTTATTTTTATTTTTATTCACATGTTCCATATGGTTAATTAATAAAAATGGGTCATATTGCGTCACATTAACAAATCTAACATAAATTAAGAGTGTTTGATGAAAATGAGAAAACTTAATTAACGAAATCTTTATTTAAGAGATTAATTGAGATAAAATTTAATTTAAAGAAAAAATTAAAATTGAGTGGCAAATTTAAGAATCATTTGAAATAAAAAAGTTTTAAACAATACCTATTAACCAAACTTTTTACAATTTTCAAAGCACCACTTGAGTACTTTTATTAATCACTGTAATATATTTCAACTGAATTAGTTGTGATTACCTAGTCATGACTCATGACTCTCTTCTATTTTAACCATATGTTTTGATAAGTAAGTATTGTAGTTGAAGGTTTAGGTATTAATTTATTTGCAATTCACCTTAGTGTTCATTATAAAAAGAAAATGTGCATACAAATTGTCATACCAAAGCCTTTTAAATCCATATTGAACTCTATAATTCTGGTTCATCAACTCAACCTACATGGCTATGTAGTTACCAGCCACGGATCCAAAAATCAAAAGTGGGGTGAGTTAAATTAAAAATCAAAAGTAAGGTAAGCTAAATTAAAAATTAAAAAACAGAAAGCGTGAATTCGTAGAAGGGATAAATTTACAAAACAGATAAAACGAAAAAAAAAATCAACAAAATGATTCAAAAAACCTCAAATCAAGACTTAAAAAATAAATGGTGGCGAACTTAACCAACAAAACAAGTTAACTAACTCTTTCCTGAGAAGCTACATATAACCTTATATAATTGAAAATTTCACCTGGGCTACAGCCCCACTTGCCCTGTGCAACTTAACCAACAAAACAAGTTAACTAACTCTTTCCTGACAAACTACATATAGCCTTATATAATTGAAAATTTCACCTGGGCTACAGCCCCACTTGCCCCTGTGCATGGATCCATCCATAGATGATGATTTGGAGTTACATAAATGATAAAAGTAGATGTTTTGGTGTATAAATCATCAAACCATCCTACTTGCTTTGTAGAAATGACTCAAGCCAGGCCTCAAAGCTCTTTTAGTTTTTCAAAACTAATGAACAATCCTGATGAATTGTTCCTTCAGGCTCGGCCTCAATGCCCCTCAATAAGTCAAGTTTGTTGATGGGAGCTCCTCATCATATCCTCAGCGTATCCCGCCCATCATATTCCCTCCCCAGCATATTCCAACCCCACCCCCCAAACCCCAATCATATTTTCTTCATAACAATCACATTTCCTATCATATCCCGTTCATAACACAATCATATCATATCAGCATTAACAGAAACAATTCCGACTTACTCCACCTATAACAAAATCCATTCACATCAGTAAGGACATAAACTTCATAAACTCCTTCCAAATAAATATTGGTTGTAGTCCAATCACACCTGTTTCAGTCAACCAATACCAAAATCCCAACAGTTACAGAGCTAAACTTAAATAAAATAAAGTTCGTAAATAGCACAACATAATTAACAGAAACACCAGCAAATCTTCAGTTATCTAAGGGTGTTTCATTTCTGCAAGTTGTCTGGTAATGGCCATATTCGCCGCATCTTGAGCACGGCCTCTTCTTTGTGTTCTCTCCTTGTGATGGTATGCATTTTTTCTTAGGTCGACCCGGCATAACTTTGTGAACGGGAGGAAGAAGAACAAACTTACGGGTTTCTTCAGGACTATTCCACGCAGCAGGAGGTGGTACAGGGTAAATGGACTGAGCATAAGCTGCCTCCCAAGCAGACCTCGTGTAATAAGGAGACGCAAACTCATATATCGGGAGATTGAGATGAAGACAAACAGCTATTGCATGCTTACATGGCAATTGCTCAAGGTCAAACTTCCTACAAGAGCAGGTTTTGTTCCCCAATTGTACAAGCTCGTTCTCGTTCAAGACCCCATCAATGACATTGTACTCCAATTCATTAAGCTTCTGAACATTCAACCTAGACGCAGCAAACATCCGTTTTTCCAATTTTTTGTCACCAAAATCTGGGCACAATATTGACTTACATTTGGAAGCTTCATCTCTCCTTGTAGCAAACCACCGTTGAAGCATCATCAATATGTGTTCAACTAGGTCGATAAGTGGAAGCATCCTAGCAAACCCCAAAACTGAATTCAATGATTCTGCAATATTTGTCGTCATAACATTATACCTCCGACCATCACAATGAGCCCTTGACCACTTCGGAACACCAATGTCTTCAAGATATTTGTACACTTTTGCACAATTTATCTGCCTATATTCAAGTTCAAACTCTGCAAGGCGGTAAGATTTGGCAGCGCGTTCAAATTGAGATAGTATTTGACTTCCTTGCCTCACATTGCACTTGCTTTTAATGTCAGACATCATATGATGAAAGCACACACCGTGTCGTGCCTCGGGAATTACTTTTTCAACAACTTTACCGATGCTTTGGCTCCAATTACTAATCAAAACCAGATTTGGGCACTGCCCAATTGCTTCATGTAGTTTACTCAAAAACCAAGACCATGAATTTTCTGTTTCTAAATCCCCAATACCAAAAGCTACCGGATACATATTCTGATTCCCATCAAATGCAGTTGCCACAAAAAGGACTCCCTTATATTTGGACTTCAAATGAGTTGCATCCACAGCTAGGACAGGCCGCATTGACGACTTGAACCCACTAATGCAGGGACCAAAAGCCACAAAAAAATATTTAAAATGGTCTCCGGGGGATTTGTGAATGAAAGTCAACGTACCTGGATTTTCTTTCTCCAGCTCATAACAATAAGCAGCAAGCATGGCATATGAATCATGAGTCGATCCTCGAAGTGTTTTTAATGCTGACTCCCTACTTCTCCAGGCTGTAGAATAACTAATCTTCATACCAAATCGGCTCTTCATATCTTTTATGATGTCACGAGGTGTGAATAAGGTACAAGTATCCTCATACTTGTGCAACAATGACAAAGCGTCTGACACTACACCCTTAACTTTAGCAGGGTGAGAATTGTTGAGAGACCTCATATCACAATCATGTGTTTCGCGGTATTGCAGAATTCTAAAATTTTTGGGCCCTATTCGACGCCCCTTCACAATCCAACGGCAATCTCCCTCCTTGCATTTAACCACAACACGGGTTGTATCTGATCTCTCTGTCCTAATTTGAAAATTCCCCCTAATGGCAGCCAACCGTATGCTTCTCACAAGTGCATCCTTTGTAGCAAAAACTTGACCCTCTCTAAAATTGGGTGTCCAACTTATACTTTGGAGCCCTCTTCGATAATGTTCTCCTTCATGTCGAGAATATTGTTCTCCATGAACAAAAACTTGCATCTTTCTTTTTTTCATGCAAGATTCAAGTGGCGAGGTTAACGTTCCACCGACATCGACTCCACTCGACCCTTCACCATTACTTTGAGATTTTTGAGAAACCGTTGGAGGACATTGCTCGAGACCTTCAGTAGAATCTTGCATATGACTTGAACCCAAAGGTTCAACATCACCATTGTCCTGCATATCAGATCCTTGAGGAACAATATTGGACATCCATGTACCCAACTCATCTTCTGCAACCTCATTAACCCCATCAATTCCACCATTGGCTGACCGTTGATCAATGTTGACATTGTCATTAGACTTGATTATATTATCCACTTGAACACATTTCAGGCTCACAATTAAAGGAACAACTCTTGACGCAATCAATTGTGTGTTGTAGTGGATAAAAAATTTTAGGTCATCATTATCTTCAATACTCAAGTGCTTACTTGCTGAACTTGAAACAGGAACAGAATACTTGAGCTCAACACTGTATTTGTTTTCATCTACCGCGCCAATTTGTACCACACGAGCAACAAGTTCTTCCAATGTGATATTAGGTGAAACTAGTATGCCTTTTGATTCTCCACCTTCATATGACAAATTGTTTTGCTTCTCAACCCATTTTCCATTGTAGCATACCAATATTGCAACATTGCTATCTGTTCCTGCATTAAAACAATATTTAGAATAATTCCATATTTAAGGTGAGACATTTAGCAACAAGTCTATAATTACTACAGACCAATAGTTGTAGTATGCCATATATTGTATATATAAAATCAACTCTGAGACGTTTAGCACTTTCCCTACAATTTCATAGCCCTACACTCAAAGGTTTAAACAAAGATATGTACAAAATTTTTTTTCCCCTTCTCTTATGTTCAGATACTCCATAGTTACATTATGGTATACCTGTATTACCCTTGTACCCTTATAATGTTCTAACGAAAATCCGGTCTTACATTTCATTCAATCCCTAAAAACTATCTCCTCTATGCATCTTACCTATGAAATCAATACATCCTAATCACAAATTTTAAGGTATAAACAACAAACCCTAACTAAATTCCAACTTCACACGCAATTGACATTACTGTCTACAATTCAACTCTCTTGAAGGTCAAGGACATAATCAAAACAAATTTCATTCAATTTTTGTTTGAATTTAACTGATTTAACCTCTACGAATGAAGGCTTGAACACATCTATTACAAATTCATTGATTTCAAACCTTACCCATATTCAACAACGGTCAATCGGACAATACGATTCAGTCTTTCTAGCCTTCAATTGCTCTTTGCGATGAGGTCTGATGCATCCTCCTCTCTTTAATCTGGGTTTAAAACTAGAGTGAGTGTTGGCGCCTTGTAATAAAATTCACGAGTCATTGGTTCTTTCTTCCTTCCTTGTTGCACAGAGAACTCGTTCTCTGTCAAAATGTAATAATGGAATGAGGGAATCATGGAGGATCTGCCTTTTTTGGGTGCTCTATATAAAGCTAGGCAATTTTTTAAATATATAGAAGTTAAAGTTCATTTTGGGTTGGTTTATGAGAACGTGGGTATTTTGGAACTTTTCACCCCTACAGTGGACAAAGCAGACAACATCCAAATAACAATCAGCCAAAATAAAAGGAAGGCTGAGAAATAGAACTTCGAGCCATTGACAAATCTTTAAAGTAGCAACAGATTGGCAATACATAATCACAGCATTATGTACGTACTAAAAAACAGTAACATAAAAACCACGAGGGATTTCATAACCGTCTATAAAAACACCAAAGAAAATGTAGAAATCAGATAATTACCACTCAATTTCCAAAACCAAACTGAACCTGTATACCTTGTAAGCAAAAAAATATATACAAAAATTCAAAGAAAATAAACAAACAAGATAACCTCTCAGTTTCACATAAACCAAACATAATCTATATCAAAAAATTATACCTCATATCAAACCTTGTAAAATGAAAATCTACTAAAAGAACAATGAAAAGTGAGAGTGGTATTTGAGTCTGCCCATAGCATGGGTTTATCTTGAAATGGAGCAACAATTCAAGCATATATACATGTACGGAGATAAACCATGTAAGCATTCAATTGACAATAGTAACAGAACTAAGTAGTCAATTAACACAATTTTCAATTCAACTCAGTACTTAAGTCCATGCTACTTTGAACTTAACAAAGTGAAAGAGTTGTACAATAAATAGATAATCCATATTCTAAATCTAAATTAAACAGTAACCATAAATCTCTATTACAACTCTACAAATAAGTATATAATTCAACCAAAATGGAATTAAAAGTTCATTAGTTCAGTATAGAATTTGAAGCCAAACAATAAAGCTGATAGAAATTTCATTCTTAACAAGCAAAACAAAAAAACCTTTTCACTTAGTTTAGTCATGGAAATTTACAGTCTTTTCATCAAACGCTGCACATTTACACCTTACACCACAAGATAATAACATCATAAACCGGTGACACTTGCACCTTATTTGGTTTTTTTAAGAACACAAAAAAAAAAAAAAGCATCATCATAGTCTAAAATATGAGAAATAACATGAAAATCACAAAACTATTACAGCTTAATTTGAATAATAAGATTAATCTTTAAAATAAAATCATTGATTATGCAGAAGGATAAACAAAATTTATTCAACCTTATTTAGGCAAGTTTCGGTTCTGTTTCGGTTTTGGACCTCAATGTATACATTTTTATTTCTTTACATTTTGGCTTTTTTGAGTCCCCAGAAGAGCAGGAATTCCAAAATTGAAAACTAAACATAAAACATTCAAGAAAAAACATCAACATCGAGATCAAAATTTGATTAATTTCCAGAAAAAATTAAATACCTAAAACAAAAAGAGCAGAGGTGGAGTATGAGGTGCATTGAGAGATTTAGACATCTTCTGGTTGAGGCCGTCGCCGCCTTCCCCTACTCTTGATCATCATCATCAAACACTCTGGGTCATCACCATCATCAAACTCTATGAGTCATCACCATCATCAAACTCTCTGGGTCTGGTAATTTAATGAGGGCGATTGAAATTGAACCATCACATGCAAGATTTGTATAATTAATTATTAGGAGAAGGAACTGTGGATTCTTGAAATGGGTTTCTAGGGTTCGAAGGTTTCAAGGGAACCGGGGAGTTAGACGCGCGCTTGGCTTCAGCTTCAGTGAGTCGCATGTGGTCAATCCTATACTTTCTAGTGTAAGATTGCCCAAACAGCCAATAACAACCATCCGCGTAATAAATATATATTTTATGATGAAAAAAATTGATACTGTATGACACATACGGGATTGAAACCCCAAAACTGATGTTATCCTGGTTCAGTCCGGCCCGGTTTGGGTCTATACCAAATATCAATTTGGGATCACTAATTTGACACAAATTTGCTTCAGCCCAACAGCGAACATTAAAATTTTGGTAACATTATGAACTATAGTTAAATTTTAAAAATTACTTTTAGAATTTGATTTACCAAATTACTCCCATTAGAGATGTTTTTTTTTGTAACATGCTCGTTTATTGGATTTAAATTTCAAATTTGGTACTGTTACATAGAACTTGTCTCTACGAGCCCGTATGCACAAACGGCGTACAATTTCGAGTTGAAACGAAGAAGTGATGGGTGAATAAGGTTGGAGGGCTAACTGATGTTATCCCGATTCAGTCCGGTCCGGTTTGGGTATATTCCAATTTTCAGTTTGGGATAACTAATTTGACACGAATCCGGGTCAGTTCAACACGGAACATTAAAATTTATGTAACATCCCGAACTATAGTTAAATCTAAAAAATTAGTTTTAGAATTAGATTTATCAAATTATCCTTATTAGAAAAGTTTTTTTTTTCGTGACATGCTCGTTTATTTAGATTCAAATTTCAAGTTTGGTACTGTTACATAGAGCTCATCTCTACGAGCTTGTAGGCGCAAATGGTGTGCATTTCCGAGTTGAAACGAAGAAGTGATGGGCGAATAAGGTTGGAGGGCATTTTGGTAAATAGACTAGGTTGGTTTAGCTTTTATTTAAATTAGAAAGTTTCTTCAGACTTTGACATTTGTCAAAATGAGAAAAAATAAAAACATTTTGAATTATACCCACCGCCTTGATTTCATTTAGACCTATTAATTCAAAGTGGAGGCTGTATCAGGCGTAATGTAAAGACCTGTACCTTAAAAGAAATTAAATTTGTAAAATTATTTTAGAAAAAGACAGTTTTACCCTGGAGTTTAGGAGGGGTTCGAAAGTCAATTTTTGCTTGGAAATACTTTTGGGAGTTTTTCTTGGATTGTTTAGTAGGTCTCGAACTCACGAGTTCGTAGACAAGTGGCACATTTAAATCGGAGGTCGTACTAGAAAGTTACGGGTCTATAATCATCAGCGGCATTTTAGTAATTTTGACAGCCCATATATATTTTTAGCTGATTTTTCTCCTCCCTTTCAGATATTTTCAACTCATATTTCTCTCTCTCCTATCTCGACCTTTCTCTCTCTTTCTCGGAGAAAAACCGACGCACCACCACCCTTGATTTTGATTTCGGTCCTTTCAAGCCAAACCAATGCCACTACGAGTTTCCCCTCCTCCCCACGAACACAGCCATACCCACCATTACTGTCGAGGACCACCGTAGAAGGCGGGGCAATGAACAGAAAGTGAACCGTGGGTTCTCGGCCATTTTCCGTGTTACGACCCGTCCTGAAAAATAAAAATTTGAAAAAGAAATTATCTACATAACTGGTACGTGTTGGACCAGATTCTAAGGTTTAAATTTGGACTACGTGGGCATTGGACTTCTAAGTGAAGGCCAATGTGTAATGGGGCGTATTTAAAAAGTACATTTGAAAGTTGATTGCAAATGACCGTTTTGCCCCTACATTTCTCGAAGGCTTGAAAGTCACTTTTCGATAGAGAACACTTTTGGGAGTTTTCTTCTCACTATTACATAGGTCTCGAGCTCACGAGTACGTAGACAGACGACACGCAGAAATCGAAGTTCGTACGAGGAAGTTACGGGTCTGAAACGATCAGGATGTATCTATAATTTTGGAATTTGTTTAAATTACATATTGGATTTTCTCTCTCCTCGAGGGATTGGTTAGAAGTCTCTCCCTCTTCTCTCCAATTCTCTTGTTTCTCTCTCCCTTCTCGCGTACGACTCCAACCACTACCACTACCATCGACGACCATCGCCGTCGTTTCAGCTCCAATCACCATCTTCTTCCCCTCAACACTGTGAATCCAACCCTACCCACGGTTATCCTTGATGGCCACCGTATAAGGAGAATTGAAAGGTGGAAGCTTGACGAAATCGAGGCGTGGTTGGCCAAGGTGATTTGTATAGTCTTAGTGAGGTCATGAGGTTCAAATTGAGCTAACTTTTGAGTGCTTTGGTGGAGTTTTAGCCACGGAGGAGCTTCGGTTGGAAACATAGATTTTTGGGAGTTCTTCGGTGATTTCGAGGCCTTGTAGTGGACTTTAAGCCTCGAAGGGTAAGTTTTCAAACTCCTAGAATTTTTTAGATGAATTTTGGTGTAGAAATTGTGAAAATCTTTGAAGAAATGAGGAAATTCGAAGCTCGCTGGAAATTGCCATTTCCAGCGAGAATTTCCAGAATTCGCCCACCGTTGATGGCGGTGACGATGACGGCAGTCTGGTCTTCTTCTACGTCGAGACTCCGGTGACCTGATTTATGCCAATGGCTGACATGGCAACCACCTGGTAGCCACGTGGGGCCACGTGGCAGCCCAACCAACAAACTAGTTAGCCTGCAGGTTAATTGACGCCGTCAACAGTTGACGGAATATGCTAACAGCATAAGCATATTCCGTTTCAAGCTAACAACTTCGTAGCTGTGATTAACACCATCGAGTAGACGAAATATTCCTTGACCGTTAGCATATTCTGTCAAGCTTAATGGAATATTCCATCAAGACGACTGAATATTCCACCTGAGCGTGGTGGCGCGTGGGGTCACTTATTTGCCCCCGGCGGCACGTGTCTGGGGTTTTTCGATATTCCGAATCTATTTTCAAGGGTTTTGGGTCCATTTGAGTTAGTTTAAGGGTTTTTTTGAGCATCTTAAGTTACTCTAAAGCCATTAAATACGTGTGAATGTTCACAGAGGTGTTGGATCTCGGTTTAAGGATTTAATGTATGATTTTTGGATTCTTATCACTATGTTTGGTAGGCATGATGGTAGGGAAGACTACGGAGGACCGTACAGACCTAGACGGAGCTCGTGGAGACCTGTTGGTTGCAAGAAGCTTGAAGTACGTGCAACAGTGGGCTTTTTCGAGTGATTACCCCTTGACGTACTGTGAGTGGACCTCCTTCCCTACCCTTCCACTACATACATGTCTTATCTGTGTCTTTGGCTGAACCACCTGAAGGCTTGCGCTTGCTAACCTCCTTCTAGCTAGGCTTCACAAAGATAGCTTCAACATCATCCTGAACGTGATTATAGCTTCGGTAGCCCACTTCGGCGTCACTTGACTTCAACAATGTAGCTTCAACAACATCATGTGCACCACCAACAACATCCTTCAGCGTTGATACGATGACACTTCCAAGCTCTTCTCCTTCAACTGGACAATGGGATATGATGTCATAGGCTTCACAAGGGGCAATGATCGATCCTCCCTTGTTGTGTTCCACATTGGTGCCACCCTGTTTCAAGCTCAACGGGGCCTTCAAGATCAAGTCTTTGAAAGGTCTTCCACCAGGCAGAACTCCTCCTCAGAAAGCTCTAGTCACACCATGGCACCGCGCGCTTCTCACCTCAAGTCATTGGACGCCTCGTCTTGCGCTGTCGTGTTAAGTCATATTTTCTACATCTATTTGATGTCTCTTTAGGCCCCTTTACTTGTCTTTTGATTGAATTCCTGTCATCCATAGTAGAAACTAATCTATTTAGTGAGACATGTGCAGATTTAGAAAGATAGCTTAATTACGAGAATAATAGAGAAAGAATGGCTCAATTTGGAGTTGAAATGAAGGAGTTTTCCTAAAATTAATATCAGGTCCTAATATGTCAAAACTGAGTCCTTATAAGGCCAAGGACATGTCTAGGAGCCTCGCTGAGGACTCAGCTCAAGTACCGCAGATCGTGTTCTTGAGGTGTCAGAATTGTGTTCAGGACCTTGCTAGAACATGTCCCTAGCACGCCCAAAACGTGCCTAGGATTTAGCCGAGAACACGTCCCAATGACATCCCATTCGAGTCTTAGATCGTGTATCAGATATGTCCTAAGTTCGCCAAAATTGAGTCCAGGAACTCGCCCAAGTCGTGTTAGAATCAAGCCTAGACTTGTTTGAGGATGCGTCCCAGTCGCGTCAAGGACATGTCTGGGGACGTGCCATATTTGTGCCAAAATGGGCCTTAGACCAACATAAGGACTTCCGATCGAGACAAAGTTCAGAAACGAATGTTACACTCCATTTTAAAGTAAAAGACGTGGTTTGGCCTGCCCAGATCTTGCCAAGACATGTCCAGGGCTCGCCAACAACTTTCCAAGTGCCTGATCGAGGAACCTGCCCGAGATAGCCTAGCAGCCCAGCCCCAACTTGTGTTCACACCTGCCAACTTGTTTTCACACTTATTTCCCATATTTTTAGGATTAAATTTAGTTAATTAATTGTTTAATTGTAATCCTAGTCCTTGAGGGCGAAGGAATCACTTTACTCACTTGCATTAGTATTTGGGTTCCTTGTAGGACAAGGACTAGTTTTCCTCTATAAATAGATGGCATTGTCCATTAGATGGGACACACCAACTTAGAGAGAAAGAGAGCAGTATTTGAGAGCCACATTGTAAACACCCAAAATCCTAAAAGTTGCTGTTGGAGGAGTTTTCAAGCCTTGCGTGCAGTTCAGCCTTGGGCAGTTTCTAGGGTTTATTATTTTCAGCTTTACTTAATTTAATTCATGTTTGCTATTTGCATTATGCGGTAGTGAGTAGTTCCTTTTAAGTTAGGGCTGATCTTGAAGCCCTAACTATGGCAACTTCTTAACTTGGTTTTGGCTCTTGGTTTGATTGTTATGTTTGTCTTGGTGGATTGATTTACTATTTTTATTGAGACTATTTTTTGTTCTTAAAACTGGCCATTTTATTTGCATAACTTAAAGTTGATTGTTGCATCAAGGATTATAATGAACATAATTTGTAAAGAGATCCATGACTCACCTAGAATTGCACATCACTTTCTAGGGTTAGCGTAGTGACTCAGATTTCCTTTTGTACTTAATGCGTTCTTTTGGCCTAATTGGATAGAGAGTAAATGTACACATACATGCATTTAACATACAAACTAAGAAGAAAATAAAATATGTGATTGAGCCTTAGCCGGACTGTTGCATGGGCACTAGGCCAAGTAACAAACATACTAATTGAACCTTACAAACCAAGTTAAAAAACATTGTGGTTAGGTGTGGATAGTGAATGCCTTAACTTGTTCTTTTAATTGTCTAAACCCTTTATTTGTTTACTTTGTTTTCTTGTACTACAAGTTTCTTAATTGAAAGTATCTTTCAACTTAAAAACCCCCTTGTCCTTGTCTAAGTCCTTGCATCTAGGTTTTGTTTTAGTTTTTCTGTGAGTCTCAAGTAAGTGTCTTAGTTGTATCTTGTTTTGTCTTGAGTCTTTTACTTGATAGTGTCAAGCATATCTACTTAGTGCGTGTCTTTATTTTATATTTAAGAGTCTAGCACCTAAGAATTAAGTTAACTTGAGAACCAAGAACCTAATCAATTGAACTTCATCGTTGAGTCAAGTCCTTGTGGGATTCGACCCTTGCTTGTACTATTATACTATATCTTGATTAGTGCACTTGCTAGGTTTTAATTGTTAAGATTTGTATTGCATTTTATTGTTCTATAAATCTTCCAACGTGTGGCACGCTTCGCCTCACGTCATGGGACGTCTCGCCTTGCGCTGTGGTACTCCTTGTCTCGCACTATCGAAAGCCTCGTTGTGTCATGGCACGCCTCGCGCCCCACACGCTGAGCTCTCCTGTGGCGCCAAGCACCAGGTGCACGCCATTGGGAAGATCATCTCGATGACGACTCCACCACCTCTTGATACCAGCAACTCCTGCAAAATCTAATGCACGCTGTGAGATGGATTTTTGTCACGCGAGCTTCTACATTCCCACAAAGTGAGTTCTTCAAGATTTCACCGGAAGCTTACCTTCATGCATCTTGAAATGATCGCCTCGGAGAATAGAGCGCACAATTGCTTGAATCACTGCAATCTGACACTCACAGTTCTCGAAATCCTCGAAAAAGGAAAGCTGAAAAATGAAACAAAAACAACATATATATATACCTATATATTAAATACAAAATCAAAATAAGATAATAAATATATACCATTATATTTATTATAGAATACTTTACAAATAGGAAGTACAAAAACAATATGAGTCCCTTCTGTTTTTCTCGGTTAGGGTTTTGGGCGATTTTTTCTGCAACACAGTGCTTGGTGGCGGTGCAGTTCATGTGTGGCAATGAGTGTAGACAAGTCAGTTTTGTTCCTTTTTTGAAGGTGTTAACGGCGTGGTTTGAGGCGTGGGTTGTCAAGGATAACATATCAGGCCAATTAGCCGCTCAATTGGCCATATCTGAGGCTGAAACAAAAGAATTGAACCTGTGTGTCCAGGTTCCACTTGGTTGGTCGCTTGCTCACGGGGAAACCCTTTGATAGGGATACGTTGCTTGGTACCTTGAAGAACATCTGGCATGTTCGTGGCCAGTTCTCGGGGGTTCCGCTGGGGGACTCAAGACGTTTCTTACTCTCCTGTGAAACAAAGACGGATCGCAGGAAGGTTCTGAATAGGACTCCTTGGTCCTTCGACCGAGCCTTATTTGTTTTAGCAGCCACAGATGGTTTCATGGATCAAGGGGATATCTGCCTTGATCATCAAGCCTTTTGGATTAGGGTTAGGAAAATCCTTCCCGTTTTCTTGACTCCATCTTTGGCTGAACGAGTAGTTAAACATGTGGGACACTTTTTGGGATTCGATAAGGGGCTCAATGACGACTGTTTGGGGAGCTTCCTATGGATTAGGATGGAGTTGCTAGTCATGGAACCCCTTAAACGTTTTGTTACATTGAAGTTGTTGGCTGATGAACCTGCAAAAAGATTTGATATTGAATATGAGAGGCTCCCTTATTTTTGCCTCCGCTGTGGACGTTTGGATCATGTGGGTAGTTCTTGTACAGCGCCAACAGTGGCAGAGGGGGTGGAGGAACCTTTTGGTAGGTGGAAGACGATGGAAAAAGAAGTTTATAGCATTCAGCCTAAGAAAGGATTCAAGGGTTGCATATTTGGTTTGACTCCTAGGGCGAAGGGTTTGAATGTGGAGAGGGTGCAGTCATTTCATGTGACTGGGGCTACAAGGTCTTTCTGTGAAGCTTTTGGGTCATTGACTGAGGCTAAGGGTGTGGGGGCGAGTGCTGGGGCCAGAGAGGGGATGGGGAGTTGAAGAAATAGCGGGTTGGGGGCACTGAAAGTCTAGGCGTTGTGCTTAGGACCTGGTTTCTCATGCTGGTGGCACTGCCGTGTCCTTGCTGGGCCCATTGCAGCCAGCGATGACCACAAGGTCCTCTTCTCAGCGAGAGGAGCTATCAAGCAAAGCAGTGGATGCACATGTCTATGAGGAGGATGAGGGGGGCCATTGGAAAATCGCAGCAAGGAAATGGAAGGCGCCGGGGGATAGTTTTGGGGGGCTCCTAGTTAAAATCAAGTCCCCAAAAGCGGCGTCAGTTGTGAAGAAAGTCTGTTTCTTCGAAATTTGATGTCTCTTCTAGCAAACAAGTGGTGGGGCAATCCACAACCTTGATGGCGTCCAAAGGGGCAACCCATCACATAGAATGAGTGTCCTTTGTTGGAATGTTTGTGGGCTGGGATGTCCATGAGTCACACATTCCTTGAAGTACTTTTTTAATGCCAAACAACCAGAGGTTTTATTTTTGATGGAAATAAAAAAAACAGTTCGTTAGAAGGATTTCATAAAAAGTTTGTTGGGGGTGGTAGGTGGTTTCTGTGTTGGTAGGGTGGGTATGGCCTTGGGCTTTGGTTTGATTTGAGCTCATGGACTGGAGGTTTCCATTTGGTCATATTCAGTTGGACATATTGCTGCTCTTATCACTGGGGTGGGGGGGGGGGGTTCTCCTTTTCGGTTTATAGGTTTTTATGGTCGTCGTGGATGGTTGGGGGAGATTTTAATGAGATTGAGACAACTACTGAACAATAGGGGCATAGACTTCGACCCTTGAATCAAATTAGGGGTTTTTATGAGGCGATGGAGGACAATGGCCTTATGTCAGTCCCTTTCAAGGGGCAAAAGTTCACCTGGAGCAACATATGGAGGGGGGATGGCCTAGTTCAAGTTCGACTTGACATAGCAGTGGTAAATGATGCATTTTTATAGATTTTCCCAGAAGTTCTGTCTTATCATATGAATTCATGGGCTTCTGATCATTTTCCCATTTGGATTCGGCTCCTCGCTATTGCTGGATATATTCGGAGGCAAAGAAGGTTCTTTTTTGAGGAAGTATGAGCCAATACTGGGGGTGTAAAGACGGAAATTGCAGCAGGTTTGGGGGGGGGGGGGGGGAAATGTTGAAGCCTCTTCGAAACATTGGAGCCAGACAGCCATTGGAACCCTAGAAAAATTAAGCTAAATTGCATGAGTTCTCGCCCCCAAATCAATCAACTCGTGATCTGCAATTTCAGCTGCAGTTGGACTTGGAACTGGATAGTTTACGGGACAAGGAGGAGATGTTATGGCAGCAGCGTTCTAAAGTCTCATGGCTTAGAGAAGGAGATAGAAATACGAGGTTATTTCATCATTTTGCTAAGGAAAGGGGCAAACAGAACGCTATAAAAGGGGTGTTTGATCAAGAGAAAGTTGGGTTTCGTCAGATTCAGAGGTGGGAAGGGCTTTTGAGAGGTACTTTACAATGCTGTTTAGTTCGTCAGGAGTGTCTAACATTGAGGATGTGTGTTTAGTCATTATTTCGTACATCTTTTAGATGTCATTATAGGCCCTCTTTCATGTCTTTTGCTTAATTTTGTGTCAACCATGGGAGAAAGTGATCAATCTTGTGAACTATGTACAGAATTGGAAAGACAGGTGAATTATGAGAAGAATGCAAAAAGAATGGCTCAGTTTGGAATTGTAATGAGGAAGTTGCCCTCAAGTCAATATCGGGCCCTTTTTCATGTCCAGTCTGAAGCCATGCGCCCTATTTAGGGCGGAAGACCAAGAACCTCGAAGCAAGCCATGCATGTCCCAAATCCATGTCTGAGGACCAGCAGATCAAGCTCAAGGCGAGCCAAGGTGCATGCCATGACATGTCCCTAACATGTCTCAAAGACACCCCAGCAGAACCCAAATCTGTGCCTAAATCGAGTCCTAGAACTAGCCCCAGACGAGCCATGGCGCGTTTTCAGAGCTCTCAGCCAAGTCCCAATCATGTCCCATGATACACCTCAAGTCCCAGGTTCTAGGCGCGTTCCTCAGAAGTGCCAGAGATCAGGCCCAGCGATGAAATCAGGCCGTGTCTCGGCTGCGCCCTATTTAGGGATGTGACATGCTGTTGGTAAAATTAGAGAACAAGAAATATGCAATATAATTCTAACAGTTATAAAATCCTTGTAAGTGCACAAATTGATAAGAATAGTATAGTGGCACATCAAGAGTCGATCCCTCGAGGACTTGTTTCAACGATTAAGTTCCAATTATTAACTAAGGCGAATTAACAAGTAAAAACGCAAAAAATATGAACAAGTAAAAACGCAAAAAATAATAATGCAAGAATGATGAATGATTGATTAATTATTAACTAAGGCGAATTAAGGCTTACTATCCAACCTAACCAATTATAGTCCTTAGCCAGATTTTCTTGACCTAATTATTATGCAACTTCTGAATTAAGTGCTCATGCAAAGGTCCCGATGGTTGTCCCACTCCACATATATTATCCTCTCTTACTTGGCATGTTCTAAGCATGATGTGTATACTCTAGAACGTCTATCACCTACAATAATAAAAATATGGTTACAAAAGAGATTGTTGAAGAATAGGCACAACAGAGACACGGCAGGGCCTTCCTCTCCAAGCTCCACGCCCAAAAAGTGCAGAAAATAAAAAATGTTTAACTTTTAAACTGAATTACAAAGTAAATTACGGCTAAGGTGTCTAGATCTCCAAAATGGCGTTTTTTTATAACACTGAACAAAGGCTCCCTTTTATAGACAAGGGAAAACCTTGTCCTACAATGATTGGAATTAGGAACCCTAGCCTAGAGTGTTCTAGAACAGTTATTGTACTTCTAAGTAATTACAAAGTCCCTAAAATCTATCGGAACCAATCAGAACACGGTTGGGAGTGTGAATGCAAACTGGCAAGTGGGAACACAAGCTAGCTGCGGGCAGCCCGCGGTCTTCCTGCTGTCAGACGCTGGAAACTTAGAACTTGGCCCTTAGAATGTCTTCATCGCACCACGGCTCGCCTTGATACTTGAATGGCTTCTACACATGCCAAGGAATTTAACAACGCTTCATGTCTCGATCGAATGGCCATAGGTATGAAAAGCGCCTCATTGGAACTCAACTCTGGCGTAGACGTGTCTTTAGGGCGCACCTGGCTCTCGTATGGGATCCTTAGGACATGACAAGGGCAGGTCCTTGACCTCGACATGAGCCTGATCAGAGACTCGATAGGGACTCGGATGGGAAGTTCTTGGGATATGAACTCGACATGTCCTGGCATGACCTTGGCACTTCTTGGACATGAACTTGATGTCATAAGACATAGGTCTGGGACCCGGATGAAATAATCTGAGCTACTTGGCCAAGGACCCAAAATAGGGTGCACTGGCGCACTCAAGACCCAGTTCAGGACCTAATATTGAAATGAGGGCATCTCCTTCATCTGAACTCCGATTTGAGTCATTTTTTTTTTGCGTTCTTCTTAGAATTTACCTATCTTTTCAAATCTGCACAAGTCTCACAATATTGATCATTTTCTACTATTGATGGCACGAAATCATTCAAAAGACATGTAAGAGAGGTATATAAGGACATCAAAATGATGCATAAATAATGACTGAACACATGCCGATTGAGTCAAAATGAGAAATGACTTGGAACTCGATGGAACCAATTGAGACACCACCCATAAGTACACTTCTAAGCACCCATCCAAGCTAATTCAATCAAGTGTTTCACCCAGAACTGCCAATGACATGTTGCGCCCTAAAAGACCTCGGATGTACCCTAGTTAGAGCCAAATTGGGCCATTGAGTCTTCTACGAGCTTTTGAGTAGGAAAAAGCCTAGAACCATACTAGATATATCATATGGAAGTGAGATGAGTGGTTTGTCCCAGTTGCATTGGTCAATGACTCGCTGAGTTCTTAACAGGTCCAATAATGGGTTCCAAGGAGGCAAGATTGTGCTAGTCGTGTCAAGAAGATCCAAGAAAAGTGCCAGCCATGCATTGCTATCCAAGAACATCTCAGAAGGTTCAAGAATGGTGCTTGGCGCATCAGAATCCCTTGGGTTACTTGGAGATTACTTGCCGCCTATCAAGATTACTTGATGCTCAAGTTAAGTCCTAAACCTTAGGATTTAGTCCCTATCGAGATATGATAAGTGTTTTAGGCTTTCATTAAGGTTATTTTGGTCATTTTAAGTCAGTTATCATTCCTAGATTTTAGGGGAACCCTATGGACTATTTAAGCTTGCCTTTAACGCAAGTTTAGGGTTCCACCTTTTGTTTTGCCGCATAGAATTTTAAAATTTGAGTTTTGAGCGTTTGTTCATGGTTTTCAAGAGGAGTTCAGCGCAGAGAGAGCTTGGAGATTGCTTGGCGTGACCTTGGTTCACCATTGATCTCAGTGTTTTCTCTTCTTCTCTTTAACCTTTACTTTGTAATCATGAATTATTTATTTGTTTATTTCAATACAATGTGCGAGTAGTTTTCTTTAGAATTAGGGGTGCTTGAAGCCCTGGCCATATAGTTCCTTAATATGATTTTGGCCCTTGATTTACATTATTATGAATCTTGAATATAATTTAAATTACTATGCGTCATGAGCGTAGATTGTGTTTATGAGTTTGACCTACTTATTTGCATGATCTATTGATGAATAATTGCTTGTTAGACTGGTAATCTTCTTGTGATTATTAGCATCGACGGTATAGGGCTTTAACTATACTTGTAATCTAAATTCATGACAACCTAGGACTGCAAATCACTTGTCTAAGGGTAGTGAGATGTCATTAAATTCTCTTCGTACTTCATGCATCATCTTAAACTATTAACCCTTCTCTAGGATTGATAGACGTTCTAAGCAGAGGAAACGGCTAGGACATGCTAAGTAAGAAAGAATGAATTGTGTGGAGTGAACTTTAACTGGACCTTTGCATGGGCACCATATTCAGGTAATTCATAATAATGGGATCTTGGAAATTCTGTTAGGAACTTAATTGGTTAGTGGTGGATAGTCGGCCTTAATTCACTTTAATTCATCAATCAATTTCATTGTCTTTAATTTTTTGTTTTCAGTGTTTCTTTTAATTCAAGTAATTTAATTTCGTTCAGAATTTCGAAGCATCAATCCCCCCTTTTGCTGTAATATTTAATTGAGTCTTTGTTGAGTCTTTTAGGTTTCTTGTGTCTTCAGTTGGTGTCTAAGGTTGTGTTGTGTCTTACTTGCGTGTTAGTGTGTTCTTTATCAATCTTGATTGTTTCTTTGTGAGTCTTGCATATCTACTTAGTGTCATGTGTCTTTTGTTTTATTGCTTGTTTCCGAGTCTTAGTTAAGTTATTCAATCTAATCTAGTAGTTTAACATTGAATAAGTCCTCGAGGGATCGACTCTTGATTTGCTCTATACTATCTTTATCAATTTGTGCACTTGTCTTTGGCGCCGTTGCCGAGGACTTGTCTCTCAACGTTGTCCAAGTAGCTTAGATTGTTTAATTTAGTTTCTTTTGTTTTCTGTCTTTTAGGTACTCACCGCGTATGTCATCAGGAGGCTCTGTACAAGGGTATGTACACGGGTCTTCCTTGCCTTCATTTGCGTCATCGTCAATGCACGGTTCTCCACAGCCAACACCACCACAATCTCCACCAAGGATGGCAGGCCGTGACATTGTCCCTCCACCATCACCAGCCCCACGGCTTCTGAAGGAGTATGCCACTCCACATGTCTCCGAGGATCAGTTCCCTATCATTTTTCCACCATCTACAGTGGAAAACTTCGAGCTTAAGTCAGGGACCATACACATGCTCCCTAAATTCCATGGACTATCTGGAGAGGATCCTCATCTACACATCAAAGAATTCGTTGAGGTGTGCTTGACATTGAGGATAAATGATATGATACAGGCAGAGATCAAATTGAGATTATTTCACTTTAGTCTCAAGGATAGAGCCAAGACATCATTTCACTCCTTGGCCCCTGCATCGATCACATCCTGGAGAGACTTGTCTTCCAAGTCTCTCACCCAGTACTATCATATGGCCAAGACAAACAAACTGAAAAGTGAGATTATGGACCCACGACAAGCAGAGGATGACAGCATGAGGTGGCAGTCATCGATCTTATGGTTGTGTTTGAGTCTTTTTGGTTTCTTGTGTCTTAAGTTGGTGTCTAGGGTTGTGTTTGAGTCTTACTTGCGTGTTCTTTATTAATCTTGATTGTTTCTTTGTGAGTCTTGCATATCTACTTAGTGTTACGTGTCTTTTGTTTTATCGCTTGTTTTCATGTCTTAGTTAAGTTATTCAATCTAATATAGTGGTTTAACGTTGAACAAGTCCTCGAGATTTTGACTCTTGCTTTGCTCTATACTATCTTTATTGATTTGTGCACTTGCAAGGATTATAACTGTTAGAAATAGAGTTCATATATATCGTGTTCCTTATTTTTACCAACAATGTAATTGGGACGGTCCAGCCGGTTCTAGGTTTCCAGCACAATGAGTTTCTGTGCAGACTGTTTGGGAGGGAGGAAATTGAAGCTACTATTTTTAGTATGTTCCCTACAAAGGCCCTGGGGTGGATGGTATGCCGGCCTTGTTCTATCAGCGGTATTGGGACACATTTGGTGATGATGTGACTTCCTTTTGTCTCTCAGTGCTTAATGATGGCGTGAGTATTCAAGAGATCAACCATACCCTTATCTCCATAATCCCGAAGGTGGATCATCCAACTCAGGTAACGGAATTCTGACCTATTGCTCTTTGCAGGGTAATTTATAAAATTATTTCCAAAACCGTTGTGAACAGGTTGAAGACGGTGATGCCTATTCTAATATTGGAGTTTCAGAGTGCTTTTCGCCCTCTAGATTAATATCTGACTTTATTATTGCTGGCTTTGAAAGTATCCATGCTAATTATGAATTTAAAGCTGGTAAGCTTAAAAAATGGTTTTAAAGCTGGTGTTGTTAATTATGAATTGTGTCACTACTGTGAGTTATTCAGTGCAGGTTCGAAATGTCTGAGGCAGGGGGATCCTCTCTATCCTTATTTGTTCTTAATATGTGTTAAAGGTTTCTCAGCCCTTTTATCCAAGGCTCAGCGTGACAGGAAAATTAATGGGTTTAAAGTGGCACCGAGGGCTCCAATTATATACCATATCTTCTTTGCAGATGATAGCCTATTATATTGTAATGCCTGGCTTGTTGAATGTCAAAAACTATTAGTTGTGATGAAGGATTATGAGAGTGTCAGGGCATCTTATTAATTTTAAGATTTTAACGGCTTGTTTTAGCCCTCTCACAGACCCTATTATGACTCGGTTGAAACATTTTGAGGCATTTAACCAAGCATTGGTGGCAAAACAGGCTTGAAATTTGCTTGAACATCCCCATTCCCTGGTAACTATAATTTTGAAAGCCCGTTACTTCAGTGATAGAGATTTTATGAAGCTGAGTTGGGGCCAGCTCTTTCCCCAGTATGGCGTTCAATCCTATGGGGTCAGGAGGTTATTAGTCAGGGTTTGATATCCCGTGTGGGGTCCGGTGAATCAATTGGTGTTTTTCGTGATGGCTGGATCCCCAAACCAAAGACCTTTCGACCTATCATGAACTTGGGGTTGCTTGTTGATGCCTTAGTTTCTTCTCTGATTAAACTTGAGGGGGGATGGAATTTGGAGCTTATTGAAACAATGTTCTGTGCAGAAGATGTGACAGCAATTAGTAGTATTGTCCTTCGATCCTTGATTAACTATGCTGATGGCCGGTATTGGTTCTATACAAAGAATGGAAAGTATTCAGTTAAATCAGGTTATTATGTAGCTTTAAATCTGTTGGAATATGAAATTGGCATGGAAGCTGAATGCTCTTCTATGGTGTGGACTGAATCATTTTGTAAACATCTTTGGAAACTAAATGTCCATAATAAGCTGAAAATTGTCTGTTGGAAAGCCAGCCTGGAAATCCTTCCCACTTCAGTTAATTTGTGTATGAAAAAGTTGATTGCGTCGAGATTATTTTACCATTGCGGAAAAAAGCAGGAGGATGTGTTCCATGCGCTATGGGGGGTGCAAGCTAAGCCAACGAGTTTGAAGGATCACTGAAATCCCCTTGGAGAACTTTCCTAACTCAAGCCGTTTCATTGAGTTATTTGAATTTGCGAGGTCTAAACTCTCTATTTCTGATTTAGAACAATTTGTTTTCATATGCTGGCAGGTTTGGAATTGGGCAAACAAGTTTGTTCATCAATCAGAAGTGAAGGAGGCGGGTGACATTGCTGAACTTGCCTTGGCTGCTCATAAGGAGTTCTCGGACCAGCATCATAAAATTTCTGGGGCTCGTTTCGTGAGAGTGGCTGGATGGTTGAGACGTTCGGGGGAGGGGTTCAAAGTTATCTGCGATGGGGCGGTGCAGAAAGATGGTCATTTGCGAGGGATTGGAGGCATATTGCGGGACTTCAATGGTGCAGCAGTGGCGGGAATTTCAGGCCCGGGCTCTCAGCGTGTCTCGTCTCTTGCTGCAGAATTGGAAGATGTGAAGGCAGGGTTGCTATTGCTGCAATTATTGGAGGTGAGGGGGACAGTGGTAGAAACTGACTCCATGGAAGCTATTTCAATAGTTAAATCAGTGCAGGAGATTTGGAGCGATTTGGGGCTCATAGCCCATGACGGAATCCCTAATGATAGCAATACAAATACCACATGACTGTTTGGTTTATACATTGAGGACTACTAACATGTAGCTCATTGCTTAGCCTAAGAGGGTCTCAGAACTCAAGTCAAAACAGTTCGTGGAGCGATTTGGGGCTCATAGCCCATGACGTTGAATCCCTAATGATAGCAATACAAATACCACATGACTGTTTGGTTTATACATTGAGGACTACTAACATGTAGCTCATTGCTTAGCCTAAGAGGGTCTCAGAACTCAAGTCAAAACAGTTCGGGCGCCTCCTGCACCACCCAAGTCAAAACAGAAGGACCTAGAGGATTGATGTTTTCATTTTTATTGTTTTTCGGGGGGGGGGGGGGGGGGGGGGGGATGGGGCGGGGGGGTTGGTGGGGGTGTACTCTTTTTTTCCCTTACCAGATTTATCAAGTGTAATCTTCCTCTCTATCAACGAAATTCTCATTTAGATAAAGAAAATGAGAAAAAATAAAAACATTTTGAATTATACCCACAGCCTTGATATCATTTAGACCTACCTATTCTTTCAAACTGGAGGCTGTTTCAGGCGCAATAAAACGACCCGTACCTTAAAAGAAATCAAATTTGTAAAATTATTTTAGAAAAAGAAAACTTTACCCTCGAGTTTAGGAAGGGTTCGAAGGCCACTTTTTGCTTGGAAATACTTTCGGGAGTTTTTCTTGGATTCTTTTGTAGGTCTCGAACTCACGAGTTCGTAGACAAGCGACACGCATAAATCGGAGTTCGTACGGGAAAGTTAAGAGTCTAGAATTTTCAGGGCCATTTTAGTAATTTTGGCAGCCCAGATATTTTGTAGTTTATTATTTCTCCTCCCTTTCAGATATTTTCCCCTCATATTTTTCTCTCTTTTATCTCGACTTTTCTCTCTCTTTCACGGCAAAAAGCTGACCCACCCCACCCTTGATTTTGATTCTTGTCCTTTCAAGCCAAACCAATGTCATTGCGAGTTTCCCCTCCTCCCCACGAACACAACCATACCCACCATCATTGTCGAGGATGATCGTGGAGGGCGGGGTAACGAGCGGAAAGTGAATCATGTGTTTTCTACGATTTTTCGTGTTACAACCCATCCCGAAAAATAAAATTGTCAAATAGAAATTATCTTAATACTCGGTAAGTGTTGGGCCGGATTCTAAGGTTTGACTGTAGACTAAGTGGGCATTGAACTTGTAAGTGAAGGCCCAATGTGTAATGGGCATATTTAAAAAGTAAATTCGAAAGTTGATTGCAAATGATCGTTTTGCCCCTGAATTTCTCGAAGGCTCGAAAGTGACTTTTCGATAGAGAACAAATTTGGGACTTTTCTTTGCACCGTTACGTAGGTCTCGAGTTCACGAGTACGTAGACAGGCGGCACGCAGAAATCGAAGTTCGTAAGAGGAAGTTACGGGTCTGAAACGGTCAGGACGTATCGATAATTTTGGCATTAGTTTAAATATAAATTGGATTTTTCTCTCTCATTGCGGGATTGGTCAGAAGTCTCTCTCTCTCTCTCTTTTCTCCAGTTCTATTGCTTCTCTCAGCCTTCCCGCATATTACTCCAACCACTACCACCACCATCGACGGCCATCGCCATCGTTTCAGCTCCAGCCACCATCACCATCACCATCTTCTTCCCATCAGCATCGCAAATCCAACCCTACCCACAGTTATCCTCGATGCTCACCGTATAAGGAGAATCGAAAGGTGGAAGCTTGATGAAATGGAGGCTTCAAGCTCAATTTCCAGCCAGTCCAGATAAAATCGAACGCCAAGGTGGTTTGTATAGTCTTAGTGAGGTCATAAGGTTCAAAACGAGCTAACTTTTGAGTGTTTTGGTAGAGTTTTGGCTGTGGAGGAGCTTCGTTTGGAAATAGAGGTTTTTATGAGTTCTTTACAATTTCGAGGCCTTCCTATGGACTTCAATCCTAGAAGGGTAAGTTTTTAAACTCCTGCGATTTTGTAGATGAATTTTGGCGTAAAAATCGTGAAAATCCGTGAAGAAATGAGGAAATTCGAAGCTCATTTCCAGAATCCGGTCACCGTCAATGACGACGACTATGGTGGTCCGGTCGTCTTCTCTTACGAGACTCCAGCGACCTGATTCAAGCCAATGGCTGATGTGGCAGCCACTTGGCAGCCACGTGACACCCCAATCTGTAGACCATTCAGCCAGTAGGTTAACTAATACCGTCAATAGTTGACGAAATATACTGACGGCATAAGCATATTCCGATAAAAGCTAACAGCGTCATAGATGTGATTAACACCGTCTAGTAGGCGGGATATACCTGTACCGTTAGCATATTCTGACAGGCTTAATGGAATATTCCGTCAGGATGATAAAATATTCCGTCGGCGCGTGGGTTCACTTCCCGGCCCACAACGGCGCTTGTTTGGGGTTTTCCGATGTTCTGGATCTGTTTTTGAGGGTTTTGGCTCCCTTTGCGTTAGTTTAAGGGCTGTTTTGAATATCCTAGGTTACTTTAAAGCCATTAAAGATGCGTGAATATTCACGGAGGTGTTGGACCCCGGTTTAAGGATTTAATGTACAATTTTTGGATTCTAATCACTATGTTTGGTAGGCATTATGGTAGGGGAGACTACGGAGGACCACATGGGTCGAGACAAAGCTAGTGGAGACCTATGGATTACGAGCAACTCGAAGTACGTGCAGCGGTGGAACTTTTCTGGTAACTACTCCCCGACGTACCGTGAGTGGACCTCCTTCCCTAACCTTATGATTTTGTACTGTCTATATAATTGAATACATGATGAATCCAATGTGATTAGAGTAGTTACAGATTGGATTGTGGTGAGCTTACATGGTTGTGATGCTTAGAGATGTTTATTTTGGTTATGTGTGTGTCATGATGATGTTAAGAACCATAGAAGATGCCATGAACTAGTGTTAGGGCCTGACATGTGTTTGATGTTTCGGTTTGAGGGTGAAAATCCCTATATAGTTATGGTATTCATTAGTGCATATAAGCTGATAATAATAGTCGTAAATCTCGAGAGTCCAATCCGAGATACATTTTACGATATTGAGCTGCGGGTTATAGAGGGATTATGTTCAGTCATTATTTCTTACATCTTTTAGATGTCATTTAGGCCCTTTTTACTTGTCTTTTGACTAATTGCGTGTCATCCATAGTAGAAAATGATCAATCTTGTGAGGCTTGTGCAGATTTGTAAAGATAGGTTAATTTTGAGAACAATGCAAAAAGAAAGGCTCAATTCAGAGTTATAACGAAGGAGATGTCCTGAAAAGGTCCTAAATCGAGTCCTGATTCCTGCCAAGGTACACTAAGAACAAGCCTAAGACGCGGCCTAATCCAAGTGCCTGAGACAAGTCCTGCGCCCTAAATGGAGCCCCAGACAAGCCCTACAGCGTGTCCCTGACACTACCCTTAGACACCTTATCTGGGCCTTAATCCATGTCAAGGCGCATCCCTGACGAGTCCTTGAGGTGCCCATGTTGCGCGCTAAATTGAGTCCTCTGACACGTCAAGGCGTGTCCCTAACGATCCCCTTAAAAGTCCCTGATAAGTCCCTCAATGCCCTAAACCGAGTCTAGGACGTGTCCCGTGACACGCCCCTGGACGTACCTTCGAAAAAGCTGAGCCACGCTCTAATCCATGTCAGGACTTGTCCTCGGTCCTCCAAGAAGACGAGTCTGGTGATGCCAAGACAAGCCCTCTGAGTGCCACAGGAGTGCCAGACATGTCCATTTGAGTTATCACCTAGCGATTGATAGAACCAAGTGAGCCAACGACCAAAGTTGAACATCAAACATTTTTTTCAAGCTAAACACATGAGAAGGCATGCCCAGAACTGGCCAGAACTTGTCCATGGCCTGTGCTGGCCTAAAGGACCTCGCATGTGCCCTAATTTGAGCCAGATTGGGCTCTAAGCTATTCTACTCATTTTTGACCAAGCGAAGGCCCAGAACCAAGCTAGATACAATATGTGGATGTGAGAAAAGTGGTTTGGCCTAGTAGAATATACCCACGACCTGTTCATGGCTAGTTGTGCCTTATTTTAAGGCCCAAGGGTGCCAAGATGATGTCATGCTGTGTCATTGGTGTCTAGGGTTGGCCTAGCCCATTCCTGCATGTTCTAGCAACCCTAAGAGACTCTCAGAAGTTGCCTTGCCGCACCACACAAGAAATCCCAGAACCGAATCAAAGATGGATTGCCGCACATTGAAGTGTGGAGCCCTTGAAGGAGTAGCCTTAGCATGGTCCTTTTCCGTGCATCATCTTCAACAATCTCTTTTGTAACTTTATTTTCATTGTTATATTTTAATTATGAATTCCATTATGCTTTATTTTTCAATTATGCGTGATTAGTCTTTTATAGAATTAGGGCTGCTTGAAGCCCTAACCATGCGAGTCGTGTGACATGATTTTGGCCCTTGATTTGTATTGCTATGAATGCTGGATATAGTTGTGATTACTGTGCTTAATTTATGTTTATGTTTATGAGTTTGACCTACGTATATGCATGAACTATTGATGAATGATTACTTGTTAGATTGGTCATCTTCTTGTAATTGTTTGGCATCAAGGGTAGTGGCTTACATCTTACCTGTAATTCAACTCATGACAACCTAGGACTGCACATCACTTTTCTAGGGATAGTGTGGTGTCATTAAATTCGCTTGGTACTTCATGCATCATCTTAATCTAAGTTGATAGACGTTCTATAGGTACTCATCCAGCATAGAACATGCTAAGTAAGAGTGAAAAATATATGTGAAGTGGGCCTTAGTCGGACGTTTGCATGGGCATCATATTCAAAAGTTTCATAGTAATTGAATCCTGGAAATCTTGTTAAGGAATTAATTGGTTAGTGGTGGATAGTTAGCCTTAACTCGCCTTAATTAATTAATCAATCAATCAATTATCTTTACTGCACTTTTATTACTTGCATATTTACTTGTTTTATTTTACAATTTCAAAAAATCATCAACCCCCCCTGTATGTCTGTCTTGTTATGAGCCTTAATTGAGTCCTTTTGTTTTGCCTATTTAAGTCTTGTCGTGTCCTAATTTTTGTCCGTGTTTGAGTCTAGGTCTAGGCGTGTGTTTTTGCTTTCATTTGTTATTTTTGAGTCTTTTACTTGAGTTAATAAATCTGAATTCTAAGTGGATAAATTGTTGAACAAGTCCATGAGGGATCGGGCTTTGCTTGTCACTATACTTGTCTAAATCGATTTGTACACTTGCAAAGATATAACTGGATAGAATAAGCCTCATTATTGTTGCTTGTTTTATTTCCTATCATGTTTTTGGCGCCGTTGCTTGGGACTTGTCCCTCAACTGTGCCCGTTTAATTTTGATCTTATTAACTCATTATTTTTTTTCTATCTTTTAGGTACATGTCAAGTACGTTTTCTGCTGACCAACTTGCATCCATATGAAGGCAATTAGAGCTGCACGCCCGAAGGCCCAAATCAACCATCAAGCCCAGGAGATGCACCTTCTAGTCCTTGCCTGCGTCACCACCTTCACCAGCGTCCCTTCGTCACCACCACTCCTCCAGTACGTCAAGTCACCACCTCCATCATCCCCAACCTGTTCACAAGCTTCATCAACACCAGTCCCCCACCAAGTCCACGTAGTATGGCTGAGGAACGTGTCCTTGCCGACCTAGTCCCTAGACTCCTTTGGGAGTATGCTACGCCCCATTTCATGGAGGATCAGTTTCCCATCTTGTTTCTAGCACCCACAATGGAGAATTTTGAGTTGAAGTCTGGAACCATTCACATGCTACTGATGTTTCATGGACTTCATGGAGAAGACCCGCACTTACACATTAGAGAATTCATTGAAGTTTGCTCCACATTGCGCATTAACGGAATGATGGAAGCTGAAATTAGGCTAAGGCTTTTCCACTTTAGTCTTAAAGACAAAGCCAAGTCCTAGTTTCATTCGTTGGCGCCTGCCTCAATTAGGTCCTGGAGGGACATAGCTTGAAAGTTCCTAACTCAGTACTATCCTGCGAAGAAGACACACAAGCTTCTGTGCGAGATCATTGCACCACGCCAAGTGGAAGATGAACCATTCTACGAGTACTAGGAGCGGTTCAATCAAATGATCCGGGATGTCCCCACCACAATTACCTCGACAACCCCTTGATGTTCGACTTCTATGGTGGACTAAGAACGAGCGACAGAGTTATGGTGAACTCTCAGTCCAAGGGCGTGATGGACAACACTGCAAAGGAAGCCCGATGACAGGATCCCTCCCGAATTTTCCCCTCGAAATCCGTGAGAAGCCCTACTCCCGTCTGACAACACCTGAACTAAAATAACAATCCTTGAAATACCCTCACCATTTTAGGAATAACTTTACGAGAATTCTACCGAAACTTCGGTAGAATCTCCCCTGCAACCAGTCAAACCGTCTGTTACCTGTTAGACAAGGGATACACAATACAAAAACAAAATCGAAGAGTCCAGCTACAACCCTAAACTACCAATCCCTCCAAATGATTTACAAAACCAAAATAGGATCAGAGAAACTAGGTAACTTAACTACAGAAACTAATGAAAGTTCTACATGGATGTAGCGCAGGGAAAGATGATGCTTGCTCCTTGTCTCGTTGCCTCGTCCCGCTACGGCTTGGAGAGCACCAAAACCAAGACAACTGTGAGTGGACAGTAAACCAAAATCGAAGCGTACACACGCTAATAAAGTAATGATAACAATATTATTATAAAAAAAAAAGGGTAATCCGGACAACCCACCTCATATTGAATCAAATTACATTAAAACGAACACACATATATATATATATATATATATATATATATATTTCTACAACTTACCGGAATACCAATCAGTTACATAGGCGGAACCCTTGATAAATCCAACTATACCTGCCATCTTAATAACCTGGCCAAAACTAATAATAATTGTTACCACAAGTTTTGGGGAAAACATACTTTTTCCTCCTCTGTAAACAATACCGTGCATGCATAACATAAAATCCTTTTAACACAGTTGGCTGAATAAAGAAAGTTGTAAGGAACTTACTAGAAACTCCATTTATATAATAAAAATTGGATAAGACCCACGAAAACACTAAAAATGAAATCATTCCGTGGACCACAACCTTGCATTGACAATCCTCCTTAAAGGAGCTCAAAAACACAAGAGAGACTGGATACAAAAATACTGTAAAATATCCCACCATCCCCCAAATGAAATCCTAAGTCGTAGCTCTAAATTCGGGGTCGTCCAGTACGGGAACAAGCCCTCCTAACCACCGCCGATAATACCTCAAGTAATGGCTAGTACCCGAGAGGTCCAACCCAGGGACATGCTCTCCACACATTCGATAATACCTCAAGATATGCGGACGTAACCACTACCCGTAGACAGCCTCAACGAGCACACGACCGATAATACCTCAAGTCATGTGTCGGAGAAATAACCCTCAATGAACACACGACCGATAATACCTCAAGTCATGTGTCGTAGAAATAATCATGATACCCGGGGATAGTGCACAAGTGAAAACCACAACGTAAAATCAAAACCCACTTTTAAAATCATTATTACCTGGTATTAACCAAAATCCTAGAAAACACGGGCCAAGAGCCCGACATCCAAATAAAATTGAAATCCCGGGCATACGCCCAAACCTCATGTTCAAATTCGTTATCGAAAAGCCACATCTAAAATCACTACCTTTAGTCAATACTAAACAAGGTAACCCAATTAACTTAGTTCCCGATTTCCGTAAATAACAAGTTATTCTCTAATAATTCCTCTCCATATACAACAACTCATAATCCATAGCATTAAACATAAACATAAGTATTATGCATGCCTATCAACTTAGGAAGTCAAGTCCACTCACCTCGATGTCCATTCAAATCCAACTCCATGCTAATCGGTCCCCCGTGACACTCGGAGCAATCACGCCTGGTTTGGCTGGAAATCGATCGAGAAGCTCAGAAACTTCTCCTCCTCGGTTCTCTGTCCATGGTGGCTATCTCCCTTGGGGTTTTTACGATGAAACTCGCGGCGAGGAGGGGAACGTGATGGTGGTTGCAACGAGGATTGGTTTGGCCAAACTCAAATCGATGTGGTGTGCTTGTGTGTGTGCTTCGGTTCACAGAGAGAGATTGAGAGTGAAATCGAGATGAGAGATAGAGAATGCCAGAGTTTTCGAGAAATTAAAAGAGATAAGGGACTTAAAAAAATATATGGTTTTCACAAATTACCAAACTGCTCCTGAAGCTTCTAGACATATAACTCCCTCATCCGGACTCCATTTTTCGTGTGCTGCCTGTCTACGAACTCCGTTCGAGACCTACGCATCGGTCCAAGAAAAACTCTAAAAGTGTCCCAAAAAAATAAGTAACTATCGAACCCCTTCTAAACCTGAGGTTAAAATTGTTCTTTTCTAATTAATTTTACAAATTCACTTTAAAATTAAATCCGGGTCATTACACCCTAGAAGACCTTGAGAACATCACTCCAAGGGAGAAACAATTCAGCTACAGAGGCAATCCCTCTAAGGCTAGTGGCGACATGTAAAACAGAGACATGGACGACGCCATTGATCAACTCACAGCCATGGTGAAAAAGCTGTGCAACGAGAAGGCTAAGGGAGTGTGAGTGTGTGACGCGTGCTACATTCAAGGACATAGCTCCTAAAAATGCCCTATGGTCGAAGAAGCTAACTTTGCTGGAGGATTCAACAATGTCCAAGGCCCCGAAACGATCCATATTCAAACACATACAATCCGGGGTGGAGGACTCATCCAAACTTTCACTAGAGCAACAATCAAGTTGTACAAAATCCACCACCTGGATTTCAAACCCAGATCGTGGCTCCTCAAGTTCCCCAGCATGGCCCCCCACCACATCAAAGCAGTGAAACCAAGTCCTTGGAGGAGCTCCTCCACGCATTCATAAACAAGACTGATAGAGCCATCACTAACTTGGAAAATCAAATAGGCCAGCTCGCTACTCAATTGCATCAACGAGAACCAGGGAAGTTGCCAAGTTAAGTGACGGTGTATCCCAAGGGAGTTCAGAACCCCACTGCAAATTCCATTTCTTTATGGAGTGGCACGAGAATTCATGGCCCCAAGCATCCTACCGTTGAAGATTTCAATTTAGGAGCCAAAGATGAAGAAGAGAATCTACCGTGGCCTGCGTCCAAGTCCTTCCTGGTGACTTAGGACATGCCGCTGAACTGGCCCTCACCACAGAACCAGAATCGTGTCGTGTCTCAGGCTCTGCTTAGAGCCGTGCCTCAATCTGCCTTGCTGCACCACGACACGCGCATATTGCGCCATGGCAGAACCATTTTGCGCCTCAAACGGTGCCCTTAACTGAGCCGCATATTTGGGCAGGTCTTCCACCGCAAAGCCAGGCCCCTTGCATGTCACAAGTCGTGCCTGCATCAGCGCCGCATACCTAGTCCCTAGCCGCTCCTTGTCTTTTCCAGGGCATGCCTTCGCCACGCCAAATTGCACCATTTTCTTCAAACCACCAAGACAACGACCCGGTTGCACCAAGTTTCCAAGGCATGCCTACGGCATGCCCTCATCGCGCCCTAAATGCGCCTCGCGCCTTGGACAATGACACATCCACAACCTTGGGTCCCAATGGGAAAACTAATCCCTCTCGGATAATTCTAACTCTGAATCTCAAACTTCAACTCCTAAGCTCACTAAAAAAGTGCATTTTGATTTAGATAATGACGTTGCTTTGCCATTTCCTCGCAGGTTTCAAAACAAGAACAAGAAGAAGGAAGAATTGGAGGAGGAAATCATAAGCATGCTTCAAAAACTTCAAATCACACTGCCGTTTCACAAGCTCGTCAAACACATGCCCATCTTCGCCAAACTTATGAAAGGATTGGTAGGAGGAAAACTTGGTTTTAGCACCACTGATAAAATCAATATTCCCAAAGCATGTTCATCGGCCCTTCTGCGTATGCCTCTCAAAGCCAACGATCCCTGGCCTCCATCACTTCCCTGTGTCATTCAATCGCAATGAGTCGAACATTGTCTATGTGACACAGGCACCTCCTTGAGTATCATGCCGTTCCACATCTATAAATCACTCAATCTGGGGGCACTGAAACCAACACATTTGTGTGTGCGATTAACTAATGGTTCTGTTACTAATCTCATGGGTGTGTACTCGATGACGTGCTCATACAAATAGGTGACACATGCATTCTGATAGACTTCTACATTCTCAAGATGGATGGGATTGATCAGAACAAAGAACCTCGCTTAATCTTTGGTAGACCTCTTCTAGCCACAACTGAGTGCATGATTGAAGTAAAAAACAGACAAGTCTCCATCAAGGTCTTAGACAAAAAGCGGGCTTTCTCCATTCACGATGCCGTCCAATACCCTGCGGAGCCTATCGAGGACTTTCCATTGAACATGATGGAAATGCTACTACGGAAGACAACATCCAACTCATGTACGAAGGATGATCTTGAAAAGGCCATCACTAGTCCTGCACCAACTGATGAAAACCCAGATGAGAATGTCATGGAGGAATTAAGGTTCCTCAATGTTGTGCCTTATCTCTCATGGAAGCAACCATTAGAAGAGCTTCCACCCTTGGCCCAGCCGACTTTGCCCTCCATTGTTCAAGCCCCTAAACTTGAACTAAAGCCATTGCCTGAAAATTTAAAGTATGCGTACTTAGACAGCAATCAGACCCTTCCAGTCATCATCGCTTCTAACCTAAGTACTCAGGAAGAAAAAGAGTTGGTACAAGTTCTGAAGGCCAATTAAACTACAATCGAATAGGCCATCGCTGATATAAAGGGAATTAGCCCTTCTAAGTGTATGCACCAGATACTGCTAGAAGACGAGGCCAAGCCCTCAAGGGAGGCACAATGGCGATTGAATCCGCCTATGAAGGAAGTCGTGAAGAAAGAAGTACTCAAACTATTATCATCTATCCCATCTCAGATTCCAAGTGGGTGAACCTAGTCCAAGTGGTTTCAAAGAAGAGCGGAATCACAGTCATAAAGAATGAGCATGATGAGCTCGTGCCCTAAAGAGTTCAGACGGGGTGGGGAGTATGCGTCGACTACCGGAAACTGAACACCACCACACACAAAGATCACTTTCTCCTACCATTCATCTATCAAATGCTCGAAAGATTGGCAGGACATTCTCATTACTGCTTTCTTAGCAGATACTCAGGGTACAACCAGATTTCCATCGCCCCAGAAGATCAAGAGAAAACCAACTTCACGTGTCCCTATGGCACGTTTGCATATAGAAGAATGCCGTTTGGTATGTGCAACGCCCCATCTACCTTCCAACGCTGCATGATGAGCATCTTCTCCGAAATGGTGCAAGACATCATTGAGGTCTTCATTGATAACTTTTCGTTGTTTGGTCACTCATTCGAGCTTTGTTTATAGAATCTATCCCGAGTACTCGAGCGATGCAAGGAAAGCAACTTAGTTCTAAACAGGGAGAAGTGCCACTTCATGGTACAACAAGGAATCGTCTTGGGCCACATGATTTCCAGCCATGGCATAGAAGTCGACAAGGCCAAGCCTGACATAGTGGAGAGACTGCCATACCCTATATCAATCAAAGAAGTCCGATCATTCTTAGGGCATGCTGGTTTCTACAGACGATTCATCAAGGACTTTTCGAAGATCACCAGACCAGTGTGCAATCTCTTGGGCAAGGATATAGCTTTTGAATTGATCAAGGAATGCCATGAGGCATTCAACACCCTCAAGGCAAAGCTCATGGCCTTACCCATCATCATGCCATCTAACTGGGACTTGACTTTCAAACTAATGTGTGACCCGTCATACTTTGCAGTTGGAGATGTGTTGGGACATATAGTGGATAAGATACCCCACGTCATCTACTATGCTAGCAAAACCCTCAATGAAGCCCAGCTGAACTATTCCACCATGGAGAAAGAACTTTTTGCAGTCATCTTTGCACTAGAAAAGTTCAGGTCTTAACTGATTGAAACGAAGGTCATCATCTACACCGATCATCTCACTGAGATGGATGCCAAGCCAAGGTTGCTAAGATGGATTCTAATACTCTAGGAGTTTGATCTCAAAATCCGAGACAAGAAGGGGATGCAAATGTGGTTACAGATCACATGAGCAGACTAATTCAAGAATCTAATGAGGAAGCCGATCACTTGCCACTCCTTGAAACCTTACTAGACGAAAAATTCTCCGCTCTCAAGGCCAATGATCCCAAGTATGCAGATCTCATTAACTATCTTGCTACTAAGAGAATTCCTTCGTCTTTGAGCAGGTATCAAAAGGACAAGCTGGCCAAACAAACCAAGTACTACGTATGGGATGAACCATACCTATGGAAGCACTGCTCAGATCAAATCATTCAGAGATGAATTCCAGAATTTGAGATGGAGTCAATCCTGACGTTCAGCCAAAGCCTAGCGTGTGGAGGGCATTTTGGTGCAAAGAAGACGGCGCTCAAAGTACTTCAAAGTGGATTCTACTGGCCTACATTGTTCAAGGATGCCTATGAGTTCATTCTCACCTGCAATAGATACTTAGAATGCAAGAAAGTAAAAACGCAGCAAAATGGATTGATTAAAGTTATTAACTAAGGCGAATTACAGCTAACTATCCACCACTAAAAAATTTAGTTCTTAACAAGATTTCTAGGATTCAAGTACTATGAAACTTCTGAATATGATGCCCATGTAGTGGTCTGACGAAGGCTCACTCCACACATATTATTCTCTCTTACTTAGCATGTTCTAAGCCGAATGAGTACTCTAGAACGTCTATCAAATTTTATTAAGATGATGAATGAAGTACGGAGAGAATTTAATGACAGCACACTATCCCTATAAAAGTGATGTGCAATCCTAGGTTTTCATGAGTTGAATTTCGAGTAAGATGTAAGCCACTACTCTTGATGCCAAACAATAGTTCATGCAAACAAGCAGGTCAAACTCATAAGCAATAAACATAAATTAAGCACAGTAATTCAAACTATATTCAGCATTCATAGAAATATAAATCAAGGGCCAAAACCATGTTAAAAGACTCTCATGGTTAGGACTTCAAGAAACCCTAATTCTAATAAGAACTACTCACGGATAATTGAAAAACACAACATAATTGAATTCATAATTCTAAAATAATAATAAAAGTAAGGATACAAAGAAGATTGTTAAAGATAATGCACAGCAAAAGACCACACCAAGGCTGCTCCTGCAAGGCTTCACGCTCAACTCTCTCAAAACAGAAAATTAAAGTGTTTACAACTCAAATAAAAAGTGATATGCAGTTAGGGTTTCTAAGGGTCCTCAAATTGACGCCTAGGGTAAATAGGAGACCAATCCCCTAGAAAATAGAACACCAATTAGGGTAGGAATCTGATTGAAAACTGACTTAAACACTGCCTTCCTAGTTTAGTAGGGACAAGGTCTTAAAAAGGATTCATTGGGCGGCAAGGAATGGGATTAACGCGACAATCCTTCTCTGATTGGGTTCTGGAACTTCTTGTGCAGCAAGGCAGCTTTTGAGAGTCTCTTAGGGTTGCCATGGCGTGTAGGAATGGGTTGGGCCAACCCTAGATACCAATGACACGACATGACATCATCTTGACATCTTTGGGCCTCAAAATGGGGCACAACGTGCCATGGACAGGTCCTGGACATATTCAGCTGGGTCAAACCACCTTTCTCATATCCATATGATGTAACTAGGTTAGTTATGGGCTTTGGCCTGTTTGCAAACTGGTAGAAACTTTGAGAGTCCAATATGGCTCAAATTAAGGCATAACCGAGGTCCTTTAGGGCATGATAGGCCATGGATAGGTCTTGGCCAATTCTGGGCATGCCCTCTGATGTTTGTAGCTTGAAAACATTGTTTGAAGTCCAAATCTAGGCATTGGCTCACTTGGTTCCATCGATAGGTAGGTGATGACACATTTCGGCCTTCCCGGACATGAATTAGGGTGCAGATAAGGGCGCAGCAGAGGCTCGGCTGAGGACTTCTGTGGGGCTCTTCAGGGACACCATTTAGGGCTCATATTAATGCTCATATTAGGGTGCAGAAGTGGTGTCTTTGAGGCATGTCAAGGCTTGTCTCTGGGCTCGGTAGGACGTCTTTGGGACATATCAGAGGACACGATTTAGGGGCCCTGCTTGGAACTAGGACTCAATTTAGGGCCTTATTAGGACCCGAACTTCAACTTGAGAAATCTCCTTCGTTACAATTCCGAATTGAGCCATTCTTTTTGTGTTTTTTTCAAAATTTACCTAACTTTCCAATTCTGCACAAGCCTCACAAGATTGATTATTTCTACTATGGATGGTAGGAAATCATTCAAAAGACATGTAAAAGGGCTTTTGGTGACATTAAATGATGCATAAATAATGACTGAACAAATACCCCCAAACCTATCTTTTGTTAGTCCTTGAGAAAAACAAAGGAAAAGAGAACTAGATAAAATGAAAGCACTCGATTTTAGTTAAGAGAGGACATTTAAACCCCTATGTCTTCCTAGTAAGAGAAGTTTTGTCTCCTGAGGGTTATGGCAGCTACAATACCCACAAACGTTTTACTTAGACGACTAAGATGCTAGAGACATTAGTTTTAACAAGTGAATAAGAATCAAAGTAAGTAAACATGCTTTGCAGAACTAAAAGGGATGCCATAGCTGTGAGTGTCATGTGTCGTGTGAGTGCCAAAATTTGAAGGGATCATGTTTAAAAACAACTTCATCTTAGTGCCTTAGAAAGATTTCGCCTTGACTCTAATCCTCACTAGTCAACTCTCAATTCATACAAGAATCCTAGGCTTTTCACTCTTATCAAGCATATGTGATGAGTTTATGTTATGGAGTTCAAGTTTAATCACATATGATTAACAATGAAGAATAGCACTTTATGGAATTTAAGATCTCATGAAAGGAATTGAAGTTTAAGAAAATAGATACGTACCTTAATCCTCAGCATGATTGTCCATAAGATCAGTTGGGTATTCTAAATAGGTTGCAATAGGCCTAAGCTTAGGGGTTTAGAAAGGAAGGATTGGGATTCAAAGAACCTGAGTTGTGCCAAGGCATGAGAAGTCACTCATCTTTCAAAATTTTGAACTTTCACCACTTTGTAATGACGCCAACATCATGGAATTGGGGAGGGTAGTCTCCACTAATTTTCTAAAGTTCACTCAAATTCAGTTGTTTTGTTCACTTAATCACTTAAAACATGGGATTGTTGAGTGTAGTTTATGAACTTACTGACTGTGGCATGACTCTTAGTAGAACAAAGATAGTTACTTAGCATCTACACCCTTGTTAACAAGTTAAAGTACTATTACTAGCAACACTTAACTAATTACCACTTAAAACTTAAAAATTGAAACTTAAAATTTAACTTTTCTAGCCGAGTACCACCCCCAAACCTAATTGTTTCTATATGCAAATTTTTAATCACACCCCCAAACCTAACCTGACAATTGTCCTCAATGTGGTAAGCAATAAGCATGCTAAAACAGAATAAATGTTCAGAAAGGGAAAAAGGGCAGAAACAATAAAGTAAGAGAGAACACAAACCAGGGCTATGTTGCCTCCTAGGAGTACTTTATTTAATGTCTGGGCAAGAAGAGGCATGCAGGCTAGGTACTTGGCGCCTGCTGGATGTCAAGGTTGGCTGTGACAGGATTGGGGAGGGCCTCGAAGTAATGCTTGAGGCGACGACCATTTACCTTGAACAACTCCTACTTAATTGGGTGTTGAATCTCAACTACACCGTGGGGAAAAATGTGAGTTACAACATAAGGTCCACACCATCTAGAACGTAACTTACTTGGGAACAACTTAAGGAGTGAGTTAAAAGAGGACTTTCTGTCCGATTTGAAAGTGTTTGCTTTGGATTTGTTGGTCATGAAAAGCCTTTGTCTTCTCTTTCTAAATCCGAGCACTCTCATATGCCTCGTTCCTAAGCTCATCTAATTTGCTTAGCTGCAGCTTTCGATGAATTCCAGCTTCATTCACGTCCATGTGCATCTTCTTGATGGCCCATAATGTTTTATGTTCCAACTCCACCGATAAGTGGCATCCTTTCCCGAAGACAAGTATGAAGGGCGACATGCTAATGGGGGTCTTATACGACATCCTATAGGCCCATAATGCATCATTCAATCTGTTGGACTAGTATTTACGGTTGGAGCTCACAGTTTTCTGAAAAATGGCATTGATTCAAGATTAGAAATTTCAGCTTGGCCATTCGTATGAGGATGGTAAGGCGTGGAGACCCGGTGGGTGACACCATACTTCTTCTTTAAAGCTTATCGATAAAAGAAGTGTGTTCCCCATCACTGATGATTGCCCTAGGTGCTCCGAACCTGGCTAAGATATGACCCTACAAAAAGCTCACAACTACTTTGGCATCGTTAGTTTTGGTGGGAATTGCTTCCACCCACTTGGAGACATAATCGACCGCAAGTAAGATATAGAGATAACCGAAAGACTTTGGAAAAATTCCCATGAAATCATGCCCCATACGTCATAGATCTCCACAATGAGGATAGGGTTCAATGGCATTTGATTTCGAGCGCCTATGTTACCTTGCCTTTGGCATCCGTCGCAGGTGAGAACAAATTCGTATGCTTCTTTAAACAATGTGGGCCAGTAGAATCCATTTTGAAGTACTTTAAGGGTCGTTTTCTTAGCACCAAAGTGCCCTCCTCATGCCAAGCTAAGGTAGGATGTCAGGATTGACTCCATCTCAGTTTCCAGGATGCATCTTCGAATGATTTGATCCGAGCAGTGCTTCCATAGGTATGGTTCATCCCAGAAATAGTACTTAGCCTGTTTAACAAGCTTGTCCTTCTGGTACATGCTCAAAGATGAAGGAAGACGCTTAGTAGCAAGATAGTTAATGAGATCTACATACCAGGGATAAATAACATTGAGCGCAAAGAGTTGCTCGTTTGGGAAGGTTCCTAGGAGCACAGGTGATCAGCTTCTTCGTTAGACCTGTGAATCAATCTACTCATGTGATCAGCAACTACGTTCTCACTCCCCTTTTTTGTCTCGGATTTCGAGATCAAACTCTTGGAGGAGCAGCATCCACCTTAGCAACCTTGGTTTGTCATCTTTTTTTGTTAGGAGGTACTTCAATGCTACATGGTCCGCATAGACAATGACCTTCGTTTGAATAAAGTAGGATCTGAACTTTTCTTGGGCAAATATGACGGCAAGAAGCTCCTTTTGAGTGGTGGAATAGTTCAACTAGGCATCATTGAGAGTTCTACTAGCATAGTAGATGACATGGGGTAGCTTATCCATTCTCTGTCCCAACACAGCTCTGACTGCAAAGTCTGATGCGTCACACATCAATTTGAATGGTAAGTCCCAGTTCGACGGCAAGATGATGGGTGAAGCCATGAGCTTAGCCTTGAGGGTGTTGAATGCTTCCCAGCATTCATTGGAGAATTGGAAGGTTGCATCCTTTGCTAGAAGATTGCATAGCAGTATGGTTATCTTGAAGAAGTCCTTGATGAATTGTCTGTAGAAACTGGCGTGCACTAAGAACGATCAGATTTCATTGATAGATGTAGGGTATGGTAGTCTCTCCACTATGTCAAGCTTGGCCTTGTCTACTTCTATGCCACGACTAGAAATCACATGGCCCAAAACAATGCCTTGTTGTACCATAAAGTGGCACTTCTCCCAGTTGAGAACCAAGTTGCTCTTCTTGCATCTCTCTAGTACTCGGGATAGATTTGATAAACAAAGCTCGAATGAGTGACCAAACACCGAAAGGTCATCCATGAAGACCTCAATGATGTCCTCCACCATGTCGGAGATGATGCTGATCATCCAGCGTTGGAAAGTCGCTGGGGTGTTACACAGACCAAACGACATTCTTCGATATGCAAACATGCCATTGGAACACGTGAAGATGGATTTCTCTTGATCTTCTGGGGCGATGGCAATCTGTTTGTACCCTGAGTATCCGTCAAGAAAGCAGTAATGAGAATGTCTTGCTAATCTCTCTAGCATTTGATCGATAAAGGGTAGGTGACAAGACCCCTCCCGAACTTCCCCTCAAAATCCATGAGAAGCCCTGCTCTCGTCTAACAAAACCTGAACTAACACAGTAATCCCTGAAATACCCCTACCATTCCAAGAAAGATTTTACAAGAATTCTACCGAAATTTCGGCAGACCAGCTACACCCCAATCTACCAAGCCCTCGAATAATTTACAATACTCAAAAGGGATCAGAGCAACTAGGTAGCCCTAATTACATAAACTAATGAAAGTCCTACGTGAATGTAGCGCAGTGAAAGATGATGCCTCCTCCTAGTCTCGTCACATCGTTAGGCTACGGCCTGGAGAGCACCAAACAAAAACAATTGTGAGTGGACAATAAACCAATTCGAATCATACCACCCTAATAGAGTAACGATAACAAAATTATAAATAGAATAAGGGTAATCAAGACAACCCACCTCGTGGTAAATCATATTACATTAAGGCTCTCCATCCATATATATATTTCTACAACTTACAGGAGTACTGATCAATTACACAGGCGGAATCCCTCGCCAAAACCAACTGTACCTGCCATCTTATAACCCGACCAAAACTAATAATAACTGGTACCACAAGTTCCGAGGAAAACATACCTTCTCCCCTCCGTAAGTAAAACCGTGCATGTATAACACAAAATCCTTTTAAAACAGTTGGCTAAATAAAGAAAGTTACCAAGAACTTACTGGAAACTCCATTTATATCATAAAAATCGGATATGACCCACGAAAACATGAAGAATGAAATTATTCCGTGGATTACAACCTTGGTTTAAAAACCCTCCTTAAAGGAGCTCAAAATCACAAGAAAGACTGGATACAAAAATACTGTAAAATATCTCATCATCCCCGAAATGAAATCCAGAGCCGTAGGTCGATGTTCGGGGCCGTCCAATACGGGAACAAGCCTTCCTAACCACTACCGATAATACCTCAAGCAATGGTTAGAACCCGAGAGGTCCAACCCAGGGGCCTACTCTCTACACATCCGATAATATCTCAAGACATGCGGAATAACCCTGTGCTACACGTAAACAGCTTCAACGAGCACACGACCGATAATACCTCCATTCATGTGTCGGATAAATAACCCTCAACGAGCACACAACCAATAATACCTCAAGTCATGTGTCGCAGAAATAGTCATGACACTCGGGGACAGAATACAAGTGAAAACTGTACATAAAACTAAAACCCACTTTTAAAATCATTATTACCTGTATTAACCGAAATCATATAAAACCTGGGCCCAGAGCCCGAAATCCAAATAAAACTGAAATCCCGAGCTTAAGCCCAAAACCTCATTTTCAAGTCCATTATCGAAAATCCACATCTAAAATCAGTACTTTTAGTCAATACTAAACTAAGTAACCCAATTAACTTAGTTCCCGAATTCCATAATATAACCAGTTATTCTCTAATAAATCCTCTCCACAAACAACAACTCATAATCCATAACATAAATAATATGCATGCCTAGCAACTTAGGAAGCAAGATAAGGGTGACACCATTTCCCAACTCACGGAAATGGTGAAGCAATTGTGCAATGAGAAAGCTAAGGGCGTGCAAGTATGTGATGTGTGCTTAATACAGGGACATGGGTCCCAAGAATGCCCAATGGTGGAAGAGGCCAACTTGGTTGGCAGGTTCAATGACGTATCATGGCCTCAAAATGATCAATATTCCAACACCTACAATCCTGGGTGGAGGAATCACCCCAACTTCAGGTGGAGTAACAATCAGAACACTCAGAATTCTATGCCACCCCTTGGGTTTCAACATCAAACCGTGGTCCCTCAAGTGCCCCAACAAGGTGCTTCATCAAATTCCAACACTAGACCCAAACCCTTGGAAGATATAGTGGCATCTCTGGTTCAGAGCACTGCAGCCCTCGATCGGAGCACTCAGTCTTTCATATAGGAGACCAGGGGCCGCCTATCTAGTTTGGAGAACCACATGGGATAAATGGCCGCTCATTTGAGCCAAAGAGAACCAGGAAAGTTGCCTAGTCAAGTTGTGTTGAATCCCCGAGGACCTCAACACCCCACTGCTAATGCCACAACCTTGAGAAGTAGAACCAAACTTCACGGCCCTCACTATAATGCTTATACTGACGGCGATGAAGTACCAGAGGTGCCAGATGAAGAATTGTCTGTGAACTTGGCTCAAACTAACACCGGGGCTATTTTCCAACCCTACCGCAGAATAGGGCACAAAATAATGCACAACACATGCCCTTGCCCATGTCCCAGACACTGCTGAGCCCCGTGCCCTTGCAGGATCTGTATCGCAAAATGACACCAACGCAGGCGCATGGCCTACTTTTTGATCCCTTATTGCAAACTCTGTCTACATCCTAGGACACGTCCCTACCGTAGGACATGTCTAGGGCCGTATCGCTGAGCCACAAAACTGCACCGCATATTAGGGCGTAGACAGTGCCGCATGACCACTGGCAGGACCACCCGTAGAGCCAGGATTGAGCCACACCGCATGGCCTATCTTCCCAGACCAGTAGACATGAACCAGGCACCTAGCCACAGGGCTAAGTGCATAGTTCTCAACCTCGTGACTCATACCTGGTTGACCCTCCAGTGCCCCAAACTACATCCCCTTTTTCGTTTAAGGACCCAAACTCGGTTTTGGAGCAGAATAAGAATTCTACGCCCAATTATAAATCTTTTAATTATGCAATTCATAATCCAACTAAAAGAGTGCATTTTGACTTACATGATGATGTGATTGTGCTTTTTCCATGTAGGTTTCAGTATAAGAACAAAAGGTAAGAGGAATTCGAAGAGGAGATAATAAGCATGTTGCAGAAGCTTCAGATCACACTGCCCTTCCACAAATTGGTCAAGCATATGCCAATTTTGACAAGCTCATCAAGGACTTGGTAGCAGGCAAACGGGATTTCAGCTCAAGTGACATCATCAACATACCCAAGGCATGCTCTGCTGCCTTATTGCGTAGGCCCCTCAAAGCCAATGACACTGGGCCTCCATCACTTCCTTGTGTCATACAATCTAAGAGGTTTGATCATTATTTATGGGACACAGGTGCTTCTGTGAGTATAATGCCATTCCATATCTATCAATCACTCAATCTAGGAGAATTGAAGCCCACTCATTTATGTGTTAGATTAGCAAATGCTTCTGTTACTAATATAATGGGTGTACTAGAGGATGTACTTATGCAGATTGGTGATACTTGTATTCCTGCAGACTTTTACAATTTGAAGATGGACAAGATTGATAAGAATGAGGAGCCACCCTTGATTTTTGGCAGACCCCTCTTAGCCACTGCTGAATGCATGATTGATGTCAAGCATGGTCTTGTCTCAATTAAAGTGTTGGATCAATTGTGAACATTTTCAATTCATGATGCAATTCAATATCCTGCCGAACCTATAATTGATTTTCCCTTGGATATTTTATTACAGAAAACCATTGCTAACTGATGCATTGTAGATCCACTAGAGAAGGCCATCACTGACACATCACCACTCAATGAGCAGTTGGATGAGCACGTGATAGAAGAGGTTTTATTCCTTAATGTCGTGCCCCTTCAACCATGGACCAGGCAACAATTTGAGGAGATGCCCCTCACAACCTATCAGATAACCTTGCCCTCCAACATTCAAGCTCCTAAGCTTGAGTTGAAGTCATTACCTGATTACCTCAAATACGCATATCTAGGTAAGAATCGAACTCTTCCAGTTATCATGTGGTAGATAATGAGTTGGTGAAGGTTTTAAGGGCCAATAAAACAGCCAATGGATGGACAATTGCAAACATTAAGGGCATCAACCCTTCCAAATGTATGCACATGATCTTGTTGGAAGAAGAGACCAAATGACAGGACCGTTCCCGAAATTCCCCTTGAAATCTAAGAAAAGCCCTGCTCCCGTCTGATAACTCCTGACAACTCAAAATAATTCCTAAAATACCCTTACCACCTCGTAACTACTCTACAAGAATTCTACCAAAAATTTGGCAGAATATCCCCTGTAATTTGATCAACCCGTCTTCCACCTATCAGACGAAGGATTTAAATACTAACCTAATATCCAAGCGTTCCAGATCAAAGTCACAACCAATCAACTCCAAATTCAAAACAACTAACAACGGAATAATTTACAACAACTTCAAACTGTAAAACAAGGAAAAGTGTGAGTGGATAAAAATAGTAATCTCTTAAAAACATAATTTCCGAGGAAAGCATACCTTCATAGCTGCGCTGCCACCGTACCTTTTCGGGAAGGGTCCTGTCACCAAACCATCTCCAGAGGCCCAGAGGAGACTAAACCCGCTAATGAAGGAAGTGGTGAAGAAGGAAATGCTCAAGCTGTTGGATGCTGGAATCATTTATCGAATCCTAGATTCCAAATGGGTAAGTGTTGTTCAGGTAGTCCATAAGTAAAGTGGGATTACAATGGTGAAAAATGAGCATAATGAGTTGGTGCCCCAAAGAGTTCAGACATGGTGGAGGGTATGTATAAACTATAGAAAGCTAAACTAAACTACTAGAAAAGATCATTTTCCTCTACCATTTATTGATCAAATGCTTGAGAGACTAGCAGGGCATTCTCATTACTATTTTCTAGATGGATACTCAGGCTATAATCAGATTGCAATTGCTCCTGAGGATCAGGAGAAGACCACTTTTACATGCCCTATGGCACTTTTGCTTATAAGAAGATGCCCTTCGGCCTATGCAATGCCCCAACTACTTTTTAGCGTTGCATGATGAGTATTTTCTCAGACATAGTTGAGGATATCATTGAGGTCTTCATGGATGATTTCTCTGTATTTGGACATTCATTTCCACTTTGTTTATCTAATCTGTCTTGAGTTTTGGAAAGATGCAGGGAGAGCAATTTGGTGTTGAACTGGGAAAAGTGCCATTTCATGGTGCAACAAGGGATTGTCTTGGGCCATGTGATTTCCTCACGTGGCATTGATGTGGACGAAGCCAAACTGGACATAGTGGATAGGTTGCCCTACCCAACAACAGTCAAGGAGACTAGATCCTTCTTGGAGCACGCTGGCTTCTATAGGAGGTTCATCAAGGACTTTTCTAGGATCACCAGACCCCTGTGTCTCTTGGTAAAGGACGCCGTGTTTAACTTCAATGAGGAATGTCGTGAGGCATTCAATACCCTCAAGGCCAAGCTCACGGCTTCACCCATCATCATGCCTCCAAACTAGGACTTGCCATTTGAATTGATGTGTGATGCTTCAGATTATGCAGTTGGTGTTGTCCTAGGTCAAAGATTTAATAAGATGCCTCATGTCATCTACTATGTGAGCAGGACACTCAATGACGCTCAGTTGAACTATTCCACAACAGAGAAGGAGTTCTTAGCTACTATTTTTTCTTTAGAAAAATTTAGATCATATTTAATGCAAACTAAAGTGATTGTTTATACTGATCATGAAGCACTGAAGTACCTCCTCACCAAGAAAGATGCTAAGCCCATAATGCTTAGATGGATGCTGCTTCTACATCAAATTCAAGTTCCTAATTTGCCCTAAATTAGGGCAGCGACTGCGCCTAAATGGTGTCGATATATCGACAGGTCCAGGGCATGTCTCTAACATGACCCGGCTGAGCCAAACGGTGCCATCAGCTACCCTGAGGACATTCGACCGTGCCCTAAAGCATTTTCAGGGCCTGTGTTCCATATCGAAGCCATAAATTTGCAAAGGCGCACTAAGGCGTGTCACAGACATCCCAAGGGCCAAGCCACAGACTTTCAGGGCCTACCCTATGTTAAGCCATAATTCTTACACTTATTTCATGTCATAATTAGCACTTTTACTTGTCTTTTGCTTAATTTCATGTCATCCATAGTAGAAAATGATGCTTTTGTGAGACATATGCAGGATTTAGAAAGATAACCTAATTCTTACAATAATAGAAAAAGAATGACTCAAATTGGTGTTCAAATGACAGATATGTCCGCAAATCAATATCGGGTCCTCATTGCTTAGTACCGGGCCCAAGACATGTACATGCGCCCTATTGAGGGCCAAGGTTGAAGTTCCCAGAGTCATGCCATCCGGGTCCCAGAACCGTGACTGAGGACCTTCAGATTAAGACCATGGCATGCCACAGTCATGCCACCATTGGATCTAGGACGTGTCCCAAGTACTCTCAAAACCGAGCCCAGAGCCTCACCATGACACATCCTAGAGCGGTCATAGAAGAGCCCAGGCGCACCTTTGTCACACCTCGGTGAAGTTCCAGCCCGTGTCTCTGACACGCTCCCAAGACACTAGATGCAAGTTCCTAGCACGCCCAAATTTAGGGCCGCGACTGCGCTTAAGAGTGTCGATATATTGACAGGCCCTTGACATGGCCTGTTAGGGCCAAATGCGGCCATTTTCCATCCTACAGCCATTTGATTGAGACACGAAGTATTTTCAGATCTTTTGTACCATAATGAAGCCATCCAAGTACTAAGGCGTGCCAAGCCACCGACATTCTGGGCCTACCCTAGGTCCTGACTGAGACAGCTTGCTGCCCAAGAGTGCCAACTGGCATTTCTCACTTCCAACCATGCGCCGATTGGTTTTCCAATATTCTAGGGACTTCTTATTAGTTTAGGAGTGTAATAGATATTCTAGAACACTCTAGTGTAGGTTTCTAATTCTAATCCTTGTCAGACAAGGTTTGTCCCTTGTCTATAAATGGGTACCTTCATTCAGTGCTTTAGACACGCCATTTTCAAACACGCCATTTTCAGACACACCATTTTCAGACACACTTAGACACTTTTATTTTACTATTTTGACGCTTTGCTCATGAGGGTGGTTCATGAAGATCAAGCTGTGATCTTGAAGGATTGCTTGAAGGCATGCTTGGAGTTTGCCTTTGAGGGTATAGTTTGGGTTTAATCTTTCGACTCTTTATTCAATTTTATTAATGTTTGTGTTTTTCATTATGCGTAGTGAGTAGTTTCTTTTAAGTTAGGGCTGATCTTGAAGCCCTAACCATGACAACTTCTTAATTTGGTTTTGGCGCTTGATTGGGTTATTGTGTTTTCCTTGGTAGATTAATTAATTGCTTTAATTGACAATATTTTGTATTCTTAAAACTGGCCATTTTAATTGCATAACTTAAAAGATGACTTTGAATCAAGGATTATGCTGAAAATAATCAGTGAAAAGATCCTTGACATTCCTAGGATTGCACATCACTTTCTAGGGTTAGTGTAGTGTCATTAAATCCCTTTGGTACTTAATGCTTTCTTTTGTGTTATAGTGGCTTAAGAGAACTATTGCATAATTGACTAGAAGTTTAGTGGCTTAAGAGAACTAAACGTAAAAATGAAGAGATGAATGTGTGAAAGTGGGCTTAAGAGACATCTTGCATTGGCACTAGACCAAGAAGTAAACATGATAATTGATCCTTGCAAACCAAGTTAGAAACCGTTGTGGTTAGGTGTGGATAGGGACTACCTTTACTTACCTTTTTGATTTGTTTACAAACTTTGTTATTTGCTTGTTTCTTGCATTCCAAGTCATTTACTTTCATAGCATCTTTTAAACTAAAACCAGCACCCCCCCCCCCCCCCCCCCCCCCCCCCCCCCCTTGTCCGTCTCTTTGTTTTTAGTCTTTTATTTAGTGTGGAGCATATCTAGATAGTGTCTTGTTTTTTGTTTTAAGTGCCTTACTTGTGAACTAAGCAATCATTTACATTGTTGAGTTAAGTCCTTGTGGGAGTCGACCCTTGCTTGTACCACTATATTGTTGATTAGTGCACTTGCTAGGATATAATTGTTAAGGATTGCGTGCATTTACTTGTCATACTTTTCTTCCAACAAGTTTTTGGCGCCGTTTCCGGGACTTGTCCCTCAACGGTGTCCAATGCTTGGATTTGTTTAACGTAGTTCTTTTTGTTGTTTTAGGTACTTACGTTTATGTCATTTCAAGGTTCTGCTGAAGGATCAATGCACGACTCTTCAGTTCCCTCATCTGCCTCATCATCTGTCCAAGGATCCCCACATCCAAGGCCACCACCATCCCCTCAACGAATGGCTGAGGAACGTTTCTTTGCCAATCCACCACCACGGCTACCCAAGGAGTACACCACACCTCATGTCAGTGAGGAGCAATTCCCCACTGTCTTCCCACCTTCCACGATGGAGAACTTTGAACTCAAGAATCAATGGCATGACTGAGGCTGAGATAAGACTAAGACTCATTCACTTTAGTCTTAAGGACAAGTCTAAGGTATGGTTCCACTCACTTGCACCTGCCTGCATTACATCTTGGAGGGGCTTGTCCTCCAAGTTCCACTCAATACTATCATGTGTCCAAAACTAATAACTTGAAGAGTGAAATCATGGATCCACATCAAGCTGAGGATGAGCCTTTCTATGTGTTTTGGGAGAGGTTCAATCAAATGATTCAAGCATGCCCTCATCACAACATTAATGAGTGCCACTTATTGTTATACTTCTATGGTGGTTTTAAGACTAGTGATAGGGTGATGGTTAACTCTCAATCAAAGGGAGTCTTAGATAGCACGGCCGAGGAAGCTAGGGCAGCCTTTGAGAACATTGCTCAAAGGGAAAAGCAGTTTAGCTATAGGGGCCAACGCTCTAGAGCCCTTAGTAGTGTGAGTAGGGATAAGGATGATACCATAGCCCAACTCATGGCCATTGTGAAACAGCTATGTGATTCCAAAGCCAAGCCCACAATGACTTGTGATGTGTCCTCTGTTCAGGGATATGACTCTCAAACTTGTCCTATGGTAGAAGATGCCAATTACATTGGAAGGTACAATGACGACATGAGGCCACATAATGACCCCTACTCAAACACTTACAATCCTGGATGGAGGAACCATACAAAGTTCAAGTGGAACAACAATCAGAATGTTCAAAACCCCACGACACCCCATGGATTCCAAGGGCATGCCATGGCCCCTCAAGTTCTTGAACATTCACCTCAAGCCAATCCTGCCATGGGAAAGAGATCCTTGGAAGATATGTGGGCTGATCTGATTAAGAGCAATGCCACATTCCAACATAATCTACTTCAACATACCACCAACTTCCAGCAGAAAACTGAACGTGCCATTACACCCTTGGAAACTCAAATAGGCCAGATGGCAAGCCAACTCAACAAACTTGACCTTGGGCCCCAATTGCCTAGCCAAGTCCAAGTTAATCCTAAGAACTTTTATCCCAAGGCTACTGCCAATGCCATTCAACTTAGGAGTGGGAAAGAGCTCCAAAGCGCAAGTAATGCCCAAAGTGTCTTGGAAGACTCTGATGACCATGTCACGGTCCCTGCCGCAGAGCCTGAACTAGGGCGCACTTTAGGGCGCAGCCGAGAACCTATCCAAGGGCCAGAATTAGGGCACAGTTCTACTCGAGGGCCTGCTCAGGAGCCAAACTCCAAGACAACCTTAAATGGCCAAACCAATGTGCCTTCTAAATCTTCTTTTCCTTTAAATTTTAAGTCTAAAGTTAGTTTTAGTAATCCACTAGTTACTAATGATGTTGACTTACCTTTCCCTCGTAGGTTCCAAAAGAAGGACAAAAATGCTAAATTTGAGCAAGAGCTCACAAGGATGCTTAACAAGCTTCAAAACACATTGCCATTCTCTAAGCTTGTGAGGACCATGCCCATCTTTGCCAAGTTGCTTAAGGATCTAGTGGCTGAAAAACGTGGCTTTGACTCTAACAATGTCCTAGACATTAGTGTAGCCACTTTGAACAAGTTCCAAGGCTTTCCACTCAAAGTGAATAACCCAGGCCCACTTGCCCTTCCATGTGTCATCTAATCCAAAAGGTTTGAGCATTGTCTTTGTGACACATGAGCCTCTATAAGTATCATGCCTTTTCATGTTTATAATGCACTTGGACTAGGAGAATTAAAACCTACTCAACTATGTGTTAGACTTGATAATTCTTCTGTGACACAACTTATGGTATGATTGAGGATATAATAGTTCAAATAGGAGATACATGCATACTTGCTGACTTTTATATCTTAAAAATGGAAAAGACAATAGAAAGTGAGGATCCTCGCTTGATCTTTGGGAGACTTTTCTTGGCAACTATAAACTGTGAAATCAATTTGAACCAAGGACAAATATCTATCAAATTGTTAGATAAGACTAGGACATTTTCCATTCATGACACTTTGCAATATCCTCAAGAACATATAATTGATTTACCCTTGAACTCTATGGAGTCTTTGTTGCACCAAACCATTATCAATGCCTGTATTGATGATCCTCTTGAGAAGGCCCTGACCTTGCCTTCCCAAGGTATCAATGGTCTAGATGGTCGTCTCATTGAAGAATTACAAATTCTTGAGGTCGTGCCTCCACTCACAACCCCAAAGCTCTTCATGTATGAAACCTTGCCAATGAAGGAAGAAAAGACTCTTCCTTCCATCATTGAAGCCTCCAAGCTTGAACTCATGCCCTTGCCTGAGCACTTGAAGTATGCCTTCCTAGGTAAGAATCAAACACTACCTGACATTATTGCTTCTAATCTAACATCTGTGCAAGAAAGTCAATTAGTGCAGGTTCTTATGGACAATATGCAAGAAATTGGATGGAGATTTGCTGACTTCAAGGGGATAAGCCCTTCAAAGTGCATGCATAGGGAGGCCAAACCAACTTGAGG